>CM052798.1:29799699-29951747 GCA_028533885.1 Nasua narica
ATATATTCTGAAGGTAAAGCCAACGTGATTTTCTGACTAGATGTGGGATTTGAGGAAATGAGAAAAGGAACCAATTATCACTGCAGAGTTTTGAGCGAGCAGCTAGTGGATGGAGTCGGCATTTACTGAAATGCGAAGACTCTGAAAGGGGCAGATCTGGGAGGGCAGTCAGGACCCCAGTTGCGGACGCATTGGCCGTGACAGGCCGTGGGACATCCCAGGTAGCATCCTAAGTACGCAGTGCTGTGAACTAGCCTGGATGCAGCGGGAAGGGAAGATCTAGACATAGAAGTTTGAGAACCAGCAAATGTGGACGATGTTTAAAGCCAGCCATCTAGATGAGATGCCCCAAAGGAAACATGGAAAGAGGAGAGGGCTGAGCCTTCGAGCTTTCAAGGAGCAGAGGCTAGGGAGGGGTGGACAAACAGGAAAGGAGGCTGGGACTGGTCAGCGTGGCAGGAGGCCGACACACCAGAGAGGTGTGCAGGAGGCCAGAGAAGCAAGCACGTCAAGAGCGAGGGCGTGGTTAGCTACGGCAGATGCTGACGATAGGTCAACCCAGCTACGGACTGAGAATGGACTTTTAAATTGGCCATGTGGAGGTCACTGGCAGCCTTAACAAGAGCAGTTCCACAGTGTGGTGGGGACGAATGCCCGGTGGGGCGTGGCGTCGGATGCATGAGCCGTGTACAAGCATAGGAGCAGAGGAAGTGAAGGCAAGTCCGCCGAGGAATTTTGCTGCAAATGGAGCGGTGAAGTGGGGCAGACTCTGGAGAAAGATGTGCGACCCAGGGAGGATTTTCTTTTATGATTAGGAGCTTTTAGACCATCTGTGTCTGCCGATAGGAATAATCCAGGAGAGAGAGAGAGGAAACTGATGACACAGAAAGAGAGAAGGGACAATGGGAGTGTGAGTCCTTAGGCATCAAGGGGTGTGGGGTCAAGTGCACAGGTGGAAGGTTGGCATTGGATGGGAGGAGGGAGACTCCCTCTGACAAAAGTGGAGTGTACAGGTGAAATGATGGGAGCCTTAGGGAGATTTCTTCTGGGGCCTTCTGTTTTTCCAGAGAAACAGGAAGCAATGTCCTCAGCTCATGGTGAAGAGTGGAGGAGGGGGGCGTTGGTACTGGGATTCTAGAAGATGTGAATTCCTCATCTTGCGGTATGGGAGAGAGAATCCCCCGGCCAGGATTGGTGACTTGCCTGGAGAATCTGATAAAGCCAAGGAGGGGCAAGGGAACCGAGCTGTGAGCAAGAAGGTGGTGGCCCCACTGGCCCATGCAATCTGGGGGGGGCGGTAAAAGAGGAAGTGAGGACCAGGTGCAGGGGATGCCAGGGGTCCCAACAAAGTGGTAGGACAGACAGATTTTAAGAGCCATTGCTGGTTGTGCCAGAGAGAATAGGTTGGAGAAATAGGATGTGGTCAGTAGATGGTGGCAAATGGAAATAGAGTTTACCCCCGGGATGTGGTTCTTGATACACATATACCCTCCTATAGGAACCATGGGGTGGTCGTGAGATGGGGGTCTACAGACCAATGATGGTCTTACTAGGCCCTCGACCTGCTAATCAGAGGACTGAAGAAAACCTGCTAACAGCTCTATTAGTACATGGAAGAGACAGGATTTGAACCCAGATGTTCTGACTCGAAGCCCAGCACCTTTCCAGTTATATCCCAACTAGAGCCCTCTTCTGTGAGTAAAACTTACCGTCAAGGGGTTCCATTCCTCACAATCATTTGCAGTGACAGACGACAGTCCCTTCAAAGATTTGATTGTATCTCCCAAAGGAAATGGAGGGTGCTGCTAATAGAAGAACAGGGCATGTATGCCGAGGAAGCAAAGAGCAAGGTGTCTTGCTCCCCACCTTGCACCCACTCCCTTCTCCACTCCCTTCTCCCTTCTCTCTTCAGACCCAACTCCTCCCTCCCTGGGGCCGTCCCCGGGGGTGTTAGCCTTGGGGTGGTTGCGGTCCCCTTTGGAGAAGCTGATGAGAGCAGGAAGGTGCTAGTGAACACAGTCACAGATACGCTCACAAGTCTCCCTGGAGTAGGTACTCAATAAAAACTTATCAGATGGATGAATCCTTGGAATTCCAGGGGCTCACCTGCTCTTCCCAGGCTAAGAACTAGTGAACCCTTTGCACTCTGTAGGCAGGAAGCTCTGTTCTGTTGGAAACAGGTGGCCCCTTGAAATAGGTAGAGGCCCCTTCTTCTTGCAACCGCTGCAGGGTGGCTGCCTGCTCCCAGCTCCCAGTCACTGGCCACCTCCCAGACGTGGAGTCGGCACTTCCTTAGGACCACCAACATTCCTCTTCCTCCGTCAACCCCCATGGTCCCTGGAGGCTGGCCTGTCCCCACTCCTGGTCTGCCAGCACTGACCTCCTGGACATGCCCCAGCATTCGGAGCGTCCCTGAAGTAGCCTCAGTGGGGAATGTGCTCGAAGCTCAGTGAAACAAAGGTCCTCTGACCCGGTCATCACCAAGAAGTCACCTTCACTGAGGTAGGCTCAAAGGCTATATCCCAGCTGAGCTTCCCAGACCCAGACGTGAGACTAGGGAAACGTTGGAGATGGAAGCTTCTAGTGTTTCCTCACTTCCTCAAGGAGGACAAACCTGTCCGGAGCCACAGTATTCCACGAGGCCCTGAAGGAAGAGCTTACCAAGCTTCTTCCACCCCAACCACACCGCCCTGAAACTCCAGTATAATTACCTCAGATGGTTGCCACGTCAGTCCAACATCCGGGTTCTTGGGACAAATTCTTCCCAAGCTGCCACTCCTTCTTGCCACATTGGATATGAGATAGCGGTCTGTAGCCCCCATGACCAGTCATCTCTGGAATAACCGGACCAGGAGGACAGAGCTCAGCAGACCTGGCAGGGGATGGCCCCAGCGTCTCCTGGGGGATGACAGGCCCAGGCAAGTGGCCGAGGGGGCAGACCAGCTGGACAGAGCGGCCCCATCATGCTGACCCCACCCAGCCCTGCCTCCCCAGTTCCCATGCAATGGGAGCAGTCGTCGCTCCCACATTCTTGCTTTCTCACAGGGCTCCAGTGAGAAGGGGGAGGGGGGAAAGCCGGTGCCCTCCTGTGGGTCCCCAGGAGTGTTGGGGTCATGCCTGTGTGGAAATCCTCTGGTGGCAGGTGCCACTTATGGCTGAAAGGAGGCATGTCCCCCACGGGGGCAGGGAGCCCTCACCCTGGTGTGCTTGTCCTAGCATCCCTTCCTGAGGGCGGCGGCGAGGATGGCGCCCGCAAAGCACCAGGGTGCCTCCAGGGGAAAAGTGTCTCAAGAAGAGTGGGCGTTGGGGCCCTGCCCTCAGACATTTCCGTGTCATTGCTGTGTCACCAGCAGTGGGTCACAGGAACTCATGGACTTGTGCTGTCATTACCGCTTCCCCTCAAATAATCCTTGAAGTGAGATTGAAGAAGTGGGAAGCACCCCCTTCGTTCCCCCAGGGGGTTGTGGATTCTGCCCCGAGGTGTGGCTGTGGCCTCTGGTGGCCGCTTTCTCTCATCAAATGTGCTTTGTATTCTGAGGAGGCCTGCCATTGTTTGAGGACAATGAGTCATTTGTGTCGTGTGCTGTTGGTTCTAGGATTGCAGGGCGGCAGGGGTGAAGCGAGGTCCCCATGGACCTCGGAGGCCAGACACTCTGAAAAGTCGTGCCTGCCCATCTCTCTCCGGTCCCCACGCCACCATCACCCAGCACAGCATGGAACTCATTTCTCCGGAGGAAAACCTCTAGTGCTTTCAGAGTGTACGGTGGGTCGGCTTCCTTAAATCTTTTTTAAGGGTTTGGGGGATGACACGCGCCGAGGGTAGCGCACCCCCACCCCCACCCCCAGCGACTGCGGGCAGGGACTTGAAGCATCTTGCCATCCGGTAGGACGGTCCAGCCCGCCTGGTCCGCCGCTCTCTCTGGCTGTGGAGCAGATCGTCTGGGGTCAGAGCTGAGCTCCGGCACTCAGCTGCCTTTAAGAAGCTCGCCTGTCCTCACCTGTAAAATGCAGGAAATAATAACGGAACGTACCCCAAAGGCAGAGAGCCCGTGAGAAGGCATCAGCACCCTTTCCCAGTACCCGTAAATGTTCGGTTAGTCATGGTGATGGAGGTTTGTTCTACGTCCGGCTCCTGCTTGTGGCTACTGGGTCACTTTCATTCCGACCGGGGTCAGTAGACACCTGTTACGTTGGAAGTCGAAGTCCTGAGCTTGGAACCGTCTGGACCCTCCGTGGGGTGTCCATTCCGGCTTCTGGCCTCATAGGGTTTCTCGGGGCCAAGTGGCCTTTGTCGAGCAGTTTGCATGAAAGGGACTTCATTCAAAGCCTTGTCGGATGAACTGGGGCTTCCTTTAAATAAGGGCTTGTTTTCAGAAGCTTTCTTTCTCCAACAAGGAGAGAGAATACAATGGATCCCAAGTAATCTGCAATCCTCATCACAGCTTGTCACAAACACCTGGCACATCTTTTCAGCCCAGAGTGAAAACACACGCACTCACCCGCTAACTCCGGGGACACAGCCTCAGCCTAATGTTCCAGAAGCATCTGCTGACAGACTTCCTCTCAAATACAATTATTTCCTGAAAGAATAGCAAACACTGGTTTTGACTCGACATTATGACTTTAGTTGCTGTGGAAGTTAAGTGAAGGGACTTGCTAACCAACAGTTGACCTAAAAAAATCTTAAAAGAACTACTTTCTTTTCTTTTCTTTTCTTTTTTTCCTTCTTTGCTTATCACGATGAAGAGTGATTTACTGGTAAAGTCGATTTCAGGCAAAGACGGGGACTTAGGAATTGGGTGAACGTGTCGCTTATTTCAGCCAAAAGAAAACTTCATCCGTTGCGTAGGCAACTTTTTACTTGGTTTTTCAAAAAGCAATTGTGACCAAGAGGAGAGATGGATAAAACACTTGTGGAATATATAAAGACACCAGCATTGGGGGTTGCACATAACAAAGAAATATCTTAAATACTTTTCAAAATATTCTAGGAGCCAATGCACAAGGGCATGCTTTAGGAGAAGACAGGAATGTAATGGGGAGGGGAATACTGGGACCACCCATCTCCTTAACATCAGTGAGGAAAACAAAGCCCAGCATTCAGTTTCACATACTGACTTTACACAGCTTGTGTATAACAGCTTACTGAAATCCAACAAGCAAAGATGGAACTCTCACTCTGTTTATTTTGAAAAATAATTGCATGGACACCCAGGTAATCCACCCTTGTCTGGCAGGTTTCCTTGGGAGGAGTCTCTGTGACTTTAGCAGAGGACTGATCTGACGCATTCCTACGGCCTTCATGTCAATTTTGAGGGGCAACTTGGAGAGGTTCATGTTCTCCCCCCTCCATGGACCCAGCCCTAAATTTTGCCCCGTAGCTTTTTGCGCATAATTTGCATAACGGTTTCATCCAGATGGGTCTCAATTTCACCACCATTTCCGCAAGAGGGCTGGGAACTTGTTTACATAAAAAATTAAGTCGAATTCATGGGCATTTTCAAAGGAACCGGTAGCATGTTTCCACACGTATTTACATGCAGTCTAGAACCCTCAGGGCAGTTTAAGAAGCCACATGGAACACCCTGGAAGACCACTGAAGGGGCATAAATCAGTGTGTGGTCTCAGTGACCTGTGAGGGGACGGGAGGCTGGTGGGCCTTGGAGGGTTGGGCTTTTCTGTCCCCCTTGAACATGAGGGTCACTTGGACAGCAGTGGGCCCAACCCATTGGAGTGACCATGGGAAATGGGCCCTTACTTTCATAAACTAAAAGTCAAGAAAATAATGCTTTGATTGGTGAGCAGCTGAACACGCCCTCCAAAGTGGTACTTAACGACCACGGCCAGACCATCACACTCCTGAGTTGTCTCATGTGTAGTTGAATGCTTTTTGCCTTTTCTCAAACCAAGGAAATAAATATCAAGAACTGGGACTCCCTTTATGTCACATGCATTATATTTTATTCTCAAATATGGGTCAGAGATCAGAAAAATAGAAAAGGTAGACAGTGACAGTTCTCACCCCAGGCCCTTGCTCCCAACTGCCTTATTCCTCTCACCCCAAGGACTTACTTTTATGAATTTCTGGTGTGTCTTTCCAGTTCCTCGATGCAAATATGAGCACTATGAATATACATACGTATTTTCTCCTTTCGTCCCCAAAAGCCAACATACTGCACACGCTGTTCTGCATCTTATTTTTTTCACTAATTAGTGTGTCTTGGAGAGCCTTATATAGACTTAAAGAGTTTCTTCAACCATTTTTATAGGCGCAAAATATTCCGTCATATGGCTACCTCAAAATTTCTTTGACCAGTCCTGTGTTGACTGACACTTGGGTCTTTCCCAATTTTCTGCCATTACATATAGTGCTACAAAGATAAGTTCCCAAGAATGTGAGTCAGAGAGTCAACGTGTTTGTGGTTTTGACAGATATTCCCAAATCACCCTCCATGGGAGCTATACCAACATGTGTTACATGCGAGCATACCTATTTCACCACAGCCTCGTCAGGACTGTGTTTCTGCCAAGTTGATGGATGAAAATGGTTTTACTTTGAACTATTCTTACTATAAGTAAGACCAAGCACATTTTCGTATTTTAAAGGACCATTTATATTTACTTTCCTATAAACTGTTCATAATCTTGGAATTGTGTGTTAACATATCTTTTTTATAGTCTTTGCCCATTTATCTATTGGATTTTAAGTGTTTTTATTTATTTCTAATCTGTAATATGAGTTAAAAAATTTGTTTTTTTAATATTTATTGCAGAGAGAGGGAATGAGCAGGGTGGGGGGA
The DNA here is from genome assembly GCA_028533885.1 of Nasua narica. Classification (NCBI taxonomy): domain Eukaryota; kingdom Metazoa; phylum Chordata; class Mammalia; order Carnivora; family Procyonidae; genus Nasua; species Nasua narica. The sequence continues at coordinate 29,806,500 of CM052798.1, forward strand.
GGCAGGGAGGGGCTGAGAGAGAGAGAGAGAGAGAGAAGCATACTCCCCACTGAGCATAGAGCCCAACCCGGTGCTTAATCCCAGGACCCTGAGATCATAACCTGAGCTGAAACTCAGTTGAGTTGGGCACTTAACCAACTGAGCCACCAGGCACCCTGAGTTACAAATAGTTTTGACATTTGTCTCTTATTTTTGCCTTTCAGGTTTTTCTTACATACACTAAATTTGATCTTTTTTTTTAAAGCTTGTGGATTTTTTTTAAGATTGATTTTTATTTATTTGTTTGCTTGTTTATTTATTTATTTATTTGACAGAGAGAGAGATTGAGATCACAAGTACACAGAGAGGCAGGCGGGGGGTGGGGGAATGCATGCTCCCTACCCAGCAGAGAGCCCGATGCGGGGCTCAATCCCAGGACCCTGAGATCACGACCTGAGCTGAAGGCAGAGGCTTTAATCTCCTGAGCCACCCAGGTGCCCCAAAGCTTGTGGATTTTGAGGCCTTGTTAGAAAGGCTACCCAATCCAAAGTTAGAAGGGAATTCAGCCACATTTTCTTCTAGTTCTTTTATGAGCTTGATTTTTAATGTTTAAGTCTTAGACTCATTTGGAGTTTATCTTCTTTTTTTTAAGATTTTATTTATTTATTTATTTGAGAGAGAGAGCGCGCGCACCGGTGGTGGGGAGGGGCAGAGAGAAAGGGAGGGAGAGAAGCAGACTCTCCACTGAGCACGGAGCTCAATGTGGGGCTCCATCCCAGGACCCTGGGATCATGACCTGAGCCAAAGGCAGACAGTTAACCAACTGAGCCACCCAGGCACCCACTGCATTATCTGGATATATATGATGTATAGATCCAACTTCATTTCTTACAGACAGATGCCATTTGTTGCAACACCATTTATTAAAAAGACCAACTTTTCCTACTGATTGGAAATACCACTTTTTATTTATGCTAATTTCCTGTATGTGTTTGGGTCCACTTCTGGACTTTCTCTTCCATTGGTCTATGTGTGGGCCAGTTCCATGTTGTTGTAATTACTGAGACTTTATATGTAATATGTTTTATGTTCTGGCAAATATTGCTGTGAAGTAAACCAACCCAAAACTTAGTCGTTTCAAATAAAATCCTTGTATTCTATCTCCCAGTCTCTTGTAAGTCAGGAAGTCAAGAAAGTCTTGGCTGGGTGGTTTTGGCTCATTGGGTTATCAGACGGTAACTACAACTGGGAAAATGTTGGAGGGGAAGAGCTGGAGCAGCTGGGGGCTGGCCCGCCATCTCTTTGCCATCATGTAGCTTCAAGATTTCTTTACGTACTCTCTCTACGTGAGCTAGCTTGGGCTTCCTCACAGCATGGCAGCTTCAAAGAGAAGGGACTCTTTACATGGAAGTTTGGAGTGATGGTGTAGGTGCTTCTAGGACCTAGAAGCTGCCTAGCCTTTCTCCCCCACGTAGTATCACATCCTCTGCATCTGTTTGACTGCAAGTGACTCAATCCCCTCCAAAGCCAAGAAGAGGAAACATGACCCACCTCCCAGTGGGGCAAATGTCAAGGTCATGTTCTAAGAAAAACATGTGGAATGGGAGATACTATTGTGGCCAATTTGGGAAATACAATCTGATAGGGCTGGAACACCCTTCATCCATCTTCTATTTCAGAGTTTTCCTGACTGTTCTTACCAGGAGGAGTCTTTCAAGTAACTTTTTTAGAAATCTGGTACTTGAGGTGAATTTGCTGAAAATCATGTGTTAGCCTTATGTCATTTTCATAAAGTACAATTAGGTCTAATTACGGTCAAGCTCTCCCTATCAGAAGTCATCCGTTTCTGAAAAATATGCTTTTAAAAAATCAAATAATTGGGATGCATGTTGGGTTTGGCAAGGGAGAGGGTGGTTCTAAGATTAAAAAGTACTGTCCTTGACTCACGTGGTAATGGATTCAAGTTGGAGACGTCCTATGAACTAACATTTAACTCAATATAAATACAAATTGTTAAATATGGAAATACTTATGCACCAGTTGGCATAAACACATATATTTCCTTGCTCTGTCTGCTGGGAGGGCCTAGGAACAATACCCAGAAGCAATGAACATACCTTGCACCCCGCTTCTGGTTTCTAATGCCAGTCTCAAATAAAAGAAGGCACAGTTCCTCAGAAATGGCTGATTCCAGGACTAGACCAGGGAAAACACAAGATGAACCTGAAGCATCCCGTTTGTGCCAGGAAGTTAGGAAGTGCTGAAGCACAAACAAAAAAACAGCAACAAGGACAAAACCCTACGTCAGTGGGGATATGTCAAAGAAACCAAGGAGCCAACTGAAAGATCTCCCAATGACCAAAGATAAATAAAATAAAATAAAATAAAATAAAATAAAATAAAATAAAATAAAATAAAATAGCATTGGATTATAACCCAAAGCATGAACGAAATACCCATGAGTCCATAGTGATATAAATAAATGCTTAACTAGATAAATAAGTGGAGGAGAAAAGAGACATATCTCCCTTTCAGAAGAATTCTGAATAATTTATGTGAAGTTTCAAGGAGGGGGAGCATAAATCCCCCCTCCTTAAGTGAGGGCTATGCACAGGGACTTCAGAGGGGACAGTGCAGAAAGGCAGGAAAAGAATCGTGAGGTTCTAGTGGAAAAACCCCACTACCACCTCAGCTAGGTGATCAGGGTCAATATCAACAGTGATAAACATGTTGATAGGCTGTAGCTGTGATATGACGGGATGAGAATAGCACTTGACCTCTGTCGTCTTGCTCCCAGCATTTGTCAGAGCATTCTTACAGAGAGATAAGGGCAAAAAGCGAGAGTAAGCGTTCAGAAATGTTTCTGTCAAGCTGCCGTCGCTGTTACAATTTTTCTCAGACTGAGTCATTATCAGCGCACTCAGGAAAGAAAGTACCACACTCAGGCTTGTGCGCCGTTATGGAACGAATCATCCTACGGCTCTGCAGCTGTCATTCTGGAACCTAGACCTCTCTCCCTCCCCACAAAAGAAACATCATTCCAAAGAAACCTCAGTGTGGTTAGACATCACTCCATGTGTCACTAAATCATACACTGAGCCCCTGACAGGAACCCCAGTAGAACATGGGCCTCGCCCCAAAGAGTAAGTTGGTTCCCATTCTTCCAACAGATGCCCTGTAGCTTCAAGTCTTTGGGTTTCTGCCACGAAAGGATCTCTGCTGCCTTTTAGGCTAGACATTCCAAAGCATGATGTCTGTCCGTCTTGTGGTTGCAGCCTTAGCGTGTGGCACAGGGTCTGGCCCACAGGAGGGGCGTGGAAAACATGGGCATGTGGGCACGGGTTCCTGTCCCCATCTTGGTTTCATTAACCTGTTCCTAGAGAAGGACTATGCTGTCTATGATCTGAATGTTTGTGTCCCCCAGAATTCATGCTGAAATCCTCATGCTCAATGTGATGTTAAGAGGTAGGGCTGTATACGTGATTGGGTCATGAGAGCAGAGCCCTTGTGAATGAGATTAATACCTTTATTAATAAAAGATCTGAGGTGGCTGGGTGGCTCAGTCAGTTAAGCGTCTGCCTTCAGCTCAGGTCATGATCCCTGGGGTCCTGGGATCGAGCTTAGCGGGGAGCCTGCTTCTCCTTCTCCGTCTGCCCCACCCCCTACTTGTACCCTCCCTCCCCATCTCGCTCTCACGCTCACACTGTCTCTGAAATAAATTTTTAAAAAGTTCCGAGAGAGGTCCCTTCTCGCTTCTGCCCGGTGAGGGCCTGCAATCTGGAAGAGAGCCCTCCCCTTGACGATCATGGCACCTGCTCTCCCAACTTCTAGCCTCCTGAATGGTGAGAAATCGATGTTTGTCAGTTACCCCGTCGGTGGTATTTTGTCTCGGCAGCTGGAAAAGACCAAGACAGACCACTTCTCCAAAGGAAGCCGCCCCAAATCTAGACTAGCTGTGAAAAATACACAATGATTTTGAGTGTCACTTGAAATAGATGACACCAGGGAGCAAACGCAGACCTATTTAGCTCCATAACCCACCGTGGGGCATGAGACTGACCCAGTGGGTCTTGATTGTTCCGAAAACACAAGTCCATTTTTCAGTCGCTACGGGCAAAAGATAGTTGATTTCATTACCCCTTCCTTTTTGGTCCAACTACGTACGGCTTTTTACCAGTAACAAGCCAGTTAGAGGTCCCCAAATTTGACATTGGGAAACTAAAAGTGGCATGTAGATTAGATTAAAATCTCAGCCTCGGCAGCACTAAAATCTCTGCTTCAGCATTCCACCAGGAAGCCCGACCGCCCCGAAACCGCTGGCAGCTGGCTGGCACATGCGCCTGGGGACGCCCACGGGCCCGCAGCTGGAATGCCCACTATTTGCAGGAGGGCAGCTTTCTCTGCCGTGAATTATCAGCCTTGTGTGGAGTTGGTCCTGCTGCTATTCCCGTTTTGGAGGAAAAAGAAATGATCTTTGGTGGAGCGCTTTCATTACGAACTTTGTTTTGGGGTCCAGGGACGGGCCTTACAACATGGGGAGCTGCCTATTTGTGTGAACATTCCTTTGAGCCTCTGACTTTCCCAGCGACTGAGACTCTAAGATACACATCATGGTTTTTAAGTGTTAGCAGACCCGCGTACCAACTCGCTGGGAGTGTGTTTGTGTGGTGATGTTTCACTTGTGACGTGCTGTTTATAAACCCGGGCGATGTATATTACTTGCGACAGCGCTCCCTTGGGCGGCACATGTATTGAATTACTTGCAGTGTAACCTCAAGGCACATAAAGATACACTTTCGTACTTCTAGGAGATTGTCGTATAATACAAGTCTCTGTGTCCCAGCTCTGCAGGATTTGCTCTGTATTTATCTACAGATCATTACTATTGGGTGTGTTTCCCAGCTGAAGAAGCAGGGAGGGCAGATGGACCTCGAGTCTTGGCACGTGCCCCCGGTCATAGGCTCAGACTTCTCCGTTCAGAGCGGACATTCGTGCTAGTGTCTCTGTCATTCTCCAGAAGAGCAGATGCTGCCTGAGTGTTCTCCACACATTTTCAAAATGGCATCAGGCCCGCCAGGTTTTCCCAGAACCGAGGGAGACATTCCCCCAAAGTGAGCAGGGGGCCTTCGACCCTGCCAGACAGACCGCCCCGGCAGTCCCCAGCGCCTCTCGCGCGCCAGATTCGGAGACCCTGGCCCCAAGACCGGCTGAAGACTGCGGCCATCGATGACCGCATGATCACAGGAGACTCGTCCAGAGAAAGCTCTTCCCAGCCTCACCCCTAGGAATGGAGTGTCTGTGGGTCTTTGGGATGCGGAGAATCTTCCCTGATCCTTTTTCACGCTACACCAGCAGTCCGAGTCTCTGCTGAGACTTTTCAGGGATTTTCAGAAGAGCCCCAGCAAAATCAGGCTGCCGGGGTCCAGCTCCCCCAGGGCAGTGAATTGGGAGCCTGGTGGAAAGTCCAGCCTTTGCCCCGGGAAGAGACTCTGGGAAGATGTCCCAGCCTGAGTTTCTCTCTCTCCCTCTGCCCCTCCCCCTGCGCACACGCTCTCCCTTGCTCTCTCTAAAATAAATAATCACTTTAAAAAATGCGACATCAGGCAGACAATGAGCTGGTGTCTCTGGTAGCAGCTTAAACTACAGACTGTAAATGTAGGAGGCTCACTCCCTGCACATTCCTTGGGTCTGCTTAACAGGTGCCCTTGAGGAACCACCAAGTCAGAAGTTCAACCCCTTGCTACAACCTACAACCCCAAGGTGCCCTCAAACACTGCAAGCCTCGCTTTTCCCAGCTGTAAAATGAGAAAGCTATATGAAGGGAAGCCAAATAGACCACCTTGAAATAGATCTCCTTGGCATATTGATTATTCTAAGCTGGTTATTTTGAAGAAACAATAGATACAAGGGAAGTTCTGAAAACGGCGTAGAAGTTACCCTTTTACACTGATAAGGAAAATCTCCATTTATAAGGGTGTCTCCCCCTTGTTGTACCAGGAAGCAGGGCATGACTCAACCTCTAGAAGTGCTTATCTTATGACAGAGGGCAAAAACTTCAATCTGCACAACAATCTTTTTTTTTCCCCAAATATGTTTATTTTATTTTTTCAGTGTTACAAGATTCATTGTTCATGCACCACACCCAGCGCTCCATGCAATACGTGCCCTTCTCAATACCCACCACCAGGCTCGCCCAACCCCCCTCTTCAAACCCCTCAATTTGTTGCTCAGAATCCAGTCTCTCCTGGTTCATCGCCCCCTCTGATTTCCCCCCATTCACCCTTCCCTTCCTTCTCACAATGCCCTCCATGTTTTTCCTTATGCTCCACACGTGAGACCATAAGATAATTGACTTTCTCTGTTTGACTTATTTCACTCCGCATAATCTCTTCTAGTCCAGTCCATGCTGATACAAAAGTTGGATATTCATCCTTTCTGATGGAGGCATAATATTCCATTGTATAGATGTACCACATCTTCCTTATCCATTCATCTGTTGAAGGGCATTTTGGTTCTTTCCACAGTTTGGCGATTGTGGCCGTTGTTGCTATGAACATTGGGGTACATGTGGCCCTTCTTTGTACTACATCTGCTTCTTTGGGGTAAAGACCCAGTAGTCTGCACAACAATCTTAACCGAGTTTACTGTGCTTTTCCTAGTAGTCTCCCAGAACTAACTCCCAGCCACTCCTCCCCCAATCCTCTTTTGCCTTTTTTTTTTTTAAATGATTTTATTTATTTGACAGAGAGAGAGAGAGATGACAAGTAGGCAGAGAGGCAGGCAGAGAGAGGGGGGGAAGGAAGCTCCCTGATGAGCAGAGAGCCCGATGCGGGGCTCGATCCCAGGACCCTGAGATCATCACCTGAGCCTTTAGGCAGAGGCTTTAACCCACTGAGCCACCCAGGCACCTCTTTTGTCTTTAGCTGAAGATGGTATTTAAAGTAATGGCTTTGGCCATTTCAGGGAGTTACTCAGTCTTCCTGGGTCTCTCTTATAGGGGTGGAAAAATTTTCCCTTCTTCCTTTTAAGGTTCTTTAGCTGGTCTGATAATTAAATTGACATAAGCCAGATTAAGAAAAGAAAACCAAATTTAATTACATATATATGGGAGCCCTATAAAATATGAGACCCAAAGAATAGCCAGGTGGCTGAAGCTTACAACATCCTGAACTAAGGCAAGGGTGGGCTACAAAACGGAGGTGGGCCATTGGCAGGAATCAGAAGAGGTGTTTAAAAAACAAAGGTTGCCCCATTATGTGCACAGTGAAGGGATCCATCAACAAAATGAAAAGGCAACCAACAGAATGGGAAATGACATTTGCAGATAACATATCCGATAAGTGGTTAATATCCAAAATATATAAAGAACTTATACAACTCAACACACACACACACACACACACACAAATCTGATTTTAAAATGGGCAGAGGACCTGAAGAGACATTTTTCCAAAGAAGACATCCAGCTGGCCAACAGACACATGAAAAGATGCTCAACATCACTCATCATCAGGGAAATGCAAATCAAAGCCACAGTGAGATATGACCTCACACTTGTCAGAAGGACTAGAAAGAAAGAAAAAAAGAAAGAAAAGAAATAACAAGTGTTGGCGAGGATGTGGAGAAAAATGAGCCCTCGTGCACTGTTGGCGGAGATGCAAACTAGTGCCGCCACTATGGAAAACAGCACAGAGGAAGCATAGGGTCCAGTAGTTGGGCTACTGGGTATTTACCACCCCACCAAAAAAATGAAAACACTAATTTGAAAAGATATATACGCCCTTATTTTTACTGCAGCATTATTTACAATACCCAAGACATGGGAGCAACTTAAGTGTTCATTAATACACAAATAGATAAGCAAAATGTGGATAAAATGAAATATTACTCAGCCATTAAAAAAAATGAGACCTTGCCGTTTGCAACAACACGGAGGGACCCAGAGGGCATTAGGTGAAGTGAACCATGTTGGACAAAAACAAACACCAAATGATTTCCCTTATATGTGGAACCTAAAAAACAAAAACAAAAAACGAAAACCAGACTCAAATGCAGAGAACAAACTAGCATTTGCCAAAGGGGATGGGCAAGATAGATAAAGGGGATTACGAGGTATAAGCTGCCAGCTATAAAATTAAAAAGTCACAGAGATGAAAAGTACGGCGTAAGGAATATGGTCAATTACCTAATAATAGTTGTTTGGTGGACAGTCTACACATCTCGTGGTGAGCACCGAAGACTGTACAGAATCATTGACTCATTATGCTCTACATCTGAAACTAACATAACACTGCAGAGTAATTATAACTCCATTAGAAAAAAAAAGTTGGCCTGCTCTGCAGTTAAGTTTCTTAGGTAGAAAGGAATCTCTGCTAATAGCTCTCTTCCTGGTACAGGCACCCTTTCCAATATAAATTCAGGCAGTTGAAAGGGAGGTAAAAAGCTTTTCCTGAATCTGCTGGGTTTTCGAATATTTTTAGCTCAAAATAATCTTCATGCCAAAGAGGCATATTGCAGGAAGACTTGTTCTGAATCCCTTCGCTCCTGTGTCTACAGGAGATACACAGGCTATTAGACTTTTGTTTTTTCCTGTTAATCTCCTGTCAAGTATCAGGCCAGCCAAAGAACGCGGAAGGGAAAACCTGTCCACCCCTACATATGCAAGATGGAATCAAAGTTCTTTTTTTGGCCCTGAGTGTGAGTGCTCATGTTCCTTTGTCCACTTGGTATGACGTGAACCGCTCTCTAGGACACCCGCGTCACTGTCCTGGGACGCATACATAAGGAATGGCATGGACTGTATTGTGTGTATGCACTGGGGGGAGGGGAGACCCCAGAACAATATCCTCCCCCGTCCCTCCTCAATAGGCGGAAGCCACTGGCTTCCTCCCTTTCCTGCCTCCTGCCTGCTGGCAAGACAGAGGACGAAAGGGAGAAGAGGAGAGGGGAAAATCGGTCCCATAGTCCCTAGGTCTACCCTTACAACTCTCCCCCACCTCAAGGAACCCCATTCCAGGGCCTTCCAGGCCACACCCATCCCCGGCTTTGAGGGGACTGGCCCAACTGGAGTGGGGGTTGGGGTTCGGTGAGCAGAAGGAGGATAAGTCCTCCCCACCCTACTCAGGGCTACCCCTCCCACCCAAGCCACCTCATTTCCTCTTCCTCCCCAGCACCAACTCGCACTAATCACTACAGGCCCAGCATCCAGAGCCGGACTAACTGACCAGAGGCCCGGCTTGTCCTGGCTCACCTGGTCGGCCTCCAGAGTATGGTCTGGCTGGGACCCTCTTTGCTGCTGCCCATCCTCTCTCTGGCCTCTCATGTTGGTAAGTCTCCCCCAAAGCCGCTCCCTCCCCTGGCCCTCAAAGCCCTGATTCTCCCCCTAGGAAGGCTTATGATCACTGCTATCACCTTCACGGACACCCCGATCGATCAGCCAGACAGTGGGACTGAGGCCTCCAAAACCCAGGCAGGCCCTAGAAACCACTGCAGCCTGGCCTTGGGAGTAGAGCAGTCATTGACTGTGTCGGATTTTTAAGATCAGGAAAGTGCAGCGGGGCCTACGGGGGCCCTGAAGTTTTCAGGGGGTGCTCGTGTGGTTGGTGTGCTGGATTCATTCAATTATTCACTTGACAAGCATTTATCTAGCACCAACAATATTGTAGGAGCTGCGCTATCGGTCACTGGTTGAAAGGCAGTCAGCCTCCGGATCTATGTAATAGGTTCTATGATGCTGACCTCCCATGGCTAGTATGGGGTTGAAAGGAGGTAATTTGCGCAGAGCGCCCGGTTCCCAGTTGTTGCGTAAGCGGTAGCTGCTCCCTTCAGTGATGGCCAAAGAGGATTAGAATGCAAAGGCTAGCTTTGAGTGGTAGCTGGGGACACAGGACATGGGGTGAAGGATAAAAGAGAAACACAAGTAGCTCCAGAGGAGCACGGAGGAGGAAGGAGTCAGCTACTCTGCTTGGGGGTGGTAGCTGACGACGGAATCCAGAAAGACTTCGCTCAGAGCAGGCCGCCAAACTGTAGGTGCAAGTCTCAGAGGTGAGGAAGTGCATGGGAGAGAAGGCTCCTGGAGGGAACTCAGCAGGAGAGGCAGAATGTGAGCAAAGAGGGGCTTGAGAGCATGCTCTGTATCCTGAGGGCAATGGGGAGCCATGGGAGGTTGTAGACCACGAGATCTTAGATGGTCACTCTCTGGAGGATATGTTGGGAAAGGAAGTAGCTGTTGGGATGGTCCAGGTGAGTAAAGGCGGGGACTAAACAAGGGTGGCTTGGAGATGGGGGTGCAGTCAGGAGGCTTTGAGGATGTGGAATCTGCAGAATTTTGTGACTGATGGCGGCGGCCAGCAACATCACATCCTTAGAGGTACAGAGCTTAGAGTCAGAAGACCTGGCTCTGCCGGTTACTGATTGTATGCCTTTGGGCAAGTCACCTCTCTGAGGTTTCCTTCGAGGGCTATAAAACTAGAGTAATAACCCCCACCATCCAGGATGGCTGGGACGATACAATTAAAGTGCTCACCATATAATTGACCTCCAATAAACACTAATTATCATGAAAGTAGGAGCAGGAGAGGACTCCAAAGTTTGTGTCTCCGGTGGTTAGTGCAATCTGTTGAGTCAGGGGGCTGGCTTTGTTGAGTCACCACCAGAGAGAAGCCGGCTTGGGGAAAGCTGATAGAAATGCAGACCCAAGCTGAGAGGCTGACTCAGATGATAAAGCCAGGGGAGTAGAGGAGCTTGCTCCAGGAAGCCTCTAGAATAATTATCATCGCCCTCCTCCGTAAATGGAAAGACATCGACTTCGCTAGGGAGTGTGATGATCCACTGGAAAGCAGGTGCTGGGGCATATGGTGGGCGGTCAGCAAATGCTAACTTCAATTTACTCGTGGTGGGCTTTTGAAGAATATTAATTGATGAGCTAAGTGGCATTGAAGCTAACTAATTACTTGCCAATTAACGGGCAGGGACACAAAAGGAGGGGCTCCCCTCCTTTTCTGCCCCACAACCACCTGGCTGCAGAAGCCCGCCTCTCCGTTAAATCCCAGGACGGCAAGCCTGTCCAGATTTCTGGAGTGGCAGGGCGGGCTTTCTCCAAGGCAATTTCGCTCTCCTGGAGAGTGGCTCCCCTTTGCAGGGCAGTCTGAGACAGGTGGGGACTCCAGGGGACAGGCAGGGTTTTAAGCAGTGAGGAAACGGAGACAGGGAGCATACATCATTTTTTCCAAGGCTATAAAGGGAAGCCATCTGGCGGGAGAAGGGGGGCACCAGAGGGCCAGAGAGAGGGCTTTGTTTTTGTTTTTAGGACGGAGAGACTTGGGGGAAAAGGGCCAGTGTGCGGCAGGGGAAAGAGACAGGAAGGGAGGGGAGGGAACGCCTGAGAGCGCGCGGGGCGGGGTGGGGACCCCGTCGGAAGGAGGGCTGGCATCCCGGCTGCAGGCGCCGCGGTGGACCTGACGCTGCTGGCCGACCTGCGGCTCACCGAGCCCCAGCGCTTCTTCCTGACCTGCGTGTCCGGCGAGGCCGGGCCGGGCCCGGGCGCCGACGCCTGGGGGACCCCGCTGCTGCTGGAGAAGGACGACCGCATCGTTCGCACGCCACGGCCCGCGCAGCCCCCGCACCTGCTGCGCAACGGCTCGCACCGCGTCACGCTGCGCGGCTTCTCGCAGCCCTCCGACCTCGTGGGCGTCTTCTCGTGCCTGGGCGGCGCGGGCGCGGGGCGCACACGCGTCCTCTACGTGCACAACAGCCCGGGAGGTGAGACCGGCCCGCGGGGGCGGGCGGCGACCGCAGGGGAGCCCCTTGCTGCAGTTGACCTCTGACCCTCCCACCATCCCCTCCGCCTCCCCCCTCCCGCGCAGCGCACCTGCTCCCGGATAAGGTCACACACACGGTGAACAAAGGCGACACGGCCGTGCTTGTGGCGCGGGTGCGCAAGGAGAAGCAGACAGATGTGATCTGGAAAAGCAACGGTGAGAGGGGCCTCCGGGTTGGGCAGGTCAACAGATCGGCCGCTTCAACAAACACCTCCCTGCCCTTGCCTCCCTCGATTTGGCCGCCTACACAGCCTTCACTCTGATACACCTGTTACCCTCCCCGCCGCCGCCCCAGCCTCTGTCCTCCATCGGGTCCATAGGAAGCACCTGCACCCACCTCTTCACTGGCCCTGCGCGGTCCTCCTACTGCCCCCAGAGGACCGGCAGCCTTGGGGCCGGCTCCCTCCTTCCCTGTTACCGTCAAATCAGCGCTGTGTGGAACCCTCGCCTTTGGCTCTCCCCTGGGAGTCAGCAGGTGCTGTCACATAGCCCCCCTGGCAGGGAGCAGCAGTCCCCATGGGGAAGAAGAGAAGGCCTAACTCAGCCCGGGCCCGCCCGCACCCTGGCCCTGTCAGACCCTCTGGCCACTCCATGGGCAGGAGCCCTTATTCTGTGTGGCCCCAGAGATTCCTGCCTCAGCCCTCAGACCCACAGCCCTTCAGCTGCCTCTTGCATCCCTGAACTCTTGAGGGAGGAGGACCCTTCCCCTGGGCCAGGGGGATTGTCTCCCGAGCACCAGGCCCTCTGAACTGATGAGAGGTGTGGAGAGTCACACAGGCCCGGGCTCCCTACAGTCCAGTCCTGGGCAAAGAGGAAAAAGGGGGTGGGACAGGGGTAGGGACCCCAGTATTTGGGACTGCAGGTCCCGGAGGAAGAGGCTTCTGGGAGAAGTCCCCAAGTGGATAACCCCCTGAACAGTGCCCGGGAGGAGGCATGGGAATTAGCCACACAAAAGAGGAGGAAAGGACATTCCAGGAGGAGGATTGGCTGAGAGCAAAGGCAGGAAGCGCTGAAATACCGTGCTGTGTCTAGACGAGAACCCAGCATCTCCAGAACTCAGGAATGTTCGGAATCAGGCAGGGTGTGGAGAGGTGTGGGGCCAGAGGGCTAAGCAGTGATGTGCTGAGTGGGTAATTGAAGCAGAGTCCGAGCAGGGGAGCTCAGAAGCTTCTGGTGGGAAAAATCCCACTGACTGATGAGTGGGGGATGGATGGAGGAAAAGGGGAAACGGAGGCAGAGGAGACTGCCTGGAAGACTGCGGGAGGCCGGGACCATGGTGGTGGTGGTGGTGAGCGGCGTCGAAAAAACCGGGCTGCTTTAGGAGATGCGGAGGAGCTAGACGAGCGGGACCTGGCGCCTTCCGGAGTGTTGGTAGGGCGTGGAACGCAGGATGCATCCCAGCCTTCTGCCTTGGGGACAGACCTTGGCTGGTGCCTGGCCCCCGTTCTGGCCACTGTCTGGGGTGCATGCTGATAATGACCTGGGCACTAGCTCTCATCTGGTGCTGAGGACTCTGACCCACTTCTGCCCCCAGGATCCTACTTCTACACCCTGGACTGGCACGAGGGCCAGGATGGACGGTTCCTGATGCAGCTCCCAAACGTGCAGCCATCGGCGAGTGGCATCTACAGTGCCACCTACCTGGAAAGCAGCCCCCTAGGCAGTGCCTTCTTCCGGCTCATCGTGCGGGGTTAGGAGCAGAGAGGGCAGAGCTGGGGGCGGGGTATGGGAGGCTGGCAGCCCTGCGGGCACTTCCTGTGGGCCCCCAGGGCTGCCCGAGTGCTCGGCAGCAGTGCTAGGTGGGCGAGAGTCGGTTGCTGAAAGCCTGTTCCTCCAGGCTGTGGGGCAGGGCGCTGGGGACCCGACTGCACCAAGGAATGTCCAGGTTGCCTGCACGGAGGTGTCTGCCATGACCAGGATGGCGAGTGTGTGTGCCCCCCCGGATTCACCGGCACACGCTGCGAGCAGGGTAAGGAGGACGGGGGAGCTAGGACCTAAGCAGGAGAGGCTGCTGGTGCGGGGAAGACTCCAGAACCAAGAGGATGGAGCTTGGTGGGCGGTGAGAATGCCAAGTGCGGGCGAGACCCTGAGGCCCAGCAGGGGTCCCTACACCCACCTGTTTCTAGCCTGCAGAGAGGGCCGTTTTGGGCAGAGCTGCCAGGAGCAGTGCCCGGGCACATCGGGCTGCCGAGGCCTCACCTTCTGCCTCCCGGACCCCTACGGCTGTTCTTGTGGGTCTGGCTGGAGAGGAAGCCAGTGCCAAGAAGGTACGGACTGACCTGCCCTCCGCAGTCCCTGACCCGGACAGCCAGCCATAGGCTGGACTTGGACCCTCCACTTGGGCCCTGCTGTCCACGCCAGGCCCTCCACAGTCCCCTGCTCACCCAGCCTGGCATTACCCAGGCCCCAGCTGCGCCCTCGATGCCGTTGACCTGGGTCCCTCTAACCACAACCCCTCCGTCCGCAGCCTGTGCCGCTGGCCACTTCGGGGCCGATTGCCGCCTCCAGTGCCAGTGTCGGAACGGTGGTACATGTGACCGCTTCAGCGGCTGTGTCTGTCCCTCTGGCTGGCACGGAATGCACTGTGAGAAGTCAGGTACAAGGGTCTCTGGGATCCCTCAAAACAGGTCAGCCTTCGCCAGACACATGTCCCTGGCTCTAAGCCTGCACTCGAGGAGCTCAGGGTTCAGGAGGCGTTCTCACCGCCCAGCCCGCATCACCCATGCAGCCCAGAGTGGGTGGGAGCCCAGAGGAGGCCCCTGGACAGTCTGAGAGGTTCAGGGAGGACTTCAGGGAAGAGGAAAAGATCTAAGGTGGGCTATGAAGGATGAGCGCAAGATGGCTGGGGAAAGAGCACAGGCAAAGGCCCGGGGGTTGAAGGACTCAGAGTCGGGTACCAGGAGAGCGGAGTAAGGGGAGGCTGGGGGAGTGGTCAGAAGAGTCAACCCCTGGCAACTTTGAACAGCAGGCCAGCAGGCGTGCTGGGGGCAGGAGGGAATTGTTGAAGAGGCAGAAGGCAGTCGGATTTGTGTTTGAGAGAGGACCCACGCAGCTGGGTGGAGAGAGGAGACGGGATACCCCGGAGGATCTGTAACAGAGCCTAGAAACGAGTGAGGCCTGAACCAGTGTTGGGGCCATGAGGTTGGGGAGGGGCCTGCCTTGGCCGAGAGAGGACATCGGGTTGGGGGCACAGGAGGTAGACTCTGCGGCCGATCAGCAGTGGGGCACGCGGGCCGTCTAAGACTCTGCGGCTTCCAGGCTTGAGCAACTGAACCACTGGTGGCCCCTCCGCTGAGATGCATGACACGGGACAAGGGGCAGCTTGGTGGTCAGTGTCTGCCCCGTGGGGCTCCAGGATGTATCCTCTCTCCCTCTCTAGACCGGATCCCCCAGATCCTGGATATAGTCTCAGAACTGGAGTTCAACTTAGAGACCACGCCCCGGATCAACTGTGCAGCCGCGGGGAACCCGTTCCCAGTGCGGGGCAGCATGGAGCTCCGGAAGCCAGACGGCACGGTCCTCCTGGTCAGCACCCCCCCACCCCGATCCCATTGGCCTCACAGGTGGTCCCTCAGACCCCTGACCCCCTCAGGGTTTGCCATAGGCTCTACCCACTGGCCTGACTATGGCTCATATGGGGTCAGGCTGACGGTTGAGAAACCACCACGGGTCCTCTGTCCCCACATCAGTCCCCATATCGGCCACGTGGGTGCTCATTCTCTATGGTCTGTCCCCTTCCCTTGTCTCTCTCAGTCCACCAAGGCCATTGTGGAGCCAGACAGGACCACAGCTGAGTTCGAGGTGCCCCGCTTGGCCCTTGGGGACAGTGGGCTCTGGGAGTGCCGCGTGTCCACGTCTGGTGGCCAAGACAGCCGACGTTTCAGGGTCAATGTGAAAGGTCAGTGATGTCTTGGGGCCGTGGAGGATGGGCAGCGGGCAGAGTGGTGCTCAGTGGGCTGACGTTGCTCAGACTGGGCGTTGTAGCAGGAAGGGCAAGGGCACCTGAACTCCCAGCCCAGCACCCAGCAAAGAAGAGGGCTTGTCATCCACCAGAGGCCTGGGCTGGCCCGTGTCAGGGCAGAAGCATAGCTCGGTCCTATCTGGAAAGGACATCTCGCGCCTTAGAAACGGCATGCCCTCTGGCCCTGCCCAGCCTCCTGCCTGGCCGTGCCGGCCCTCTCACCCGCTCACGAGCCCTGCACACAGCGTGCCTTTAATTCTGCCTCTGGGAGGCTGCCGCCTGCTCTGGTCACACCCCAGGGCTCCCAGGGCCAGGACAGGGGAGCACGCGGGGTGCCTCAGCTCAGAGGGTGGCCTGCTGCCCAGAGGAGTTACGTGGGATTTTCCAGGCGAGTAGGGAGGGAGCGACCAGTGCCCAGGACTGCCCAGAGCCGGGTACGACCTTATCCCTTCACCTTCGCCACCCCTGTAAGTCCTAGCTCCTCTTGCCCTCTGTGGACAGCCTGCCTGCTCCACAGAAGCCCAGACCTCTCCCCTCTTCCTCTTCCTCTTCCTCCCCTCTTGCTCTCCACCCCTCCCACCAACTAGCAGCTGCCCCACCAGCAGGACCTATTGGCTCAGCCGGCTCCGCCTCCAGCCTGTCTCTTCTCCCCAGGCTTCCGATCCCAGGCGACTTGGGTTCAGATCCTCACACCAATTCCCGGCTCTAGAGCCTTAAGCAAGCTGCTTAGCTCCTCCCAGATTATTTCTCTTCCCATATGTTGAGGATATCCAGAGAGGGCTGCTGTGAAGCAAGTTAGATGATGCATTTAACGCGTTGAAGTTGCAATGAGCTTAGATGATGTATTTAAGCACTGAGCGCAGCGCCTGATGCCGGGTGTGTGCTCCGTATACGTTGGCATTTATTGTTACTACTGTTTGTTTGGTTTTTTTAAGATTTAATGTATTCAAGAGAGAGGAAACGAGTGGGGGCAGAGGGGGACAGAGGGAGAGGGAGTCGCAGACTCCATGCTGAGCACAGAGCCCAATGCGGGGCTCTGTCCTAGGACCCAGAGATCATGACCTGAGCTGAAACCTAGAGTCAGATGCTCCATGGACTGAGCCCCCCAGGCATCCCTATTGTAACTGTTGTTAAAGTATCCTCTCCCAAAGTTGTGGCTGTTCTCTGGCAGCTCCTAGACATGATCTGCAAGCTAGACCACTCGCCAGAGCTCCAGACCCATTGGGTGGGACCTCCAGCAGTGGGGGTCTGGTTCTAAAGTCCGTGTGGAAGTGTGGGCCCACTTTATATCTGGCCACCCCTGCACAGCTAAGCCCCGCTATGAGCCCGAGGCACGGGGTGGGGGGGAGGCTCCAGGACTCCAAGCCCACCCTTGCATTCTCCACCCGGCCTCCTGCCCTCCCCCCACCGCTTCCAGCCACCCGTTCATGCATCATGCATCCATCATTCTTCTTAGAACAATCGGTCTGATAAATGTTTGGGAGAGGCCAGGGAACCAGTCATAGCTTGGATGTGATAATCTGGGCAGGAAAGCTCAGCCCAGAACAGGGGCACTGAGCATGGAGTGAGGAAGCCAGGCAGGAACAAAAAGCCGTTTGGGGTAGAACTGGAGGATTCTAGGTGGCCTGGCCAAACACCTCGTTCAAATCCTGGTTGTACCTCCTGCTGGTGGCCTGGCCGTAGGCAAGGTAACCGTCTTGGAGCCTCAGCGCTTGGGGGAAGAGCCCTGTCTGAAAGGTAGCAGGGAGAAGTAGAGACTGTACAGCCCGTACGTCATCACTGGCTGGCTTTTTTTTTTCTCCAAGGAGGAGAGGGACAAATGATGGGGGGAGGGAGAGCAGAGAGCAGCCCGACACCAGGCTCTGTCCCTGCCTTGGGTCTCAGCCCCCTCTGTGTGCCGCACACCACATGGGCAGAGCGGCCTCCCCCAAATCCAGCTAGGGACATCAGACCTCACTTAGCATCTTGGGGGATTCTCTCTCGTCCTCACTGCCGGATCCTGGTGCCCCGAGCTGCCCAGGGGGCAGAACGCCGTCCTGACTGGATGCTGGCCCTTCGGGTAATGGGTTGGATCTGGGCTCTCCCCAGCCCAGAGGGCCCCCAGATCCAGACCAAGACCCAGAGTAGAATCCTCTTATTTTTCGGAGGACTGGGTGGGCTGTCTGGACCCCGCCTGACCTGGGGTCTCCTGGCAGTGCCCCCAGTGCCCCTGACTGCTCCTCGGCTCCTGGCCAAGCAGAGCCGCCAGCTCGTGGTCTCCCCGCTGGTCTCCTTCTCCGGGGACGGACCCATCGCCTCTGTCCGCCTGCACTACCGGCCCCAGGACGGCGCCACGGCCTGGTCCGCCATTGTGGGTGAGCTGGGGGGTGGGACACAGCTGGGGGCAGGGGGAGGCTGGGGCAGGACAGGGGTATTGGGTCAGGATGAAAGGGGGGAGGATGGCAGCTTCTGGAAGAGGTGGGGGCTGAATAATGTGTGCCGCCCCCAGTGGACCCCAGTGAGAACGTGACTTTAATGAACCTGAGGCCAAAGACAGGATACAACGTCCGCGTCCAGCTGAGCCGGCCAGGGGAAGGAGGGGAGGGGGCCTGGGGGCCTCCCACCCTCATGACCACAGACTGTCCAGGTGAGAGGCTAGAGTCACCCCTCCGAGTCCCCCCACGGGTACCGCACTCAGGGGTTGTCCGGCCTTGTTCCCACACCAGGGGCCCCCTGCCTTTCCCACCGGAGGTTGTCGCACCCTGTCCCCTGGGGAAATCACTGTCCTGTCCAGCCTCAAGGACCAAGTGAACAGTTCTGACTCCTAACCTCCGGCCCCAGAGCCCTCGTTGCAGCCGTGGCTGGAGGGCTGGCACGTGGAGGGTCCTGACCGGTTGCGAGTGAGCTGGTCCATACCCTCGTTGCCTGGGCCTCTGGTGGGCGATGGTTTCCTGCTGCGCCTATGGGATGGGACACGGGGACAGGAGCGGCGGGAGAACGTCTCGTCCCCCCAGGCCCGCACTGCCCTCCTGACTGGACTCACGCCCGGCACCCCCTACCAGCTGGATGTGCGGCTCTACCACTGCACCCTCCTGGGCCCCGCCTCGCCCCCTGCGCGCGTGCTCCTGCCGCCCAGCGGTATGCTATGCCCAGAAAGGGTGTTGTGGGTTCCGGATGAGGGGAGGACGTGGGACACAGGAAACACGAAAGGACACGGGAGGTTACCGGAGAGTGCATGGACACGGAGAGAACACAGGATGCGTGGAAAACGCGGGCATAAGGGGGAAGTAGGACGTCAGACAGACATGACCACAGGGAGGACATGAGACAGGCTGATATTGGAGGCCGGGGAAGGTGAGTCCCAGGAGCATACAGGATGAGGGAGACACGGGGAGGCCAGGGTTCATGTGGAATTCAAGGATCATAGGGAGGATGTGGTGTACCAGGAGGTCATGGGATTTGGGAGAACACGGGCACGGGGCACACAGAGGACCTAGCATGCTGGGAGGATCTGGGACTCCAGGAAGACCTGACCCATAAGGAGAACAAAGGGAAGCAGAAGTGTGGGGGTGAGGGGAGCCGTATGGAGCAAAACTGAGCCTAGAAGGGAAAGAAGGTTGGCGGGCTCGCTCGCATTCTGGGGTCCACAGAGCAAGGAACATGGCTAGAGTGGATCTCACCCCAGAGCCACGTACCCTGCTCCCACGTGAGCCCTGCCTTCCCACCCCCATCTCCACAGGGCCCCCAGCCCCCCGACACCTCCGTGCCCAGGCCCTCTCAGACTCTGAGATCCAGCTGACATGGCAGCGCCCAGAGGCTTCGGCTGGGCCTATATCCAAGTACATCGTGGAGGTGCAGGTGGCTGGGGGCTCAGGAGACCCGCTGTGGATGGACGTGGACAGGCCCGAGGAGACGAGCACCATTGTCCGTGGTCTTAATGCTAGTACGCGTTACCTCTTCCGCGTGCGGGCCAGTATCCAGGGTCCCGGAGACTGGAGCAGCATGGTGGAGGAGTCCACCCTGGGCAACGGTGAGAGAGCAGGGCCATGAGGGCTCCCGGTCCCCCAGGGTAGGTCTCCGTGCCCTCTCCTGTCGCTGGATCTCCCGCTTGGAGCCAGGACATCCCAGACCCCTCCCAAGTCACACCGGGGTCCTGATTCTGCCCCCTCCTTCCCTGCTTCTGTTGTCCTAGTGTTGGGACAACCCCATCACTCCAGCGAACCACCGGCCTTCGGCCTGATGCCCCCGGTCCCTCCTGGTACTAGACTCTCTGACCTCTCCCTCCCCGTCATCTGCCCCCGCCCCCCTTGTGTGCAGGGCTGCAGAGTGAGGGCCCGGTCCAAGAGGTCCAGGCAGCCGAGGAGGGCCTGGATCGGCAGCTGATCCTGGCCGTAGTGGGCTCCGTGTCTGCCACCTGCCTCACCATCCTGGCGGCCCTCCTGACGCTCGTGTGCATCCGCAGAAGCTGCCTGCACCGCAGACGCACCTTCACCTACCAGTCGGGCTCGGTCAGTCCCCGTGCCCACCCAGGGCGCGTGCGTGCACCCCAGGTCTAGCCGCAGCTGTCCGCTCATGCGCAGTACCTGCCCCCCACCCACCCCGAGCGTGTGCGCGCGCGCATGTGCGTGTTTATGTCGCGGGTATAGGACTTCGCTCGACCATGCTCAGGGGTGCAAAATATAATTTTCCTTGTTTTTCTGGAACTGAATTCAGTTCATAAGTCAGTTTGTGTTGGTGGTGAAATATTTAATATTCCCGGTTCGGACTAACTCCGTGTGCGCATATTTCACCACGGTTAATTCAGGCTTCTCCCGCTTCTCACTGGAGGTGCTGGAAGCCGAGGTAGCGTGGGGACGACCTGGGGGGCGGGGTGGGACAGCGGGACACCTGGGCTTCGTGCTGGCCTCTGCCCTGGCAGACCTTCCCGCACTTGGGAGCCAGCACACATCTGTGGCCGATGCCTCAGCCCTTCTGTGGCCTCCTGACCACAGGCCACCCCTACTGTGAGTTCCTCCTCCCGGCCTCATCTCCGCGAAGGCCAGGGCCGCCTCTGAGAGACTTAAGAGCCGCGAGGGGCTCCCTGTACCCTGCGGAGGGCAGCGTGTTCGGTGGCCCTCACGCCGTTTGTCCTAAGTCCCATTAATGGCTCGTTCCTGCCGCTCCAGAGCTGTGCTAGCCAGCGGTTCCCCTGTCGCTACAGTGGGGAAAGGAAGCACGGCCTCTACTCTCCCTGGCCTCCCTGTAAACCTGTGTGGAGCTCTCTGTGACCCTGCAGCCAGTAGGGCGGAGGGCGGGCTCTGCTCCCAGCGCCCAGCATCCCCTCCTCTTGTCCCCACCTCCCATCTCTCTCCCACCTGCCTGTCCCACCTCCCCTGAGATCCTCCCTTGTGCCGTCCACCGTGATCCAGACTCTGCCCCCCCTCCTCCCTCCACACCTGGGCTCTTGATATTTACAGCCGCGCTTTGGTATTTCAAAAAAACAAAAACACCACCAAACAAAACAAAACAAAAACCCCTCTTCTCTCTCGAGAGCTGATCCTTATGATAGAAAGCCTAGTGTCCAGAGCTATTGTCTCTGCCATGCCTTAGTGAAAACTCCCTTCAGAGAGTCAATTGGCTTCTTTGTTCCAGGCTGCTCCCTCTGAGGTCAGTGCACTGCACAGAAAGCCGCCATGGCTGAGGTGGGGGCCGGGTAACAGAGACAGATATTGGGGGGAAGGAGGTGGGAAAGCCGCCTTGAACATGGACATAATCCTAATATCTGCCCAGACGTCCCCTGCCTCTTGTGCCCGCACAAAGGTGTGCGCGTGCGCCACCCAGGAGTGCACGTTCGCATCCGCTGGTGGGCACCCCCGTGCTTGTCCGCCTGTGCCCCTGTGCGTGTGCCCCTCCCTGAGCACACGGCTGTGCATGCACCTGCGGACAGTGCCCTCCGCTGTGCATGTCTCCTGTGACTCCATGTGCCCCGTGTCCTTAGCCCCTCACCGAGGGAGCCCCACCCCCAGGTCTGAGTTAACCTTCTTCCAGTTCTCCCCTCCGCGGCGCCCTGGGTCCTGTCCAGCTGTTTCCCTTTCCTGCCATCCGCCCAGCCCAGGTGGCCCAGTTCCTATGTGGTTAGGGGAAGTGGATGTTCCTCTTTGCGGTGGTCTTTCTATCTTCGGCTCCTGGGTGGTTTTAGAGCGGTAGACAGTCGTCATCTCTGCTTCTCCTGCTTTGGAGAAAGCCTCTCTGCTGACTCGCAGCAGCTTGGGGTTTTGCGTGTGATCGGTGCTCCATAAATGTGTCCTAGCCCTCGGCCCAAGGCTGGAATCCTCTCCAGAGTATTCCTGATGACCAAAGAGCCCGGTCGTGAGATCAGCACCGTAATGGGAAGCTTGCCACTTCCCATCACAGTTCATTCCAGTTCGTTCCCATTTGAAATGTTGGAGATACTCTCTTTCCATTGATTCGTGTCTTCGTGGCTTCTAGCAGGCTTAACCACTCCTTGTTCTTCCGGAGCCCAGATTCCCCGCTGTGGCCTCGCATCTCTCTTCTCGGACTTCTGTCCACCCAGCGGCCCACCGATGTCTTCATCTCCTGGGATTCTGTCTCAGTGTGTGTCCTCGGTCTGCCTGCTGGCCACCAGAGTGCCCTCTGCGGGGGTCTCTGTCCATTTGTCTAACTGCCCCTCGATGCCTGTCTGTGCCTCGCGCTGGCCCCGCGTCTGTGGCACAGACTGCCTGCCCACTTGTCCCATCCCATGAAGGGCGAAGAAACCATCCTGCAGTTCAGCTCAGGCACCTTGACGCTAACCCGGCGGCCCAAACCACAGCCCGAGCCCCTGAGTTACCCAGTGCTGGAGTGGGAAGACATCACCTTTGAGGACCTCATTGGGGAGGGAAACTTCGGCCAGGTCATCCGGGCCATGATCAAGAAGGACGGGCTCAAGATGAACGCGGCCATCAAGATGCTGAAAGGTCCCCCCAGAGCGACCCTTGACCCCAGGCCCACCCCCCCCTTGTCCCACAGATCCCAGGCCCTACCTGGCTCCCCTCCAGCAACTGTCCCCAGCCCTCAGTAGCCATGCCTTCTCTCCAGAACTATTTCTGACTAAAGTGATACTGGATTCTTTACACAGAGTATGCCTCTGAGAATGACCATCGTGACTTTGCGGGAGAACTGGAAGTTCTGTGCAAATTGGGGCATCACCCCAATATCATCAACCTCTTGGGGGCTTGTGAGAACCGAGGTAAGCCCCCAGCTCATCACCTGCCTCTTCTTCCCAAGCCCGGTCAACAGCCTTCCCCCTCTCCCCCACCCCACAGAGGCAGCCTGCCCCCTTCTCCTACCATCGGGGGCCTGCCACTAGTCAGCTGCCAGCTTGGGAACCGCCACCCTGTCCCTGGCTCCTTCCCTCCCAGGTTACCTGTATATCGCTATCGAATATGCCCCCTACGGGAACCTGCTAGACTTTTTGCGGAAGAGCCGGGTCCTGGAGACAGACCCAGCCTTCGCCCGAGAGCACGGCACGGCCTCCACCCTCAGCTCCCGGCAGCTGCTGCGTTTCGCCAGCGACGCCGCCAACGGCATGCAGTACCTGAGCGAGAAGCAGGTGTGCGGGAGTGGGGGGTGGTAAGGCGTGCAGCCGTGGGGCCCCCTGCAGCAGGCTGCCCTTGGATGTGGGGGCGGGGAAGACAGAGGAGGACAAGTCCCTGAGCTGCTGGCGCCTGGCGAATGCAAGAGAGCGCAAGGCGAGAAGCAGGGCTGCAGGAGGCCTTGCGTTGGAAGCAACCGAGGGACATCTTGGTGGAGATGTTGAGCTGGCAGTTACAGATGCCAGCCCAGAACCCGGGAGAAGCGCCTAGGCCAGAGACGAGCATCTGGGAGCCGTCACCCTACAAAGTGGTGGAGAGTCTCATGGCGAGGGAGTGGACCCTGTGAGGGGGCCCCGGGGCAGAGACCCACCAGGACAGGGTGGAGGGAGGGGCAGGGAGTGGAGGCCTGAGCCCAGGTCTGAGGATACCCGCTGGAATGGAAGGAAGGAGAGGACAGTGGCAGGAGGGGAATGTGAGGACTGAGGAGAGACATTTTAAAGTTGGTGACGTTTCGGGGGTCTTTGAAGCAGACAAGTAGAAGCCTGTGCAGAGGGAGGGGCTGGTGGAGAGAGGTTTCCGAGGAAGATGGAGGGTCTTGCGGGGCGGGGGGGACTTGGGACCCCAGGGAAAGGTCACTTTGAGCAAGAGGGGGCTCTTCCCCACTTGCATGAAAGAGAGGAGAGAAGAGGGGGATGGAGCAAGTGAAGAGGAGAAGAGGCAGTGCGGTCACCAGGGACAAGCCCATCCTTGTCCCTGGGAGAGACACGCAGCCTGAGCTTGGCCATGGCCGGATCCCAGGAAGGAAGGGGCAGCTGGCATCATGACTCTACTGAGGCAGGATAAGGCCTGGTTGGCTGGGAGGGAGGGTAAGGGGCTGTCGTAGGGAGGGAGGGGGCCCGCAGAGACCAGTTGTGAGGTCAGATCCCACACAGGCCTAGGAGTCCTGGGCTTGCTCATCTTTGCTGCAGTCTCCCCTTACCTCTGACCATGCCTGCAGTTCATCCACAGGGACCTGGCGGCCCGCAATGTGCTGGTGGGGGAGAACCTGGCCTCCAAGATCGCCGACTTTGGCCTCTCTCGGGGGGAGGAGGTTTATGTGAAAAAGACCATGGTAAGTTTCAGTCTCCCCACTCAGGTTCCATGCCTGCCCCCCAGGACCCCTGACACAGGCCCCCCCTCCTCACCCGGCCCCTCAAACCCACTCTCCCCCAGGGGCGCCTCCCCGTGCGCTGGATGGCTATCGAGTCCCTGAACTACAGCGTCTACACCACCAAGAGCGATGTGTGAGTGTGAGGCTCAGAAGGGGCAGGAGGGATTGGTCCCCCAAAGACACACACAGACATAACCCTCGGCACGTCTTAGACATGTCTCAGGTAGTACAGGCACGATTTGGGCATTCCCAGGGTCTGTTCGCGCATGACACAGATATGAGGCAAGTGCATCTTGGCTATACCTTGGGTAAACCTTGGGCATACCTTGGCCCAGCATCTTAGTGGGAAGGTGGGGGGCTAGCTGGAAGGAGGCGTTGTCGTGGAAGGTGTTTCAGCGGTAGGATTGCGTTAGGAGACCTTAGAGCTGGGTTCATCTAACACTGAGAGATACACTGGAGAGGTTCAGGAATGGGGAAGGATGACGCCTGGGTGGATGGAGAGACCACTCGAGGAATGTTCTCACCTTCATCTCTGAAGGGCAGAGTCATCCCCACCTGAGAACCTAACCAAAGCGTGACCACCAAGATCCCCTCTTTATGCTCCTCACCCCCAGATGCCCATATTGGCCTCCCTTCTGCTCCTCTTTCCAGGGAACCTGGCCTGCCGGGCTGTCCAGCTCTGGCTCTGCCCATTGGCCCCCGGCCCTTCGGCCTGGCCTGCCTTGTTCACTGTCCACCACAGAGACCGTCTCTCTGACCACCACTCAGCTACTTCCTGCTTCTGCCCCCAAACCCCCTAGATGCCCCCCACACACTAGAAATCCCATCCCGGTCTCACCCGCATAGAGGTTGCTAGAGTGTAAGAGGCAGTTAAAAGCAAGGGCTCTGGAGTCGAATTGTCAGGGCTCGAGTCCAGTTCTAGCACTTATGAGCCGTGTGACCTTGGGCAAGCTAGCTAATCCATCAGTACCTCAGTGTCTCCATCTGTCGAATGGGTATAATGGGAGACCCTACATCATAAGGCTGGTGTGAGGGTTAAATGCATGAACAAATATGTTAGCTGATGAGTGCGTGGCCCAGAGTGTGTGATTAGAATGTTAGCTGTGCGGACGTTGAGCCTGGGAGCGGCCCTGAAGGAATTTCAGTGGAGCAGAGACAGCAGCTGGCCAAGGTGCACACCTGCAGAGCAGTGCTGCGCAGGGGCTGGGAGGGGTACCTGGGGCAGGAGCTGAGCACATTCTTCTCCTTCCAGTTGGTCCTTTGGGGTCCTCCTCTGGGAGATCGTGAGTCTTGGTGAGTTCCAGATCCCCAGACCCCAGCTCTAGCCCTAACCCTAACCCTAACCCCCATTCCCTGGGCTGAGAGGGCTCCGTCACCTCCTGCAGGGGGCACGCCTTACTGCGGCATGACCTGTGCTGAGCTCTATGAGAAGCTGCCTCAGGGCTATCGCATGGAACAGCCTCGTAACTGTGACGATGAAGTGTGAGTGTCCTCAGCCTGGAGCCCTGGGACCCCCTCAGCCCGGCTGGCCCTGACCCCTCCTCTCAGCCACACCCCGTCCGCAGGTACGAGCTGATGCGTCAGTGCTGGCGGGACCGTCCGTACGAGCGACCCCCCTTTGCCCAGATTGCGCTGCAGCTGGGCCGGATGCTGGAAGCCAGGAAGGTGAGGAGACTGGGGCTGATGGGGACAGGGCTCAGCACGCTCCAGGGGTGCCCTCTCATAGAAGCCAGACAGAAGCAGCCTCCGTGTCCTTGTCCCCACCGCTAGTGCCAGGACGGCTGGGCCTCAGGGCGCCACCCCCCCCCTTTCCAGCTCTCCAGGGGTTGGACACTAGGCCCTCCTAACTCTTCCAAGGCCCCGGCGGCAAATCCCTCCCCCAGGTCCCAGGTCCCAGACTGCTTACCTGTCTTCCTCTGCTGGGGCCATCAGGCCACTCTCATCTGGGCCACCTCTCCTCACCGGACACAGAGCCAGAGTGACAATGCATGAGTGGTCTCCTAACCAAATGGATGGATGGGTGAATGAATGAGATAGTAAGTGAATGAAGGAATAGAATTAGTGGATGGATGATATAATGAACATAGGAATAAACATATAATTGAATAACTGAATCTAATAACCATGTGAATAAATGAATTATCAGATAAATGTAAAGGAAGAAATATGTTAAAAAGAGCGAATGCAAAAAGAGTCCTTCGTATGAACTAATGACTAAGTAGCTGTAGGAATTAATAAACTGTCTTAAGAATGAAGGAATGATCAGGGGTGCCTGGCTAGCCCAGTCAGTGCAGCGTACAACTCTTAATGTCAGGGTGATGAGTTCGAGCCCCACGTTGGCTGTAGAGCTTACTTAAAAATAAAATCTTGAAACAAAGAATGAAGGATCAAATAACCATGTAAATGGATAAACGATCAAAAATAGCTTTATGAATAGATGAATGAATGAATGAATGAATGCATGAACAAACAATTCATTTGAAGGACACATAAAAAAATTAAGATGAATGGATAGAAATGTGGTATATACAGTTGACCCTTGAACAAAGGATGGGTTAAGGGCACTGATCCCCTAGGTAGTCAAAAAACTGCATATAACTTTTGACTCTCCCCAAACTGAATTACTAATGGCCTACTGTTGACTGGAAGCCATACTGCTAATATATACAGTCAACTAACACATATTTTGTGGATGTATTTTATACCGTGTTCTTACCCCAAAATAAGCTAAAGAAAAGAAGATGTTAGTAGGAAGGTCATAAGGAAGAAAAAATGCATTTACACCACTATACAGCGTTTATTGAAAAAAAAATCGGGTGTAAGTGGACCATCCAGTTCAAAGCCACGTTGCTCAGGGTCAGTTGCGTGTGATGGAATATCATTCAGCCATCAAAAAGAATGAAGTCTTACCATTCAGAGCAACCTGGATGGATCCAGGGGGTACTACGCTCAGAAATATATCAGAGAAAGACAAATACCATATGTTCTCACTTATACATGGACCTCTAAACAAAACAAAACAAAACAAAACAAATGAACAAACAAGAAACGGAAACTCATAAATCCAGAGAACGAACTAGGGGTTGCCAAACCTCCACATGTGGGCAAAATCGGTGACGATTAAGAGGTACAAGAGGTACAAACTTCCAGTTACGCAATAAATAAGTCCCAGGGATGAAAGCACAGCATAAAGAATATAGTCACTAATACCATCCCAACTTTGTGTGGCGACAGAGGGTGACTGTCGGATCACTATGTTATACACCTGAAACTAATATAATATTATATGTCAACTACACTTCAATGAAAAAATTTTTTAAAGAAGGAAAAAAAAAACCCTCCTGTCTAACAATGTGTCCACGATCTCTCACCTGAACCCCCCAGTTGCAGTCTGTTCTGGCCGCGGAGGCCGCCCTTGGCCATGGGGCCATCTTGAGTCTAAATGAGTGTCTCTGCAAGTAGTGCTGCCATGTTGGAAGCCAGGGAGCTCCAGGCCAGAGGCGCCCCCGCCCCTGGCCCGCACTAAAGCCTGTTCTGTCCCGCAGGCCTACGTGAACATGTCGCTGTTTGAGAACTTCACTTATGCGGGCATCGACGCCACAGCCGAGGAGGCCTGAGCGGCCAGAACTGGGCTCTGCTGGCCAGAGCAAACCGCACTCTCCAACCTGTGCCTTCCGATCCTTGCGGCCTCTGACCTGAGCTGCCTCAAGGAATTTTTTTTTTTTAACTTAAGAAAAGAGACGATCCGGGCCACCTGGGTGGCTCCGTCGGTTGAGTGTCCAACTCTCGGTTTCGGCTCAGGTCGTGATCTCCAGGTCATGGGATCGAGCCCCACATTGGGCTCCATGCTCTGCACGGAGTCTGCTTCTCCCTCTTCCTCTGCGCCTCCCCTCCACCCTCTCTCTCTCTCTCTCTCTCAAATAAATAAATAAATAAAATCTTAAAAAAAAGAAAAGAAGGGATCCAGGGGCGGGGTGGGCTGAGGGGACTCGGGTCCCCGTCCTTTGCCGTTGCTCCCGTGCCTTCTGCAGCTACTCTTGGGGTGACTCTTCGCATTTCTCCTTCTCGTTCAGCTGCTCTACTTTTGTACCCACCTCTGTGACTCCCCACATTCAAGCCCTCAGCAACTCCACCCACGCCGGCACCCACACCACTAGCATTCCCCGTTCAGCTATGCCCCACTTCTGGCTTTATCATCTGAAAAAAATAAATGCTATGAGAAGCTCCATCCAATGTCTTCCTTTCCCTGCTGGGCAATCCCAAGGAGAAGTTGAACCGAAGAGAAACTGGATTTTCCAAGAGAAGAAACACTGTCCCCAGTGACACAATTGTTGGCTAAAGCCCGCTGTTGGGGTTGGCTCTCCATGCCGGGGGATGTTCTGGAAGACCCATTTTACACAGACTCCACCACCCACCCCTCTGTTCTATGAGAAGTCCGGTTTCCCCTGGTCTTCTCCCCGCTCTCCACCCCCCACCAGCAGCTCTACCTACATCTCTGTGTAACTGCCAGTCCAGGGGTCCGCTCTGTCCATACTGTCCGTGCCAGGATCGGCAATAGCCCAGCCTCACTCAGACTGACGTCTCAGCACCAGACTGATTCCAGCCTGTCTTGAGCTCCCACTTCTCCTTATGTCTCTTGGTGGCCTTGCCTGGCTTGGTAACCACTTTACTGGCCGGCCTGTGGGCCCCCAAGGAGGAAGGCAGAGGTCACTTCTGACTTCAGCCAGCTACAGCAGGATTCCTTCGCCTTCCTCAGGATCTATCTCAGTGTGCTGGGAGATGCTCCTATCCTGAAACCTAGTCCACTGTCACTACCTCAGGCTGTGCAGCGTCCTCAGATTTCTCTCCCACTGGTCCTTAAGAAACAAGGCTTGTCTTGCTTCACACATTTCTTCGGTGAATCAGATGAAACCAAAGAAAGTGTAACACAATATGGCGTTGTAATAATATGGATTCCAGAATCACATGGACCCGCGTCCAAGTTCCTGCTGTATCATTTACTGTCTGTGTGACCTTGGTCAAGTCACTTAACCTGTCTGAGCTTCAGTTTTCTCCTCTGCAAAATGGGGTAATACCGTTGTTAGCACCAAATGAGATCGCACGGGCAGGGGCTGCATTGGGCCTGGTACCTAGTGCATGCTCAGAAAATGTCTACTGATAGTATTTACAAATGCAAGGAGTTTGGAAGCGGTGATTTTCAGAATCTGTATTCCAAGGAGACTTGAATGGTTGGAGTGTGGGGCTGAATTTAAGAAGAAATGAACTGGAGTAATAGGGAGGTTATGTAGGACAGGGGAGGTAGGATTTGCTAGAATGAAATTTCAGATCGACTACAGGGATATTTGGAGGTCCAAGATGTAGAGACTAAAAAGTTGTCTTTGCCTGGGTGACTCAGTCAGTTAGGCATCTGGCTCTTGGTTTCAGTTCAGGTCATGATCTCAGGGTCATGAGATCAAGCCCAAGGTCAGGGTCCACGCTCAGCTCAGAGTCTGTCCCTTTCCCTCTGCTCCTTTCCTTGTTCTGTCTCTCTCTCTCTCTCTCTCTCTCTCGTAAATATTTAAAAAACAAAACAAAAACATTAGTAAAAAAAAGAAAGTACAATACTTTGGAATAATTTTAACAAAGAGTGCAAAACTCATACCCCAAACACTGTAAGACATCACTGAAAGAAATTAAAGCAGGACTAAATAAATGGACAAGCCTCTCATGTTCATGACTTGGAAAACTTCATATTTTTGAGATGATAATACTACCCAAATTGATCCACAGACTCAATGAAATCCTTATTAGAAACTCGGCTGGTTTCTTAGTAGAAACTGACAAGTCAGTTCCAAAATCCATCCAGGGGAGCCTGGATGGCTTAGTCAGTTAAGTGACTGCCTTCAGCTCAGGTCATGATCCCGAGGTCCTGGGATAGAGTCCTGCATCAGGCTCCCTGCTCCATGGGGAGCCTGCCTCTGCCTCTGCCTCTACCTTCCTCCCCCTCTCTCTGTCTCTCATGAATTAAATAAATACAGAAATACAGAAATAAATAAATCTTTCAAAAAATAAAATATAATCTGTATAGAATTGCAAGGGACCCAGAATAACCAAAACAATCTTGAAAAGGAATAACAAAGTTGCAGGACTCAGACTTCTGAATTTCAGAATTAATTACAATAAATGAACTATAAATGAAAGTAAATAAGTATAAGTGAATAGAATAGAATCAACAGTCTAGAAATAAATGTGTCTAAGGTCAACTGATTTTTAACGAAGACACCAGGACCATTCAATGGGGAAAGAATGGTCTTCAACAAATGATGCTGGAACAACTGAATAGCCACCTGCAAAACAATGAAGCTGGACTTCCACCCAAACACTACGTATAGAACCAACTCAATACGGATCAAAGGCCTAAATGTAAGAGCCAAAACTATAAAACTCTTAAAAGGAAAACACAGAAGTAAGTCTTCATGGACTCTATGGACAACAAAAGTATAAATAACAAAAAATTGATAAAATAGATGTCATCAGAACAGAAAACTTGTACATCCAAGGACACTATCAAGAAGGTGAAAAGAAGGGGTGCCTGGGTGGCTCAGTGGGTTAAGGCCTCTGCCTTTGGCTCAGGTCATGATCTCAGGGTCCTGGGATCGAGCCCTGCTCGGCAGGGAGCCTGCTTCTCCCTCTCTCTCTGCCTGCCTTTCTGCCTACTTGTGATCTCTCTCTCTGTCAAATAAATAAAATATTTAAAAAAAAAAGGTGAAAAGAAAACCTACAAAATGGGGGAAATGTTTGCAAGTCATGTATCTGATCAGGAACTTGTGTCTAGACTATATTAAGAAGACTTACAACTCAATAATAAAGAGACAACCTAATCTTTAAAGAAGCAAAGGATTCGAAGAGCTTGCTCTCCAAAGAAGCTCTACAAATAGCCAATAAGCACATGAAAAGATGTTTGACATGATTAATCATTGAGGAAATGCAAATCAAAACCACAAGGAGATAAAAATTCCCACCCCCCAGGATGACTATAATCAACAAGTCAGATAATAACAAATGTTGGCAAGAAGAAATCAGAATCCTCGTACACTACTAATAGGAATGTAAAATTGTGTAACCTGTTCAGAAAATAATCTGGCAGTTCATCAATTAAACATAAGTTTCCGCAAGAGGTCCCATAAGACCCAACAGTTCCTTTCCTAGATATCTACCCAAGAGAAATCAAAACATATGTCCACGTACAAACTTGTACATAGATGTTTATAGAAATGTTGTTCGTAATGCCAAAACGTGGAAAGAACTCAAATGTCCATCGAATGATGAATGGATGAACAAAATGTGGTCTGACCACACAACGGAGTATTGTTCCGCCATTAAAAGAGCGTAAAGTACTCATCTGTGCCACAACGGGCATGGACCTTGGGAATACCATGCTAAGAAAAGAAGCCAGTCACAAAAGACCACCTATTGCATCTGCTTGTATTTCATTTATACGAAAAATCCAGAATAGACCCATCTATAGAGATAGAAAGTAGATTGTAAGTCTGTAGAAGAAAACTGGGTTTTGTGTCGGTCTTGTGTCCTGCAGCCTTCCTGAACTCAGTCATTCTCAGCGGTTCCTTGGGGCTGGGAGGAAGGTGGGGGGATGGGAGGACAAGAGCTGAAAGTTTTAGATTTCTTTCTGAGGCGATAAAAAAAAGATCTAGAATTGACTGTGGCTGCACATATCTGTGAATACTAAATTCACAATACTAAATTTTAGAGAAAGAAGGTGTGCATGCAGGGAGATCAGCCCCCGGTCCTGGAGCCCCCTCCGCCAGCAGAAGATGCCCCCGTTTCCACGGTGGCCTCATAGCAGCCAGAGCCTCGCTACAGATGAGGCAGCAGACGGGAGGTACAGAGCACCTAGAGTTTCAGCCTCGGCAGTCCCACGCCTGTCTAGCTTCAGTCCTCACCGCTTCTCTCTATGGCTGTATTCTACCGCCCGGGGGACAGCCTGGGTTGGGCAGGGGTAGAGCAAGAGACCAGCCCAGCCCACTTGTTTCCAGAGAAAAGCTGGAAACGGGAAAGAGGAAAGGCCAAGGCACACCTCTCCAAGCCCCATTAGGCAGACAGCTGGGGAAGGCGACCCCGAGCACATTATCCAAGGGGCCTCACTGTAGCCGGTCCTAGCCACAAAAACGGAACTCCCGCCAGTCGGCCCTGAGTCATTCCCTCTCGGCCCCCCAAGGAAAGGGTGATTTCCTGCCTGGCCCTCTGGCTGGCTCACGCTCCTCCCACGGGCTCTGCATCCTCTTATCTCACCCCAGGCCCTCTCCCAGGGCGGCAGGCCAGCCAGTGTCTGACTGTCCTGGGCTGGTCCCCTTGTTTCCTCAGCAGGAAACGTGGATTCAGGGGTCAAAGAGAGCCCAGAAGCTGAGTAAGAGCAGCTCAGGGGCCTGGCTGCCTCATAGAGGATGGAGGACAGAGGGCTGAGCGGCGCAGGTTCCCTGCAGCTCTCTCATTGGGGGTCACTGCTGGACGCGTCCTGGTGGTCCTTTTCCCATTTACTTGAAGCAAGCCTCTCCTGATGTCTGTCTTGAACTCAGCCTCCTACTGTGGGAGAGACTCCCAGCAGGCCCTGTGCCAGGCACATACCGTTGAGTGAATAAAACAGACGAAACAGAGAGAAGAGTCTATATAGTGGTTAAAAGAACAAGCTTTGGAATCAGACAGACCTGAATTCGAATTCAGCTGTGCCCTTTAACAGTGACCTTGAATGGCTCATTTAATCCATCGCAGCCTGCATTTTCACTTCCCTAAAGGAAGGACAGGGCACCTGAGAGGGTCAT
Source organism: Nasua narica (assembly GCA_028533885.1). Lineage (NCBI taxonomy): Eukaryota > Metazoa > Chordata > Mammalia > Carnivora > Procyonidae > Nasua > Nasua narica. The sequence goes on from CM052798.1 coordinate 29,839,778, forward strand.
CGTGGGAAGAAATGAGACTGTGTGTCAGCATCATGGCAGCAAATGGCCAGTGTCCATTGTTGGGGGCTGCCACGATGCTAGGACGGGCGCCGGGGAGGAAGAGACGGGCCCGCTCCCACCAGCCTTTGACCCAGGAGGACTGACTTAGGATGACAGTTCCCCTCTGGCAGGGTTCTCAGCTGATCTAGCTGAGGCTGAGGCTAGCATAGCTAATTCCATAGAAAAGTGCCCCAACAGAGGCATAAAATTCTGGGGGAGGTTCTGAGAGGAAGGAAAGATGATGTGTACGCAACCCAGTTGTCCTCAGGGCAGCCCTTTGGGACCATCTTTTCCATTTTTATCCCACCAGAACAACTCAGTCCCTCTCCTACATCCTCCGGAAGTCCACACCCTCCTCTGTTCCTACTGGACACTCCCTCCCATGGTTCACCCCTCAGGATCACCTCTCAACCTTACTTCGGGGGCTGCCATCCTCCTCACTCCACAGGTATCATTACTCTTCTGCCTGTGTTCTGTAAACACCGCGAATGAAGGGTGTGTGTCGAGGACACTTTCACTGAATGTTCTGGGGCAACTGAGCTTTCCCAGTAAACTTCAGATTGGGCATGAGGCATCTCTGCGCTGAAACTTCCCTCCATCAGTCCTGCTGGAATTTCTCACTCCTCCGGTTGCCATCTTTCACTTACCAGCCCTCCTCCTTTTTCTCTGGAGTTACTGCAGCGTACTCCCAAATTCCCACCAATTTCGTACTCGGCAAATTTAGCTCTCTCACTCCTTCTTACCAAGGCCACGCCCAAAGACTCGCCATGTTGTCCGTAGTCCCAAAAGAGCTACAAAGCCCCGGGAAGGAATGTACAATTGCCTCTCTCTTTTTAAATTAGCCTTTCTGCTCTCTGACGTATAGTTGGGGGATAAGAAAAGTTGGATTCAGGTCTTGAATCACAAAGAAAGTTCCAGAAGGTTGAGAGATTGGAGGGTCCTGTGCCTGGGGAAGCAAAGGGACCAAAGCCCTGTGGCAGAAAGGAGATTGGGTTTGGGGAGAGTGCAAGGAGCATCTTGGGGAAGAGATTCCAGGAAGGGGAAGCTGAAAGGTATAAGGGTCTTGTGTTCCAGCATCCAGAGATGAGTCTTGGTCCAAAGAATCCTATGGAGCCATGAAAGGATTTTAAGCAGAGAAAGAATAAAAGCAAATTTGAGCTTCAGAAAAAGCACGGAGTGAGGAGATTGACCCATTCATCGACTATCGGAATAGCAAACTTCAAACAGCACCGACAAAGGTGTGCAGAAAAGACGGTGCTCTGACACCCTGCTAGACCATCGAACAAGTGGAACGATCCTTCCAGAGAGGAGTTTGGCCACCCTGGAAGGTGATGGGGAGATGGAGATTCCAGGGGCCTAGAATTACCTATCCCCGACTGTCTGACTGGTGTTAGAAATCTGGGGAAATGGGGAGACAGGCATGGGCTCGGGAGAGCGACTTCTCTTCGCAACTCACTGTTCAGCAACATCATCTTAGCTGCTTGAAATAGGCCGTGGTGGCGTATTTGCACCAAAAACTTGCAAATGCTACAAAACTGGGCTCCCTTCTGCACCCAGAGAGTAGTTTAACAGTAGACTTGCTGCCTGAGCCAAGCCTCATCCAGCAACCCCTTAAATTCTCTGAGCAACAGCTGCGCAGAGATCAAATACAGGTCTCCCTAAGCCGGGGCTTTGGCCTTATATAACTCAACAGAAAAGCCTAGGCCTTCTGACCTGGGCTAGACCTTGACCAAAGAATGGGCATATCTAAGTGGTCTCTTTTCCCCTAGGCCTCTTCTAGCTCCCCTTGGTAGTCTAAAGAAGCAAAGGACTGGGGAAGGCACTTCTTCCCCACTATGTGGAAACAAAGAAAAATGGGAAAATGACAGGGACAGGTAGCTGGACCTCCTTTCACGCAGACATGCAGAGCCCCCATCTCAACTCTGGACAGACAAAGCCTCTTGCCTTGCGGGTTCTGCATCTTCCGCCACGATTACACGGTCTCCCTGTAGAAGTCACAGACTTGGTAAGGGTTGGATGCAATTGTGGAGGGAGAATGAAGATTTGAAGATAACTTTCAGCTTCCAGGCTTAGATGCCCAGGAACCTAGGGTGAAATGCAGAATCCAGGAAGAGAAAAATCGGAAAGGGTGTATGGGAGTTAGTGACAGTTGCACTGGGGACTTGGTGCGTTTAAGCGAAGTGCCTATGGGACAACAAATAGACGTCCACTAAGTAGCTAAGAATCTGAAGTTCAAGGGAGTGGTCCGGTCCTGGGAGTTACTGGTCTATAGGCGGAACTGAAGCCATGCGATTGCTCGGGGGTGAGGGGTGATAAAGGGCAAAGCGAGGACACCTGGGGAACAACAACATTTGAGAGAAAGAGTAAAGAAAGAAAGAAACTGGGAGGGAATGTTCCAGGGGGTGGGAGGAAACAAGGAGAATGTGATACTTTGTAAAAGCCAAGCAAGAAGGAGAATATCAAATGTTGCAGAAAGGTGGAGCGTGATAAGGATTGAGATGAGAGACACAATGAGGTTATTGTGGCTGGTTGAGAGTGAAGACAGCGGTAGGAGACGAGATTTAAGTAAGCAGGGGCCACATCGCGGAGACCCTGTATCCCCAGGCAGGACCGTGTATGCCTTGAGAAGGTATTTGGATGTTGCTCTAAGTGCAGTAGGAAATCATTAGCGGGTTTTAAGCAGGGTTGCCAAGATGGATTTGCATTTTAAGCAGCTCACTCTGTCCTGCGGAGGACTGCAGGGCGGGCTGCCTGGCCGCCCAGGGAGGAGGGAAGGCAGCTAGGAAGCTACGGCAGTAGTCCAGACTTGGATCAGGATGCGGGAGGTGGTAAAAGCTGTGCACATTCAGGGTACATTTTGAAAGAATATCGAAGAGGACTTCCTAGTGAATCGAATGTAGGGGAAGAGAAACATAGGAATCAAGGAGGACTGAGGTTTCAGGTTGGTCACTTGAGTGGACGGTGGTGCCATTTACAGAGGTGGATAAGACTAGAGGAAAAAGAAGCAAAATCACAGGCTTCGGGGTGGGAACCAGAATCAAGAGTTTGATTTTGGCCATCTTAAGTATAAGTTGTCCACTAGACGTACACATGGAGGTGCCAAGTAGGCAGGTGGCGATCCCATTGTGGGACCCAGGGGCAGCCACAGCAGGAGATACCAATTTTGAAGTCATCCGCATAGACAGAGCATCAAAGCATTGGGAGTATGTGAACATTAAAGTTGTGTTTCCCCTCTCACTTGGCCTGGAGGTTGGATGGCCCCTGATAGGGGGCTGGGGAAGGCGTCCAGAGTCAACCCCATAAGACAGAGGGAGCTGGTCCTTGTAACTCGAAAGCTGGACAGGAATCAGGACGAGCCTGGCGTCAGGCACTTCTTGCAGAGAAATAGGGCCAGAGAAACTAAGACCTCCCAGGAAAGCTGAAGCATTTCCATTTACTCCCTGCCCACCCAGCTCCCCCAAATCTCTCTGTAAGTAAACTTAATTCAGGAGGAGGAGAAAAGGTTGACATGGAGGCCACTTAGCCTATAGAGCCAGCAATGGTAGCCCCAGCTGAGGCGGGAGGTCTCATTGGAGGAGTTCACGTGGCATGCATGCCCCTCTCTCCCTGCAAGAGTCAGAGCTGGTGAGAGGTGACATAAAAGCCACCCACAGGTACGGCACTCCCAGGAGGCAGCCCGGGCTTCAGACAAGGCATCATGCCTACCCTTTTGCTACGGATGTGAAGATGAGCACAGCTAAGCCACCAAAACCAGTGCTTCTCCAACTCACATGTGCGTTCGAATCATCTGGGGATTTGGTCAAATGGAGAGTCGATTTTAGTAGGTCTGGGGTGGGGCCTGAGATTCTGCTTTTTTTTTTTTTTTAAGATTTTATTTATTTATTCATTTATTTGACAGAGAGAAAGAGCGCAAGTAGGCAGAGGGAGAGGGAGAAGCAGGCTCCCCACTGAGCAGAGAGCCCGATGCGGGGTTCGATCCCAGGACCCTGGAATCATGAGCTGAGCCGAAGGCAGACGCCCAACCAACGGAGCCTCCCGGGCGCCCGAGATTGTGCATTTCTAACAAGCAGCCAGGTAATGCCGTTGCTGTTGGTCTACAGGCCATACTTTGAGTAGCAAAGGACAAGAGGCAGCCCTGGAGGCTCCTGACCAGGGAGGGTGCACGTCCAGTTCCAGGGGGAATGTGTTTGTGCACTAAGTTTCAGAAGCCATTCAAGGGGAAATAGCCACCATTTTGTTATGGTTGCGAGGCAGTCATTTCTCGATGGACTACGCCTTCCAGGAGCATGGCAAAGCTGTTCGGCGCTCGGGTTCTGAAACTGGACCTCCTGAGCTTGACCTTTCAGTAGGTCTGTGATCTTGGGCAAATCCTTTAACTGCTCTGTGTCTGTTTCCCCATCACTCTAGTGGAAATAATGCTACTGTGAGAATGAGCTGAGTCAATAGATATAAAGTCCTTAGTAAGTGCTCAGTAAATGTCGCTATTCTTGTTGATAATACACCCTTCTCTAATAGTTGACATAGTCACACACACAGGCTCGGTCTCCTTCTGGTTCACGGTCAAAACTGTAACCCCCCCATCTCCCTCCCACCAGAAGGCCTATATCTTCTCTTTCAAGTCCCTCCTCCCCTCCTGCCCACTCCCACTCCCCCTCCCCTGGTCCCTGGCCCCAGTGTGGTCTGAATGGGCCCCACAGGGGCAGGGACAGGGACAGGACGTGGGGCTGTATCTGACAGGAACCTGAGGGGCTGGCCTGGGAGGGGATTGGGGCCCGGCTTCCTGAGGGGAGGATGGGCTAAGCCAGGCACACAGTGCCGGAGAAGATGCCCTCCTGGGCCCTCTTGGTGGTCACCTCCTGCCTCCTCCTGACCCCCCAAAACCTGGCACAAGTCACCAGCCAAGGTGAGGTGTGTGGAGGGTGGAGATCACCTATACCCAGGAAGAGGGAGTCCTGGGAGGGGTACAGGGGAGGAGTCCCACCAGCCCCTTTACTCTTGCCCATAAACATGCCTGGGAGCACCCAGTGCTCAACTCACCAGCTGTTCCTCAGATGCCTCCTTTCTGGCCTCGGATTCAGAGCCCCTGAACTGTTTCTCTCGAACATTTGAGGACCTCACTTGCTTCTGGGACGAGGAAGAGGCAGCGCCCAATGGAACATACCAGCTGCTGTATGCCTACCCAGGGTATGTGCTGGGCTGTGCCATGCTCCCCTGTCTGTCCTGTCCTTACCTCAGTTGAGCCCAGCTCCTGTAGCTTCCCTGCCTTCGGCCCTATCAAAGACTGCTCCAGGTACATGCTCTCAGTAGCCATTTAGTGAACAGATGTGCTTTGGGTAGTCCCAGCACCAGCCCCTACATAATCCCTAATCCCGCCTATCCCAGGCACTGAGTAGAAAAATGGCAGTAATGGAAATCGAAGTTGGGCTTGGGCCCATGGTGTCATGGTGGCCCTTAAGGTGGAACAGACTTCTCCTACGCTCATAGGGAGAAGCCCCGGGCCTGCCCCCTGAGTTTCAAGAGCGTGCCCCCCTTTGGAACCCGATATGTGTGTCAGTTTCCAGCCCAGGATGAAGTTCGCCTCTTCTTTCCGCTGCACCTCTGGGTGAAGAACGTGTTTCTGAACCAGACTCTGACCCAGCGGGTGCTCTTTGTGGATAGTGTGGGTAAGGGCCACCCTCCTGTCCCCTCAGCCCCTCTGTTTGCTACCCTCAGTCCAACTCCTAGGATTAGAGTAGTCTGTGCTGTTTGAGGCCAATGTGGGTGCCCTTCATTACCAAACCTCCAGAGGCACCTCGAGACCCCCTTATCATTCTTCGCATCCAGAGGTAGATTTCATTTCACACCAGAGACAAGCCTAGGCTCCTGCCTCATATTAACCTATTCATTGACTCGTTCAACAGTTACAGAATACCTACCATGTGCCAGGCGCTGTGCCAGGTGACAAGGATACAGAGATGAAGAGATCCCTGCTCTTGAGAGCACTGAGTCTAACAAAGCCGCAGTGAGGTCACTATTCTAATGGGGAAAGGAGAAGTGGATACGGAGCCTCCTTGCCCTGGCCTCCAGGAGATCAGTGGCCTGTGATCTTCTAGAATCCGGGGGCTGCCCCCAGCCCAGCTATAGCTCCCCTCTCCACCGTCCATGGGTTGAACCATAGGCTGTGGCACTCAGAGAGTTCTGGTGTTCCCTGTCTTACCCCCAGGCCTGCCAGCTCCCCCAGATATCATTAAGGCTTCGGGCGGGATCCAGCCAGGGGAACTTCAGATCAGCTGGGAGACTCCAGCTCCCGAAATCAGTGATTTCCTGAGGCACGAACTTCGCTATGGCCCCAAGGATCCCAGAAATTCCATTGGTCCCACAGTCATGCAGCTGCTGCCCACAGAAACCTGCTGTCCAGTTCTGCAGAGACTAAACCCGGTCCCAGCTCTGCACCAGCCTCCATGTGCTCAGCCTATGATGCCCCAACAGGATGGACCAGAGCAGACCTCCCCAACTAGAGAAGTATCCTGGCCTTCTTCTGCCCCACCTCCTATGTCCTACCCCAAATTTTGCCCCAAGAAAGGACAGGCCATACTTTGGGCATTCCAGACTGGGAATGGGAAGTTAGTATGGGCTTGGGAGTGATGTCTATTTAGGAGTCTCCCATTTTGGGCCATTCACACCACAAAATTGAGTGTTTCAGGCCTTTGAGTTGATGGGGATTTCCCTAAAAAGTTCTGGACACCGCCTGAAACCCACTGACCTGGCCCCTAGTCTGTGTGCATATCTATCCAGTGAGGAACTGGGCATCTCTCCACAGGTATGCTGTGGGGCTTCAAATATAAGAGATGGAGGCTGTCTTGGTTGAGGCAGACCTAGATTCTGAGGCTGGGATTCTTCTCTCAAGGCTTCATCTCTAACAGTGAGGAGTGGAAGCTGCCTCATCTCAGGGCTCCAGCCTGGTAAATCCTACTGGCTCCAGCTGCGCAGCCAACCTGATGGGGTCTCCCTCCTTGGCTCCTGGGGATCCTGGTCCCTCCCTGCAACCGTAGACCTGCCTGGAGATGCAGGTGAGTCGACAAAAGAGTGGGAAGATGGGGAGGAGATAGAAAAAATCTCTAGAGAGGTCTGGACTGGATATGGAAGCTCTGAGAACCGTGGTCCTTCCTGATAACCCCAAACTTGCCACTGGACAGAGTGAACTATATTCAGGGAGAGCACAAACAATGGGGGTGAATATTCCAAGTTATGTGTGTAAAGATAGTCTGGATACCCTATAGAGTAGGAATGTGTTGGCCCTGATGGGACTTCTTTCTGTTAATTCAGTGGAAATTGGACTGCAGTGCTTTACCTTGAACCTGAAGAATGTTACCTGTCAGTGGCAGCAAGAGAACCATGCTAGCTCCCAAGGCTTCTTCTACCACAGCAGGGTACGGTGCTGCCCCAGAGACAGGTGAGAGCTGAACTGATGATTGAGCTTGATGTCATGGGAGAGAGACACAATCATGCAGAAAGGGAGAGATTGTCCTCGATCCTCTTCACTTCCCTCCCTTGTCCCCAAACCAACTGGCCTCCATACACATATCCTCCAATAGGTATTTTACCTTCTCAACTTCTTTCCATCCCCGTTGGAATGCCTTGGTTTAGTCCAGATTTAATCATATCACCTAGACCACTGCAACAACCTACACTCTCATTCACCTGCAGTTTATCTCCGATACTTCTGACAAAATGACCTTTGTTAAAAACTCAAACATTGAATGGTCTTCCACTACAAATACATACTGCACCTCTCCACTATCAAATCAATCCAAACTTCGCCTTCAAGAATTACCACCAAGCACCTCACTGATCTGTCACTCCCACATATCCAATTTAAAATCAAGTCTTGGGTTGGTTTTTTTTTTTTTTTTTCCAAATTTTTATCTAAATTCTAGGTAATTAACATATAGTGTAATATTGGTTTCAGGAGTAGAATTTAGTGATTCATCACTTACATATAACATCCAGTGCTCAACATAACAAGTGCCCTCCTTAATCCCCATCACCCAATCTAGCCCATCCTCCATCCAGCTCCCTCTATCAAGCCTCAGTTTGTTCTCTATCATTAAGAGTCTCTTATGGTTTGCTTCCCTCTTTTTTTTTCCTTCCCATATGTTTATCTGTTTTGTTTTTTAAATTCCACATATGAGTGAAATTATATGGTATTTATCTTTGACTTATTTCACTTAGCATAATACACTGTAGCTCTATCCACATCATTGCAAATGGCAAGATTTCGTTCTTTTTGATAGCTGAGTAATATTCCACATATATATGGAATATATATATACACACACCATGTCTTCTTTATCCATTCATGAGTCAATGGATATTTGGGCTCTTTCCATAGTTTGGCTATTCTTGATAATGCTGTTTCTAAGAACATTGGGGTGCATGTACCCCTTCAAATCTGTATTTTTGCATCCTTTGGGTAGATACCTAGTAGTACAATTGCTGGGTTGTAGGATACTTCTATTTTTAACTTTTTGAGGAAACTCCATACTGTTTTTCAGAGTGGCTGCACCAGTTTCCATTCCCACCAACAGTGTAAGAGAGTTCCACTTTCTCTGCATCCTTGCCAACATCTGTTGTTTCTTGTGTTGCTAATTCTGACAGGTGTAAGGTGGTATCTCATGGTGGTTTTGATTTGCATTTCCCTGATGATGAGTGATGTTGAGCATCTTTTCATGTGCCTGTTAGCCATCTGTATGTCTTCTTTGGAGAGGTGTCTGTTCATGTTTTCTGCTCATCTCTTGACTGGCTTATTTCTTTTTGGGGGTGTTGAGTTTGATGAGTTCTTTGTAGATTTTGGATACTAGCCCTTTATCTGATAAGACATTTGTAAATATCTTCTCCCCTTCTGAAGGTTGCCTTTTAGTTTCATTGACTGTTTCCTTTGCTACGCAGAAGTTTTTATCTTGATGAAGTCCCAGTAGTTCATTTCTGCTTTTGTTTCCCTTGCCTCTAGCAATGTGTCTAGTAAGAAGTTGCTGCAGCCAAGGTCAAAGAGGTTGCTGCTTGTGTTCTTCTCTAGGATTTTGATGGTTTCCTGTCTCACTTTTAGGTCTTTCAAACATTTTGAATTTATTTTTGTGTATGGTGTAAGAAAGTTACCAAGTCTTATTGGTTTTACCTATCAAATATCTCTAGAATCTGTCCACTCTCTTCATCACTGCCATTCCCCTAGTACGAGCCATCATGATGTCTCACTTGGGCTACTGAGGAGACTTATTATCTGATCACCTCTTAAATCTTCCAAATCATTCTCCACATAGGAGCCAGAGTGATTTTTAAAATGCAAAAATGAATATAACACTTTCTGCTTAAAAATTTTCAATAGCTTCCTCCTGCTCTTAGGATTGAAAAAAGAAGAAGAACCCTACTGTGGCATTATAGAGTACTGACAGACTCAGCCCCTGAATGCCTTCAGCTTCATCTTACACTATGCTGCCTTTTCCTCTCTATGACACTTTGGTCCCCTTCTATCTGCCATATTCTCTCCTGCCTCTGGGTCTTTGTGCATGCTGTCCACCCAGCCCTCCTTCAGATCTCAACTCAGATGTCACCTCCTCAGGGAACTCTCCCCTGATCTTCCTCATCAGGTCCAATAACACTATTATACATACTTACTATATCATTTACTTCTCCCTCTTAAGTACTTACCATAGTTACAATTTTACATTTGTACTTTATGTGGTTATTTGACTAATAATATCATTCTGTCTCAGAACTCCAGTTGAGAAGGGCTGATCTTGAACATATATGATCCCTAATGGCAAAGTCAATGTCCGCTTTTACTCACTAATGTATTCTCACCTACCACAGTGCCTGGACCTTAGCAGTCACTCAGTTAAAAAAAAAAAAATCACTAAGTTAATGAATAATGGAAAAAAAAAAAACACCATTAACAGTTTTAATGTGCCCTTCCAGTTTTTCTATGTACATATACATGTCTATACACAACATTTCATTTTCAGTATGAGTTGGATTACATTACATGTATAATTTTCCAGCTTACTTTTTTTACTTAAAAATGTGTCTTGGGGCCCATTACAAAAAGATGTAGCTGCTTCTTTTTAATAACTCTACAGGTTTCCGTAGTCTAGAGGTGCCATGAATGGATTAAAGGGGAGCAAAACAGATGTCATCATTTCTTCTACCAAGACCTGCTCCTCCTCCTCGTGTCCTCCATCCTACCATCAACTCAATTTTCCAGGCCTCACACAGTGATTTTGGGCTTCGGCCTTTTCCACAGCCTCTAGGTCCAGTCAGAAAGAGTCTTATCATCTCTACCTCTTCAGTATCCCTTGAATCCACCTCTTTTTCTCCACCTCCATTGCCACCACCCTGTTTCTGGGCCTTCATCCATAGAAGTGTCCTGCTGGATCTCTCTGCTTCTAGTCTGTCCTCACAAATTCTTTCCTACAAACTCCAGTTACAGTGATCTTCCCCAAGTACAATGCTAATTATGACAAGTTTCTGTTTAAAATCCTTCAGTGTTTCCATGATTACTACAAGATTAAGTTCAAGCTCCTCAGAAAGGCTATAAGACCATCCATGATTTTAGTCTGCCCTCTCCCATTTACCACTCGCCACCAGGCCCTCTAATCTAGGGGCATTCTGTACCGCATAGAATTTCCCCCAAAGCACCATATCTCTTATCTATGCACAAGCATGTGCCTGGGATGCCTGTTTGTCCCCTTTGCCTATCCTATTTATAGTCCAAGACTCAGTCTAAGCACTGCCTTGTCTAGGAAGTATTCTCTGACCCTCCCCATCTGGGTTAGATTATCCTCCCTGATACCTCCCCCAAAGGAGCTGGTACGCACCACAGAAAAATACCATCTGTCTGTTTTTCTGCCTCTCCCGCTGGAATGAGAGCTCCTTGATTATTCTTCTATGTATTCATGGTGCCTGGCACAGTGCCTGCCACGTAGTATCAATTATTTGTTGAATAAAGAAGTAAACACATAGATACATTAATAAATAATTTTTGTAAGAGCTAGCCATTTAGGAATTATAATCAGGAAGGAGACATGATTCATCTGCTCAATAAACAATTATTGAGGGTGACTATGTGCCAGGCTTTGGGGCTAGAGTGACAAATAAAAAAGTTTCCACATTGTTGGGGCTTCCATTTTAGTTGGGGGGAAAGGGAGGGGTGACAAAGAAGTAAAGAGACTGAGGAACAGGTTATATGATAGAGATTAAGTGGGAGGATGGGGGGTAGATGCTAATTTAGGCTCTGTGGTCAGAGAAGACCTCACCAGGAGGCCTAAATGGCAAAAAAAAAAAAAAAAAAGAGTCACATGGGGATCTAGAGTCAGAGCAATGAAGGGCAAGGTGTAGTGCAAAGGCAGTGCGTGGGGCATTTTTGTAGCATACCAAGAAGGCCCATGTGGAGAAGGGTGACAAACTGATATAAGAATTGTAGGAGGCGAGAATGGCCAGGTAGGGAGGAACTGAACCATATGGAGTCCTGTGGACCCTGGCACGGAGTTTAGATTTCATTCAAGGGGGGACAGGGAGTCACTGAAGGATTTCAAGCGGAAGAGTGACGCGATGTGACTTTCCTTTCAAAAAGGTGTGTTTCTCTGTCAAATGATGAAGAAGGAAAGTGGAAGCAGAGTCACCAGTTAGAAGCTGGCCTTACTCCAGGCGGGAGACAGAGAGGTGGCTCATTGAATGTGGCCATGGGAAAGAGTCAAATGCACAGATTGGTGATCTCTTCTGGACATTATCAGTTCAAAATTTTGGAAGCAAATTCTGGTGGCCATGTGGAGAACAAACTCCACAAAGGAGTGGTGAAAATGAAGGCAGAAAAGCCAGTTGGGAGGCTGTTGTAATCATCTACTGGTAGAATAACACAGGTGACTAGCAGGCCTGCTATATGAGATTTAAAAATGTGAGGATCTTTGCACCAGAAAGATGGAGGCTCTTTGAAACAATCCTGTGAAGTAAGGATTTTTAACCCATTTTACAGATGAGGAAGTGGGAGCAGAGATCAATCATGTACCAGAGTTGTAGACCAAGCCAAGAGCTCTGGAGCTCTAGAGGATGGGGGGTATCTGAGCTCTGAGCTCTAGAGCCCAGGCTGTGTTCATGAATCATCTATCTCCTTCCTCAAGAGGAAGAGGCTGGACACCAAAGTCAGCTTCAGAAAACAAAACATCATGGCAGGAAGACAGAGAGAAAGCTTGGAAGCCCACCCAAGGGAGGAGTTAGATTAGAGTACCTAGAGGCCATATCCCCTGTGGGATGGGAATTATCAGGATAAGGCTCAGAGGCAGGCCCAATTCAGTGACTCTGCGGCGATGATTCTTAGGGACCCCATTTGGGAGAAGTGTGAAGAGGAGAAAAATCCAGGATTACAGCCCTCTCAGTTCTCCCGCTGCCACTTCAAGTCACGAAACGACAGTGTTATTCACATCCTTGTGGAAGTGACCACAGCCGAGGGTGCTGTTCACAGCTACCTGGGCTCCCCTTTCTGGATCCACCAGGCTGGTAAGAACTTCCTTCCCTTCTCCTCCCACGTACTTTCTGCCCCTACCGCCACTGACCCCACGCCCAGGATCACCTGCTCTGGCACTTCTGACCCATGGCCCTGGTGGCATGAAGTCACATGCACAGAAGAGCTTAGGCCAGTCCCCGCTGACATCCCTGCAGTGCTCATCCCCACTCCAAACCTGCACTGGAGGGAGGTCTCCAGTGGGCAGCTGGAATTGGAATGGGAACATCCATCATCCTGGGGAGGCCAAGAGACCTGCTATCAGCTCCGATACACAGGAGAAGGCCATCAAGACTGGAAGGTACGGTGGAGAAAAAAATGCCCACAGACCTCACTACACAGAGTATTCCTGAGATTCATTGGGTCTGTTATCAAGAGTGAAGGTATCCATGTATCTGTGTCTGGGTTTGTATATCTGCGTTGATCTGATCCAACTGGTATCTTAATCTTTCCTTGGCATCTGACACTGTTGACTATTCCCATTTAAAATTTTGTCTTTCCTTTGCCTTTGGGATATCAGTCTCCCGATCCTCAGACTATTTCTCTGGCTGAACCTTCTCCCCCTTTTTCCTGGCTCCTCTTTTCCCACCCTTCCTTAATATGTTGTGCTTCCTATAGTCCCATGCTAGACTCTTTTCTCTTCTCGATAAATCTACATGCGCATCCTAGGTAAGTGATTATAGTTTTGATGACTATGCATTTACCAGCCCATACTTACCATTCCAACACCCCTATGGAAAGAAACTTCTATGCCCTAGGTAAATTACCTAAACTTTGGAAGTCTCAGTTTTGTCAAATGGAGATACATCTATCTATCTTCCAGAGTTGTGATAAAAATTAAGTATATAAATATCTAGCATACCACCTGGCAGATAGAAGGTATTCAATATACATTAATTAAATATTACTTTCTCTACTTTGTTCTCATTAACCACGTGTATATACAACTTCTTACCAGACAGTCTGCACAAAAGCCCTCCAGGGCAGTACATCCAAAAGTAAACTCATCTTCCTCCCCAAGTTTATTTGACTTTTTATTGGGGTATGTTACATTCAATAAAATACATAGGTCTTAAACATATAATCGATCAATTTGTACATGTATACACCCATTTGGCCATTACCCAGATCAAGATCTAGGTTATTTCTAGCACCTCACAAGTTCCTCATGCCCCTTACAGTCACACATACCCCAAGGTAACCACTGTTCTGATGTTACCGTTGATAATTTTTGACAGTTGTTGAACCTAATAAAATGGAACCATAAAGTATTTCGTCCTCGAACTTCTCTGTACATTATCTGACAGTGGCTCTACCACTTACCAGTTATCCAAGCCTGGAATCACCCTTAACTCTTTTTCCTTTTCCCTTGTCCCTTCCCGCCATTCATCAGCACGGAAGTTGAGTTTATTGCACTAACAGTCCTCAAATCCCTACTACCACTGCCTTAGCTCATCTTTGACCACGCGGCCTGCCCATCCATGCTCTTAGCACACTGAACTACTCTCTAACCCCAACCAAGCAGCTCAGGCAGCAAGCCATGCTTCCTCATGCTCCCATCCTGCCTTACTTATATCATTACTATAGCACTAATGACTTGCAATTATTTACTGGTTTGCACGTGTTCCTCCTTAGACTTGTGAGGAACCATGTTTCATTTATCCTTTTCCCCAGTGTTTGGCATATCACCAGCAGGTCGTAAATGTTTGCTACCTGATGGCTAGTCTCCCTGCTTGTCCACACGATGCTTGTTCCCTCTGCTTGGAATCTGTCCTTGTACCCTCAGCACCTAGCATCCGCGGCTGGATGCATGTTACTTGTGAACAGTTCGTGTAGCCCTGAGTATCTGAATGTGCCCGGGGTTTCCGTCGCCTGACCTGGATCGTGGGGAGCACTTCTGGCGGGATGTCCACGTGACCTGGTCAGTGTGTGTATGCACTTCTGTCCGGATGAGTGGTTAGTTCTCTCGGATGAGGCTTGTGTGTCAGTGTGTGTGTGTGTGTGTGTGTGTGTGTGTGTCGGGGCGTGTTTCTCTAAGGTCGGGCATGCCTCTCTGCCGGGCTCTATCTATCTTGCCAGTTTTCACCGGGATGCATGTATTTATTATGTCGGGGAGGCTCTCTGGGAGGTATCCCCGGAGATTCAGAGCGGCAGGCTTTTGGCCAAGAGGATGCCAGGCTGTCGAGGCCCCGCCGCCGGCGCCCGGCCGCCCGGAGCCTGCCCACCGGCTCGCCTCCTCCTCTGCGCAGGTGCTGGAGCCGCCCCTCGGGGCCCAGCAAGAGACCCTGGAGGTGCGCCCGCGCTCTCGCTACCGCTTACAGCTGCGCGCCAGGCTCCATGGCCCCACCTACCAAGGCCCCTGGAGCGCCTGGTCCGAGCCAGTGCAAGTGGAGACCACCTCCGACACGGGTGAGCGCCCGGCGGGGGGCCAGGCGCTCTGCGGCTGCGCGAGTGGAGGGGCGCTGGCGCAGCGAGGGGCGGGGTCTGGCGGGCCTGGGGGCGGGGCGGGGGCGGGGCGGGGCGGGGGCGGGGTCTGGCTGACCTGGGGGCGGGGCTCCGGGCAAGGGCGACAGGGTGCTGACTGGTTTTGTCCCTCAGCCTGGATCTTCTTGGTGACCGCTCTGCTCGTGGTGCTGGGCCTCAGCGCCCTCCTGGGCCTGCTGCTGCTGAGGTGGCAGTTTCCTGCGCACTACAGGTACCGCCCCGGTCACTCAGGAGACGGGTGGGGCCGGAGGCCTCTAAACAAGCATCCCAGGGTTCCCCTATGACACCCGCTCTCCGGAGGACTGCCCAGCATGTCCACACGTGTGGCTTCAGCCACTTCCTGCACGTCTCCCCTGGGAGTCGCACTGCTTCCTCACACGCTCACATGCCCGCTCTACCGGACCCCTCAAACAACCCCACCCCTGGCTCCTCATCTCAGTAACAGGGCTGCTGTCCACCCATCACCCACACTGGGACCCTAGGCGCCTCCCTTCCCTTTTATCCAGGCCGGCCTGGTCTGCTCATTCCACCTCCTAAACGTCGCTGGAACAATGGTCCCTTTTTTTAGCCCTACAAACACTACCTGGCTGGCTGAAACAGAGCCTCTTCACACTCCAATCTGGCCTCACACAGCCACGCAAATAACCTTTCTAAAATGCACACATGAACTTGTCACTCCCCTCCTTAAGTCTTATTACTAGCTCTGAGGATAGAGTCCAGACCCTGGAATGACAAGCAGGGCTCTGTAAAATCTGGCCCCTGCCAGCCTTCCCACCCCCTCCCACCCTGTGCATCAGCCTTGCCAAACTGTTGGTGACTTCCTCCACAAGCCCAGTGGTTTTACTTCTCGGTGCCTATGCATATGATGTCTCCCCTGCCAGGGATATCCTCCCTGGATGACTACTACCCCTTTATCTTTAAATAATTTTCTCTACCAACTCCTAGAAACCTTTCCTAAACCCTCCCCTATTGGCTACTCTCTTTGTGCCCCAGGACAGACCTCTATCATAGTACCAGTAGCATTTCACGGTATTTATTTCTTTATATGTCTTCCCTATACCTTACTTGGTCATCTTTAAATCCTCAGCACAGAGCTTGCCAAATAGCACATCCTTAAATAAATGTTATTGGTGATTTGTTTATGTGGGAAGACTAAGGCTGAAGACAAATGTCATTGGGAGTTAAACATGAGGATAAAAAAAGTAAAACAAAACAAACAAATGCAAGGATATCCTTCAGTCCTTCGGTTGGTAACATCTCTTGGTTCTTAAAGACTCATCTCTGAAGGCAACTCCTAAAAAAAAAAAAAAGAAGACAACTCCTCCAGGCAGCCTCTCTTGGTGACCCTAGACTAGGTTAGATGTCCCTCCTTTATGCTCCCATCTGTCCTTGAACATGTCTTTCTTTGAATTTTTAATTCAAAAATTAATTCTCCTCTATGTGAGCAGACTGGATTGTAGCCTCTATGCAGCTAATCAGAG
Source organism: Nasua narica (assembly GCA_028533885.1). Classification (NCBI taxonomy): domain Eukaryota; kingdom Metazoa; phylum Chordata; class Mammalia; order Carnivora; family Procyonidae; genus Nasua; species Nasua narica. Next base: position 29,856,311 of record CM052798.1, read on the forward strand.
CTAACAAAAAAAAAAAAAAATGGGGGTAGAAGAGGAAGATGATGAACCAGGCAAACTCAGTTCCTTGTCCTCAATTTGCCAGATAAATCACTCCTCCCCTGGAGAGATACGAGGCTTCACAGAAGAAGCCTACAGTGTTGTTCAACTAAAGTCTTTCCAAGTGGAAATATGAGCCTAAAGAATTGCAGGGTCCCCCAACTTGCCTTAATCCATACTCTTCCCAGAGAGTAATAAGTCCGTCTGGTTCTCTTCATTCACCCATTCAACTAATTTCTTGAGGACCTACTATGAGCCGGACAGTATTCTATCCCCTGGAGACAGAGGACTGAGCAAACAAAGTCTTTGTTTTCATGGAGTTGATATTTTAGTGGATCGAGACAGACAAACACAAATCTGTGCGATAATATAATGTGTATATGATAAGTCAAGTGCTATAAAGAAAAATAAAGCAGGCCAGGAAAGAGGGACTGGGAAGGGAGGTGGTAATATTTTAGACATGGCAGTCGGGGAAGGCTTCTCTCTCAGGATGATATTTGAGCAGAGACCTAAATGAAATGAGGGAACAAATCAAGAGGTTCAGAGAATAGCAAGCACAAAGACCCTGAAGCAGGGGTATTTGAGGACACTCAGACTCCTTTTTTGAACCCCTTCACCCCTGACTCCCTTTTACCTCCTTTTCACCTATGCCCCCCCTACCTTATCTGATTGCCTTGACTGTACTCTTACTTCTCCAAACCTCCCTCCCTAACCTCAGCGTCAACCCTTCACCATGTCAGTGGTCTCCTCCTCCCTCCGAATTCGCTCCTGTGACTCAGTCTCCTCTTCCTTCTCCCCAAGGAGCCTGAAGCATGCCCTGTGGCCCTCACTTCCAGACCTGCACCGGGTCCTAGGCCAGTACCTTAGGGATACTGCAGCGCTGAGTCCGGTGAGTGAATTCCCTTCTCCGCTCCCCAGCACCAGCCCTGCCTGGAGTTGGATCCTTGCCCCATTGCACACTTGTCCAAGGCCCTTGCCCACCAGCCTACCGTACCTGGGCCCTATGCCCGGCTAACCCTCCTTCCTGCACAGTCCAGGTCCTCCTCCCCACTGCACCTGCTCTAATCCAGAATCCTTTCCCCCATCTCTCCCAGCCCAAGGCTGCAGTCTCAGATGCCTTTGAGGAGGTGGAACCCAGCCCCCTTGAAATTCTGCCCAAGTCCTCAGAGAAGATCTCCGTGGCCCTGTGTTCCTCCCAGGCCCAGATGGACTACCGAGGATTGCCCCCTTCTTGCCTGGGGACCGTGCCCCTGTGTGTGTGCCCACCCTTGGCTGAGTCGGGGTCCTACTGCACCACCCACATCGCCAACCATTCCTACTTACCTCTGAGCTGCTGGCAGGCCCCTCTCTCCCCGTACCCTGGACAGATCCAAACCCGCCAGACCTCTTTTCCCAACCTCCCTACCCACCCCAACCCCTCAACACAAACATCTCAGACATCACGTCCATCCCCCTCTGTCTGTCCTCATAGTTGGGCTCCCTGACACGGACAATGTTTGGTACCGCTGCAGACAGAAAGCCAGGACTCTCCCTCCTCCCGCCAGGGTCATTTGACTAAACTCCTCTAACTCGCTTGCTTCGTGTCTCCTCCCTAACACTCCAGTCCTTGAAAAGACGTCTCCACATGCCCACTTCCCATTTGCTCTTCAGAGGACTTCAGTTTGTTCCCCTGCTTTACTAAGGAAACTACTCAGGCAGAGTTCACGCCAAACATTGTGATTGCAAGGTCTGGTAGGATCTTGTCAATCCTCGATTTATTTGGCATCTGTGGCACCTGTCATGGTGACTACTCATTCCTCCTTTAAATTCTCTCCTACCTTGGCTTCCATAGTATCACCATCTCTCCTGACTCTGAGTATACAAGTAGGTAAAAGCATAAACTCTAGAGTCAGAACTGGGTTCAAGTCCTCTCTTACCCACTTGCTAGCTGTGTGACCTTGGGCACATAACTTAAAGTCTTTGTGCCCCGATTTTCTCGTCTATAAAACAGGGATGATGCCAGAACCCCAGAGAGTTGGGAAGAGGATAAGTGAGCTAGCATAAGTAGAGCACAATGCCTAGGACATAGTATGTTTATATCTGAACTCTTGTAATTATTCCTTCCTGTTCTTTTATCCTGGCATCTCTCCCGCCCCGTAATTACTGTAGTTCCTCAAGAGTCCATTGCCTTTCCTGTAAGCTGACCATCGCGAAGTTCTTATCTCCAGCCCTGACTTCTGCCGTCCCTGTGCTTCTTTATGCAAGTAACCGTTTACCTGTCTGTCTCCTACTACTACGTTGTGAGCTCCTTGAGGGCCAGGGCTGTGATTTAGTTATCTTCCCCCACCCCCCAGCACCTGGAGCAGTACTTGGTGCATGATAGTAGGCCTTCAATAAATGTTTTCTAAATGAAGGAAATCTTTCTGGACACTGCCACCGCTCTCATCCTCTAGGCCATTCATTTGCAGCAGTAAATGTGTTTAGGCTGGGGGCACCTGGGTGGCTCAGTTGGTTAAGTGTCTGCCTTGGGCTCAGGTCCTAATCTCAGGGTCCTGGGATCGAGGCCCGGATTGAGCCCCGTATTGGGCTCCCTGCTTGGTGGGGAGTCTGTTTCTCTTTCTCCCTCTGCCTCCCCTCCTTGTGCATGCGCGCGCTCTCTCTTACATACACATAAATAAGTAAAATCTTTAAAAAAGAATATGCTTAGGCCATTCTGGTTATGGATTCCCCTGACTCATTCAGATTCACAAATATATGGTATTTTTTGTTTGGCTCCAGAAATACCCACTGTATTAATCAGGGTCTTGGCAGAAATAGATGGCACACTCAAACTGGGCATCTTGATGAGAGCTTAATAAAGGCCATATTTATAAAGATAAGGCAGGATTTAGGAAAACCCTCAAGGAAGAGTGCAGTCCCCCAGGGCTAACAAGAGCTGGGAGTTGGTACCACCCCTAGACATCAAGGGGTAAGGGGGGATTGTGGTTACTAGACCTGGAGAGTCACTCTAAGAGAAGGTTGCCTGACTGGAGAAGGTTGCCTAACCTTTGTAGAGAGCCAACCCGTGAGGACACGGCAGGGAGGGATTCAGGGGAATAAATATCTCAAGCTCACTCTCCCTTGACCCTCTGTTCTCCTCTGCATTCGTTTGCCAGCACTGCCATAACAAATGACCACAAAGTTGGTGGCTTAAACAGCAGAAATGTACTACCTCACAGTTCTGGAGGTTAAAAGTTCAAGGCATCATTAGGGTTGGTTCCTTCTGAGAGCCGTGAGGGAGAGTCTCTTCGTGCTTCTCCTCTAGCAATCTTGCTATTCCTTGGCTTGTAGAAGCATCGCCCCATCTCTGCCTTTATCTTCACCTGGCATTTTCCTTGTGTGTCCGTGTCCAAGCTTCCCCATTTTATAAGGACACCAGTTTCACTAGATTGAATGACTCAAATGACTTCACCCAAATGACCTCATCTTCATTAATTACATCTGCAATGATCTTATCTCCAAATAAGTTTCCACTCTGGCGTATTGGGGCTTAGGAATTCAACAAATGAATTTTGAGGGGGACAAAATTTAATCCGTAGTGTCCTCCCATTGGTGGAACCCAAACAGAAACCAAAGCCCAGGGGAATCCATTGATATAGGCCATATAAATCAGCCTCACAAGGCACAGGGCGTGGTAGAGATGGATGTAAATGTAGTTCTGAGTGGGACAAATGGATGACATCCAGTATACTCATTTTCCATAATTCCTTCCCCTAGCTGTGGTCAAGGCTCCGACTCTACTGCTAGGGACTCAAGACTAGGATTGAGATCCAAACTGAACTTCTGAACTTCTCACCTTTTCACCCACTCAGCCATCATGTCCTGGCCACTTTTACTTCCTAGGGTCCATCGCCTCCATCTCCACTGAGCCATTGCTACGGCCTTCTAACTAATATCTCTGCCCCCAGTATTTCTCCTTAAACCCAACCTGTATGCTACCTCCAGATTGATCTTCCTATCTATCCCACTCCATATGCCTAAATCTTTGGCTTCACTCTGCAGCAACTGATCTCTTCTTCATCTAGTGTTTTCCTACGTTAGGATTAAAAGTATCAAAATAATACCAAGCACATAGTCAATACTCAGTGTTTATCGAGCTATTTTTATTATCATCCCAACTGGGCCGGTCCACCGTCTAGATGTCACCTTTATTTTATTCCTATCATGCCCTTTGCTTTCGTAGGCTCAAGTCTTTTAGGTGGAAATTCTTCCATCTAACCAGCTCCTTGGCCTCTAATCATACTTCTCTAAAGCCTTGTTGTCCTTCCCTTCAGTGTAAGAGGAAGTGATGTTTCTTCCCTAGACTGGAAAATTCCCTGTGTTTTCTATCCCATTTCTTCCTGGGTAAGGTAAACCAGGCACCTCGTTCTATCGCTGGCCTTTGCTTGGCTTCATTCATTTCCCCTGGTTCTTTTGACTTCACATTCAAACATGAATCGACCTCTTGGTACTGATTCCCTCAAGTTCCCATGCACTGCCCCTTTCTCAATCCCAAATTTCTCATGCAAGTACCCCATGCTTGCTGCCTCTACACTCTCCCCATCCCTAGCCTTCTTTCTGCAGCCCCTTCCCCAAGCACACACTCTTCTGATCCAGCTCTCTCCACGGTCACTGATGATTTGTTTGTCAGTGGCCAATTCTGACCTTTTCTGTCATCAGTCTTATTGACCATTTTGCATATCTTAGAATTCCTCCCTCTTCAAGGTCCTTGTCAGGACAATCTCCACTGGCTTCTTTATTCCTTTACTTTAAAATGTATGAATTCCCTGAGGTTGTCCTCTTATTTATAACCCTATCCTTCTTTTCCTCTACAGTTACCCTTACTCCAGAAGCTTACTGGCCATGTCCTGTGTTCAGACGAGTTTTACTTAGCTCCTTTCTATGCAGAAACTCACTGATTCCACAATGCCTAGCAGATAAAGTCCAAACTCCTTAGCTTAATATTTAAGGCCCTGACCAGTCTGACTAAAAAACCTCTTCTATGTTCTCTGAGGGTCAAGGTCCCCCTGTTGCCAACTCTGGGTCATCCAGATAATTGGAAATAAAAAAATAATAATACTTCAAAATCAAAAATAATAACAATATTAAGTTTGGGCTAAGAGTCCTAGATTTTTCTCTATCATCATCAGAGTTGATCTAAGGTAATGATTGAAAACACTATTTTTCCAGTCTCTCTCTGGGACAGCATAGCATATGGTTAGGCATGCAGGCGTAAGCCAGATAGTTTGGCTCCGCTACTTATTTTTGGCTGTATGCCTTCGGGCAAGTTTCTAACCTTTTTCTGACCCGGTTTCTTTTTCTATAAAAAGGGAATGGAGTATCTATCTGCCTTATGGGACTAAGGATTAAAGTCAATAATGTATGTAAAATGTTTAAACACAGTAGTTAGTAGATGGCCAATAAATGGTACCCATTATTATCTTCATTGTTGCTGCTTCACCTCTAAGCATATTCACACAACTCATTCCAGCCCTTATTAGAACACTGGATTGAATGGGAGTCAGACCTGGCTTCCCACCAACTGTGGTCCCAGGCAAATCCCTTCCCTGGGCCTTGGCTTTTTCATCTGTAAAATATGGGTGTGTTGCCAGGATGCAGAGGATGCACCACGTACAGATTAAACTAGTGGATCTACAAAATTCCTGACACCTCTAAAGCCCCCATGGAGATAAGCCACAATGTCTCTCCGAAGGCAGTCCAATCTTAGCTGCAGATAGGCAGGTCTGAGTCCTGATCTTTTTTCTTTTTTTCGTTTTCTTTTTATTTATTTATTAATTTATTAGGAAAGAGAGAGAGTGAGAGAGAGCATGAGAAGGGAGAAGGTCAGAGTGAGAAGCGAACTCCCCATGGAGCTGGGAGCCCGATGTGGGACTCGATTCCGGGACTCCGGGATCATGACCTGAGCCGAAGGCAATTGCTCAACCAACTGAGCCACCCAGGCGCCGCCTGATCTTTTTTCCTGACCTTAAGGAATCCATCCCTTTTCCAGCCTCCTTTTCCCTGTTTGGTAAAACAACATTTTCCCTGTTTCTAAAAACAAACACACTTGCTACTTCCTTCCCAGCAGTGCTCCTACAGGCACCAAGCTAACTAGCTCTGGCTTTCTTTCTGCTCCTAAGCTTTTCAACTCCTTCCCCACCCATGCCCTCCTGCTGCCTTTCCCTTCTCTGAACGGCTCAAGTGTTTTAGGTCACTCCACTGAGATCTGCACTTCTGTATCATCGATAGGGTCTACTTGTAATTTTTTTTAAATATGTATTTTTGAAGAATAGTTGACATACAGTGTTACAGTAGCTTCAGGTATACAGTGTAGTGACTCGACAATTCTATGTATTAGTCAGTGCTCACCAGGATAAGTGCAGTCACCATCTGTCATCATATATTATTCAATATTATTGACTATATTCCCTATGCTGTGCTTTTCATCTCTGTGACTTATTTTATTTGTTTAAAAGATTTTATCTGAGAGAGAGAGTACGAGCGGGGAAAAGGGCAGAGACAGGAGAGGGAGAAGCAGACTCCCTGCTAAGCAAAGAGCCTGATGCAGGGCTCCATCCCAGGACCCTGAGATCGTGACCTGAGCTGAAGGCAGACACTTAACCAACTGCACCACCAGGCACCCTCTGTGACTGTTTTATAACTAGAAGTTTGTACTTCTTAATCCCCTTCACCTATCTTAACAATCATCCCACCTACCTCGTCTCTGGCAACCATCAGTTTGTTCTCTGTATTTATCTTTTCTGTTTTTTTCACTTGTTTTCTTTATTTTGTTTTTTGGATTCCACTGTAAGTGAAATTACATGGTATTTGTCTTTCTTTGACTAATTTCACTTAGCATAATACCTTCGAGGCCCATCCATGTTGTTGCAAATGGCAAGCTCTCATTCTTTTTTATGGCTGAGTAATATTCCATTGTGTGTGTGTTTCTATGTATTTTTTTTTTTTTTTAGTTTTTTTTTTAAGTTTTTATTTTAATTCCGTTAGTGAACATACAGTGTTATATTGGCTTCAGGTGTACAAAAAAATTGATTCAACAATTCCACAGGTCACAACAAATGCACTCCTGGCGCACATCACATGCAGTTTTAAGCGTGAAGGGCGGATGAGGGGAAGCTAAGGAACGAATGGAAGAGGCTGGGAAATGCGGCGGCAGCGCAGGCCCCGCCCCCAGGCGTGCCCCGCCCCACCCCGCCCCTCTCCCTTCCAGACACCGGTTCTCAGGGGACCGGCCCTCTCCCTCTCCCTCTTCAAATCACGCTCCATGGTTGGATTCTCGTGAGATCTGTGACTTGCACCGGAAGACCCGCCTCCTGTGCCGTAAAAGGCCAATGGGCGAAGGAGACGGTTGCGACGGTTGGGTTTTGAAGCAGCCAATGAGTGCTCGGAGCGGAGAGTTTAAGAAGCGTAAGTCCGCACGGCGGAAACCGGTCCGGGATTGGAACCTGTTGGGGCTGAAGGTGAGAAGCGGCCGGGGGACCTGACGGGCGGGGCTGCGGCCGGGGTGGCCCTGAGTGAGTGGCCAACCGTCCCGGATCGAGCACGGTCGCCTTTTCCTCCAGGACTCGGCGGGCACCCACTCCACGGACCCCTCCCCTTGCAGACACTCCCATGGCGCAGTTCGTGTTCGAGAGCGACCTGCACTCGCTGCTGCAGCTGGACGCACCTATCCCCAATGCACCCCCCGCGCGCTGGCAGCGCAAAGCTAAGGAAGCCGCGGGGCCGGCACCCTCACCCATGCGGGCGGCCAACCGATCCCACAGCGCCGGCAGGACCCCAGGCCGAACTCCCGGTCAGTGGGGTGCGGCGGGACATCGGGGAGGGAGAGGGGACGGTTGAGAGCGACCTTCGTTCCTTCTCCCCCAGGAGCCTGGTCAGACTCTCTGACTTCCCTCTCCCTGCCTCAGGCAAATCCAGCTCCAAGGCTCAGACCACTCCCAGCAAACCTGGCGGTGACCGCTATATCCCCCATCGCAGTGCTTCCCAGATGGAGGTGGCCAGTTTCCTCCTGAGCAAGGAAAACCAGCCTGAAGATAGCCAGACGCCCACCAAGAAGGTATGTGTCCCAGAGGAGCTTAAGGCACAAGATCTGCTTGTGTAACCTGGATCATGCCATCCTGCCTCACCCTACCCCTTTGTGCCAGGAACATCAGAAAGCCTGGGCTTTGAACCTGAACGGTTTTGATGTGGAGGAAGCCAAGATCCTTCGGCTCAGTGGAAAACCACAAAATGCCCCAGAGGGTAAGACCGGAAGTTCTTGGTTCTTGGAGGGAGGTGTCAGCCCATCCCTAGGGTTGAGGGGGATGCCTGTCTGGCCTTCCAGGCTAGGGGCAGGGGGAGGACTCAGTTGTCCCAGTGTGTGGACCCACTCGGTTGCCACAGGTTACCAGAACAGACTGAAAGTGCTTTATAGCCAGAAGGCCACGCCTGGCTCCAGCCGGAAGACCTGCCGTTACATTCCTTCCCTGCCAGACCGAATCCTGGACGCCCCTGAAATCCGGAATGACTACTGTAAGTGCAGCCTTCTCTTTGCCCACCGGATGGAGGAAGAGGGCCTGGGGACCAGGCAAACAAGGAAGCTCATAGCTCTTCCCTTTCCCTGCTCTGGCAAGACCTGAACCTTGTGGACTGGAGCTCTGGGAACGTCCTGGCTGTGGCGTTGGACAACAGCGTGTACTTGTGGAGTGCTAGCTCCGGTGACATCTTGCAGCTGCTGCAAATGGAGCAGCCTGGGGACTATATATCTTCCGTGGCTTGGATCAAAGAGGGCAACTACCTGGCTGTGGGCACCAGCAGTGCCGAGGTGCAGGTGAGCCTTGTCCCCTGTGCTGCAGTTCTGTGGCGCCCAGACCCAGGGGGCTTGTCGGGCAGAAGTGTTCACGGCAGGTCACGATCTGGTCCTAGCAGCCTTCTCTCTCTAGCTATGGGATGTGCAGCAGCAGAAGCGGCTTCGAAACATGACCAGTCATTCGGCCCGAGTGAGCTCCCTGTGTTGGAACAGCTATATCGTGTCCAGGTTTGTGGTTTTCGCTAGTCTGTTGCAAAATCCGTCTGATTTTTGCCAGCTCTCCGCAGAGGTACACCTCTGAACCGAACCAACTCGGTGCTGCTGGCAACGTTTGGCGTTGCCACTGAACCTCATTCCCTTCCCCCGTGCAGTGGCTCGCGCTCTGGCCAGATCCACCACCATGATGTCCGGGTGGCAGAACACCACGTGGCCACCCTGAGCGGCCACAGCCAGGAGGTGTGTGGGCTGCGCTGGGCGCCAGATGGACGACATTTGGCCAGTGGCGGCAACGATAACTTGGTCAACGTGTGGCCTAGTTCTCCTGGAGAGGGTGGCTGGGTTCCCCTGCAGACATTCACCCAGCATCAAGGGGCTGTCAAGGTGAGAGTGGGGCTGGGTTGGGGCCTCTGCGGACCCTCACCCAGAACCTGGGGACTGTTAAGGGGAGGCAGGGCGGGAGGACCGTGGGACCCCTGGAGCTCCTTATCTTGTTCTACGCCTGCTGACCCCACCTTTATCCTACCTAGGCTGTAGCTTGGTGTCCCTGGCAGTCCAACGTCCTGGCGACCGGAGGAGGCACCAGTGACCGGCACATTCGCATCTGGAATGTCTGCTCGGGGGCCTGTCTGAGTGCTGTGGATGCTCAGTCCCAGGTAGTCTTACCCGCTCCAGCCTCTCCCTCTCAGAAGTAGTCTTACTCTGTCTTGGTAACTGTCCCCTTGGGCAACTCTTCCCTCCAGTGGCTTCACCAACTCTATACCCCGATGATTTCCAAAACTCTAACTCCGCTCTTGTTCAAGAGGTCAGACCATGCCAGTGTCCGTGGCTTAATTGCAACCTCCTCTCCTGTCCTATAGGCAGCAACATCCGAGTATGTCCTAAATTAAATTTGTCACTTCTTGTCTCCCTGAAATGTGTTCCTCTTATATTGTTTGAGAGCAATAGACCTTACTCCGAAATCTGCAGAACTTCCTAGAATCTTTCACCTCTTCACCCAGTCCCCAAAACATATCATTTTACCCTCAGTATCATTCACGTGTGTCCCCTCTCCCCTCACAGTCACTCTCCTTCCCAGTGGAGGCCCATTGCACTGGTCTCTCAGCATTCTTTTCTTATTCCCTCCAGTCTGTCCTCCGCACAGGGTCCGCGTGGTCTGTCCCTGTCCTACCTGCAGTAGTTCCCTATCACCTACAGCACTTAATGCACATCGGACAGCGTGACATTGGAGGCCCTTGCTGGGAAGTCTCCCTGCATCTATCCCGGCTTCCTCTCCTTCCACCTTCGTCTCCCCCGTGCAGCCTTCATTCTCTTTTAAACTCGAGCTCTGGAGCCAAAGTTCAAACTCTGGCGCCGTCACCTACTAAACTTGCATGTGGTCTTGGGCAACTTGCTGAACTTCCTTCTGTTTGATTCCTTATCTGTTAAAATGGATAATAATTCTAACTCTCGAAAAGCTTTTATACGAACTGTGATGATTCAGGTTTGAGTCTGTCACCTGGCATGGCACCTGGCAGGGTGCCTAACTCTTGAATGGACTTAGTTCTCATTTGAGTCATGTCGGCTCTATGTTGTGCCCACAGGTGTGCTCCATCCTCTGGTCTCCCCACTACAAGGAGCTCATCTCAGGCCATGGCTTTGCCCAGAACCAGTTGGTTATTTGGAAGTACCCAACCATGGCCAAGGTTGCTGAGCTTAAAGGTAGGTGCTTACCAGGGATTTACCCCAAAGATACAAATGCAGTGATCCGAAGGGGCACCTGCACCCTAATGTTTATAGCAGCAATGTCTACAATAGCCAAACTATGGAAAGTGCCCAGATGTCCATCAACAGATGAATGGATAAAGAAGATATGGTATACATATACAATGGAATACTACTCGCCCATCAAAAAAAATGAAACCTTGCCATTTGCAATGACGTGGATAGAACTAGAGAGTATTATGCTAAGCGAAATAAGTCAGTCAGAGAAAGACAATTATCATATGATCTTACTCATGTGGAATTTAAGAAACAAGATCATCGGGGAAGAGAGGAAAAAATAAAACGACGAAACCAGAGAGAGAGACAAACCTTAAGAGACTCTTAATCATAGGAAACAAACTGAGGGTTGCTGGAGGGAAGGGAGGTGGGGGGATGGGGTAACTGGGTGATGAGCATTAAGGAGGGCACATGATGTAATGAGCACTGGGTGTTATAGGCATCTGATGAATCACTAAATTCTACTCCTGAAACAAAAAAAAAAAAAAGAAAAACCCATGAGGGGAAACAGGTTTGAAGTGAATGGTGATAAGTTGCCTTTTGAACATGTTAAGTTTGAGTTGCCTCTGAGATAGTAAGTTGGGATGTCAGTCAAGCAGTCTTATATAAGACTGATGAGCCACTGACCTCTATCTCTGAAACTAATAATAGGTTATATATTAATTAATTGAATTTAAATTTTAAAAAATGGTCCAACATTTAAAAAAAGAAAGATGTTGGGACGCCTGGGTGGCTCAGTTGGTTAAGCAACTGCCTTTGGCTCAGGTCATGATCCCAGCGTCTTGGGATCGAGTCCCGCATCGGGCTCCTTGCTCCGCGGGGAGCCTGCTCTTCTCTCTGCCTCTGCCTGCCTCTCTGCCTGCTTGTGTCCTCTCTCTGTTAAATGAATAAATAAAATCTTTAAAAAAAAAAAAAGATGCTAAGTGACCAAAGGCGACACAGAAGGTCACATACTGTGTATGACTGTTGACATGAAGTGTTCAAAAGAGGCAAATGGGAAGAAAGAAAGCAGACCGATGGTTGCCAGGGGCTCGGGGGAGGTGAGGAGGTGAGGAGAGACCTTCTCTATGAAGCGATGAAAACGTTCTGCAGTTACTGTTGTTCACAATTCCCAACTTTGTGAATACACTAAAAACCCATGAACTGTACGCTTTAAAAGGATGCCTTCCGGGGTGTGTGAGTTACTCTAAACAGAAAAGGCAGGCGGTCCCCAAAACTGAGGACTGGGGGGTGTCCGCACTCACATGCACTCCTCTCATTTCCTCCCTCCTCACGCCTCAGGTCACACTGCCCGCGTCCTGAGTCTGACCATGAGCCCGGATGGGGCCACCGTGGCCTCGGCGGCAGCAGACGAAACCCTGCGGCTGTGGCGCTGCTTTGAGTTGGACCCTGCACGGCGGCGGGAGCGGGAGAAGGCCAGCGCGGCCAAGAGCAGCCTCATCCACCAAGGCATCCGCTGAGGACCAACTCACCGCCTGTTATTTTGGGGTTTTTTTTTATTTTTCTAATAAAGTCATGTCTCCCTCTCTTCTCCTTGCATCACCTCTGTCCCAGCAGCCTTCCCAGAGGCTCCAGAACCATCCCTCCTGTTGGCAGACAGGGCTGGCACCCCTCTTCCATTCCCACACGGACACACACAGCCTCGGTGGTTTCCTCTGTCACTTTTAATGAAGACCTAAGTGAGTGAGCAGCCTCCACAGGCTGCACTCCAGGCCCCCCACCCACCCTGACCTTTGGCGAAGCTTCTGCTTCAGTATGGGGTCGAGAAGGAGGGGTCATGGGTGCACAGTGACAGATTATTGCTGACCTCTTCAGTGTGAGGAAAAAGGCCACGAGACCCTGGTGGGGGCCAGTCCTGAGTGCTCCTCTCCCAAGTTTAAGGCAGGGAGGGGGAAATAAGTGTCCAGCCCTTTCAGCCCCCCGGCTCTGGAGTGGCACAAGGCAATGAGGCCATGTCCTTGGAGCCAGTGGGAGAAGTGGGTGAGGAACGGAAGCCGTGGTCCCTGTGTGCCAGCTGTGGGGAGGGGAGGGCCTGTCCCCTGCTCAGTCCTGACCACGTAAGCCCTGGTCACAGGTCACCGGTGTAGGCGGGGAGAAGTCATGCTGCCCAAGGCGCAGTCCTGAGGCACTTAGGTGGGCACCTAGCGAGGCCACGCTTCTCAGTTGGCCTTGACTTTGGTGGTACCTGGAGCTCCGTTCTGCTGAAGCACACGGGGTAGCCGCTTGCCTTTGGTGTAGGACTGATACCAGAAATTGGAGAAGAGCACGAAGAAGACGGTGCCGTACATCCAGATGAGGTGGATGATGATGGGGTACTGGTAGCCGCAGCTGGGCAGGAAGTAGTACTGGGAGATGTGCAGCGAGACCAGGACGAACTGGATCTGGAGCAGAGACGGGCAAGGGTGAGAGGGAGCAGCGAGAGGAGGCAGGGAAAGACTGGCGGAGGCGGAGGCGTGGGGTCAGAGGTGAGGCCGGCTGGATAAGGGGAGGATCCAGACCAAGGAGGTGTGGGGTTCGGCTTCGGGCCAGGCCCCTCACCAGCTGGATGGCCGTCATGTGCTTTTTCCACCACAGGTAGGGCTGAGCCACAGGGCCGAGAGCAGACAGCCCATAGTACAGGTACATGAAAACGTGCACGGAGGAGTTGATCATGGCGTGGAAAGAGCCCATTCCTCCTGTCGGGACAATGAGCAGGGTCAGGAGAGTTGAGCCGCTGCTCCTCAGTGCCTACCCGTCTTCCCCCAGTGGCCGTCACCACTCACCGGGGGCAACTTTTACCCCCCACCACCAGCTCCAGGGAAGCACTGAGTGGTGGAAGACATGTAGGAAGGTCACCTGTCCATCTTTTTTCCGGAGAATGAAGATCACCTGAGAAGAGTGGGGAAATGAATGGGTTTCCGAGCCAAAGTCTCTCCTTTCTGCCCCAGGGTCCCCGGATCTCCTAGAAGCACTCACCGTGTCCATCAGCTCGATGAACTTGGAGAAGAGGAAGAGCCAGGCCACCCGAACCATCTGCAAGAAGTCAGGCAGCCTCAGGACCCCCACGCTACTCCAGAAACTTCCCTAAACTGGCCCGTGAGGCCAGGGCACGGCCAAACTGCTCTCCCCAGGGTGCTGCTACGCTAGCTCCCCATCCTTGGCGCCCCCACTTACCCTTAGTGCCTCTGGGCTGTTGGAATAGTCCACAGGATCGCAGCGCCAGGTGTAGGTACTCAACCAGCCAGACATCAAGAACTAGGGAGGGGAGTGGATTAGACCACTAGAGATCCGCCCGGCCCAACCCCTCCTGCTATGTAGCTGAAGAAGCGGATCTGAGCCACTCTGGAAAGGAGATGCCATGTCTGACCCCAAGGCCTGCCCCTTATCCAGCTGGCAGGAGTTAAAACCTAAGCACCCCAGGGGCCCACCTCATAGACAATGTAGAGAGAGAGTGCCACCAGTGAGAAGTTGTAGACAATCATGAAGCCCCGGAGCTGGAAGGGCTTCCGATTGGCCATGATGCGGGGCCCAAGTGAGAGAACGAAGTACACGTAGGTCAGGAGGATGGAGGTCATTAGCAGGGGGGACCCCATCAGAGGGTAGCCCTGGATCCGAGGATCTGTGGATAAGGGTCAAAGAGTCAGGAAGAGTCACAGGGGTCCAGAGGGTCCCCACCAGGTGTGCAGGCATGGGGTCGGGTCACAGAGGGTCCAGGGGTTTGTAGGGACTCTCCAGTAGGACAGCCCTAGGTTCAGGGATCCTGGGGCAGGAGGGAGGACAGCGTCTTACCTGCATACTTCATCATCTCCTGGTACAAGTTCACGACCGCCTCCATCCTGGCGAAGGATTCTGGGGAGGTATGGAGGGTGGGTGTCAGGGCTGGCTGAGCCCCCATCCCCCCTGACCCACAGACAGGACACAGACCAGATGGGACAGCTCCCGACACCTCCTTGCAGAAAGGACAGAAGAGTGAGAGGAAGGAACTGCCCGGGACCGGGGGTAGGAGGCACACCGCTTCCCAAACATCCTGCCTGCCTGCTGGGAAGGGCTGTTCCGCCCTCCGATCTGCACCACACTCGCCCCCCTCGCTCCCTGCTCCACCGCCGAGATCCTTACCACCCGACCTCACCTCCCCTCTTCCTCCACAGGAGGACTCTCCATTTCTGGTCTTTCCGGAGAATCTTACCTCTCCGCTCCAGAATGACCGCCTCTCCCTTCCCGGCCAGTCTCCCACCTCTCCAGCCGGAGAGGGTCCTTTCTCGCCCCCAGGGATCCTCCCGTTCAACCGCTCCTCGGGAGCTCCTCGAGATGCTCGTCTCCCCAGACGAGTCCCCCCACCCCTGCCCCTTCCTCCTGTCCCCTGCCCTCCTGGGCTCTCACCTTCACCGACTCCGCTCCCCGCTCCCCTCCGGCACTCCCCTCCTGCCCTTCCTCTCCAGAGCCCGGCTCTTGCAGACTCCTGCCCCGGCGGCTCCACCTGTCTGACTAGATCTGGGAGCGCCCCGCCCTCCACCCGCCCCCGCTGCACCGCGCAGGAGGTGGAGGGTGGGTCCAGGCCACAGGTCAGGGCCTGGAGGAGCAGGACCCACCAGGATTGAGAAAGCCAGGAGCAAAGCATGAAAGCATGGGACTCACCACCCACCCAGCCTGGATGGCCAAAGGAGCGAAGGCTCTAGCTTAGTTTTGAGCCAGGGACCTCCCAGGGCTCCAGCCCAGCCCTGGCCTTGGCCGGGAGAGGACTGTCGAAAGCCCACACCCGGCATCCTCTCCGAAACTAGCCACAAAGTCTCAGTCTGTCCTGCTTCAGAATGGGTACGCTCACCCTTCTCTCCCTGGGGGGGGCAGGGAGGCCAGTGGCCTGTGAGGAGGTGGGGGACTGGGGGAGGTCTCAGGAATCTTCCCCTCCCTTAGGGAGGGTCTTAATGAGCTAGGCCCTCTCCCCCTCAGAACCGGAAGGAATGTCGGGGGAGGGCGCCCTGGGACACAAAACCCAAGGCCCAGACCCAGGAGAGCCAGGGATGCCGAGGCTGTCCCAGAGGGGCAAGGCACTCCCCAGCCGGCGAGGGCGGCAGATGCTCGGAGAGCTGTGTGCGCTCTCGCCTGTGGGCTCCCCTCCGTCCAGAGGGCAAGCCCTGCAGGCTCGAAGCGAAGAGCAGCCACCTCCTGACACCTCCACCGAGGCCGTCCCCACGTGCCCCTCACACACTCAACTGGGCACACATCCCGCAGGAGCTCCCGCAGCCTCCACGCGGACCCCCATCTGCCCCCACCACGGTCAGGCCCCAAGTCCGCCCTGTCGCGCAGCTCTCCCCAGGACCAAGGACAGGCTGACCCGGGGCTGGCACACCTGTGCACGCGCAGGGCCCACACACCTCCCGCCGGCGTGGCCACTGACACACCACCCCGACAGCCTCCACGGACTTTGACAGGCAGAGCTTGTGACACTCAGACCCGCTCCGAACTCCGTTCCCACTCGCAACACGCCCCGAACATTCACCCGGCCGCCTTCTCCGGTCCTGCTGAGATTACCAAGTGCAAGTGCTCACGCTCAGATCCCGGGGCCCACACGCAGCTTTATTCACAGGTACGATGAGTCACAGATAAATGTGGTCACAGACATAAACTCAGACACCCCACTTAGAGATGAATGAACATAAAATCCCCCTCGCCACGCTCAGACACACCTGCCTTCGGGCATGCACACAGCTCTCTTTCACGACCACAACGACCATTCATTCATTCACAGTCAGACCCCGTTGGCTGCCTCCTCCGTGGCAGGGCCTACCTGGCAGAGGCCTGTGCTCGCACCCGGCTCCTCCCTGACCCAGGGGAGTCTGCCAGCTGGTTATCTCTCCTGCTCCCTCTCCACCACCACCCCGAGTTCACCCCTCACACACACTCATGCGCCCTGGAGGTCAGGAGCGGCTCCAGGGTCTGGGAAGGACCTCTCCCCTGTGCCTGAGGAGCACTGGGTGTGTCCCTGGTAGGGGAACTCTGGCGGGTGCTTCCTTCCTTTAAGATGGATGGAAGGGAAAGGGAGACAGGCAGAGAAGGGGGAGGGGAAGAAGGGAGAGAAGAGCTGGGAGCCAAGGAGAGGGAGGGGAAGAGGCGGAGAGGGACAAGAGCCCGAGGGGGTGGAAGAAGGCCTAGGTTTAAACAAATGGGGGCCGGGATCGGAGAGAGGCTACCGGCCAGGCCCGGCCCCAGGGAGCTGGGACCTCCCACCCACGGTCCCGGGAACAGCCTCGCCCACAGGCTGGGCAGGGCAGGGCAGGGCAGGGCCAAGCGGGCAGGGTGCCCGGGCACGTGGACAGCCCGCCCGTGGAAGGTCCAGACTCACCAGTGGGGGGCCAGGCGGGCAGCAGTGAAGGGCTCGGAAGGAGCAGGGCCAGAGAGAAGTCCCCAGGGCCAGCCTGCCTGCCACTTCCTCATCTGCTGGGCCGACTTTCTGTCACCAGAGGGGGACGGGGCGGGCCGGGCGGGGGGCGCCTGCTGATTGGCCCCGACTCGGCTCGGCCGGAGGGGCGGGCGCAGGGGCGGGCCGCCAGATTCCGGGGCAGGAAGCACGCCCAGCCCGGACTCCCCACCCCTTCCCTCGGCATCGCGCAGCCCGCTGCCAGCGGGTCCCCCTGGGCCGGCCCTCGCACGCCAGAGGTGCACCTGGCTTCTTCCTGACACTTGGTCTCATTCCAGGACCCCCGGTGAGGGTCCACCAACGCGGCTGACACATCTTCTGTTTGTGGCAGGCCCACCCAGCTTGGGACCCAGCGGAAAGTTCCAGCCCTTTCCTCCAGCCCGCGCTTGCTCTCTCTCTCTCTCTCTCTCCCCCTCCCCCCCACGGTGGGGGTAGCGGACAGGAGGCAGCTCGTGTGTGCGAGGGGCTGACCTGGGGTAGCAGGGAGGTCTCAGCTGGAGGGAGCAGCTGGATAGGGAAACCTTCTGGACCAGCCCATAAACTTGGCAGAGCCCTCGAATTACAAACTAAGAGGACCTAGTGGGAGAATACCAGTGGCCCGGGGCAGGAACAGTGAATCACTGGCTAAACTGGCCTTGAAGGTACTGAAAGGAAAAAAAGGGAAAGGAGGCCAACTGTGGCTGAATGTAGGAGGGCTTGAAGGCCAACCCGGCCAGTTTGGTTTTATTGTGGAAGCAGAGGAGAAACGGAAGTTTCCCGAGGAGACCGCGATCAGGGCGGTATGATCAAATACTGAGTGAGCACCTACCATGGGCAAGACTGGTAAGTGCCAGTGACACACGGGTGAAGGAGGCAGGTGCTGCTGTCCCGGTGTGGGGTTTGCGGGCCAGCTGAGTCACGACACTCTGGCAGTCAGGGCCGCCATGGGCTCATTGAGGCAGACCGGGTGACAGCTAACAGCCTGACCTAAGCTGTGGAAACTGATGGGATGGGCGAGGCAGACACTGGAGATGTCCTCGCGACAGGGGGACTGACTCTGCTGCTGTCCCTCCGGCTTCCCGCAGTCCCCGGTGGGGACCAAGTTGGAGCGGCATGATCTCTGCAGCTCCAGCCCCTGAGCCGCTACCCTTGAAAGGAAGTGGCAGGAGAATTCAAAAGGCTCAAATTTCTTCGAGTTAGAACACGAAGGGCCTCCCTGAGCTGGCCCCCGGCCTCCCATTCTGTGTTACTCTCCTGCGCTACACTTCGCCTGTTCCCCAGGACGTCTGCATCTTTTACACACGCTCACCCCTCCGCGCCTTGTCCCCTGGCTCAGTACAAGGTCTGCACAGCTCCGCACCCCGGCTCCGGCAGTCCCACGGGGGATGCAGTTAATTGCGAGCTCCTCCGCTCTAATTTCCTCTCCACCGGAGGCACGTGTTAGTCGTCTCTGTATCTCTTGCACCTGGCCCACTGGCTGGCTCATCTGATCCTTCACAATGTTTGTGGAGTGACTATTAGAATAAATGAGACTCTGAGAAAGGCCAGAGAGGTCTTGGGAGCCAGAGTCAGGGCAGGGAAGACGCTGAGAATTCAGGCTTTCTACTTCCCCGGGGGTGGGGGGGGGGGGCAGTCTCCCTTGAGTCAGTAAATATTTGTTGAAAGCCTAATGTGTCCCGGGTTTAGTTTGGTGGCTTTGGGGTCAGTCCTGGCTCCACGGGCCTGAGTTTAAGACTTCCAGCGCGTACCTATGTGTCCTTCTGCAAGTTGGACCTCTGTAAGACGGGAACAGCAGAGCCTCCCTCGTCGTCAGGAAGAAGGAAGGAGCTGGCCCCCGCGCGGTGCTAAGCCCTGCTTCTGTGCTCCACATTTCAGACAAGGTGGGAAGCAACTAGCCCGTTAAGAACATACCACTGCTGACAACCGGTGTGTCAGTCTGGCGTGTCGACTATGCACAATGGCCCAACCGATATTTCCTAAGCGCCTTCTGTGTGTACACGCTGCCCTTAGAGCTCCACTGAGCGGTTCTGGATTCAGGATCCAGCTGGAGACAAAAGAGACACGAACCAAGCAGACGACCAGAGAGGACGTGCAGTCTCGGAGGTCAAATGTAGCCCATGTTGGCCACGTGAATGAACAGCCATCGCTCAGTTCCTGTCCTTGTTCTGGGAGAAAGCGTCTCTGGTAGAGATCACCTGGCCCCATGTCCTACCAGGTGGCGTCTTCGCGGCCCCGGGTTTCCCGCAAAGCACTCGCAGTTTAGAGCAGGAGACAGATATCGAGGAGACCAATCGTAGTTAGCATGTGGCGAGTGTTCCCACAGAGATAAATGCAGGCGTTTATGGAGGCACGGAGGAGGGGCACCCTACTCCCAGGGTGGGGGTGAGTTCTTGAAGGCTTCACAGAAAGGACACTACACTGAACGTTGAAGGGCACTTTCTAGAAAGCAGTGAAATGCATTCCAGGCAGAGGGAAGGATGCATGTGAAGGCACAGAAGCAAGAGATGTGGCGGCCTGGGGGAGCTCTAGGGAGTTTGGTGCGGCTCCAGCTCAGAGGGCGGAGAGGTCAGGGCAGGAAACACGGGCAGGAACCAGTTTTTACAGCGCCCTGAATGCCACGGGAAGAAGTGTGCATTTTGTTCTCTTTATGTTTTTCAGCCCTGGCTGCACACGATCACCTGGGGAGCTTTTAAAGAAGTATCAATGTCTGGCTCTCACCTTTAGATTGATTCTAATGGCTGTTTTTAATGGGAGGAGCCCGAGCATGTTTATGTGCAGCGTGGATGGAGACGAGGGGAGCCAGCGTACACGGAGGGGTTAGCCTTGGCTAAGGAGAGCACCCACAGACTGACATGTATGGAAAAGAAGGGTAAATTTGTCAGGGGACTGGGAGAGATGGGGGTCGTTTGGGGCCTGCAGAGAAGCTGAGTGGAAGGGGCAGGCTGACGAACTGGGGAAACCGAAGGGGTCCAGGAACTCACAGGCTTGACAAGGATGAAGAAGGCCAGGTGTTGGGGAGGGGGGGTGCAGGGGAAGACTTCCCCAGTCCAACAGCTAAAATCCCCCCTCCTTCATGGAACCTTCCTGACTGGAAGTGAGCTGACTCCCTGCGGGGTCGCACCCTGTCTGACTCACTGCTCACTCACTGCCATCTCAGGGGCCCTTCTCCATCCTCGGTCCCCAGAAGATAAGCCACTGATGTACTTTCTGCAAGGGTTCAGTCTGAAAACCAGCATCCGTGCGAATGCAAACAACTCCATTCCCATAATGATGTGAGGCTTTACACGTTTCCACAGAAAAATTAAAAGGAACTGGGATCAAAGAAGCAGGACTGACAATGAGGAACAAATGGAAAAAGGCATGTCTGGGTGCGCATGAGCAGGTGGGCGACAGGTGGAGCAGTGGAGGGGACAGAGCATGGGAGTCGCGGGGAGTCAGCTAAAAAGGATAGGAACTGAGGGTCTAGGCCAACGGCCGCCAGGAGTGGCAGGGAGAGATGGAAGCAGCCTCCTGGGGGCTGCGTCAGGCTTCTCCCTTCCCCGTCCTGTGAAGGACAAAGGGCACTTTCTACAGAGTTGGGGGCTGAGTCTGTGAGGACAGGAGAGTGAGGAGAGGGTGAAGGGGTTGTCAGTTAATCATTCTGCATATCCCTGGGCCTTGGCCAGCTAGCTAGTGTCCTCTGCCTAAGGCCGAGCCCTCTGCGGAAGGAACCGGAGCTGGAAAGACATCCAGGTGGCAGAAGGGAGAGACCGGGTGCGAACACTCATCACGCCGGGCCGTGGGTGGCATGCAGCGTTCACTGAACGGAACCAAAGAAACTCCGGTGGGGGGAGAGGGCTGTGACAGAACCTGCAGAAAAAGCTGGGGAGAGAGCAAAGGGGAGACTTTTGGTTAGGGGACAGACCAGGGGAGGTTATCAAGATGAGGGAAAGAGAGTTAGCTGGATCTGGAAGATGTGTTGAGAAGGGCCAAAAGGGGAAAAGAGAAAGCGTAGCTTATTATTCAGTACTTTCTCTGGCAGGAATGGGGCCCTAAGAGCTGCTTTCCATATGTTCTCATGGTTCAGTCTTGTAACTACTATTATCACACTTCATGGATGGAAAGAACTGAATCAGAAAGGGTGATGGATTTTTTTCTGGATTCTGCTCGGCCAAACCATACGCTGAGTGAGAGACCTTCATATGCAAGAAGGTGAGAAAAGTTGGTTGGTCCCCAATCATTAAGTGGTTTGAATGAAAGAATGGGGAGTTGCATTTGTATTGAGGGCGTCCCAAAGAATTTTTAAGAAAGGGGCTGGTATGACCCCCAGTGTTCTTCAGAAAGACGCACCTGGGGGCAATGTGTCAACAGGGAGAAAGGAGAGGGAGGGGGCCAGCTGGGAGACCAGCTACAATGCACAGGTGTGGCGCACACGTGCGTGCACACACCCACAGCTGACACACGGAAGGCCTGAGAGCATGGAGCAGAGTGGAGGAAATGCATGCATCTGGGGACATCTGCAGTGTGAAGTAAGACGGCAATTCCACAGGCAATCCCGAACACAGTTCTGTAAGTTTGAAAGAATGGACAGGGCTCAAGGAAAAAAAAAAATCCGAGGATTCTCTGAAATCACATAAAGTGGACTGCGAGAGCTCACTTTCCCAGCCCCTTGCTTTCATTTCCTTTAAGGAATTCCTGCCCCCACTCCACTGGCCTGTGAATCATGGTGTTCTCCCCGTTTCTCCCAATCCGAGCTCCTAAGAGCCCGGAATCCAAGCCAGGACAATCAGAGTTCCTGCACGAGATCAGCCCTACTGCTGCAGAGTGCGGAAATAGAGACACGGAACCTCGGACACCCGCGCCCCTGAGCCCACCTGCAGCCAGTGGCCCTTCAATCCCCCTCCTGAGTAATCCAAATACAATTGGGCCCCCTTTCTTTGTTTTTGGTTAGGCTAGTTTAATTGTAATGTGCTATAATCAAAGCAGTCTAATATACCATGATGCAATAAAAATGAAATTGCTCAGGAGAGAGCAGGGGAAGAGAATGGTAGTTAGCATTTGAGTGCTGACTATACCTCGAGGGCCTTTTATGGCCTTCTAAGAAGTTTGGACTTTACCCTGTAGAAAATTAATGAGCTACTTAAAGGTTTCACTGTAATTTTAAATATGTTCAGTTGAAGGTACCCTTCTGAGGCCTGGGCTATAATGCCATTTCACAGCAATGGAAAATTGAGGTTCTTGGAAGGGAGGTAACTTGCCTCAGGCCACACAGTGGATGTGTCCAGATTAGGTATAACTAAAGAATGGTCGAGTGTACAGCGAAGGAGGGGGAAAGACCCGGCAGGAAGAGGTGACACTGGAAGGATGAGTTATTCACTAGGTGAACAAGGGAGCTGGGAGCAGGAAAAAGAGCGGGCAGACAGTCCAAGTAGAGGGCAGAGCCTCTGTGGGCATTGACGGTGGGCACAGCGCCTGCAGTCCTGGGGCCTGGCTCCAGCTGAGAGCGCTCACAGCTTAGTGGCAAGGACAGCGGAGCTGCCGGGACACAGCAAGGCCTACAGGACTGGTGGTGAGCGTGAAGAGAGGCAAGCACAAGCTCTGACCGGTGATACTCGGGGAATCCCAACGGCAGCCCATGAAGGCCCGCGCCCAGACCCAGTGAGCGCGGACAAATGAGGAGGGAGCTCATCACAACTGCACCGAGAGAGCTACGCATGGGGCAGGGGGCCCCCTCTAGCGAGAGCACTGTAGGCAGGCTGGGGAACTGAGCCTTCAACTGCTTTGGACAGCAGATACAGTTTAGGAGGGAGGACAAAGAACATTTCAGGTGAGGGAGCTTGTCATTCGGTCTCAAAGCAAAATGACGCCTTTTAAGAGACCAAACTGGGCTTTAATGGAAGAGTATGGGTGTCAACTAAGTGGGCGGAAAAAAATTCACAAAACTAGATGCAAAAGTGACTTATCACCCCACGTAAACCGATGTAAAAATGCTCCGCATCGTGTGCTGAAGAGACACTGTAGGGGGATGAGATGTATGCGAAGGATCTCTCAGGAGGCCGGGCTCCTGAGGCTGAGCACGAGGTTAGCACAGACAAGCTGCAGAGGGAGGAAGAGGTTACCTCCCCAGAAAGGGACAGATGGATCATTGGTTTAAGCAATAATTACTGACAGCAGAGTTCCGGATGGTACCCTGAGGATAGCAAATATTTATCAAGCTTTCATTGTGAAGCACTATTCTGAGCACTTCATTATGTATTCATCTATTTAAACATCACAGCAATCCTAATATAGTCCCTAATGTAGCCGCTAATATCATCATCCCCAGGAATGCGGAAACTGAGGCACAGAGGTAAATGAGCTTTCCCAAGCCACACCACTAGTAAGTGGCACAGCTAGGATTTGAACCTAGGCAGTATGAACCTGCTTTTATCCAAAATGCTACTTTATTCTAGCTCCCCCAAGTCGAGTATATCACATTACTGCTAGTAGTGGCAGCTAGCATTTACCGTGTTTATGATGGGCTAGATGCTAGTATGCCAGACACACACGTTTCACGCGAAGATCCCCCAGCTCCCCGGTAGATGAACTGCAATTCAAACCCTGACATTGAGGGTGCTTGAACTTGGGGGACAATAAAGAGCATAAAAGAGAAGGTAACTAACCTTATTTACTTAGAGTGGCACGGAGTTGTGTCCGCACTGGGCCATCAGAGTTTCACAGAGGACTGGCTCGCGGGCTAAATTTTGAAAGATGACTGGGTATTCATCAGACAGAATGATGGGGCAAAATGTCACTTGCAGAGGGAATGGTGGGACTAAAGGAATGGAGACTAGAAAGTTCATTCCTTTCAGGAAACTTCAAGCAGCTTGTATGGCTCAGGGACAGAGTGGGCGGCGGGACAATAGAGAAACTAAGTCAGGAGGAGAAGTCAGGGGGCCAGATCACACAGAATCTTACTTGCCTTTCCAGGAAATTTGAGATGTTTTTCAAACTTTTTCAATGAAGTAAATGTAATGGCAGGAAAGACAGAAAGAAATATCCCCCGGGAAATCTGGTGCCTTACTCTGAACCCTTTCAGAGTAGTAGGAATTCCTTGAAGTCCATTTTCTCCTTATAATGCATACGTGATAGTTTTGTGTTCTCTGTTTAAATTACTTACCCTCAAGAAAATGAGTGTTCCAGGGTGATGTGATCCTAGGGCTTTCAGCATCCCTGGCCCACCAACCTGCCAGGTGCCTGGACTCTGGTTTGAGAAACAGGGGGAGGGAACTATCAAGAGGATTTTAATCAGAGGAGCAATGTGATCCGATCAGTAGTTTAGAAATACCTGGCAGCCACAGCAAAGGTGGGTCAGAGTGGGAGACAGGCAGCCTGAGCAACACTTTCAGGGAAGGAGGCCCAGGGCCTAAAATGCAGGGCAGGAGGGACAGATATCAGGGAGCAAGAACAGATAGGATTTGGCACCTGACTGGGTCAGGAGGGGCTGGGACACAGAGAGGGAAGGGTTTAGGACGGCTTCCATAGACCTGGCTTAGGTCACACCCAGGAAACTAGGGAGAAAGACAAAACAAAACAAAACAAAAAAACCAACCAGGTTCAGAGGGAAGGATAACTGGACTTGAACATTCAGAATCTGAGGCACCTGTGGATGGATCCTAGGGGCAGAGAGCTCTGAGCTGAAAATAAAAGTGGTGGCCACAGAGACAGCGGGCAGAAGGACAGAACGCCCAAAGCTGCAGAAAAGGAATGGTCAGAGACGCAGGGGCCAAGCGGGGAGAAAGAGAGAAGGAAGTGGTCAGCACTAGGAAATGCCACAGAGATCAAGTAAGATGAACCCTGAAAAAATTCTGGGTTTAGCCAGTAGGTCCACGTACATCCCTTAGTGATTTCTCTGGACAGTAATCAGGAATTGACCCAGGGTGGGCGTTTGGAAGGGTTCAGCCTCCGTCCTGCCTGGTGCTGGGATCAGCTCACACGGCTCCTATGTCCATGGGGCACAGAGAATACATTGTCCGTAAGGAGGATTATTCTGTACAAGAAGCTCAGACAAAGGGAGAGGTTGTTCCCAGCTGCCTGGGGGAGGTGAGAATGGGGGGGGGGGGGAGCAGCCTTGCACTGGGGCATTCCTGCGGAGTTCAGCTTCCTTCCTGACAGGACAGGAGGTGGGCAACCTACACCTCCAGCTCAGTCCTCCAGCCAGAACCCATCATGGGGCTGGAAGGCGCACTCGGCTACAACCAATCAATTTGGGCTGTTTCACAAGAAAGTACAAGGTTAAGTGAAGTTGGCTAGGTAGGGCAGCAGTAGACCTCAGAAGGGATAGAGAATGGGGTGACTGGGGTAATGAGTAAAACGGAGGGTCAACAATGACAGAATTCTAGCCACAGGGCAGAGCTGGGGACAGAGTGGCCCTAGGCAGTGGCTGTCATGCAGAAATGGATTAATGAGCTTCCGCCTTCAGCGGGATGAGCTCTGTGCCGTGGCAAGCTCTCGCGGTTTCACAGTGCTGCTTCCTCCATCCTAGGCATAATCCCAGGAGACGATGGCCTCATCTCCTTCTCCAGGGGCCCCGAGAGTAGGAGAGAGCACAGTCCCCAGGCAAAACCGAGCCGTCAGAAACACGAATACCACCAGTGTAGAGCGAGAGAGCCATCTTTTACAAATCCTAAATCTGAACGAGGAAGCACGTCGCGCCCTCCTCTTCAGAGGGAGCACCATAGACATTCGCTCCTGAGGGAAGGGAGGAGATGCATGTGAGGGGCAGGAGATACTTTCCACTGAGGCATGTACTGGGTACGGGTCCCAAAGTCGGCGATGCTACACAGGTGTGTGTGCTCCAGAGGACGTGGGGGAAGAAGGGAGTCGGAAACGAAAACAGGTGTTTCCAGAATAAACATTACAGGACTGTGCCTCCAGAGTAAGGCATGTCTGCCTAAGGGCCCAAGATGGAGGTGAGGTCCTGCATGTGTTCCTATTGGGGCAGAAGGGCATTTCCACCCTGGGAGGACAAGAAAACCATTTCAAATATTATGGTGGGAGTGAAGATACTACCGGCCAGAGACAACAAAGAAACTTGGGGTTGGTGCCTCTCAATAGGAGGGAATCTTCTGGTGGAATTAAGGACAGCAGTCACCAAAAGCAGTTTCAGGGCTTTCAGAGACGTCCAACTTAAACTTTACCCAATATGACAGTTAGCTTTGACACTTCCAGCAGGGAGGGAAAAGGCGAGAACGTAAGGAACCCTTGAGTGGGCTGACAGAGTCGTAAGGCAGTACTGCTGAAGCAGGGGAAAGGCCTGGCATCGCCTCAGAGCTGAGAACAGGACGCCCCCACGCTGCTGCACGCTATGACCACTGAACTCTGCGGATCCCATGTCTTATCTTGATGGAGCAGGGACAGATGTGACATTGGGGACCACTTTCCCAGTCCTATGCTGCCACAGCCTGGCAGAATTCTGCCCGGCACATAACAAATGCCAACGCACCGCTGTGTAAAAGAAGAGAACAAAATAAAGGCAGCCGGCAAGCCCTCCTCATATCGCTCAGGATTTTTAGATCAAAGCTAATCGAAGCTAAGAAAACATTTTATGGAGAACAAAATAGAATTGCCTTGCAGCAACTCTGGAAGTCTCTGACATATGGTCTCGGATCCCTACATAGCTCTCTCATAAATCACTGTTCATCAACCCTGACACAGTGGCCACCAATTTAAGTCACTTTACTCAGAGAAACCCTTTGGTCTTCTCCTGACTCGGGCCCCGCCCCGGCCTGCAAAGGCGCACCGAGAAAGGCAGCTTATGCAGCAGGCCCAACTCATGCTGCTCTTCAGCTTGATGCAAAGCAGGCAAAGGTCCTGGTGGCTGTCTCCACCCACCAGCAATCTGGCTCTTAGCTGAGTTTCAGTGGACGAGAGGAAGGCCATCCTGGCTGGAGTCCAGGCACTACACACTATCATGAAGACAACTAAACCCTGAAGAAAGATGGTGCGAAGTGCAATTCCCCTCTCCCTCTAAAATAAGAAAAATGAATCTAGGGAAGAAGGGGCTTCTTCACGTGCTAAGAAAATCCCTTTCTCACACAGCCCTACCTGGTAGAGCCCCTTCCTGGGAAGCCCCCACCCACTGGACCTGCCAACGTCTTCTTTCCTGTGTATGGGGTGAGGTAAAGGGTAGGCGACTTTGTGACTACCACCCGAGGACGAACCGGCTTCTTAAAGGAGAGAAGGAGGAGAGCAGGCCCACACTTCACCGGAGCCGCAGGTGGACCATTGGACCCAGCCCAGAAGCTTCACCGCCCACAGCCTGAAGAGATGGCTCCAGGATGGGACCTGGGCAGGGGGCCTGCTGAGCCAGCGTGCCCCTAAGGACACACAGAGGATGTGACAGTTTCCGGCAGCACAAAGCAAGCACAGGCTTTCAAATGGAACGGGGCAGCCCATGACCTTGGGTCCGTCAGCTCACCACTGACATGAAGCAGTGTCAGATCCCGCTAAGCTCTGGATCCGGGACTGAGGAGGGCAGCGGGGAGAAGAGGTTGTAGAAACTATCATTTATTGAGTACCCGTCATTTCACAGACTGTACTAAGTGTTTTACATTCATTTTCTCATTTTAATCCTCACAACAACCCTATGAGGTAGGTACCAGCGCCATTTACGAATGAGAAAACAGGTTGAGAATAATTAGGTCACTTGCCCAAGGTCACTCGGCTAGTCAGTGGTGGAGCTGGGATCTGTCTGGTGCTGAAAGCCCATGTTCTCTTTATTGTACCTATCTAGTTTAGCTTTGGGCCGAAGGCAATTTCACTGCCCAACTCTGCAAGGGGCACCTGGGAGCGGAGGTTGCCGGCCACACTCACCGCTGGTAGGGATGCATTGAAGCTGACTTGATGTTGGTTTTTATTCCACTTGGCATTTTCCCTAAAAGAAACATGAAAAAAGATACTTGCAGCATGGTAAGACTTCCATGATACATCGGAGCGGTGGTCTCCTGGGTTCCCTTCTGCCACCCCTTCGCTCTATCACCTCAGCACCTCTGTGGCCTCCGACCCTCAGTAGTAAAGATCAGAGGTGTGGGTCTTGACTAGCCCTCTCCCTGAAGGTGTCTGGGAGGAAAAGGCTGATAGTAGGAGGAGTCGAAACACACCCAGCAGTCTCCTGCTCAGCTACTCCCGGAAGAGACAGCTAGAGCCCATTTAATGCCACAGGTAAAAAAATATACACATATATGTTTTCTCTTACTGTAACTGTTCCTTTTCCTGGACAGCTTTGAAAAATAAAATAACTCTTCTAGCTACGTACATCTGAACTCCTCCAGGCTGTTCTTGTAACCATTAACGGTAAGCAAGAGAGATAGGATATGGAGAAGAGTACAGGGAGCTTGCCTCTTTCCCAGCGCACCTTCTGAATGGTCTTAAGACCGCCGGTCTAAGGAAAGACCCTGCCGGCACACCTAGTATCCGGAGTAGATGCACAGTACAGTAGTTGAGACAGAGCTCCAAGACGGGGGTGGGAGGCGCAGTTCCTGCTGTTCGAAGTTCTTCTTTTCTCTGGCGCCTGCTACAGGGTCTCAAAGGAGATTTTTACTCCTAAAAAACTTGTTTTCTGGGTCACGGTCCAAGCAGAAAAGGAGAAAATCTCCAGTTCCAGGATGTTGGGGACTCAGACAATGCAGCTTATGCCTCCTTCCATTCTCAAGGTGTGCCACCATGTGATTCCCTGCCCCCTTACCTGTTTGACCTGCTTGAGCCATCTGCACCCCACTGAGCAGCGGCTGCTGCTGGCTTGGCGCTCCTGCCATCTGCACCTGCGGCAGTCCTGAGGCTCCGGCAAGGATGGCCCCCGCTCCAGGCTGGCCTGGCTGGCCAGGACCACTGCTGCCTGAAGGTCTCCAGTTAGACAGCCCTTTTCCAAAGGCCACGGCGGCTACTAAGGCATTGGTGTCTGCAGGGTTAAAGGTCTGCTTGTTTGGCCGGAGACCTGAAGAAAAAGGTCAAATGAGGAGGCTGAGGTATTATGCCTCTGACCCTGGACAGAACCTAATGGCAGGAAGACCAGGCTGAGCCCTGGGGCTCGCAACACCAGGGCTCGGCAGCATCCACACTCACCGGCAGCCCAGAGGAAGAGACCCCAAAGACCCCCTCGCTATCTCAGAATTCTCCCCTCATTCAGCCCATTTCCCCCACCTGCTCCAGGGCTAGCCCTAAGTATGCACGGCAGACAGAACGGACGGGTCCCTTTCCTAAGGTTCTTCTGTCCTCACGCAGCCACCACCAAAAACACTGCTCCTGTTCCAGCAAGTCTCTCCCTCTTTTCCTCCTCTGTTTCACCACCCATCCCTCCATACCTCCACTCTCCGATTCCCGTTCCTCTTTGCTGATTTTCTCCAGAAGGTTTGAGCACATTTTATTCAAGCTCTGGATCTGCTTCTGTAACACACACACACACACACACACACACACACACGTGTGTGCAGAGATCAGGGCAAACAAGAAATGAGTGTGGCGAAGTTTCTTCCTTATGCTCTTCCAGCAGCAACTTATGGGTAACCAACTGTGTATCCCCACCAGACACAGATGCTAATGCTAGCTTCTCCTGACGGGACTCAGGGGATGGGGGTGGGGGCAGGCATCCAACCTGGGCTGCGTCAGCACCAATGCGGGCGGCATCTGTGGTTAGCTGCTTTTCTTGTTCTTCGACCTCAGGGTCGGGCTTGGTTCTCAGATGGTCAGGGACCACTTCATGGCTGAAAACAGGCACTCGTCCTTCAGTCTGCCGCTGTAACACACAGATTTTATTGATCTTTCTATGTAATTCAAATAAAAAATATATATATACATACACACATATGTATATGTGTGCATACACACACACACACACACACACACACACACACACACGTATTAGTCTGGCCTGATATTTACAGTTCCTTCCAGAGGCAAATGGTACATTTTTGCGAAAACACCACCTGACACAATGCCTATCTTCCAAGGACACTACTGCCCTTACTCCCTGCTTCATTTCTGTCTCCTCACACTAGGGGCAAGTTTCTCTTTGCTACATTTTAATATAATACCAAAACAGACAAACTCACAAAAGAACATACTTTTTGCTCAAGATAGGTATTGGAGGAGAAAGGTCTTTGCCTTAGTGACACAGGTCTCAGGTTTATTTGGCACTATTTGGGAGGGTCTTCCCAACTCCAGAAGGAAAAAAAGTAAGGTCTCCAAAACACAGCCCTTGCTTTCTACTGCCACACGCTACGCATTCAGAACTTCTAAAACAACCCAGCAACAACTGTGCTCTAAGTCCTCATCTAAGAATTTAATTTCCCATGTCGTACCCTTGTCCTCCTCTTACCATGAGATCTTCATCACGGTCTGGGGACAGCACCAGAGGGATGATGACCTGGTTACGGAACAGTGGTGTCTTTTCATGCTTCAAGACCTTGTTCAAAGTGTTCAGCTGTCCGGACAGCAAGGCAAAGCTGTCCAGGACAGAGGGCCTGGTGGTGATAAGAAGGTGTCAGAATGTACTCAGTAAGGTAGCCCTGAAGGGGTCCTTCAGACTAGGAATACCCAGGCTCACCCCAGAAAGACTCCCAGCACTCCAGCTAGACTGGGCAGAAACAGACTGGCTCCCAGGGATTGTGGGGTTAGGAAAGAGGGACATGTTCGGTTTCTGACACCGGTGGAAAAATAAGGCAGTTCATTCTTTGAATGGGGTGAGGACAAGTAGCAAAATAAGAACCACGGCTATAAGAGCGCCTGGGTGGCTCAGTGGGTTAAAGCTTCTGCCTTCGGCTCAGGTCACGATCTCAGGGTCCTGGGATCGAGCCCCGCACTGGGCTCTCAAGGAGCCTGCTTCTTCCTTTCTCTCTTTGCCTATTGTGATCTCTTTCTCTCTGTCAAATACATAAATAAAATCTTTAGAAAACAACAAAAAGAATCACGGCTATACCGATCACTAAACATTCAGAAACTGAGTAAGGCCTCCTTTCAGGCCTGAAAACGGGATGCACACTTCCAGAGTAGGTTAGACCTAAAAGACTCAGCAATATCTATGGTAAGAGATCCAGGATGAACACTGGATTCCTACTGTAGTGGGAGGACCCATTAAGAGAGTACCTCCTCCCAGAGAAGTCAAAGGGTGAGAATCAAAAGCTAGAAAGAACTTAGGTTGGGAAAGTGGGCATTTCTCTACTTCCTTGCCATGGTGGCCCCAAGACAAACTTCACTTGTTAAACGTTGGGAAACCCAGCTCTTTCCAAATCAAAAGATGTTTGCCAAGAGGTAAGTTGTGACGTCACTGGATATGTCCTATCCACCAGGGGACCTGCCCCCCGCGCACACACACACACCCATGGAGCCCTCCTCAACTTGCCCTGGCAATCCTTACCAGGTCAGCCGGTCATACTCGTTCTCCAACTTGTAAATGAAACTCCCCAGTGAGTTCTTCAGATCAGCCACTTGACTCAGCAGTGCATCTAATGATGCCTCAAGCTGCTTCTCCTCCCTCTGCACCAATAGGAACAGGTTGGTTACCCAGACAGCCGTGTGTATGACACATACAGAGGAAGGCTGAAAAGCCAGGATGACAGCACACAAAACTAGTCAAGTAACACAGGATCTCCCTGGTGCAGGAGAGCCAGACTTTCTATCTTTGGTATTTGGGTTACAGACAGCATCAACCCTTAGACCTTTCAATCTACTCGCCTGACCTCAATTCCTCCTTTCTCTCATCATCTCCTAATTCATGTCTGGTTTTTCTCTGCATTAGAAACACTCTGTACTCACTCACTGGGACATTTTCACCAGAACTGATGCCTGGGATTTATTATCTTTTGTGCACCTCTGCAGCATATATATTTCAGTTTCTTCTGTACTAGAACCTGCCTTGTGAGCCTGGTAGTTCTTGCCAATAACAATCTCTGGGAAAACCTACCCTCACATGAAGGTTTCCCTGCTCCCCACTCTCCCCCACTCTTCCTTCGCCCTCAGCATTTGAGGTTTTCAAACTTCTTCTTGCGGAATCAATCGGCACTCATTTTATCTCTGTGCCAATATTCCTGTGTCCCTTTCACAAGCTTAGTCAACTTAAAACATTTACTGACAAAGTATGTGGCAAGTGACAAAACAAAACAAAGGCACATGCTCCTAAGCACTAGAGAAACAATTTTAAATGCTGAGGTGTCTGCAAGCATTTCCCTTCCATCTGTGGCCTCTAGTTTTACTTCATTTCTTTATCCTTAACAACTAACGGGCTCAGACTGGGAAGAAGGATGCAAAATAATCTTGCAAACTCACCAATGTGTATGACAGGAGCCTTGATCCTGGGTTCCACCCATAGCCTCAGATTATAATTAGCTCAGCTTTCGGCCACATCCCCCTCCCCCAACCTCGGCAATTCCTTCACCGCCCCACCCCCCTCCGCCTTCTCTCCAATTCCAGATCCCTTGTTATGTCTGCATCCAACAGCGTCCATCCTAACAGCCTGGGCCGAGATTTGAGCCAACCTGCCACTTTCTTGAGCCATCTTCCTTGGACTGCATTTCAACCTTCCCAGCAAGTCCGCGGGGACTTATTCCTCGCAACTCGGCCACAGTCTCCTGCCAGATGGGCCCCACCCCCACCTCTCCAGTGGGCCCATCCCGCGGGCCCACACTCGTCAGCTTCGGGCTCTGCCCTCTCCTGTCAGCCCCAATTCCTCACTCTCCTCGGCCAGCCCACACTCGGTCCTGCCGCCTGACGCCAACTAGCAAGCGGTCAACAGTCCGCTCTCACCTGCATTGCGGCGGCGGCGGCGGCGGCAACGACTTCCCCTTCCGGTTTCCTAGTCAGCAAGTCAGTCTGAGAGGGCTTCGTCCGCCAATCAGAAAGCTCAGAACTCGGCCCTCCCACTTACTTCCGGCTCCTGTGGGGCTCCAGTAGCCGGGTCAGGGGTCACCGGTGGAGCATCTTCTCTGGCCCGGGCCGGCGCGGGAGGGCTGTGTGATGGCCTCGGAGCGCCCGGAGCCGGAGGTGAGGGGCGGGCGGGCGCAACGCTGGGCGCTGGGCCCCGGGCCCCAAGCCCCAAGCCCGGAGAGGGAGGGTCCGGCGGCCCGGCGCGGCGGCGGCCTCCTCCGGGTCTGGGGGCGGCCGGACCGAGTTGCCTGGGCAGGGATCGGCCCAGCCCCGAAAGACCGACAATTGAACCTCCTTCCCCGCGACCCACAGTTTCCTCACGGGGGTGGGGGTTGCTAGAGCAAAAACCCGCCGCTTTTTGTTTACTGAAATTTCAGACAAGTCACCCGCCGACTCTAGGGCTCTCGGATTCTTCGGTTTTAATAGTGATATTAACAAAACCTGTGGTTTGATTTTTCTGCTGCAGTTTCCGTGGGCAACATGGCAATAGACCTACTTTGCAGGTTTATGCATTTCTCCAAACATTGGAATGCCATAAACAGCATGAATTAATTTAATTGGAGCGCTCGTACACTTGGGGAGCAGCTTTGGTTTCGTGAAAAAACATTTGGGAGTGAAACCTCATCCCAATGTTGGCTCTGCTATTTAGCTATCTGTGCAACTTTGGGCAAGTCTTGACTATCCGGATCCTGTTTCCTTCTTCATAAAATACCTGTCTTATGGTGTGTTGTGAGGGCCTTACGTATTAAACCAGAAAATGTGTATGAGGCATCCATTAGGTGCTAATGCAAGGAACTTATGCCTATATGCCTATATGATGTTATTCAAACTTGTGGGAGGAAGGGAAGGTGGCATATCCTTTCACGTTTACAAATAAGGAAACTGAAAAGTGAAGGAGGTTAAGTACCTTACCCAAGTGCTACTCAGCTGGGGAGTAGCAGAGTTTTGAAGTTAAAAGATCTGAGCATAAAATCTTATCAGATTTGGAAAGAATGACATCACTAGAAGAGATGCCCAGTGTTCTGAGAGAGTATATGAGTAGGTGGGAAGGATGAAGGATGTGTATAATGACCATCAATAGTAGTCATTACTTATTGAATGCTTACTGCATGCCGGGCACCGTCCTCGGCACTTTACCAATTTCATTTAGTGCTCTCATTCCTAGACACTTTTATCATCTCCATCTTTCTGTTGGGGAAATTGAAGCACAGAGCTCACCAGAGTAACATGGTTACACAGCTAGTTAGTAGAGCCAGGACTCCCAAACTGGTGGCCTGGCTCCAGATCTTACTTTCTTAACCATCGTGATTATAGTATGATAACCACATGATGGTAAATGTCCAGTTTGTTGGTATTTGATGTGATAAGACCCAAGAGTAAGTAGGAAACCTTGTGCTATTTAAAAGAATCAGACGGGGACATGGGTGGCTTAGTCAGTTGAGCTCTTGGTTTCAGCCCAGGTCATGATCTTGGGGTCATGAGATAGAGTTCCATGTTGGGAGGGTCTTCTTGAGATTCTTTCTCAATTCAATTCTCTCTCAAGATTCTCTCTCTCTCCCTCTTCTTCCCTCCTCAAATAACTAAATAAATCTTTAGGGAAAAAAAAAAAATAGAAGAATCAGACATGTTCCACAGGGGTGGTGGAATGCGTCAGCCCATGTGTCAGAAATATCAGTATTGAGAAAGACTGAAAGAATTTGAAGTACATCTCCTTAAGTATTAAGATGAGAGGAAACAGGGGGATGTTATAGGGAAATAGAGCATACCTTTTAGGCAGATAATCTAAAACAGCATTGTCCAGGGGCACCCAGGTGGCTCAGTCCGTTAAGAATCTGACTTTTGTGTAATAGAAGGACATTATGCTTCTTTATATATAGGAAACACCCATGTTTGTTGAACAATAATAAAAAAATATTGAATTAATGCACCATTTAGTCAATGAAAGAAAAAAAAAAAGAATCTGACTTTCGATTTTGGCTCAGGTCATGATGTCAGGGTCCAGGTCATGTCAGGGTCGTGAGATCAGACTCAGGTCAGGCTCTGCATTCAGCGGGGAGTCTGCTTGAGATTCTTTTTCCTTCCCTCTCTGCCCCTCCCCCCAATAAATAAATAAATCTTAAAGAAAATTAAAACAGCACTGTCCAGTAGAAATCTAACACAAGCCATATATGTAAATTTTCTAGTAGCCACATTTAAAATGGTAAAAAGAAACAAATGAAATCAATTTTAGTAATGTATCTTTTTTAACTTTGCATTTGCAAAATATTACCATTTCAATATGTGATAAATATTAAAAATTATGAGATATTTATCATTCTTTTTTGTACCAAATTTTTACAATCCACCGTGTATTTTACACTTAACAGCACATCTCATTTTGGACTGTTGGACTAGCAACATTTCAGGTTCTCAGTAGCCCCATTTGGTAGTGGCTACCATATTGATCAGTGCAGATCTGTAGTAACTTGGAGTGAAAATACATACTTGTGGGAGTCTCATTCAGCCAAAAGTTAAGCATGTGTTAAGTTCTTGATTTGCATTTCAGAAAATTTTATCTCAGAAAGTCAGGGGAGTGAAGAGTTCTGCCCCTGGGCAGAAAAGTGACTGACTTTTAGAGGTTGTTAATAATCCCAAGAGAAAAAAATTGGGTATAGTCAGATTTAGGAAGTCATTCATTCATCAAATGCTTAAAAAATACTTTATGAGTGCTACCATGAACTCAGAATTGTGCTAAGTATCAGGGTGGATGCCGAGCAGTGTAAGACAGACGTGTCCCCTAATTTAATGGAGTAAACAAACATTGAATTATAATGAGGGCTGCAAAGGAAAACTACAGAGTGAATGAGTTAAGTTCAAAAGGGGTTCTTGGGGCACCTGAATGGCTCAGTGGGTTGAAGCCCCTGCCTTCGGCTCAGGTCATGATCTCAGGGTCCTGGGATCGAGCCCCGCATCAGGCTGTCTGTTCAGTGGGGAGCCTGCTTCCCCCCTCCCTCTGCCTGCCTCTCTGCCTACTTGTGATCTCTCTCTGTCAAATAAATAAATAAAATCTTTAAAAAAGGGGGGGGGTTTAACTGACTCTGTTAGGAAGTGTGAGATGGGGTTGGGGTGCCTTTTCAGAGAAATGACATTTCAGCCTGAAGACTGAGTAAAAGTTGGCTGTGAGCAGAGGCAATAGTGAAAATCCCGGGGTGAGAAGGATTTAGAGTCTTCAGAGAACAGAGGAAGCAGCAGCTAATGTGTGTGCAATGTGACAGAATAGCTAACACTTCAGGAGTGCTTACTGAGTATCACCTAATCCTTGTAAAATCTCCATGAAATAGGCATTATTTTCCTGATGTCACAGATGAGGAAACTAAGGCACAAAGAGTTTAAGTAACTTCATCACCAAGGCCTTACACTAATAAGCAGCAGCAGAACCAGTATTTAAAAGATCCTAGGTGCTCTAACTCGGTGGGAGATTGGGGAAGAGATGAGAAGAAGAGTGAGGTTGAGTCCAAGCTAGAGGTTCAGGACTTTCGCGAGGAGCCTTCAGATGGGGAAAAGTGTCTAAATTATTTCATGGGATTCTGTTAACAGAAAATAGCACATGGGTTGGAGAAGTCTCCAAAGATTATTTAAACCTTAACCACGAAGGGGCAGGTGCAAAGAACAAACAAAAGCAACAAATTGAGAGGGGCGATGTTTCCTTCCTCCTGGTATACGTGGTATGCAGTGCAGTGCCTAATAATGTGTGATTCATCTTGTTATACATGGTATGTAGGCTTCATTAAGTGTTCCAAAGAATGCTAGGCTTCTTGTATCATCGTTCGGATTCTCATGTTTAATTGCAACAACATCCTTATGAAGTAGATATTCTCACCTACGTGTTATCAATGAAGAAACTGAGGCCTGGAAAAATTAAGTAACTTGTCCAAGCTCACATAGATAGCAAGTAGTAGAACCAGATTTGAATCCAGGTCTCCGACTCCAGAACCCTGCCTTTTCTTTGCCAGACTACTCCAAGAGTCATGCACATCAGACTTGGGGATTAAATATCAGGGAACTGAAACTCCATGTGAGTGTGGGTGCTGAGAGAACACAACTATTTCAGAGATCATCAGACATTAAAGTGGAAGAATCCCTTGAGGAAGTTTGTTAAATTTAGGTTCCCGAGTCATAGCAACTCGAATTCAGTTGGTCCGGGTTGTGCCCACGAATCTGCATTTTTTTAAGATTTTATTTATTTATTTGACAGAGAGAGAGAGAGATCACAAGAAGGCAGAGAGACAGGCAGAGAGAGATGGGGAAGCAGGCTCCCCACTGAGCAGAGAGCCCGATGCAGGACTCGATCCCAGGACCCTGAGATCATGACCTGAGCCGAAGGCAGAGGCTTTACCCACTGAGCCACCCAGGCGCCCCAGGAATCTGCATTTTAATAATGGCCATTAAATGGCCTCAGGCCATTCTGATGCACCTGGTCCTTGTATCACACTTCGAAAACTACTGTTCTAGCTGCTTAAGTTAATTCTTAAGTTTTCTGGTTCTGATCAATTATATGTTGAATATGAGGAACTCTTCAAGATCATGGTTTGAAAACATAGCTATTGACTTTGAAGGATCGTGGATGAGGGAGAATGTTGTGAGAAAGCTCACGTTGAGCAACCGTCCCTGGTTTCAAGAGGTGGCATTGGAACTGAATGAAATGAACTGTATATATTGATGATTACATGATTGATGATTATATTAATATTATATATTAATGAATATGATTCATTCATCCATGAATGAAATGAACTCTACTAAAACTGGCATTTCAGAGAATGCCAGTTCTTACGTATAAGAACTGGTTGATGACCTAGATGGGCTTCAGCTTGGCCTTGGGCAGTCAGTCCATCCTTCAAATTAACTTTCAAGACAAGGTGGAGAACTTGAAGTGATACAGTAGTGGAATTAAGCAGCCTAGTAACAACTACTAATCTAAAGAACATTTTTTTTTAAAGATTTTATTTATTTATTTGACAGAGAGGAGAGAGATCACAGTAGGGAGAGAGGCAGGCAGAGAGAGAGGAGGAAGCAGGCTCCCCACTCAACAGAGAGCCCGATGTGGGGCTCGATCTCAGGACCCTGAGATCTTGACCTGAGCTGAAGGCAGAGGCTTTAACCCACTGAGCCACACAGGTGCCCCCTAAAGAACATTTCTAATACCACAGCCCCGAAATGTGTCCTCCATCTGGTTTATCCCCTATTTCTCTCCTCACCTAGCAAACCCTGCTCAACCTTCAGAGTCACTTTCTCCTAAGATCTAGCCCGGGTCAGGTTACTTTGTTGTATGCCAAAAACCACATTCATCTCCTTTGGTGCACTTACTCAGTTTGTAATAATACAGTAATTAGAGTGATTATATGATTAATTTTTTTCCCTCCATTGTAGGGTAAATTTTGTGACAGCAGAGAATGCCAATTTTTGCTTTCCACGGTATCCTTAGGAAGTGGCCTGGTGCTGGCATGTAGCTGGCTCTCCATAAATTTGTTGACCAGTGAATGAATGCACACCTTGTCTTTGTCCTCTTTAGACCAGGTTGAGGACTCGATGTCATCGTGATCAAATTAGCAGAGAAATTAAGCTAGGACGAGATTTGCTGGAGGGCAAAACAGCACTCTGAGCCTCACAATAGAATAATAGACTGAACTAATTGAATAATTGTATGTGTCCTAAAAAGCCTGCATGAAGACAGAATGGAGGATGTGTCTTAACAGCAACACAAGTGAGAAAGTCATGAAGGTTCCCTGTGCCAACAGAATGGTAAAGCTTCCAAGCAGAACTTAGGGGAGACTCTGAATCTGTGTCCACACCTGAGTATTGTGTTCCATTCTGGCCCCCACATTTTAAGTTGAAAAAGAGACCAGCCAGTGTTCATAGGCATATCATCTAAGATATAAAATCTTATATCTAGGTCATCTAGGAAACTAGAGACCATGCCATTTGAGATATACCTAAAGAATTTGGGAGATGTTTACTGTGGAGAACCAGGGACCCAGGACTGCCCTCAGATGTTTGATAGATTCTCCTTTGACAGAGGATCAGACTTTCCCTGTGGGACCTTAGGAGGTAAAACCAAAAGTGGTTTAGATGTTTTTCAAGAGAACAGATCTCAAGGATGGGTCAAGAGTATATCAAGAAGACATTTTGGCACAGTGTGAAGAAACATCTCACTATGCCAGGTAACTGGAGAAGAGCAAAAAAGCTGGTGAATGGCTGTGTGGGACTTCTTACAGATTTAGAGAAGCACGTTTTCAATGAATTATTTGTTACTACTTGTTACGCTTATACGTGCATTTATCCTTTTACATAGTGTTGGGGGAGGTGATCGTATTTTATAGAGGAGGAAACTAAAACTCAAGCCCAGGGGCTCAGTTGTCGAAGCACACTTGCTTTCAAAACAAATCTGTTAGAACCCACACCAGCACCCCCTCCCCAGATTCCAAGAACAGTTAAAAAAAGAGAGAGAGAGAGAATATTAGAAAAGCACATATTAGTGAAAAACCTGGTAAAAACAACTTTCGTGGAAGCAAAGAAGAAAAATCCAAATAATAAAATAGGCTAGTTTTCCCATAAAGTAGGTAAGGAAGGACAGGAACCCTTGAACAACAAAGAGCAGATGTCGATAACAGTGAAAAATTAGGAATCCCTGTTAAGAAATTCAGAACATTGGGGCGCCTGGGTGGCTCAGTGGGTTAAGCCTCTGCCTTCGGCTCAGGTCGTGATCTCAGGGTCCTGGGATCGAGCCCCGCATTGGGCTCTCTGCTCAAGAGGCGCAGTGGGTTAAGCCTCTGCCTTCGGCCCAGGTCATGATCTCAGGGTCCTGGGATCAAGCCCCGCATCGGGCTCTCTGCTCAGCGGGGAGCCTGCTTCCCCCTCTCTCTCTGCCTGCCGCTCTGCCACCTTGTGATCTCTCCCTCTCTGTCAAATAATTAAATAAAAAAAAAAATCTTAAAAAAAAATTCAGAACATAGTGTGAAACAGATAAGAGAATAAGTAAAGCTTGTGAGAGCAATTTCCCTCATTTATACATTCATTCAACAAATATTTGAACACCGAGTGTGTCTTGGCACGATGCTTAGTTGCTAGGGATACAGCAAAAAACAATACATAGACACAGTTTCTACCTCCCTAGAGCTTCCAGACTTTTAGGAGAAACGGACATTACGAAATACACAAATTCTTCATTATAAACTGGTGGGTGCTATGAAGAAGAGTTACAGGCTGCTTTGCGAATGCCTGGTAGAGATACCTTAGTGTAGGGAATGATAGAAAGATTCATTCACTAGACCCAGAATCACCAAGATTTTAGTCCTGGAAGATGGAGTGAGCAAGTGTTCCCAGTTCTTATGGTGCTGACCCATGGACATGTGATCTCCCCTACTTAACCCAGCTCAGATGGGACCCAAACTCCCTTTGGTGTTTCCTCGCATAGCTGAAACAGGCTGTTGTTTGGAAAGGAAAAAAAAAAGTCTTTACTAACTACGGAAGAAGAACAAGAGGAAAATAGTACCGAGATTAGTGTTAAGATTATCTCACCTTGAGAAGAGTTGTGCTGATTTTTAGTTTTATTTATTTATTTTTTAAGTAGGCTCCACGCTGGGCCAACACGGGGCTTGAACTCACAACCCTGAAATCAAGACCTGAGTTGAGATCAAGAGTTGGACACTTAACCAACTGAGCCACCCTGGCGCTCGCTGATTATTAGTTTTAAACATCAACTTAGCTTTGCTTAGAACATACCGGTGAATTCACTTCTTCAGCAAAATCATATGGAGCATCTGATGTGCTAGGCACTGCTGTAGGCTCTGAGGATAGAGTGATAAACAGGACTGCTGAATTTAGGTATCCTTCCTATTCTGATAACACTCGGAGCTCCAGCCCGTCCTTTTCTAGATAACCTTGGCCTGGATCCAGCATCAGCAGTTAGACAAGAGTGGGCACCCATCTCACACCCATGCCAGCTCAGCCAGTCCTGAGAGAGAGCTTGACTAGTTTCTGAGAGCATCCCACTCTGAGACCAAGGGCCAGGCAGAGGGCAAGTAACTGCTGCATTTTCCTTCTTTTCCAGTAAACCCCTTCCTTCTTTTCCAGTAAACTCATTGCCAAGAGGGCGTATAATCTGACAGTACCTTTTGGGGGAATGGGGGTTAGAAGTGATGGTAAATACCTATATCTGATTTTTCTAGTTAACTTGGGAATCATTCTGTAAGTTGCTGGTTTCCAGGGCCATCTTAGCCACCGTTGACACCTTTTTGTTACTTTCCAATTAATCATCAATGTTTGTCCTCTTCCAAAGGTCCTTAAAATGGCAGCTAAGCTCAACTTGTCTTGAAAATTAGTTCAGCTGGGACGCCCGGGTGGCTCAGTTGGTTGAGCAGCTGCCTTTGGCTCAGGTCATGATCCTGGCGTCTTGGGATCGAGTCCCACATCGGGCTCCTTGCTATGCAGGGAGCCTGCTCCTCTCTCTGCCTCTGCCTGCCTCTCTGCCTGCTTGTGTTGTCACTCTGTTAAATGAATAAATAAAATCTTTAAAAAAAAAAAAAAAGAAAAAATTAGTTCAGCTGACTCTGTGTGTGTGTAAAACTAGGCTTTCTCAATGAAAGGCAGTGCTGGCTTTACATTCTGGCACAAGTGCTGCCTCATGGGGGACCAGTCTCAGTTTACAGAATGGCTGCTTTGAGTAGCTCTGGTCTAGGCCACTGTCATCTCCCCTGGTCGTTAGGGGATCTTTATGAATCACATGGTAGCCAGAGGGAAATTTTTTTTTCAAGATTTTATTTATTTATTTGACAGAGAGAGATCACAAGAAGGCAGAGAAGCAGGCAGAGAGAGAGGGCGAAGCAGGCTCCCCGCTGAGTAGAGAGCCTAATGCGGGGCTCGATCCCAGGACCCTGAGATCATGACCTGAGCCGAAGGCAGAGACTTTAACCTATTGAGCCACCCAGGTGCCCCAAGAGGGAATTTTTTTTAATGCAGATATAACATTACTGCTCTGCTGAAAAAAAGTTCAGTAGTTGGCCCTATAATATTGAATTCCATCATAGCGATATTCTAGTTGGTTTTTTATCTTTCTGATTATGCCAGAGCATCCTTTCTGCCTGTAGATACCCATCACATTTTTTTTTTTTTTAAGATTTTTAGGGACGCCTGGCTGGCTCAGTCAGTTAAGTGTCTGCCCTCGGCTCAGGTCATGATCCCAGGGTCCTGGGACCGAGTCCGACACTGGGCTCCTTGCTAAGTGGGGAGCCTGCTTCTCTGCCTCTGCCTACCACTCTCCCTGCTTGTGCCCTCTCTCTCCCTGACAAATAAATAAATAAAATCTTTTTTAAAAAAGACTTCGAGAGCGAGAAATAGAGATGGGGTGGGGGTAGAGGGAGAAGCAGACTCCCCCTGAGCAGGGAGCCCGAAACATGGGGCTCAATCCCAGGACCCTGAGAGCATGACCAGAGCTGAAGGCAGACGCTCAGCAGACCAATCCACCCAGGCGCCCCAAATCTTTTCTGCTCTTTCCCCAGTTTTATCCATTTGTCACTCTCAGTCATTGGGTGTTGTGGCTCATGAGGCCTGGGTTTGATTTCTGATCCTCTGATTCCTACCTACTAATTGTGTTAAATCATTTCACTTTTTTGGAGCTCAAGTTTTTTTCTATTAAATGTTTTATGTGCCGACTGAATGAGCGTACTTGTGTGAAGAGCCTTATGTTGTGCCTGGTGATAACCTGTAATAGTTAATTATTTTATTTTATTTATTTGACAGAGAGAGAGAGACAGCGAGAGAGGGAACACAAGCGGGGGGGAGTGGAGAGGGAGAAGCAGTTTCCTTGCTGAGCAGGGAGCCCCATGCGGGGCTCGATCTCAGGACCCCAGGATCTCGCCCTGAGCCCAAGGCAGACGCCTAACGACTGGGCCACCCAGACGCCCCTGTAATAGTTAACTTTCATCATATTCCTTCTAAGTGCGAGGCACAGTGCTGAGCACTTCATGTACCTGGTATCACGTAACCCACTTAACAACGCTAGATCGGTATTAAGATTAGATCCATTTTATATGAGGACACTGAGGCTTGGAGAGATTAACTACCCTTTCCCCAACCTCACAGGCAACTAAGAGGCCAAATTGGGATTCATGCCAGGCTGTCTGAGTCTGAAGTTCTTACATGTAGCTTCTCCAGGGGGCCGTTAGATATATTACAGGTTCTCAAGGAATGGGCGTGGCTTCTCTCGTGCCTTCTGCTCTCACCCTTGCCATGTCCCGGAGGCTATTTCTGAGTCTTGCTGCGCGCCTTTGTCCTGGAGAAGAAAGGCTTTTTTCATCTTTAGCCCTCACATCTCTGCTCTCCACACTCCTCTCTGCCCCCAGGCACCCTTCCTTAGTGTTTTTCCAGGGCTTTTTCTATTTTTCTCCCCATTTCCACATTTAGGGGAGAAAAAAAAAAACCTTCACTTCCTTTCCATACCACGTTTCTTAACAGGCAGTCACTGGCCTCTGTTCATTTCTCTTCTACCACTCTCTTCAGTGCGGGCAGCCTGGCGTCTCCCCCTCCCCCGTCGGGTACCCAGGACAAGCAATTTGCAATTTGTCTAAACTGAGAGGACCGTAATCTTTTCATCAGAGGCTAGAGTAAGCGAATAAAAGAATTTCAGATAAACCTTGGTCAGGAAGAAACGTTGGGACAGTTCAGACCAGTGGACCCTTGTTTTCTGCCTGAGACAGTAGGTGAGTTTATCAGCTGAGACCGCAGAGGTTGAGAGAATGGGAAACATTCTAGGGGGAACAGGAGAGGTTGCTCACCAAGGACAGGTAAAAGGATGGGTAAAAGCCGGCCAGAGGTGGCACAGCAAGGTGACAAATTTCTTCGTGTCACAGTGCAGCTGGCGTGGTATATGTAGGGGTAAGAGAATGTCAAATCCATCCTGAGTCAAGATTTGGTAGGGCTTGTGAGTGGAAGGACAAGGACGTGCATGGGTAAGGGAGCTGATGCTTGGCAGGACGCTGCTGAGGCGATGGCTGTGGGGCAGTGGTGAGAAGGTTCTAGAGTGCTGACCA
Organism: Nasua narica; assembly: GCA_028533885.1. Classification (NCBI taxonomy): domain Eukaryota; kingdom Metazoa; phylum Chordata; class Mammalia; order Carnivora; family Procyonidae; genus Nasua; species Nasua narica. Next base: position 29,900,442 of record CM052798.1, read on the forward strand.
CTAAAAAGTGTGGAAGTGGGAAAAGTGTGTGTTGTGACCTGAAGACGTTGAATTTGAGGCACTTGGCAGGCTGGTTCGTCACCCAGTGTAGAGTCCGTTAGTGGCCTCTCTGGTCAAGGCTTCTTAGGAGGAGGTGTCTGGCAATATTGAGTATCTGCTCTGTCGTAAGCAGTTTGCCATGCAGAGGGACACAAAAATAGAACAAGACGCAGTCCCTGCCCTTGACAAGCTCGTAGCTTGTATGAGAAACACCTATATGTTCGGTAATGGGAAAGGTCACCTCATCAAGATAGAAGCCCACATAGGGGGAGTGGGAAAAAATTTAAAAATTTTAATTTAAACTAAAAAAATTAACTATCACAGGGGCACCTGGGTGGCTCGCCTTGCACTGAGGTGGGAGTTAACTTTTCACCTCCGCTAGGCTTGCCTCTCACGTATCGTGAACTCCTTGGACAAGTTTCTTGCACAGTGATCTGCGGCTACTAGGAACTCAGTGAATTGTTACAGATTTTTAAATGTCTCTATGTCTCCAGGTGGAAGAAGCTGGACAGGTGTTCCTGTTGATGAAAAAGGATTATCGAATCTCCCGAAATGTCCGCCTGGCGTGGTTCCTCAATCACCTGCATCAGACTGTGCAGGCCACACCCCAGGAGATGCTGGTGAGGCCCAGAAACATAGAGGATATGAGGGGCTGGCCCAAAAGGATCTGCTTTTTTAAGAGGGTCCTAGAAACCGGAGGGGAGATTAACTCCGAGGGGCCCGATTCTAGGTTGGACAAGTGGCTTTGCCCACAAGATGATTCCGCAGGGGAAATGTTTCATTTTCCAGACAGGGAGAATACATGGTTGGGTTGTGGGAGGTGGAGCTAATGGTTTGCCATTTGGGGTATAGAAGTTGAGGTCCTGGAAGTAAAGGGGTGACTCTTCCCGGACCCTTTCCTTTCCTCTCTGTCCTGGTTGTCAGCTCCAGTCCGAGCAGGAGTTGGAAGTCCTCAGTGTCCTGCCCCCTGGGTGGCAGCCGGACGAACCAGTGGTCCCAAGGCCTTTCCTCCTTGTACCTTCCACCCGGATCACCTTCCTCGCTTGGCAGTATCGATTTGTCATTGAGCTTGACCTTAGCCCATCTACTGGCATTGTGGTAAGGGGTTGGGGGAAGAACAGTGGGAGGAAAGGAGGGAACCGGGGGTGAGGGAGAGAGGGAGAGGCCTGAGGGAAGTGGGACGGGATCCCAGCCTAGCCTTGGAGGAAGGAAACAGGCTTTTAAATGGTGAGTGTTGAAAGACAGATCCCCTTCCAACCACGGCACTGTATTTGGGAGTGCGATCACCCTTGAGAAAAGAATTCCCATGGAAGCTGCTCATTTCTGCCCTCTGCTCAAGGCTGCCTTTGGTCATACCTGAGAGATCTTTCTCTGCATCGCCTTCAGGATGATTCCACAGGAGAGATCTTGTTTGATGAAGTTTTCCATGCCCTCTCCCGCTGCCTGGGCGGGCTGCTTCGACCCTTCCGCGTACCCGGATCTTGCATCGACTTCCAGCCTGAGATCTACATAACCATCCAGGCCTACTCCTCAATCATTGGCCTGCAGGCCCACCAGGTACTGCATCCCTTCCCCAAGGCTGTATCCTCAGACCTCATTTCGGGAGTCTGCTGACCAAGTCCTTGTCCCGTCTCTGCAGTCTGTGCCCAGAGTGCCCAGCTCTGCCAGCTTTTTGAACCACTTTACTGGTCACCTCGGAGTCTCTCTCCTCTCGAGAAGAATCCATTCCTCTGCTCTCAGGAGCCTCCTCATGAGCCTTGGGTCAGGTGGCCTTGAGCAGACACATGCCTCTCTCACTCCTTCCGCAAGTCTGTAGTTCTGGCCCCTGGATGTCTGTTTTCTGCTCCACCACCACCCACCTAATTTGATTAAAAAATTTGCTTGTACCCTGACTCCCGGCACTACCTTGGGGAGGTGATCTTTTAGAATAATTTTTTGATTTTGAAATATAACCAATAACCGAGAAACATCGTTTCTCCCAAGGACAGAGGAGGGCCGTTTCCTGTGAGACCCCTGTGAACTGCTGGGTGTATGCGGACCATACAGATAATGTCAGGGCTAACCCGCCAGCCAGGCAGGCGGGCGCAAGACACTCCTTTTGGACAATGGCCAAGCCTGTTACTGGAATATCTGTTTGGGGCTTAGATAAGCAGTGGCCCAATTTCCCTTCCTCTGCTCTTAACCACCCTCAACTCATTGGTAGGGGCTTACCCTGAAACTCCCTGATGGCCATGTCACCTTAGCTATCAAACTAGCCTCTGAAGGTCTGAAATCTACAGGGCAGTTGGCGCATGTCTGGATCCCAGCTGTGGTATCAAGGGCTCTCCTCGCACAACTGTTAGGACTGTTGGTCGTAGGCTGCGTCGCCAGGCAGAGGCCGGGCTTCGCAGGCACCAACAGCCAGGACAGGGAAGGCACGGGTGTTAGGTAATCACTCAGCGCTGAGTTCATTTCGGCAGATAGTTACTGAAGCCCGATCTATGCAAGACCTGGGCTACATCCTGGAGTCACAGAAGAATCAGACGCTGCCCCTGTCCTGATGGGAGGAGTTGCGAGGTTGGGGTTGGGGGAAGACAGATATTGAGGGAGGTATTTCCAGTTGAATATGTTAAGGACACTGATAAGTAATGACTGAGGTGCGGTGGGAGCACCGAGAAGGAGCACCCAGCCAAGCCTGGGGCCGCAACAGAAAAGACTTTTGCACAAAGAGGCATTTGAACTGAGTCTTGAAGGAAGGATTGAGGCGAACCCTTCAAAGAAGGGGAAATGGGCTTTCCAGACAGAGGGGCCCAAAAGCAAAGCCACACAGCTACGGAACGGCGCTCCCAATCACAGGTGTCCTTTGACACAGTAATTGTGTAATTCTGTTTGACGCAGTAACACTGAACGTGGGGGTGGGAAGTGGTAGCAGAGGAGAGACGAGGGAGATAAGTGGAGGGACACCTGGCTGGCTCAGTCGGTGAAGTGTGCAACTCTTGATCTCAGGATTGTGAGCTCGAGCTCCACGTTGGGTGTAGAGATTACTTAAAAATAAAATCTTTAAAACAAAAGAGAGAGAGATAGGTGGAGGCACAATAACGAGAGGCTTTGAACGTCATGGCTAAGAGTTTGTCCTTCGTTCTGTAGCAGAGTTGAGCGTGGTGATGACAAGTGCTGAACCGGATTCACGCACCCCTGTATTTGCTTGCTGCCGTGGGCCCTTGTGCAAGTTACTTATCCTTTCTGCACATCTATGTCTTTTCTAACAGAACCAATATCACGTGGTGACTGAGTTCATATATGTCAAGCAGCTAGAACAGTGCCTGCCACATGGAGAACATGCAAAAATGTTAGCTATTAGAACTGTTGACTGTTCTTGAAACTATTAAAAATGGAAGGTTTTTAAGTGGACGGTAACGGGCTCAGATTGGTCCATTGGGAAGATGGATTGGAGGACAGAGACTGTCCTGGGGAGAGCAGGCGGAAGATGATTGCAGCCCCAGAGAAGAGGGGGACCCTGAACCAGGGCAGTGCCTGTGGAGAAGTAGGAGGCTTACTCAGGTTAGCCCACCCCCGCCCCAGGGTCAGCCCCAGGCTCTTCCTTCCCCCACCCCGTCTCTAAAGCTCCCCAAGATGTATCCTGCTCTTCCTTAAAACAAAAGCTCACAAGAATGATGTATGTCCCTGGAAGGAAATTTGAAAAATACATAAAATACAAAGAAAACCAAAATTCATGCATAATACACCACCCAGAAATAAGTATTATGAACATTCAATGGAGTTTTCTTCTTGTCTTTGAGTACTTGTTTATCCTCCCTCACTACCACTCCTCCGTCCAAAGAGAGGAGAAATATCAGGCCATTCGCATGGTTTGACGTCCTGCTTTTTTAATGTATAATCTGGGCGTTTTTCCTTGTCAGTAAGTATTTTTTGAAAATGCGATTTTTAATTGTTGCCCGGCTTGATATTTTATCACATTTTATCATTCTGTATTTAGCCAAATCCTGGAATTAGACTCTTGGGTTGACCCACTTTTCATTCCTATAAACAGTACCACTGTGAACATCTTTCCTACCTTAGAGCCCCAGTTTCTACTATCACCCTGATTCTGTTTTTCTTCTCATAGTCAGGCCTACAGTGGCTGTACAGAGCCCCCACCTCCCCTCTTCTGGCTGTGACCACCCACTTCCCCAGCCCCGAGTAGGGAGTGAAGGGGTAGTTGTTGCCCAGGAAGGCAGGGGCGGGGGGGTAGTGCACATGTGGGAAGCTGGTGGGAGCCTGATGGAGAGGAGAGATCACAGGGGCCTCCAGGCCCCTGTGAAATTTCTAGGGTGGGGGGCACTTATTTATGTTGAAAGGAGGAGAAAGAATGAAGGTATTAGACGAAAGGTCCAAGATTCGTTGGGGAGATTAGCTTGAGGGGGAAAAAAGTGGAAGAGGAGTCTTTTCTTGCCTTGAAAAAACAACCAAAGCATGGATAGGTGTAAACATTGGGCAGACCTCGTGGGTATTTCCAGTGGGCTGGAGAGTAGTATACCCTTGGGGTTAAAGTAAGCCCTGAGTTCCCATTGGCCAGTTTCCTCTGTCTGTGAAGAGGGGGTGAAAGTTACCTACTGGGTGTAAAGAGAAGGAAGAACCACTCACTGGGAGGATGATTTTGAAACTAAAAGAGGAAAGGTCCAGGGCGCCTGGGTGGCTCAGTTGGTTAAGCGACTGCCTTCGGCTCGGGTCATGATCCCGGAGTCCCGGGATTGAGTCCCATGTCGGACTCCCGGCTCTGCGGGAAGTCTGCTGCTCCCTCTGACCTTCTCCCCTCATTCTCAGTCTCTCTCTCTAATAAATAAATAAAAAATCTTAAAAAAAAAAAAAAAGAAAAAGAAAAGGTCCAGAGCCGCCTCTGTGTGCCATGCTTAGAAATCAACAAGAATCAAAAAAGTATGAGTCAGAACGAGAAAGGCTCAGCCAGGCTGAGGTGGGGCAGTCTGGTGACCTGAGATGGCAAATCTTAGGGCACCCTCATGCGGGAGTATGGGGAAACCCAGTGTGCGGGACTGAAAGCAGAGGAAGATTGCGAACCCAGATTAAGGTCATGAATGATCCCATATCCCTGATGGCGTAGAAGGTCTGATAAGAGAGGAACTGGCTATGGATTTAGCCGACTTGAGATCCTGGCTGAAAAGTCAGGATCGCCGAGAGGGAGCTATGGAGAGTAAACAAGGAGGCCGGGGGCGGGGGTACTTTCCAGTGTCCCCCTGACCCTCACATCTTGTCTTTCCCTTGTGCTTCTCAGGTGCTGGTGCAGGGCTGCCTTTTGGACCCTTCCCAGCGGGAGGAATTCCTGCAGCAGGTGTACGAGCAGCTCTGTCTCTTCGAGGATAAGGTGGCCACCATGCTGCAGCAGCAGTATGACCCCCAGAGTCAGGTATGTGCGAGCGAAGGCCACTGGAGGCCCCTTAGACAGAGGAGCTAGGAAGGGACAGGAGGGAGGGAGGAGGGATAGGCCCCAACGTGGAGGGAAGAGAGGGCAGAAAAAGGGGCTAGGAGGCAGAGGGAGCCAAGGAGAGGATTGCTGGTGAGCACACACGATAGGTTCCCTGCTGGAGGAGGGCTCAGGTATGTTCCCGGAGGCACACACTCTTGCTGGCAGAAAAGGTGAAAGCCATTTGCCAGTGTGATCTCCTCCCCCACTAGATCTGACAAGGTGATCGTGGGGGGCTCTGTTCTCTAGGACTTTGAACAGTCAGGAATAAAGCTGCTTGGACTCACCTGAACGCACTTGCTCATTCCTTTGGATATCCTAGAAGTAGCCAAGGAAATTGAGTCCTACCTTTGTGAAGACTTAATTTGATTGATGTAGAGAATATTTCATCAGAGTAATGGGAAACTCTGGGTCAGGGGTCTCATCGACAAAAGGTGGAGATCCCTGCTCCTGTACAGTCCGGTGCTCCCGCCCGTGGTGGACTCCCTGTCCATTTGCAGGTCAGCATCTGAGCATACCCCGGGGGAGCAAGCACAGTCAGGCCTCGGCTGCAGAGCGGGGTAGGGGGTTGGTTTGGGGTCCACACAGGATTAGGCCTGTCTGGCCTAGGCCGGTGCTGGGCTGTAAATTCTGGCTTGGCTATGGGTGGGATGGTAATGCCATCTGTCCAATTCTGTCTCTTCTATAATTTGGGCCAGGCGGAGGACCAGTCCCCAGACTCAGGGGAGCCCCCAGGCCGGAAGGTGGGCGTCTCCATGGTGACAGCTGACCTTGGGCTGGTCAGTATGATTCGTCAGGGCATCTTGGCGCTCCAGTTGCTCCCCTCAAACTCTAGTGCAGGTCAGTGGAAGCAATTGCTGGTGGGGCTGGGGAAATAGGGGAGTATAAGGAGGGGACATTGTCAGTATCAGTTGAGGCTCCAGGGCACCCCTGGGTCCCCAGGAAGAGGATCTGTCTCCTCGTTTGAGGAAGGGGAACATGTATTGGTGTATCTCTCAAGTTCTCTCAGCTCTGACAACCATCAGGGACCCTAGTGGGAAGGAGTCGTGCTCCGAGGACATCACCTGGGACACTGGGATCCAGCACTCAGGAGGGAGAAACAGGATGGAAGGGAAGAAGGAAGGGTGTTTGCAGATCATAAAATGCATCGGTTGGTGGGCACCGAGGTCTTCAGGGCCCCATCAGTTGGATGCCCCCCTGCGACTTCGGTCTGGTCAGTGTCCCCAGGTCTGCCCGCTGTTTCCTGCTCCAGGTATCATCGTGATCACAGATGGGGTGACCAGTGTCCCTGATGTTGCTGTCTGTGAGACGTTGCTGAACCAGCTTCGCAGTGGCACCGTGGCTTGTTCCTTTGTGCAGGTGAGGACTTTCTAGAAAAGAGGAGAGGGAAGTGTGGTATGTCACAAAGTTGGACATGCTGGTTACTTTCTTACAGGTGACCATTTCCCACGTAAAGCCAATAACCTAGTCGCCTGTATGTTAATGGGGGAAATAGGTGTCATGTCTAGAACAGGGTAGGTGGCAGTGATGGGAGAGGATGTGAGGAGACGGCATGTTATAGGAAAAAGAGTGCTGAATTTAAAATCCGACAGTCCCCTCTGGCCTCATCTCCCCTGTTAGATTAGTTATCACTGTTTTGATTGCAAGGATCAGAAAACCCAACTCAAGGGGCGCCTTGAGGGTGGCTCAGTCGTTGAGCGTCTGCCTTCGGTTCAGGTCATGATCCCAGGGTCCTGGGATCGAGCCCCGCATCAGGCTCCTTGCTCAGCAGGGAGCCCGCTTCTCCCTCTCCCACTCCTGCTTGTGTTCCCTCTCTCACTGTGTCTCTCTTTCAAATAAATAAAAAAATCCTTAAAAAAAAAAGAAGAAGAAAAGAAAACCCAACTCAAACTAGCTTGAGCAAAGGAAAGAATAGGGATACTCAGCAAACCACAGCCAATTTGGATTGATGAGTCAGGGGGTAGGAAGCAAAGTGCTCTGGGAAGCAAGGCCTCAGGATAGGCATTGGCCCTAACGTGAAAAGCTGGTTTTGCCATATTAAGACACCTCGGGATAGTTCTGTGGGTGTGCAGGTAAGCACAAGGACAGTCGCTAGTTGGGTTTATGTTTTATAAAGGTCACTCCTGCTGCTGCGTGAAGGCAAGAGTGGACGCCAGGGGTTATTTATTGCAGTGCTCAAGGTGAGAGAGGAACAGGGCTTAAATTAGGGGAATAAAGGGTAAGAGACAAGCGGATAGAATGGAGAAAATGAAGAGGCAGTCATCCTGACTTACATTTAGAGGTCAAGGACGTCTCCAAGTTTGTCCATCAGTGGTGACGGGGTAGCTGGCAGGGCAAACAGGAAGAGAAGCAGCTGGTATGGAGTGAGGACAAGATGATGAAATCAGGTTCGTGCATGTCGCGTTTGAGGTGCCTGTGGGTCTACAGGACAGCGGCTGAGAGTGTCCCCTTTGGAATTCTGTGTGCTTGGCCTGAATGCTGGCTCCACTTACTAGCTGTGTGACATTGGCCACCTCACTTGATTCCTGGTCGGGTTCATTTATTTGTAAGTGGAGAGTATAACAGCGCCTCCCTTGTCGGGTGAGACAATGCATGGGAAGTGCTCAGCAGGGTGCGTAATTATGTCCTAGATGGCTGCTATTCGTAGTGGCTCGCGGTTGGATATGCCGATCTGGTACTCGGGAGGCAGCACTGGCTGGGAGAGGATTTGTCAGCCTACAGATGGTCACTGAGCAGAGAAGAGGACCCCTGAAGAACCTTGGGGAATACGGGTATTGAGAGGTCTTTCATAGGAAGGGGGCCCAGCAAAGAATGAAGGGAAAGAATCAGACCAGAACCGGGAGATTCTCAGGTCAGGGAAGTCCGAGTTTGGGGAAGAAAGGAGCAGTCAGCAGTGTGAGACGCAGCAGACAGAGCGGGTAAAATGAGGAATGAAAAGCACCCTTTTGATTTGGTGACGAAGAGGTCCCCGGGATCTTTTTCAGGCCATTTCCGTGACGAGGTGGCAAGGGAAGTGATTGCAGTGGGTGGGAGAGAAGGAAGCGGAGACAAGCAGACAGGAGGACTGTGGCTGTTGGGATCGAGTGGGGGCAGGAGAGAATGGAAGCTGGAGGCAAGTGCAGGGCACTTGCAGGGAAGAGGCAAGGGCTTTGTTCTGTCCGTTTGTTTTCTAAGCTAGATTTCAGCTCGTTTCTAAGGACCTGTGAGGAAGCAGAGTTTAAAAATAAGAGAAAGAAAAGGAAGCCTGGAGTAAAATCTGTTAACAAGAGGGCACTGGCTCAAAGAAGTAGATCGATGGACTCTTTGGGAGTGGAGAGGAGTTTCCCTCTGAAACTGGAAGGATAGAAGTGACAGTGGGGATAAATTCGGCCAAGGGCCTCCGGTCCCCCTCTGAAGGAAAAGGTGGGAGTGAGTACCGTGAGGAGCGGTGGCCAGCATCGGGCAGAATGGTGTTGAGGACAGCCCTGAAGGACTTGCTGGGCTGGGTGTCACGTGTTCCCAGTGTCACCAACCTAGACAACCGTGCAGCTTTCTCCATTTGGGATCCCATGAAGAGGTTGTGCTCCTCACCAGGGTTCGGAAGTCAAAGCAGAGTCAGGAGGGCCAAGGGTAGACTTGGAGATTCAAGGGCTGGCAGTCTTAATGAGGTCAAAGAGCAGCAGGAGAAAGGGTGGAAGGAATCCAAAGGGGTATAGTTGTGTGTAATCGATAGGATGTGGCAATTGAAATTGCAAAAATGAAGTGATTCCAAGAGAAGCCAGGGGACAGTGTGTAGGCAGCGGGCAGGTAAGTGAAATAGAGTTCCTGGAGACGAGGGTTCAGGAATGGAGAGGTCAAGGAATTGAGTGAAACATCTCAAGTTGGTCTGTCCCCATCTTCTCTCAAGGGCCAGCTAGTAAATATTTTAAGCTTTTTTGGCCATACAGTTGTCACAACTACTGATCTTTGCTCTTGTAGTGTCAAAGCAGTCATAGACAAGATGAGTGGGCATGGCTGTGTTCCAATAAAACTTTATTTACAAAAACAGGTGACAGGCTAGATTTGGCCGACAGGTCATATGTTGTTGGCCTGTCTCTGATCTACGGGCTTAGTATTCACGATACAGTCCATGGGCCGGCAGCATTGGCATCACCAGGGAGCTCGTTAGAAATGGAAAATCTGAGGCCCACCCCAGACCTAGTGCAGCTTAACAAAATCCCCAGGTAAAGTTTTGTATATACCCTAAGGTTCGAGAAGCACTTTTTTTTTTTTTAGAGACACCGAAGTCTCTCCAATGGTAGCAGGAAGCCAGTGAGCCATTCTCAAAATCTTTAGTGAGCAGTGCAGTCTGGCATTTGATGTTCCGCAGAAGGATGCAGCTTCAGCCAGGGGCCCAAGGGAGGAAAGTTGCCGAGCAGTGATCCGTCCGGCGAGAACACTAGCCCACTTCCTGCTCTGTGGTCCGCGGGGCTGGGGACGGGGAGGACGATCACCAGCCCAGTCTCTTCCACTCTCTTTGTACTTCTTTCTCAGATACCTCTTTTGGAGCGAGGCCTCTAATTGCTCATTTTCTCTAGGTGGGAGGAGTTTACTCTTATGACTGCAGTTTTGGCCACGTGCCCAACGTGGAACTGATGAAGTTCATCGCAATGGCCACATTCGGTTCTTACCTGTCTACTTGTCCGGAGCTGGAACCAGGCAGCCCGGGTCTGACTGTCTACCACCGGGCATTTCTCCTCTACTCCTTCCTGCGCAGTGGGGAAGCCCTGAACCCCGAGTATTACTGTGGTGAGAGGCAGCCTGGGGGGCCGGGGGGGGCTGGAGAGTGTGACACAGATGCGGAGGTTATGTAGGAAGGGGTCCCCGGGGGCCCTGAGCTCGGGCCTGAGGCTCACTGCTCTGGCACAGTTCTCCCCCGGGACGGCAGCGTAGTACCCCCCGCTTCCCCCCAGCTCTCTGTCAGCTCCCAGAGAGCCCCCCCCGCCACCTCGCTGGTCTTCTAGGCGCTCAGCACCGCCTGTTTAATGAGCACCTCGTCTCGGCAAGCAGCAACCCCGCCCTGGCTCTGCGCCGGAAGAAGCACACCGAGAAGGAGGTGCCCGCCGACTTGGTCAGCACGGTGTCTGTACGGCTTCGAGAGGGCTACAGTGTCCGGGAGGTCACGCTGGCCAAAGGTGAGGGTCACTAGGCCCTGCCCGGTCACGCGCGTCTCAGACCTGCCAGACAAAGCGGAAGGCGCCTAGGTATCACCCGTGAGGTACTGCTCATCGCTGCGGACAGGGGGGTTCCGAGCAGCCTTCAGGGCCTCATTCTCTTAGCATTTAGCCTCCCCGTTCCATCTCTGCCAGGGGTGGGTCAGCGGCCGGTGGTGTAGCCAACCCCATTTTCACATCACTCCTGCAAACTTCTGTTTGTGGCAGTTGGCGGGCCCTAGGCCTGAAATCTCTGGAACCTTGCTTGGAACCTTTCGCCAGGCTAGAGTTGCAGGAGGCCAGTGCTCGGACACCGGTGCTTCGGACAGAGCTCTATCCCCGGCTGGAGTGCTGTGCCGTCTTCCCGTAACTAGCCTCCCGCTTCCCCCGCAGGAGGCGCTCAGCTGGAGGTGAAGCTCGTGCTGCTGTGGAAACACAACATGCGCATCGAGTACGTGGCCGCGGCGCCCTGGCCCCTGGAGCCTGAGGGCCCTCGAGGAACACGGGTGGAAGTGACAATGGAGGGGGGCTATGACATCCTGCATGACGTGTCCTGTGCCCTAAGGCAACCCATCCGCTCACTGTATCGTACCCATGTCATCCGACGGTTCTGGAACACGCTGCAGAGGTGAGTGAGGTCACCGCTCAGTGAGTGATGCCCCGTTTGTTGTGTGGGGGGACAGAGGTGTGAAACTGGGAGCTGGTGAGAGCCCCCTGAGCCCCAGGCTCACGTCCAGAGTCCCACGTCCCCCTGGGGCCCCCTCCCTCCGCGCCCCTTGGAGTCAGGGGCGGCTCAGGGTTGGCCCTCGCTCTGCAGCATTAACCAGACGGACCAGATGCTAGCCCACCTCCAGTCCTTCTCTTCGGTCCCGGAACACTTCACGCTTCCTGACAGCACCAAGAGCGGGGTGCCGCTCTTCTACATCCCACCCGGCTCCACCACCCCGGTGAGTGGCTCTGAGCCTCGTCAGCCCCACTCCACACCCCCCCCAAGCTTGGACTGGCGCAGCTTGTGGAGCCCAGAGCCGCCCCCTTTCTCCTTCCCTCTCAAGTCTGAGGCACCTAAACCAGAATTCCAAAGCTTTAGCCTTGGTTCTCCTCCTTCCTAAGTTCCTGGCAGAGAAGGATCTGTAGAGAGGCTGTTCCCAGCAGACCACGGGTATCAGAGGTAAAGACTTGGAGAATGTGGAGGTGCCCAGGAGCCCCTTCACCCCGTCTCCACATGGCGTGTTCTCCCCCCACCATCGCCGCAGCATCTTCACCAGCGTCCACCACTGTGAACTGTGCACTTCCGGAAGACCGTATCTTCCTTTGCCCCGAGCTGACTTTGCACTCAGCCCACGGACGTCAGCCTTGCACCACCAGGCCGCCGCTTATGCTGGCACACGGCCGGCTCACCCTGAGTTCCTGCCGTCACTCAGCTGCTTTTCTCCCCAGGCAGTGATAGAGATGTGGCAAGCCCCGTCCTTTGCGTCAAGGGCCGCCCAGTCTGTCTCTGGGCTCCTCCCAAGCTGCCCTTGGTCCCAGAGGCCTCTGGGCTCCGCTCCCATCCCAGGCTGGGCTCTGAGCTCCTCTGTGGCCCCTGGACCCCACGGTCCCATTTGCCGGTTGCGGCCCAGGCCGTGTTTCTCCACGAAGGCTCCTACAGGGCCGCCCTTCCCGTCCGCAGGTGCTGTCGCTTCAGCACAGCGGGTCCGACTCCTCCCATGCCCAGTTCGCGGCCTACTGGAAGCCAGTGCTGTCCATGGATGCCAACTCCTGGCAGCGCTGGCTGCACATGCACCGGCTGGTGCTCATCCTGGAGCACGACACGTGGGTACCCGCTGCGGGCTGGGGGCCCAGGGAGGGAGGGAGGGGGGGCAGCCGACGAGCCCTCGCCCACCTCAGCCGAGGGAAGACGATGACGCTTCCCCAGTCTTTCCCGGTTACCCACGCCCACATCCTCGGGCAGGACCTGGCAGAGAGCGACAGCAGTCTGTGCTTGGCCCCCACGCGTGGGGCTGCGAGACCTGACCTCAGCCCACCCTGCTCTTCCAGACCCATCCCCAAGCACCTGCACACCCCCGGCAGCAATGGACGCTACAGCACCGTGCAGTGCAGGATCTCGCACTCCTCGCTGACCTCTCTGCTTCGGGACTGGAGCAGCTTCGTGCTGGTCGAGGGCTACTCCTACGTGAAGCTGCTCTCCAGGTGTGCAGGGCGCTGGGCCCCCGCTCCTCCCCCTCCCTTGCATCCCTCCTCCCTTCCCCTAAGCCCAGACCTCACCGCTTCTTCTCCTCCACCCACTGACTCCCCGCCTAGAGCTGCTCACTGACCCCCATCTCTCCCTAGTGCCCCTGACCAGCCCCCCTCCTCCTTCTACATGGTCCGCATCATTTCCAAGGCCCCGTGCATGGTTCTTCGCCTGGGTTTTCCCATCGGCACACCGGCCCAGGCCCGACACAAGGTGAGCTGGGCCCTGATTCCCTGAAGGGTGGACTGGCTCTTTCTCCCTACACCATACCGGACCAGGGCCAGTGGAGAGAGGAGCCCCCTCTCAGACCAAGGATTGCTTGGAATAGAGGGCTCTCCCACCTTGTTTGGGGACCCCTTCTGAACCTAGAACGGATGGGGTTAGGGGGATCTGATCACATGTCTCCCCCAGATTGTGTCGGGTTTGCGGGAAGAGATCCTGCGGCTGCGTTTCCCCCACCGGGTGCAAAGCAAGGAGCCAACACCCAAGGTCAAACGGAAAGGGCTGGGGGGCATTGGTGGGGGCAGCTCTCCCTCCAAGTCCCCCCCCATGCTGGGCCCGCAGCAGGCGCTGTCTGACCGGCCCTGCCTTGTGGTGCTGCATAAGCCCCTGGACAAGCTACTCATCAGGTTGGTGTCGAGGCCAGAGCCCAGGCTGGGGCACGTGGGAAGGCTGGGGCTCAGCTGGATCCGAGTGGAGATCGAGGGGTTGCCTCTATTGCCCAGGTATGAGAAGCTACCCCTGGACTACCGGGCACCCTTCTTACTGACATTGGAGCCACCGGGACCACTGCCATTGGTGTCGGGCCGCTCAGCCTCTTCTAGCCTAGCGTCGCTGTCCCGGTACCTGTACCATCAGCGCTGGCTCTGGAGCGTCCCATCAGGCCTGGTCCCCGCGCTGCCGCTCAGCGCCATTGCGCAGCTCCTGTCCATCCTCACTGAGTACGTCACCCGGGCCCGGCCAGGCAGCTCGGGGCGGGGAGAGAGCGAGTATAGACCCTGCATTTGACCCTGGCAGAAACCCTAAGTTAGGCCCTGCCCCTCTCCGGGCCCTGCTGCCACTATTATGCACGGTATTGAGCGCAGAGCGGCGCCTGCCGCTGCCCTCCCTGCCGCAGCCGACTTATTTTGGCCTGTGCAGCTGGAACTTGCTGCGCCTGAGGCCCCAGTAGTCTGAGCACGGCTGCCAGTGGACAAGTCTGCCTGGACGGCTGCTGGAAGTGGCCACATAAGTGATGGGGGGGGGGCAGGAGGGTGGACTCAGCGTCTCTCCCCCGTCTCATCCTGTCCCCACCCACCTTTACGGGGCTTCAGAGTCCGACTCTCCGAAGGCTTCCACTTCGCCTGCAGCGGGGAAGGAATCATCAACATGGTCCTGGAACTTCCAATTCAGGTACGTGCCGTCCCTCGTGATGCCTCCCCACCAGAGCCTGTCATCAGAGGGACGCTTGCCTCTCGGCTGGGCTGGGACTGCTGAAAACTCAGCCTCGTGGGGACTCTGTGGCCAGAGGACCCAAAGCCTGAGGCCAGTCGCAGTGTGGCGGGGGCTGGGGTTCCGAAGGCCCGAGCCGACCTGGCCGAGGTTTGCCCAAGATCTCTCTTCCCGCCCCCAGAACGAGCCCTTGGGGCAGGCTGCCGGCGAAGAGAAGCACACCTGCGTCGTCCAGTACATCCTCTTCCCCCCGCACTCTACCTCCACCAAAGACAGGTGAGACCCGCGTCCTCTCTGGGAGCTGCCTCTCTTCACACTCCCGCTTGTCCCTCCTGCCCCCGAAGTGCCATCTTCCGGCTGTTAGAGAGTCGGGGTAGAGGGTGCCGTTTCCAGATGCTTCATCGGGCAGATGCCGGTCCGGAAGGGCCCCATGGGAGTTCCGTCCATCCCGTGCTCCCTCCGTGGACTGACCCCCTGCCGCTCGGCTGTGGGTTGGACTCTCCTCTCCACCAGGCTCAGGGCTCCTCATCCTCTAGCTTCTCAACAGACGATGACAACGACGTGGAGGTGGAGGCTCTAGAAGGAGACTCCGAGCTCCACGTAGTCACCGAGGTGTGGGTGGAGCCTCAGTATGGCCGGGTGGCCCCCGGCCCCGAGAGCTGGAAGCACCTCCAGGATCTGACGTACTCCGAGATCCCGAGAGCTGTGAGTGCCCTCTGAAGGACCCCCACGCCTTACCCGGGGCGGCGCCGTCCCCTCCGGAGCCCCGCAGCCCGCGCACTTCCTGGGCCCTTGGAGTCTCTGTGCTCTGCCCGTCTCTGACCGCGCGGGCTTCCTGGCGAGCTGGGCGCCGCAGTGCTCTGGCCGAGGGCAGGCCGACCCCTGACCGCTGCTCTTTGTGCCCTAGCTCCACCCTCGGGATGCTGCCTGCATAGGCTCCATGCTGAGCTTTGAATACCTCATACAGCTGTGCCAGAGCAAGGAGTGGAGCCCCCTGCCTCCAGAGCCGAGGGTCTCTGATGGTCAGTGGGGAGGGGGCCCCCGGGGTGAAGCAGGAGAGTTGGGGGGGGCGTGGGTCGCCATAGCCGGGGCATCTGGGTCTCACCGTGTGTCTTGTCTTCCTTCCCTCCCTCCTAGGACTGGACCAGGGAGGAGACGCCTGTGTCCACGAGATCCCTTTCCGTTTTGACCTGATGGGACTCCTGCCGCGGTGTCAGCAGCTCCAGATGTTCTTCCTTCTGCTTTCCAGAGGTGGGTGAGCTTCCTCCTTACCGACCCACGGGGCCCGGGCCGCGGGAGTGAGCTTGCCGAGAGAACAGTTGAGCGCTGGGGCAGGAGGCAGCCGGGAGGCCGCACGAGGGCCGCCGCGGTCAGGGCGAAGCCAGGGTGCCGGGCGGCAGGAGGCCCTCGGTGCTGAGCGGAGTGTGTGTCGGGCAGAGCCAGAGGGCGTCCCTCTCGCCGAGGGGCCCTGTCCCGCCAACGACACGGTGCTGTGCCTGCTGCACAGCTGCCTGGGGCAGGAGCTGAGTGACCGGGAGATCCCGCTGACGGCTGCTGAGCAGGCCACCTTCTTGAGTGAGGTGCTGCGACGGACCTGCCACGGTCCAGGTGAGCTCCCGCCTCCTTCCCAGACAGCACCCTCTGGCCCAGCGCCGCTCTCCCCACCCCGTGGCGGCGGGGCAGGGCGGGTAGGGGGCTTCTGTCTCTGGCTTTGGCCTCCCTGTCTCTTCCCCCAGAGCCCTGCCCTTCTGCCGGCCCTGCCCTCGCCTACCGACCTCTACCCCCATCGTAGGTCCAGAGGAGCCACTGGCGGGGGGCCACGGAATCCTAAAGGATCAAGCAGTCAGCAGCGCCCAGGCCCCTGGAGATGCAGCGCCTCCTCCCCTGGTCAGCACCGTTTTGTCTCCTGGGGCCCATTTCCCACTGAGCTGCTGTTAGCGCGCATCCAGGTCCCGACTCTCTATCACCAGGGATGCTCAGTGCCCCCTGCCAGAGACAGGACGCCGTCACTGCCCTCTGTCCTGGATCTCACAAGCTCTGCCCAGGGCCCCACTCCAGCGTTGGGGCGGGGAGCCGGGCTCGGGTGGTCGCTTGGAGATCGCTCTGAGGTAGTTTCTCTCTTACAGGATGGAGGCCCTCCTGAGACGCTCAAGCCTCTCCTCTCTGCCCAGCCCCCTCAGTGGCGCTGCTACGCAAGGCTTGTGACTCCCCAGCATGTGTTTCTGACTTTCCTCCCCGCTACCTTCTCAGGTACCGCCCGCTCGCCTTCATCACTGACCCCTAGACTCTCTCACCAGCCCAGCCGGCAACTCTGACTTCTGTCTCTCATTTCCTCTTCAGACGTCCAACATCTGGCTGCCTATGGCCTGGAGGGACCCTCTCAAGAGGAGACCAAGCCGAAGTTCGGGGATTGGAATGGGGCCGCCACCCTGAAAGATCTGGGAGGACCTGGGGTGAGGGCCGCAAAGGCCCAGGTCCCCACACTCAGTGTCACCCCAGCCGGCGGTAAGGCTGCCGGCTCTTGAGTCCATTAAGCAGGAGCAGGAATGGGAAGAAATAGAAGGCTTGGGGACCATGTGACACCTCTTCCCACAGACGCTGCCCAGAACCCAGGAGACCTCAGCCCACCTTGCCGTCGGGACTTACAAGCTTACGCTGGGCGTCAGGCCCCACCGACAGAGGGCGCAGATGGTCCCCGGACGCGGTGTCCTGTTTACGTCTATAGCTGCGCCCTGGAAGCACTGAGGGAGCAGATGGTTGGCCTGCAACCCCCGCAGGCCCCCCGAGACCTCATCTTTCGGTGAGTACCCTCAGTGTTGACCTAGGTTCCCCCCCACCGTGGCCCCCAGCCAAGGCTCTTGACCAGTACGCTCAGGCGGATGGACAGACATTGACGATCAGTGGCGGGGACTCAGTCCACGTCCTGCCGACTCCTGGCCTAGTCCCTTCAGCAAATCACTTGAACTTGCTGGGCCATGAAGATAGTCAGTGGAGACGAACAACAGTCCACGGGAGCATGGGTGGATGGGGAGTCTGAGATAGCCCTCGGGAGAGTTGGCCAAGCTCGTTCCTCCTTCCCATTCCCAGGACTCCGTTCCTCGACCAGCCCTCCCCGTCCTCAGCCTGGATGGAGCCCAGGTTCAAGGAGGCAGCCAACCATTGTGCCCTGCTGCAGGAGCACGCACAGCGGTGCTACGTCCGTGGTGAGCAGGAGGCCACGTGAGGGGGCGTCAGGAAGGAGAGGGGGCCTTTGCGGGATTCTGGGCACTGGCGCTGGAGGGGCCATTTCCAGAGCTTGCCCGTCACGGCGCCTCCCACTTCCTCAGGGCTGTTCCGGAGTTTGCAGCAAGCCCAGAGCGTCTCCTCGCAGGACTTGCTCACGGCGGTCGATGCCTGTGAAGAGCTGCTCCAGGAAGTGGACATCACCCCTTTCCTGCTCGCACTGTGTGGCCACACTCGGGGTTTGCCCCAGGCGCCCCCGAGCCCCGGGCCTCTCAGCCCCGGACCCTTCAGCAGCAGCATCGAGGAGGGCCCGGAGCCTCGGGAACGAGCCGTCCTGGCTTCTGAGTCCAGGTTAGGGTGGTCCGGGAAGGACGCGTCAGGGCTGCACCAGGTCCCCAGAAACAGCCAGGGGGTGGGCTGCGCGAGGTCCTGCCCACACGCGGGGGGGGCAGCTGCTCTGTTGCTGCCTCGTAGGTCCCACGTTTCCATCTCAGAGCTCTCCGTCTCTGCTGCTCCGGCCCGAGTGTGGAGCTGGGTGAGGGGTGGAGAGGGGCCAGCTGCCGTGGGCAAAAGCAGAAGCTTGCTCTGGGGACCCTCGTGCAATAGTAGCAATCCCTGGAACCACTCTGAGTTTCAGAGTGTATCGCTCACTGCTGGGTCCCGGCTCACCTGAGGGGCCCAGCGGGTCCCAGAGGAAGGGAGGGAGAAAGACAAGTGAGCAGACAGCTGTGTTTTGCCCCCACGATGTGTTAGCATCAGGGAAGCAGAAGAAGCAGAGGGAGGAGGGTCCTGAGGACGCCCAGGTCCGAACTCCAGCCCAGTTTCCTGTCTGGAGCTCTAGACCCTCCACCCTCCGGGCCCCCAAATGCATGCATTCTCTCCCCACCAAACCTTGCTTCTCCACCTGTGTTCTTCCCGGTGAATGAGATCATCCCCCACCCAGTGGTGCAAGTCACAAAACTGGGAGTCCTCCTTCCTCACTCCTCTGTGTCACAGAAATGTCCAGCTGTTAAGGAACGTGGGGGTTCGAGCCAGACTGGGTGGGATGGTTCTTGCCTCTCCCACCGCCCATGCCGTTGTGCTAATAAGCACCCTTGCTAGAGCCAAAGACGGTGTGTGCCGCTCCCAGTGGGGACGCGTGCTCCCCCGGGACTTGGTGGCTCTTAACGCCTCAATGCGCACCCCCACCCTGACCACACAGCATAGAGACCGAGGACCTCAGCGAGCCTGAGTTTCAGAGCAGCCGTGTCCCTGGCCACCCGGATCCCAGCCTGGAGATCTCTCTGACGGACGTCTGCCAGCTCAGAGGAGAGGCGCATGACGCCCTTCATGGCCTCATCCAGGTGGGACGCTTGGTGGGGGAAGGGGAGGGTGGAGTCTCGCCTGCTCTAGCTGGGGGGAATGTTCTGCTGGGGGCGGGCTGACACAACAGCCTCCTTCTGACCCCAAACAGGAGAAGTTCCTGGAGATCAGCGGTCTCCACTTCCGCACGGTGCCCTCCAATCCACACTACTTCTTCTATTGCCCTCCATCCAGCCGGCGAGAGGTCAGTGGCTTCCTCCCTCAGACCCCCGAGCCGTAGCCCCACGCGCCCACCCGGATCCTCTTGACTCTTGGCTCCCTGAGACCCCAATGTGGCTCTTGTCCGGCCTTGGCTAAAGCTCTTTCTTTTGCTCAGGATGAGGGCCCCCGGGACACAGCGGACCGAAAAGTCAGTGACCTGGAGTTCTCAGAGGCTGAGCTCATAGGAGAAGAAGGTGTGTGGGCACGTAGGCAGAGGCGGGAAGGCTGCTTCAAGCCGGGATTTGGGGCCCTCCACCGCCAGCCTGTCCCAGTAAGCACACGACATGCACCCCTGTCTAGGGGACACGTCAGCCTGCTGCGTGGTCACGGAGAGTGACCCAGAGCTCGAGGTGGAATACCGGGAGAGCCGAGAGCCAGACCTGGGGCCGGCGGGCCTCGACTCCGCCTCGCTGTCAGATGCCGACACCGTGAACCCTGACGAAGACTCCTTCAGCATCCTGGGGGGTGACTCACCGACGGGGCCGGAGAGCCTGGTGCGTGACCTGCCACCTCTCTTCCTGCACCTCACGTGCTCCGTGCGGCTGCGTGGGCAGCACAGCTCAGTACCCGTGTGCGGCCTGCCCACCTGTCTGGGTGAGTGCGGGGTGCCCAGGGTGGGCCACAGGTCGCAGCACAGCCTGCCTGCCTGTCGGGGGGTGGGGGGCAGGGCCTATGGATGTAACTCATTAGCACGGGGACTTGAAGTCTGTGCTTGTCCCTGGGCTCCAGCAACCCCTGACTTTCCCCCTCTCCCAGGCCAGGTGCTTTCCAGTCTGGAGGGCCCCCCCGTTGGAGGCCGAGTGCCCCTAAGGGACCTCAGTGTTACCCTGGACGTCTTCGTGCTGACCTTGCCTCTGGAAGTGGAGCTTCCCCCGACCTCGGACCCTCAGCACCACCGGTGTGGCAGCAAGTTTGGTGGGGGGTTCTGGGCATTGCTTGGGGTAGGGGCCCATTAAAGGAATCTAGAGGCACTTGGGGACTCAGGACCCCTTAAGGATTCCAAGAAGGGAGTGCTGAGGAGGCCTCGGAAGAGAGTAGCTGCTGATCTTTCACCTTCACTCCTACCCTCTTCAGGTCCACGTCTGAAAGCAGTGCTTCATTCCCACGATCCCCAGGGCAGCCGTCATCTTTAAGGTCCGATGATGGCCTGGGGCCCCCATTGCCACCCCCAGAAGAGGACAGGTACTTCTCTTCTGCCTCTCAGAGTTCCTCGCTTCCTGTCAGTTTTATTTTCTGGAAACCAGCATCTAAACCTTTCTTGCGCTTAGGCACCCAGGACTGTCCAATTTGGCCACACCCCACCGACTGGCTGTTGAGACCACCATGAGTGAGGTGAGGGCCTTCCCTCCGCCGAGCTAAGTGACAGCCCCTCAACACTGTAACTGATACTCTTGCCAGCGTAGGAGTAAGGCGAGGGGCCCCTTAATTCTGGGATCAAAGTAAGGCCACTCTAAGATTAGAGTGGGGCAAAGCGTCTTCTAGTTTGCGAGTGAGGTGATGCCCCAAGTGGCAGGGAGGTGCCCTTGGCCACTTCCTGGATTGCTCTCTGACCGTAGATCCACTGGTTGCTGGAGGATGAGATGGTGGGGGCCCTGCGAAGAGGGGGCACCCCCCAGAGCCCAGCCCTGCACCGTGCAGCTGCCCACATCCACAGCTCTCCAGGACGCTCCACCTGCCTTCGCCAAACCCTGCCGCTGAGTTTTGTGTTTGGGCCAGAACGTTCCCTCACACAATTCAAGGAGGTACGCTGCCCTCGAAACACCCCCCGACAATTCGGGGGCCCGTTCTTCCCCAGACTCCAGATCCAGAAGTGGAAGGGCCTCTCCTGGTTTGAGTCCATAGCGTTCCCCTCCGGACAGCCTCCTCACCACAACGTCCCCCCCATGCCTGCCAGCCCAACTCAGTGGGACGAGACTCAGCCCCACTCCTTGCCACTAGGCCTGTTGAAGTTTAGGCAAGTCCCTGACCGTTTGCATACCAGGTAGTTGTGAGGGTCTGATGAGCAAGCATGGGGTGCCACGAACAGGGCTGTTTTTGCCTTAACTGCGACCTTGGCCCCTGCTCCCCAGGAGTTCCGCCGCCTTCACCTCCCTGGCCATGTTCTTCTTGAGGATCCTGACAGTGGCTTCTTCTTTGTGGCAGTTGGCCAACAGCCGGGTGGGTCCCAGGGGGAGCCCCCTTCAGCAGCCTGGGCTTGGCACAGCCATGAGGACAGGGCCGAAGGCATCGAAGGGGAGGTGAGCCTTTCCTGGGATAACCTGGGAATGGAGGGCGGTGGAGGTAGGTGTGTGGGGCCTGTATTCAGTCCTGACTTCCTGCCCCTCAGGCCCTGACAGCCAGCCCCCAAGCCCCTGGCTCCCCAGAGGGTTCTGAGGGCAACCCCCTCCTCAGCCTGCCACAAGGAGGTAAGAGAAGACTTGCGCAACAAAGTCTGGGAGCTAGGACCAGGGACTTGCAGATCCCCCTGGCCCTGCTTCCATTCTCGGGTCGTCCTAAGCAAGATCAATAGAGGTTCCAGGCCTTTCCCTTCTCTTCCCAGGGAGCCAGCCTGGGCCCAGCCGGGGGTTGAGCCTTATGTCCAGTCAGGGCAGCGTGGACTCTGACCACCTGGGTAAGCCGGGACCGCGCAGGGAGGACTCTGAGCTGATGGGAGGCAGACGCCGGGCTGCGAGGCAGAAGGACTGGGCAGGGGGCATCAGAAGGGACTGACGTGGAGGGGCCGGGCCCATCAAGCCTGACACGCGTGAGGATCAGATGAGCCAAAGGTTGGGGCTGAACCTCAGCCCGTTTGACACAGGCTACGATGGTGGCAGCAGTGGCTCTGACAGCGAGGGTCCCAATGAGACCCTGGGGGAGAAGGCTCCCTTCACGTCGCGGACCCCACCTGGGCCAGCACCGCCACAGCCTTCACTCTCAGGCCTCCCCGGGCCCTGCCTGCCTGACTTCTGGCTCATCGTTCGGGTGCTGCAGGATCGTGTGGAAGTGTATGCCCACGCGCGGTAAGTAGGGGCCTGCCCTCTGCGGCTCTTCTCCGGTCCCACAGCGCTCCTCTCTGGGGTCGTCCCAAAGTAAGCCGTGGGACTGAGGGTGTGGGCCGGGGTCCGACGGTGTCCTGGGGCTGGGGCTTCTGACAACTCCCCACAGCCTGTGGCAAAGCAGGTCACTCTCTGCTCTCCTGGTGGAGTTCGAAGCTGGTAGGATCTGGACTCCTAGCCGAGCATTAAGAGCTTCTGCGGTTCAGAGCAGCTTCGGAAGGTGACGTGGGAATAACAGGTGATAAATTTAACAAGCACTTACTGCGTGATGGACGCCGTTCTGAGTGTTCCGCGTGGATCAGCTCCTTTCATGTGGGCCACAGTCCCAGGCAATGTTATTGTCCTTGTGGCAGGGGAAGAAATTCAAGCGTGGTTTAGTTAAATACTTGCCCGAGGTCCCAGGAAAGGGCAGAGCCAGGACTCACAGCAAGGCCCCTGGTTCAGGATGGCTCCCATCATGGGGTGGGCTGGGTTTGAGAAGGGCAGACCACCATTCTGCTCAAGCTCTGAGAGTGGAGAGGTAGGAAGCTCCCGTGGAAGCCGATAAAGCAAGCCTGGAGCCTGTGCTTCCGTAACTACCACGGAGAACTCCGCTTTTCCCATTTCCCACCACGTTTGCTTCCCTTGGTCCAGTCCTGCTCCCTTCTCATGGCTTCTCTTGGCCCCAGCTCCCAAACCTCACCCCCCCAACCGTGTCTGACCCATCTCTCCCCTCCAGGAGCCTGAGTCGGGAGGATGGGGGGCCAGGAACCGAGTGTCGCCATCTACAGCAGCTCCTGGTGAGGCGAGTTGGGGAGATCTGCAGGGAGGTCAACCAGGTAAGGGGCAGCGGGGAGCAGGGCATTCTAGGCATGGGACACTGCTCAGATGAGGAAGCAATTTCTAGGAACTTGACCTTCAGAGGCTCTTGATCCATCATGGACGTTTTCTTTGACAACCGGGTTACTGGGGTACTCTTACTCCCTGGGCCCTATAAACTGGGGAACGCTTCCCCAGCCACTGCCAGTAACATGGGTTGCTCACCCAGACCCTGACCGTGAGCTGTTTTATCTTGCGGCCTTGCATTGGCATTAGGGATACAATCGCGCACAGGACAGGGAAACCCTGGCTCTCGAGCTTGTGTCTTGTGTTGAGCTTGTGTCGAGTGAGGGATAGACATTGAACAACTACATTACACAAATTGTTTCCATTACGATTGTGAGAAAACACACAGAGGAAAAGTAGAAACTGCAGTGAGAGCATATGACAGGATCCGACCTTTTGAGGTGTCAGGAAAGGAATTGATTTTTTTTTAAGCTGAGACCTGAGGGTAGAGAACAGATTCTGGCAAAGAGGAGGAACGAGTGTTCCTAACCTGGGGTTCGGAGCCCTGAGCCCGGTGACTGTCGGGCACATCTCTGACACCCCAGTGATTACTGATGCCCTCTTGACTGCTGACCTCCCATGATAACGGGCATCCTCTCTGGCCTCTGATCACCCCTGACCACCACCACCAATTGTACGAGAAATATTTCAGTTCCCTGATACTCGGCTCCTCCTCCCAGCGGCTGCTTCTGCAGGACCTCCATGACAGTCACGTGTGTAACTCTCTTCTGGTGGCCGAGAGCGAAGAAGATCTGTGGCGCAGCGAGACCCCCTTCCACTCCCGTCAGCGGGCACCGCTGCCCAGCGATGGTGAGACCCCACCCAGGAGCCCCCCCTCCCGGGCTGCTGCCGCCCTTCCCGTGTCCGTGCTTGGGTGAGAAGACGAGGGCAGAGTTGCCGTGACTTGGTCACCGGTGCCAGAAGAGCAGGGAGGATGGGACAGAAGAGGGTCACTGGGTTTGGCCATTGAGAGTTTACGTGTGTCGTTAGTGAAACTAGTTTTGGCAGAAAAGTGGGACTAGGAGCCAGAGGAGACGGAAGTGAGAGAATCTTACACGGGCGAAGCCGAGAAGAACCACTCGCTTAAGTAGCATGGCAGACACATAAGGAAGGAATCTGACAACAAGGCAGAGCACATGTATGTTCCACAGGGAAGGAGCCAGGAGACAAGGAAGGAAGGGTTGAAGAACACAGGAGAAGAGGGACCACGGAAGGGGTACAGGCTGTGAACCAGTCTTCCTACGGCCGTGCCTCTGCCTGGCCCCATGTTCCTTTCCAAAATGACCATCTTTCCCCTTTGGGTGATAGACAGCTGAGGGTGGTCGAGTAGGCCAGGTCACAGGTGGGAAGAAGATTGGAGGGGGAGGAGCCTAAGGCCTGGTAGGAGGATTTGCCTTCCGGTTGGCTGTCCCTCCTGACAGGCAAGCACAGGACCCCTTTGGTCTTCCGGAGAGTTCTGGTGGTGATGAGGAAGCCCGATACTCTACTCGGGATGCTAATTGAAGCCTTGGCACTTCCGCTCTCTTCTTTTACTCCTGATGACCGCTCAACCCAACTCAGAGGGGAAAGCCAAGTGATGTCATTCCTTGGCGCTTCTCGCATCTGGTTGAAAAGTGAAATCAGATCACTTCTTGTTTTTAGTATTCTCAGCAAACGTGTAAGCGAACGTTCCTACCGGTCCCGGACATCACGTCTCTCAGCACATCCTGAGATGTGCACTGTATCAAGGCACCATTCCCCTAATTAGCGGACACCCAGGGTCTGAAGGCATCACATTGAGCACGCGCTAGGACGGCCAACAGGCCCTTGCTGCCGATGCCTTCTAGCAGCATGCGACGGAAGGCCGGTCGGAGCCCAGAGACGGCCCCTCCTCATTATATTCCTTCCTCATCTGTCCACGTGGTTTTGCCAGAGCCTTCGGCAACCAGCATTCCATTCCAGACAGCCTCCTGTGTGCTCTGTACACGGCTCACATCTGGCAGTGGCTTCTCTGGGAAACCAGATGGCCGCTTCTGCCATGCTGGGAGGCTCCTCTGCAACCTGGGAAGCTGCAAAGGGTCAGACAAGGCACTGGACTGTGCCCTTGGGCTCTTGCATTCTGCCCCGCTGCCCTATGGGTTCTTCGGGCTTGCTGTCCTCCAGAGCACAGCGTTTCCCCTGACTGTGCGGGCGTGTATCAGCACTCCTCTCCTCTCGGTTCGAACGGGGTTCTCATTGCCACCCCCCACCGTAGGTATGCAGATGGGGTGTGTGTTACATATCAGGACATCATCTTGGCATCGTCTTCAGGATCTTCTCAGGCTCTGCCTTACCTGACACTTCTTAGCTCCTTCTCCACATCTCCCTGAGAGCCTTTGTGCTGTGACCTGGCTTCCGAAGAGTATGGCCCTGCCCCGTGAAATGACCCTGTTTCCCCGGCAGGGTGTTAGACCAAGGAGTCCTGGGGAGTGAGGACAAGTCAGCTAGTTCATAAGTGAGAAGCAGCGAAGGCAGAGGGCCGTGTCCCGCCTCTCATCCCCTGTCTCCCTTCTCCCCAGATTACGCTGCTGATGAGAGCTGTGCACCCCGAGGGTACCTAGCCGCCACAATGCAGTTTGTCCCTGGCCATTTCTCCTGTGACGTTGTGTGGGGAACCGTGATTCGAGTCCATTCGCGCCTGAAAATGGGGCCCAGCATGGGGGTCTCTCGGGGTGTGTGACGGGCATGAGAGGCAGGTGGAGGGGGAGGAATCTGGAGAAGGGGGTACCCTGAGCCCCTGTTACTCTCACAGCCATCCAGGCCCTGCGCTCCGTGCTCAATGCCTTCTCTGTGGTGAACCGGAAGAATATGTTTGTCTATCAGGAACGAGCCACGAAGGCTGTGTACTACCTGCGGTACGGGGGCCCTGGGAAGAGGGGAAGCAGGGATCAAGGATGGTGGCCGAAGAGGTATGTCCAAAGACTGTGCCATTCTCTCCCAGGCTCCTGGAGACGTCCTGCAGCGAGCGGCCATGGGAAGGCGATGCGCTGCCCCCCTCCCTGGCTCTGTCCCGAAGCCAGGAGCCCATCTACTCTGAGGAAGCCTCGGCACGTATCACCCCCACCCCCCAGGGCCCCTGTGCCCCCCTCATACTTTGCCCCCTGGAGCCGGGCCCTGACCCGCATTTCCCCGTAGGGTCCTCGGTCCCCCCTGGACATGGCTTCTAGCCGCAGTCCGGATGCCGCTCGTCCCGTGGGCCAAGTGGACAGGCACATCCAGCTGCTGGTGCATGGCGTAGGACAGGCAGGTAAGCACTGCACGGAGGGGGCAGGGGAGTGACCCAGAGGAGGTTCCAGAATCCTCCTGAGACTTCTCTGGGCACCTTCCGACTCTAGCTCGTGCTGTGCCCTGGGTTTCCCTCAAGCAGCAGCTGGCGGGACAGACAGACAGATGTCTGGAGGGTGGGTCCTCTGGCTGATTGAAACGCAGCTTGGGGAAGAGCAGCCATGAAAGCTGACACCAGGTGTCTAGCTTGGGTCACTCTAGGTGGATGGTGGCTCCCCTGGCTGGAGACCAAGGGCAGGTTTGGGGTTAAGGTCATGGGTTCAGTTTGGGAGATGGTGAGCATGAGCTACCCAGTAGGCAATTGGATGTTGCCACTCAAATTTATGGCTGGTTTAACACGTACGGGGTCTTGGGCCAAGACTGTTACATATGAGGTAGATGTTACTGTTACCCCCATCTTACAGATGAGGACACTGAGGCTTTGAGGGGTGACCTGTCCACAGTCACACAGTGAACTAGAACTTGGCAAAACTGGAACCTAGTGCTGGCTGCCCCCCGTATCTTGGGGAATGTTCGAATCTGGGGGTTAAGGGCTGGCCTGGGGGTTGCTGGATCCTCCGCCGGGGTCTCCACCTTCCTGCCATGGCTGTCAAGGTCCCGAGATTACCGATGAGCTAGTACGGGTCCTGCGTCGGCGCTTGGACGAGGCCACGCTGGATGTCATCACAGTCATGCTTGTTCGGAACTGCAAGCTGACACCCGCTGATGTGGAGGTCAGCTCCCTCCCAGCCTCCCACGGCCCTCCAGGGCTCGGGTGCGGGAACCGTCTGCGCTCTCCGTGCAGCTCTGACGCCCCTCCCCCTCTCTGCAGTTCATCCAGCCGCCCGGCAGTCTCCCCTCCGAGGTGCTGCACCTGGCCCTACCTGCCTCCTGCAAGCCCTGGCTCCCTGCCCTGGCCTGGTACCTGCGGCAGAACCTGCTCATCTTCCTGCACTCGCCCAAGTACACGGACAGCAACAGCCGCAACCACTTCCAGGTGAGGGTCGGCCCCTCTCCACACGCCCCCCCGGCTGCGGAACCATTCCCTGCGGGCGCCGCAGATGACCTTGACCCACAGACCTGTATGCACCCCTGCCTCCGCCACCCCCTCCACCTTCGTTGTCTACCTGTGCCTTCCTGCGCTCCTGGTGGTGCCTGTCTGCCATTCCCCGCTGTGGACACCATCTGTCGGCCTGCTGGGGCTTAGTTCTCTGTGGTGCTTCCCTCCCCAGCACCCGCTGCCACCCCAGGGCTGCCTCCCCGACTTGGACATCTACTTGTATAACAAGCCCGGTGGACAGGGCACCGGCGGCAAAGGTACGCTGCAGGGCGCAGGCCCATGCCACCGCCAAGCGCACTAGAGCCTCTTCCTGCCTCGTGGTTGGCGGGGCCTCGCCCGGCCTCGCCGCTCAGGGCGATCTGGAGGTCTTAGACCCGAGCCTTCCTCTGGATTTCTACCCAGGGGTCGCCTGCATCACTCTAGCCTTCGTGGATGAAGCAGGGAGCCCCATCTCACCGGCCTCCTGGCCCCCCTCCTCTCCGGGGCCCCCGGACCTACTACAAGAGGAGGAATTTGAGCAGTTGACCCAGGTCACTCGCCGCCCACTCGTGCCGGACGGTTCTGCAGGTGGGTCAGCGGAGGGGTAGCTGAGTTAATGCTCTGGGAACCAGAGGCCCCCTCAGGTCCCCCACATTCTTTCCTCCAGCTCAGAACGGGGCCCCACGGCTTCGACTGGACGTGTGGGAGAAGGGGAACATCAGCATTGTGCAGCTGGAGGAGAAGCTCCGGGGAGCAGCCCGCCAGGCCCTGGCTGACGCCGTCATGGAGCTGCGGCTGCTGCCAGCCTCGCTGTGTACCGAGGACGCGTCTCCAGGTACGTGGGCTCCGGAGAACGTGCCAGGCCCAGGCAAGACAGGGTCTCCGGTGAGCTTGCAACGGTGGGGCTCCGGGAAGGCATCGCAGAGGCTCCCTCCGAAGTACACATTCAGTACACAGTTGTCGTGTATGTTCTGTGCGTCAGCAAGGCGACATGCCAGCAGAAGGGTGCACACGCGGTTGGCCCCCCGCTTTGAGAGGGATACTGCCTCCGGAGCTTCCTTCACGCAAACATGTAGCCGTCTGCGGGTACACCGCCGTTGACCGACAGGCGGAACAGTACCTGCCGCAGGGCGAGGCCGTTTGAAATAGGCACTGAGGGTCAGTGACGGGAGTCTGTAATGTCTGATGTCACAGGCAATCTCCGGAGCGGGTCGTTGGACACCAAGAGCCCTGCAGGCCGAGCTAGCACCTTTCCCCCTGGCCCTGGCCCTGGCCCTGGCGAGCCCGTGACGCCCCCCAGCAAAGCTGGCCGGCGTAGCTTCTGGGATATGCTGGTAACGAGAGGGCGGGAAGAGGTGCCGCAGTTGGCATCTGCCTTCTTGCCTGTCTCCCGGCCCCCCACTCCCCCCGTAGACCTTGCCCCCTGATGGCCTGTCACATAAAGCAACTCTGTCCCTTCGAGGTGTGTCATGAGGCAGGGTCTCTCTGACACAGAGACCCTCAGCTGAGCAAGCGCCTTCACTTCCCTTTTCTCACGGGGCCCCCACAGCCACCCACAGAGAAGTCGGGCTTCCAGCAGCGAGGGTGCCGGGGCTCAGGAAAGCAGAGTGCTGCTGGAGACCTGGGCCTGCCCCTGGGCCTCCAGGCCCCCCCAGGCTCTCATTACTGGTTCACGATGCCCCATCCTCCACGCCATCCCCCTTCTCAGCAGCACTTCCTCATTCACTGTCTTGCCCCCAGAGTAAAACAGAATGTGGGGACTTGGGTTCCCCTAAAACAACTGATGACATTGTTCTGGATCGGCCAGAAGACACCCGGGGCCGGAGGCGTCACAAAACCGAAAGCGTTCGGACTCCAGGTGGCCCTGAGCGGGGGCCAGGCCCAGATTCTGGAGCCCAAAGACAAAGGTGTGTGTGTGTGTGTGTGTGTCTGCCTGTCTGGTGGTATTGCGTCACAGGGGTGGGGGGCGGGGGGTGTCGGGTCTCCGTAAGCCCACACGTGTCACGCATGGAGGTGAGGCTCTTCCTCCCGCTGTGTCTTCAGACGCAGGACCACACAGCTAGAAGAGGGCGAGGTGGGGACCCTACAGCCTGTGTTTGCTCGTGTGGCTCAGCGCTGGATGGAGTTTATGGTTCAGATCGGTGAGGCCCTCAGCCCCTCGTCCCCTGTACTCAACCCCGTGGCCTGGTCCCCATCCTACAGCCCCACCGTGACAGCTCTGCCCCGGTTCCAGGTTGTGCCTCAGTGTCCAGAAGCTCCACCCACATGGTGTCCCGATTCCTCCTTCCGTCTGTCCTCTCTGAGTTCACTACTCTGGTCACCTCCATGGCCGGAGACACCAGCGTCCGGATCTTTGAGCAGCATTTGTGAGTTTGGAGGTGAAGCCCGGCGAGGCCTGGGAGGTGATGGCCAGGGAATGGGGCCATGCATGGGTGGTCTGCCTTCTGTCCCTCCCTTCCTTCCTCTAGGGGTTCAGAGCCAGACATCTTCAGTCCTTGCTCCCTCGGACAACTGGGCCCGACGCCACGCCCGGCGACAGAGCGGCACCTGCTGCTTCTGGGACGGAACTTCTTGCAGTGGAGGAGACCAACCCAGCAGGGTGAGGGCACGGCCTAGAGGGAGTGAGTTCAGAGTTCTGGGGGCAGGGTGGGCTTAAGAGGATCTACGTCCAGACCCCAACTGAGCACTCCCCCATAGCTGCCAAAGCCGTGCAGCGCTTTGAGCCAGGAGGCGACGGGAGCTGCGGGCGAAGTGCTCCCCGGCAAAGGTTCTTGCTGCTGGAGGTCATGGACAAGAAGGTAGATAGGGGGCAGGGGTTGGGTGGGAGAAGGGGTTCAGTGATGGCACTGACCCTGACCCCTGACTTCTAGCTGCAGCTGCTGACCTACAACTGGGCTCCAGACCTGGGAGCGGCCTTGGGCCGGGCGCTGGTTCGCCTCGTGCAGTGGCAGAACTCGCGCGCCCACCTCGTCTTCTGCCTCCTCAGCCAGAAGCTGGGGCTCTTCCATCATTATGGCCAGTTGGACTTCCCGGTGCGGGACGAAAAGGTGTCTATTGCTCGGGCTCCTTTCTCTAGTTCGGTTCCTAAGGGCTTAGTTCAAGGACCTGCAAGCCAGGAAGCGGGGAGGGGGACAGACTGAGGGCAGAGGTAGTGGAGAGGAAGCATTTGAGAGGGGGCCGTGGGGTGGCAGAGAGGGTCTGCAGGCAAAGGCCACGAACCCACTGTGACACTCCATCTCTCTCAGGAGCCAAACCCATTCCTCCTGCCAACCATGGAAGCGGAGACCCTCATCCGGAGTGCAAGCCCCCCGCTGAGCCGTGAACAGGGCCGGCTGAGTGCCTCCTCTCGGGGCGGGGGCCCCCTTCCCCTCGACACGTTCCCCTTCGATGAGGCCCTGAGGGATATCACGGCTGCCCGCCCCAGCTCCTCGCTCGGCCCTGTGCCCAGACCGCCTGATCCCGTCACCTACCATGGACAACAGTTCTTGGAGATCAAGATGGCGGAGCGCAGAGGTGAGGGCCCTGGGCCGGGCGGGGGGCAGTCTGTGGAGTGTGGGAGGGAGAAGGGTGACGGCTCCGGGGGCCCTCACTAATGGCTGCACCCCTGCCAGAGCTGGAGCGCCAGATGAAGATGGAGAACCTCTTTGTGACCTGGCAACAGCGTTCTGCCCCAGCCAGCATGCCCATCAGTGTGAGTGGCTCAGCCCTGTGTCCTCCCCGAGCATCCTGGGACCCCGGCCCTGGCCACCGTCCCCGCACTCACCGCTTCATCTCCCCAGGCTGCAGAGCTGGAGACCCTGAAGCAGTCGTCCCGCCTGGTGCATTACTGTGCAACGGCCCTGCTCTTCGACCCAGCTGCCTGGCTACATGGGCCCCCCGAGACTTCTGGGCCCCACGAGGGCCAGGTGAGGCTCCAGACTCCCGGGTCTCTCCTGCAGGACCTCCCTTCACCCTCCACGCCCTCTGTTCCTCCACTCCCCGGGGTGCAGTTGACCGGGGCTAGAGCCTGCCTTAATCTCCACTCCCCCAGCGGCGCCATCGCCCCGAGTCTGGGGCCGGGAGCCGGGAGGCCCCCGCCAGCTGCGAGTCGGCAGATGCGCCCCCGCCAGGGGCCCGGGAGGAGCCGTGGCTGAAGGAGCTGAGTCTGGCCTTCCTGCAGCAGTATGTGCAGTATCTGCAGAGCATGGGCTTCGTGCTGGTCCCACTGCGCCCCCCTTCCCCCGCCCGCAGGTGAGCCCCCTCCCCTCCCCGTCATCCCCTCTGCTGCCGCGGACGCGGCCCCACATACCCTGCCATCTTCGCCTGGGCCCCCTCTGAACCCCATGGGCCTTGTTGCACGTCCCTCCCCCCAGACCGAGCACACCCACGAGGGTTGGGGCCGCCTTCCCACGGGCCCCGGGCACGGCCTGTAAACCTCCCAGCCGCACAGGCGTGCGCACAGCCGTGCACACCCTCAGGCTCCCACCTACGTACGACTTGCACAGTGACGGGCCCATGTACCTTCACGCCCTAAATGTGGGCCTGGATTCCTGGCCCGTTCACCGCAGGGGCCTCTCCGGGTATCTCTTGTGGTTCATGGCCCAGGAAGCCCTGTCTTTGCCGAGGTAGTCTCTCTCACCAGGGACCCCTGCGCCAGGCCCACCTGCGTCGTCGTCCTCCAGCCCCTTCTGGGACAGCCATGGCAGGTTCGAGTCTTGGGAGGCAGGCAGCTCCTCTGTCACCACCTTTCAGCTCCCCAGTGCACGGTGATGCATCCACAGCCACTTTTCCTGTCGTGTGTCAGATCTCAGATTCCCATTCCTGTGGCCCTGCTTTATGTTATTCTCCACATCTGAGCCTCAGAGTCTGTGTTCCCAGCCCCTTCCCCGTGTCTGTGGGAACCTCCCTCTTCGTGTTGCGCACAGTTACTTCTGCGTACGAGTTGTACTTCCTTAGTCAGGACACCGCATGGCCCGGAGAACCACTTCCAACTTCTTAGCGTTTCTGAAACCAGCTCTCCAGCTCCCAGGCCTCCCTCCCTCTCCCAGGCATTAGGAAGAGAGGACAGGCCTGCTCCTCTGGGACCCTGCCCCTCTCATTTCTGGGCACCGGGGCCTGAGGGGGAGCTCTGCTTGCTGCCCTGACAGGTCCCCCTAAAGGAGCATCTCTGAGAGACTTCAGTTTCCATACTTTCCATTCAGTTTGAAGCGCTTCCCAAAAGTCTGAGTTCCTTTTTAAGACAAAAGACAGTAGGGGCAACTAGGTGGCTCAGTCAGTTGGCTGTCCCATTCTTGATCTCAGCTCAGGTCTTGATCTTAGGATCATGAGTTCAAGCCCCACATTGGGGTCCATGCTGGGTATGGAGCCTACTTTAAAAAATAAAATAAATTTTTTTTAAGACACCGGGTTAAAAAATATGTTTCTAGAGCCAAATTTACAGTCAGGCCTTCCTCTCTCACCAGTCTTTAATAACCAGCACCAATCGCTGCTTAAGCCTTGTTCCAATTTCCTTGAGGATTAAATGAGACATTTCTTTTCGCCAGAGGCTTTGACACACCCCACCTCACCCTCCAACCCCAGATTGCCAGCAAGCGCTCTGGCGATTTATAGCTCCTGATACAATGAGTGCATTCTATCGGCATTGCCGTTTTCCTTATTCACAGTACCTTCCTTGCTTCTCTTCTCCCCTTACATCTGAGTTGAGTAGGCCTATGGGACCCTAAAACTGCCATTCCTTAGTCAAAAAAGAACCACTTTTCTCCTCTCAGGGGAAAGTACCTAACCAGAGCGTCAAGCATGTCCTTGAATTTTCCTCCTGAAATCTTAGACGTGCATCAGCCTCTCCTTCCCCCCGTTACGTTTTCCCCTAAGTTCTCCATCCCCTCACGGGGTCTCCCCATGGTCCCAGCAGCCTCTTGTGCCCTAACCTGACCTCTCCCCTCCCACCGGTGGAAAGGGGCCCGCTCTCCACCTCCCCACGGAGCACTCCTCCGGCTTCCCCTTAGAGCGGCAGCTGCTGAGGAGCCCTGCTGCCCCGCGGTGTAGACCTGGACTCCAGTCCCAGCCACTCCCCCGACACGGCACTCCAAGCAGGTCCTTCCCCTCTCCGGCCCCGTCTCCACTCCTGCAGATTGCTTGCCCATGGAAGCGATTGTGGGGCTGCTGGCCAGCCTCATCCTCTTTCCCCCTCTTTTCTGCAGCACCAGCCGGCTGCGGGCCATGGCCGTCCTTGGAACAGAGGGTCGTGGCTCCTTCTCCTGCCCTAAAACCAAGACCGATGGGAGCCCCAAGGTAGCGCATCGTCGTGTACCTTCCCGACAGTGTAATCAGCGGTGCCCCAGCCCCAGGTGTCACTGAGCCAGAATCACTGACCCAAAGGACTCCCCTGCTGGTTCGAGGCTGGTGAATCCCCATCCCTTGCCCCTGAACCCTAGTGCTTCTACTTTCTTTAGAGCACCGGCTCTCCGGTCACCACCTACCACCTGCAGCGGGCATTGCCCGGGGGCATCATCCTCATGGAGCTGGCTTTTCAGGTGAGCTGGAGGAGCAGTGAGGGGAGAGCCGGGCCCACCTGTCTCTTGCCCTCCTGACCTCATCTTTACCCTCTCTCCAGGGCTGCTACTTCTGTGTCAAACAGTTTGCCTTAGAATGTTCCCGAATCCCCATGGGGCAAGCTGTCAACTCTCAGGTATGTGGTGGGGACAGAGAAATACGGGGTCTCAGGCATACACATCCCCAGTGCGCTGTGGCTGGTAAGAGGATGGGTAGTCTGGGCCGGTGGCAATCTAGTGCTGCGGGCTGGCCAGGTCAGTGGCCATTCTGGCACTGTGACTGGGTCATCCACCCCTCAGCCTCGCCCTGGCAGTGGGCCACACGGTATTCCACCGTAGCGCTGGAGGCAGAAGGCAGTCCAGCACGGGCTGCTCTGGTCCTGTGGTCATCGCGGGACTGCCAGGAGCCCAGCACTGTGGTCAGTCTGTACCCATAGATGGCCAGTGAGGACCTTTGAACATATTGGGTCATCTGACACGTGGGGGCATCAGTGCCATGGGCAGTGCTGGCCCGATCGAAAGCTGGGGACAGCCAGGCTTTGTCAGGCTCGCCACTAACACTTAGAATAAGGACCAGAGTTCCCACTCACACAGCGCACCCCTGGCACTTGGTTGTTATTTATGTCCCTGTCGTCTGCCTTGAGGCAGTGCCTCTGTACCCAGGAGGGTCCAGCTCCCAGGACTGCTCAGACTGGGTCAGGATCGAGTGAGGTCAGGGACCCGAAGCCCTCTGGACTTGAGTTAGTTCAGCTCCTTCAGCCACCAGGCATGTCGTGTGAGGGCCTGGGCCTTCTTTGTGCCTCTCATTTCATTCCCGAGATCAGGATCTGACTGGGCCTAGTCCGCCTGACTCATCATACCTCGATAGCTCACATCCAGCCCGTGGATGGTTGCCTCTGACTTGCATGTGGACACCTAGTGCAGCCATCACAGAATAAGGTGACCCCGAAAAGCGTGGTGACTTTACGTGCAGAAAGCCTCCCTGGGCCGCAGTGCTCCGATGGGGCTCTAGATAGGCAGATAGGCTTCCCCACTTTGCTCTTGTGCTGGCGGGAGAGACCCAGCCCCGTGACTCTCTCGAGCTCCTTGAAGTCCTTGTGGCTTCCTGCCCCTGATCTCCATCCAGCTTATCTCTCTCTGCCCCTACTTGTGTGATCGCCGGCCCTCCGCACATTTCTAAATTGCTATGATGTTGCTGTTGTTGCTAAGTGCAGAGTAGGCATACTCAGCAGAGAGGAGAGTTTTTCTCCTCCTGTAGATCTAAGGGGACCCGCATCCATGGAGGTTAAGTACACGTCCTCTGCAACATGCTAGTCGGCGACAGGACTGGGGCTGAAATCTGGGTCTGTGGCCAGGAGCCCTCCGCTAACACACGCCGTCATGCACCCTCCCCGACAGTGATGTCAGCAATGTCCCTGAGCCTGAATTACGTCCCCCCCGGCCTTCCTCTCTTCCTCTTCCCTCCTCCATGAGCATCCTGAGCCCTTTCCACTGTAGTGCTCGTGATCATCATAATCCGTGGGCGTTCAGTATACCACACGTTCTTTAGCTTTACAAAGACCTCTGCTTCCTATGAGAATAAGGGAACTTAGATGTCCTGTAGGAGACATCGTGACTCAGCCAAGACCACACAGCTACTCTGACCCTAGGCTGTCACTTCTTCTTCAACAGCCAGTTCTTTCCTTTCCTAATGACCTCTGCGCTCAGTGCTTCCAAGGGCCTGGGCCTGTAGATCCCGCCAGCCCAGCACCACAGGTCCAGCAGCTGACACACTTCCGGTGACAGTGGCTTCCATCAGGAGAAGCACCAGCTCTGTGTCTCCATCTTCCTTTCTTCCTCCGTCCGTGGTTCGTTCGTTCATTCACAGGTCAATTAAAGGAGGCCCACCCTGGCCTCGCCTTGGCACGATGTCCCAGAGCACGCTTTATGAACGAGTAGGAGCTAGCCAGATTTGGGGAGCAGGGAGAGCAGCATTCCAGGCAGAGAGAACAAGCAGGTATAAAGTGAATACGGTGTCCTGGGAAGAGCAGGTAGTTGGACGGGAAGGTCAAGCTGGAGAGATGGGAGGAGCCAGGAGAGCCTTCCCAATAGCACATTGCATGCCTGGCCTCCCCTGGCCACCTGCAGAACACCGTGGCACTTGGCTACATTCTGCATGACACTGTCTTCCAACGTCCTACACCTGCGGCCTGATGTTGGTGGTCCTGTGTGCCCGCCGCTAGAACGCACGCTCCTTGAGGCCGGGTCCGCCCCCCTCCCAGCGTGTCCCCAGCGCCTCGAAAAGTACCTGGCGGGCCCTAACCAAGTATGTTTTGCATCAGTGACCTGTGCAGGCTTGAGCGGACTCTGGGATAGTCGAAAGGCCCATCTGTCAGAAAGGTCATAGTTTCCACATAAACAGAACGGCGTTGCTGTATGAAAAAGGGAATGCACGGACGGGGGCTTCCCAGGAAGAGGGAGAGAAACGGGACCTGGCAGCTTGCCAGGTCCTGACCCGGTGCCCCGCCCCCTCCCCAGCTGTCCATGCTGTTCACGGAGGAGTGTGACAAGGTGCGCGACCTGATGCACGTGCACTCGTTCAGCTACGACTTCCACCTGCGCCTCGTGCACCAGCACGTGCTGGGCGCCCACCTGGTGCTGCGTCACGGCTACCACCTGACCACCTTCCTGCGGCACTTCTTGGCCCACCACCCCGACGGGCCCCACTTTGGCCGCAATCACATTTACCAAGGTCGGTGCCCGAGGGCAGGCCGGTGCACCCGAGCTAGAACAGACCCCGGGGCGTCTCCAGACCAGGGCCGATGGGACCACTTCCTGGGGTCAGACCTCCGCCCCTCCTGTCCCACCCTGTCCCATATTGTTAATCACCTCACGTCACTTGGGCCGTGTCCCTGTGTCTCTGGTGTGTGTCTTTCTTTGAAGTTCTTCACACTGTTCCCTATCAAAACTTAGATCCTGCCCTCTGTCTGTCCTGAGCCACTTTGGGCCCATCTCTGTGTCCTCCAGGACCTTAGGAGCCCCCCAGAATAACAGCCTGTCCACCTGTCAGTGAGAGCCCTAAGGATGTCTGTCCCCCGGTCACACCTGTTCAGCCTGCCTGTCGCAGGCTCAGCGTCTCCTGTAACTCGCCCCTCAGGGACACTGGAGCTCTCCACGCCGCTCATTGCCGCCCACCAGCTGTATAACTACGTAGCCGACCACGCCAGCTCTTACCACATGAAGCCCCTGCGGATGGCCCGGCCAGGAGGCCCCGAGCATAACGAATATGCCCTGGTATCGGCGTGGCACAGGTGAAGCTGGGGGAGTGGGGGGCACCAGCCAGTGCTCTGGCGGAGGTGAGGTCAGGGCCATCCAGGCAGTCGGGAGACTTCTGTTTGCTGGAACCAGAGGGATGGGCTTGGCTTCATTAGAACCTCAGGGTTGGCATCTTCCCCACCCCCACCGCACAGCTCCGGCTCCTACCTGGACTCCGAGGGGCTTCGTCACCAGGACGACTTCGATGTGTCTCTGCTAGTGTGTCACTGTGCTGCACCCTTTGAGGAGCAAGGAGAAGCCGAGCGGCACGTTCTGCGGTCAGCAGACCCCCCCACCTCGAGTGTGCCCGTGGCCCGGCCTCCCCTGTGCCCTTGTTGTCTGTGTGTCGCATTCTGCTCACCGCATTCCTACCCCGTCCCCACCCCAGGCTGCAGTTCTTCGTGGTGCTCACCAGCCAGCGAGAGCTCTTCCCCAGACTCACCGCAGACATGCGCCGCTTCCGGAAGCCACCCAGGCTGCCCCCTGAGCCGGAAGCCCCTGGGAGCTCAGCCGGCAGCCCTGGGGAGGCCTCAGGGCTTGGTCTGGCCCCTGGACCAGCTCCCTTGTTCCCCCCGCTGGCTGCAGAGGTGGGGGTGGCGCGGGCTCGGCTGGCTCAGCTGGTCCGGCTGGCTGGAGGGCACTGCCGTCGGGACACGCTCTGGAAGCGTCTCTTCTTACTGGAGCCTCCAGGGCCTGACCGGCTACGGCTTGGGGGGCGCCTGGCCCTGGCGGAGCTGGAGGAGCTCCTGGAAGCAGTCCATGCCAAATCCATCGCGGACATTGACCCCCAGCTGGTAAGTGGCCGTGGGTTCTAGAAGGGTCTGGTTTGGATACCAGGGATTCTAGCAGTGGCCAGGGGCGGAGGGTGCAGAGATCTCAGGTGGCTCTGAGACAGCAGATCCAGCCCCACGGACCTTCCCCTAGGACTGCTTCCTGTCTATGACGGTCTCCTGGTACCAGAGCCTGATCAAGGTTCTCCTGAGCCGCTTTCCTCAGAGCTGTCGCCATTTCCAGAGCCCAGACTTGGGAACTCAATACCTGGTAAGTCTCTCTGAGCCTCTCCTGAAGGCGGAGATGTAGCCAAAGGCCTCATCAGAGAGTTGACAGGTCCCTGAAGGAGCCCCAGCCCAACTAAACGAGGTCTGCTTTGGCGGGAGGCCGAGGTGGAACGGGATCTACATGAAACCCTTCAAGCCCTGAGCACTGAGCCCCGACATAGGATTCGTGAGAGCAGCCTGGCGTTCTGACCTTAAAAGCTCACAAAAACACAAACCTTTGGCTAGAGATCCTGAGGGCCAAGCTCTGGAGCTTCATCAGTGGTTGTCTTAGGGGCTGGACTCCCAAG
This sequence comes from Nasua narica, assembly GCA_028533885.1. Taxonomy (NCBI): domain Eukaryota; kingdom Metazoa; phylum Chordata; class Mammalia; order Carnivora; family Procyonidae; genus Nasua; species Nasua narica. The sequence goes on from CM052798.1 coordinate 29,938,948, forward strand.
AAGGATCTCTGGGGCTTTAAAGCCTCGTCACCCAAAGTGCGGTCTTCACAGCGGCGGCGGCAGCGGCACCTGGGAGCTTGCCAGAATGCAGGCTCTCGGGCCCCAGCCCCAACCCGCTGACTCAGCGGGTCTAGCCCAATCCCCAGGGGCATGTGAGAGGCTAAAAGCACTACCTGGGCCAGGTAGAGGGGATAAAGGCTCAGGTGTTGGCCGGACAGCGTGGGGGGTTAAGACACTGAATGGGGGGCCTGATGAGAGCGGTGGTTGTGGGGAGGAGACATTCGGAAGCAGACTTCCAAAAAAGTCGGAGCTGGCCCATAGGGAGGGGTCCCGCCACACTGCGTGTGGGGGAGGCGAGCTTCAGGGTGTGAAGGGGACTCCCAGTTTGCTGAGGTGAGCTGACAAGGCTGCGGCCATGCAGGGTGGGGGGCAGCGAGCAGATGGGGGCACTCCTGTGGATGAGGGGTGCACTGAAGCAGGGCTGGATTTGGGAGAAGGGTGATGAGTTGAGTCGGAGGTTCATAAGGCCCTCCCAGGACTGCATTCTAGAAGGTTTATGGACGCTGGGGACCCGAGCCCAGGAGAGAGAGACCTGGGCAACAGCTACGTGAAGAGGTCGTCACTGGAGCCTGGGAGTAGAAGGAATCACCTGGGAGAGATCGCAGAGCTGAGCAAAGGGACAGCCAGACTTAGGGGCACAGTCCGGGGAGGAGGGGGCGGTCAAAGAGATGCAAGACCCAGGGCAGGAGGCAAGGAGGGGTTGTACCAAGGCTGGAGAACCGTCCGTGAGCCTGCCAGCTTTGTGCAGGGCCTTCCAGTCAGGTGCCTCCCCCTCGCTCTGAGGAGGCTGGTGCGGCTGACGGGGAGCCGAGGATGAGGATGGAGGTTCAGTTGAGACACAAGGTCCTGGGCGCCTGGAACGCAGGTGGGCTCAGGTGTGGCGATGGGAGCAGGCCTTCCTCAGACCGGTCTCAATTCCAGAATGCCCTCGAGGAAGGCGGACGCCGCCGCAGGGGACACAGCCCTCACTCCCCGTGACACTCTATCTTTCACTGCAGGTTGTGCTGAATCAGAAGTTCACGGACTGTTTCGTGCTGGTGTTTCTGGATTCCCACTTGGGAAAGACGGTAAGAACAGGGGTGAGGGGCTTTGTGTCAGCCTAGTGGGAGGCTCCCCCCGGAGCCCACAGAGGTTGGGGAGCCCTGCTTCCCGGGCCTGCCCTCCCTCCTCTCACCCCTGCGCCCCTGCCGTGTTCCCCACAGTCTCTGACAGTGGTTTTCCGAGAGCCCTTCCCGGTGCAGCCCCAGGACAGCGAGAGCCCCCCTGCCCAGCTAGTGTCCACCTACCACCACCTCGAGTCTGTCATCAACACCGCCTGCTTCACCCTCTGGACCCGCCTCCTCTGAGGGCCGGACCAGTGAATGGCACCGTTCCTGGAACCCTGGGGGTCCAGAAGCTTGCCCGCTTGAAGCAGGACTGACCAGCCCTTTTGGGCCCGGACACCGAAGGGGACACCAGAAGCTTTGTGACTAGATCTCGGGTCTGCAGCCCCAGCCTCGTGGCGGGAGCTGCCCTCCTTCCTGAGCACTTGCACTGCTGACTGGCCTGGGCCTCCAGAGGGCAACTCCCTGAGGTGCCCATCTCCTCTCAGGCCCCTGGACCCTTCCAGAAAGGGACTCCACCTTCCTGCTCCCCTGGTGGAGTCCCAGGAACTCACGGCAGGTGGCAAGCGCTCACCCGAGAGCTCTGTGCCTGAACGCCGGCTCCGAGACCCTGACGGCCGGCGGCCACCCCGCCCCTGCTTTGAGCCCTCTGCCCTTCGTGTCCCACTTGAACGTCATTGCTGGACGCTGCCGCTGAGATCCATCACCTTGGTTCCAATGCCCGCTCTGCCTCTGAAGCCCCTGTGACCACAGGCGAGTCCCTGAGCTCCCGGACCCATGGTCTGTGGTGTGTAAATGAAGAGGCGGACTCACACCCCCCGTGCGCACAGGAGACGGGAGCACGGGGCCATGGGCCGGACGTCCCTTCCCCTCTCACCGGGAGAGCAGCGCCGGGAGAGCGAGGGGTGAGACACTGTCCTCCAACCACCCAATAACACACACGTGGGACAGTGTTCAGCAGGTGGTCTTTAATGCAGGAGATGCGGGCGGCTGGGCGCCCTGTCCCCCAGAGGCAGGTGGCTGCAGGGCGGGGCCTCAGCGGCCAGCCTGAGGGCCACCCCGCCTGTCCCGGTACGCTCGGAGCCAGCTCAGGCCCTCTGCTGTGTCTCCTGAGGAGAGAGGGCGCTGGTGGCGGCTCTGGTGGCGGCTCGGCCCGTGAAAAGCGCAGCCATGCCCAATACCTGTCCCTCCGGAGCTCCCTCCCCCGGGGCCCGGCCCGGAGCCCCAGTGCCCCCTCACCTCGAGGCCGGTACTCGCAGCCCACAAAGCCCTCGTAGCCTTCATCCTCCAGCAGTTGGAACAGGTAGGGGAAGTTCAGCTCTCCGGGGCTGTCAGGCTCCCCCCGGCCCGGGACCTGTGCCACCTGCACATGCCCTAGACACAGATGGCGGCAGGTGGCGGGCTCAGGCTCCAGCTGAGGCCTGAGGGACAGATGGGGGCGGGGGGCGAAGGGCGGGAACATAGTAGACAAGAAGGAGCAAAGAAAGACCCCTCTCACCAACGAGGGGCAGGAACTCCCGTATGTTTCCTGTCAGGTTCCCATCCATGATTTGCCAGTGGAATATGTCCTGGGTAGAGAATACCAGTCTGAGACCCTGAAGGTCCCCTTGCCCCCACCCCATTCTCCCCAGACGTGGGGAACATGGGCCTTCTGAGAAGCATTCCCTTTCTTCCGCTTACCATCTGTAACTGGAGGTTGGGTCTTCCAACCTTCTGTAAGATGGCTGCCGCTGGGAGAGAAACCGGGGAGGGGGCCGTGAAACCCAAGGAGAGCGCAAGAATCAGAGGGGACTAGGGCAGGGGGCACAGGGCTGCGGTCCTACCCTGCTGGGGGGTGTCCAGGAAGTACTGGGGGTCAGTGATGCGGGTATTGATGGGCTCCAGCAGTCCCACGAGGCTCTCCTAGCACCAGGGTGGGCCCATGGTCAGAGCTGTGCTCCAGCTTCCTGCCCCCTCTGCCAGTCACTGGTGAAGCCCGTCCCCGTTTCCTCTGAGCTGGGCTAGTGTCCGGCCTCGTGCCTCCTTTGCTGTTCCCACTGTGTGTCCTTGGTCTCACCTGAGCCAAAACTCCAGCTGCGTGCCTTAGGTTCTCCAGAAAAACTGTCTCCATTTCACTCCTGACTGCCGCTCGGTCAGCCCCCTGGGGTACTCGGCCAGCCATCAGGTGAATCCTGGGGGGAGGTGGCGCTGGAGGAGGCTGGGGAGGCCATCCTGACAGCGGGGCCCTCATCCCTGTGTGTGCCCCTCCAGCTGCCCTCCCATCTCCCCTGCCGGCTGGGCTGTCGCCTCTACTCCTGTGTCAGCCTGAGGCCAAGCCCTTTCCCAGGTACCTTCAGAGGGTCACCCCATCCTCCCGCCTCAGAGACCTCTCCTTCAGCCCGCCCTGTCTTTACCTCTCCTTTCCAGCGGCCCCCTCCTTGGGGCTATAAACATGCATGTCAGCCTCACTTTCTAACAAGTATTTTGACCCTTTCCCTTAAGTATTCCGCGCTGCGCGTCTCCACTCCTTGCAGCTGTTCCTTAGATTCTTCCCATCTGCTTTCTGCCCCCCTCCCCACTCACCAGTAATGCCCCCGCTGCCAGTCCCATCTCAGCCGCTGACCCTCAGCGGGATCAACGATCAGGGCCCATTGTGCCTCCCCCACCTCCCCAACTCCAGAGGGCCCCATCTCCAGCCTCAGGAACTGCTGAGCACCCCAAGCCTTCTCTTGTCTCTGGTCACTACATCCTTGCCTCCTGTGCTCCTTACATCAAGCAAATGCCTGTTCACTTAACTTTGAGACCCAGTTCAACATCACTACCTGTAAAAAGTTTCCTCTGATCCCGGACAGGTGCCATAATCTGACCCTCAAATGGATCACCCTGTATATTTGCTATTTCCCTGGACAGCTCCTGACACGTGATCCCCACGTGAAAGAGCAGCAAACAGAAGGACACAGGACAAATAAAATACTAAAGGCAATTGACAAAGGACTAGGGCTGGCGGAGTGGAGAAGGGCCAGTGCGCCGACTCCTGAACCTCTCCAACCCGGTGTCCCGTTCTCCCAGACCCCAGACGTGGGACAGGGCCTTGGAGGAGACCGGGCAAGATGAGGAGGAGGTGAAGGAGAGGGTAGGATACCTGGGACAGCCCAGAGCCTTGGCGTACAGCACTGCCTGCTCCAGCCCCTCTCGGAAGGCCGCTTGCCTCCCGGGAACGGCCCCCAGCCCCATTTCCCCTTTCTCTCGGTCTCCTGCGGAGAGAACAGGCCTCAGCCCCGGCTCGCATTCCCGGGCCTCCCGGCGCCCCCCGCCCGGCCCCGCCGCGCACCAGGGGGCGTGTTGATCAGCACCAGCTGCAGCCCCGCTTCCCGCGCCGCGCGCGCCAGTGCCTCGGGCGGCTCCGCGTACGGCCAGGCCACCTCGGCGGCCTCGAAGCCCGAGCCGCCGGCCGCCCGGAGCCGCGCGGGGAGCCCGGGGAGCTCGGGGAACAGCCACGACAGGTTGGCCGAGAAACGGAGCGGAGCCATGACCGGCCAGGGACGCGCGCAGGCCAGAGTCCAGGACCGGCCGGAAGGCGGAAGCAGGCGGGCGCCGCAGCACGGACCGGACCCGGCCGGGAGGGGGAGCGCCGATCAAGGGGAGGGCGCTGCGGAACCCCGGCGGGCGGAGGAGCGCCGATCCGGCGGAGGGCGCTGCGGGGCCAGGCTGGGCCCGGCTCGGGAGGGCGCGCCTGAGGAGCCCGACCCAAGGGCGGGAACGCGTTGGCGCCGCGAGCCAAGCCAAGGGCTCTCTGTGCCCACCTTTTTTGGTTAGAAAAGCAGTGTGGGGTAAAGACCGAGGACGTCCAGAAAAGTGACATTTTTCGAGACTGGAGAAAGGGAAGGAAATGCGGGGAGACGAGACAGAACCAAGCGAGAGAGAAGCTCGGCCCGGGGTGGGGGGTGCCGGCGAGAGAGCACTCCCCTACCCCCGCTCCAACCACGGGAGGGAGGGAGGGGGCTGGGGGCCCCCTGGGCTAAGAGCCCAAGGAGAAGGGTAAGAGAGAGCTGGTCCGTCCCGAGAACCCAGTTAAACGCAAGGAACGTGAACTTTAACAAATACTTAGTATTTTCCCTCATTATAAAAATAATATCTGTTCATTATGCAACGTTTGAAAGCTACAAGATGAAATCAAGAGCATTTAAATCGCCAGTCATCGCACCACTAACTTTCCCTTACAGATTAAAAAATAAACATAAGCAGTTTTTTTTTTCCTTAGGGAATTCTGATCATACAGTACATGTAATTTTATGGTCTGCTTTTTCATTTAATATTATTTTGTTAACATTTCCCCGTGTTCAATATCCTTCAAAGTCATTGCATTCGCCGCTCATTGTGCCGTACCCGCAGCCCGGAGTTTATCCCCCTGCTCTGTTGATGGTCATTAGGGTTTTTCAACATCCGTGTGTGCGTGTGCTCTGAGAGCACTTAAATGCACCTCTTGGCTCCATCTCTGAATTTTTTTCTGAGGTTCCTTTGAGATGCGCATTACAGTATTTACCAGCCCAAAGTGCTTTATAAGGAAGACTGACCCCACCCCCTGGTCTCTGCCCTGAGCCGCTGTGGGCGAGGGTGTTCCCTCTTACCCCCCAGCTGATTGGGCCACAGGAGGACTTCTGATCCAAGTGCAGCCACTGCCTCGGTTGGCCAAAGACTCATTGATCTGACCAATCAGGTTCTGTTTCTCTAAGTCCAAACCAGGAAGTACTGAGAAAGTCAACTAAGAGGTGGTCTCGCCAAAAAATCATTGTGGCTGTAGAAACCAAGTAAGTAGGACTCAGTTGGTGAAGGAACGCTAGCGCAGACAGGGGGGTAACCAAGCACCAGAGTACGAGGGGTAGAGGTAGCACGTGGAGAAACCTCTGCGTAGAGTTTCTCCGGCTGGCGGAACGCACGACTGTCTGGGGTCTGTGTACCTCCCAGGCTGGGATGTTTAGACTTTCCTGGGTTTCTGTTGTCTGTAGGCTCTTCATGTTTCTTGAGAGAATCGGAATGAGTTTATTTCATCCTCAATAACCCGAATGATTGGGAAGAATCCTAAGGCTGGAATTACACAGTCTGCAAATAGGAACATGTTTAAGGTCTTGATGCTCTGCTAAACTGCTTTTTAAAAACATTGCGAGTTTATACTCCACCAGTATGTGGGTGGAAGTCCTCTTGGTCTCTTTTCTGTGCTAGCTTTGACAGACGGAAGCCCCAAGGGCCACATTAGGAGCACCCAACTTCCCCTCCGGGTCGCTGCTGGCCTCTATCCCCAGGCAGGCCGGCTCAGACAGCTGGGGTCCAGGCCAGCGTCAGAGTTCATGCAAGCGGCCAGCAAGTTCCATTGCTGAGCTCTGCTTCTAAGAACAGATCCCCACCAGCTAGTCCTGATCACCTGACTTCTTGCCCATTGGCAGCTGGTGTTATACTTGGAACTTGGACTTCTCCTGAAACGAGTTTCTTGGGTAGAGTCCAATCAGGATGTGACCTCATTAAGTTTAACATTTTAATCAATCCCAACTTCAGCATGTTTGTAGTCCAATGTTGACCATGCAGAATAACATCTAAGAAAAGTATTTCCTTTTTTTTTTTTTTTTTTAAGATTTTATTTGTCAAAGAGAGAGAGCACAAGCAGGGGGAGTGGCAGGCAGAGGGAGAAGCAGTTCCCTGCCGAGGAAGGAGCCCAGTGTGGGACTTGATCCCTAGACCCTGGGATCACGACCTGAGCCGAAAGCAGTTGCTTAACGGACTGAACCACTCAGGCGTACTAAAAGTAATTCCTTCTTAACACTTCACTATAAATCTTTGAGTGTGTAAATTCTACTAAGACTTTAAAAGCACCACCATGTGCTGGGGTCCGCTCCCTTGTATGTACACCCTTTGGGCAGCAGAGGTGATGTATAAATATAAACTGGAGGGTCCTGACTCACTTTCCCCCTTTTCTTCAACACCTTCACATATTACATCAAAATAAATGCAAAAGGAGGACAATGCCCGTGAAAATTATTTTCTTTTTTTTTTAAGATTTTATTTTTAAGTAATCTCTGCACCCAATGGGGGGCTCAAACTCATAACCCCGAGATCAAGGGTCACATATTCCACCACAGAGCCAGCCAGGTACCCTGAAAATTATTTTCTTTACTCACTGTTTGACTTCCTACCCTATACGACTTTGCAACACAGGCATTATTACAGTAATTTATTATTACAAATCTTAATTCTTTGCATTTAGCTTTCAACCAAAGAATTTAGTATGACAATGAGTTAAAGTAACAGCTCAGAAATAGTTACTTGGATGGTGGCTAAGACTTGAGTGTAGAGTTCAGGGTCTTGTTTGATCGCTGGATTGCACTTGCCAGTGTGATTAAAAAAATGTGTGTGTGTGTGTGTGTGTGTGTATACACACACATATACATAGACACACGTGCACACACACACACCTCATGTGAAATGGACATCAAAACCTCAATGAAATTCATTTTATACCTTCCAGATTGACAAAAAATTTTAAGTCAGACATTATCAGATAGTGGATTGGATTTGGAACAATTGGAGCATTTATCCACTGCTGGTAGAAGTGTGTGAATCGCTGCAGTCACTTTGGAGATCAATCCAGTGGTATCGCTTAAGGCCGAACATCCAGATACATTTGATCCCGCAGTTCCTTCCCCTGAAGGGACGTTTGCACAGGTGTAAAGGAACCCCACTATTTATGCACCAAAATGCAAAACTAACCTCAATGTCCACTAGTACATATAGAGATGAGTCGTGGGATAGCCATCCAGGGTTACACAGAAAAGTGAAGACAAAGCTCGTGGCTCAAATAACACAGTGGAGTTTGCGCCTGTGTTCCGGTGATAGATGAAGAGCTTAGTGAAGTTTGGGTTAAACTGGAAACATCAGCGTGAACACATCAACGGGATAAATCTCAGAAACGTAATCTTGAGGGAAAGAAGCGAATCACAGAGAAATACACAGAGTGCGATCCCGTTTACACAAAGTCCAAAGCAGGGAAGACCGAACTATGTCTTGTGTAAGGACACGAGCATCTGTGGCAAAACTGTGACGATGAGCAAATCATGATTGAATCATGATTGCAAAATTCAGGGTGACGGTGGGCTCCAGAGGGGGAGGGAAGAGGGGAGCGACAGAGACTTCAAAAGCCATGGCCACCCCCTTTCCCTTACGCTGGCTGAGACGGTTGCATATGCACGCACCCCCATTTTATCATTACTCTACCCACGTCTATTTTATAAATACCATGTTGTATCTGTTTCGTATTTAATAAAAATGAGTTTGTAAAACCTTCTGGGAGCATTACTGCCACCTGTTAGCACATTTTACATTAACATCCTTCTGGTAATGTCACCTAAATCGCAAGCCTTTTTCGGCAGACTCAGCTTGTTTGTGATAGACTGTAGTCACCACATTCTGGAATCGACGTGTCACTGTTCCGCGTGGTGGTCTTTTATCCTATTACCTGCCTAGAACCTGTGGTAGGCAGCCTGTCCAGTGGCCCCCCAGTGATGTCCACCTCATGGTCTTCACACCCTCTCCCCTTGAATGTGGGCCGGACCTGGCAACTTCCTTCTAGCAGAATAGAATAGAACCTCAGAGATTAGGTCACAAAAAGGCTGTGGTTTCCATCTTGGGCGCCCCCTCTCACTCTTTCACTCCCTCGCTCTGAGGAAAACCAGCTGCCCTGCTGTGAGCTGCCTTATGGAAAGAAACAGGGCAAGGGGCTAATGTCTCTGGCTAACAGCCAGCAAGGACCTGAAGCCTGCCCACAGCCATGTGACGGAGCTTAGAAGGAGATCTGCTGCCATGAAGCCTCAACGCTCTACCTCCAACCACATGTTAATTGCAGCCTTGTGACAGAAAGGGTTTGACTCAGAGATACCAGCTAAGCCACACCTGGATTCCTGACCTACAGAAACTCTTTGATAATAAATGTTGGTTTTTTGTTTTTGTTTTTTTTAAAATGTTGGTTGTTTTAAGCCACCAAATTTTGAGGTAATCTGTTAGCAACAGTGGACAACTAATGAAGAATCTCTTTTTTCTTCTGGGATAAGTTCCCTGGTTTGAGGAAACAATGACACCACTCCTGCACCTTAAGGCATAAATGGGTGCTGCCATTTTCCTATGAGTCCTTTGTCCAAGTCCCAGTGATTGGTCAATGAGTGGGCACCTGACCCAAGCTGGATCAATCATCTAACCTATTAGAGACGTGGTAGGTCGCCTACCCAACATCTGCTACCTCTTTTCTCCTTCTTAATAGAACCAAAGCTCATGGGGACAGTCAGCCAGCGAGAATAAAGCTAACGTACAGAGCAAAGTAGCAAAGAAAAACGAAGTGGCACTGTATTCAGCACTCGGAACCTCTGTGAGGGAATCAACCAGGCTGGCCTTTTGACTTCATCTTAACTCTTTCTAGAAACCAGATGTTCCAGAACGAATTTGCTTTTTCCAACCCAAGATCCAGCATGGTGCACGATTCCAGGAAATACTTGGTTCTCTTGGAAAAATGTAACTTCCTCAATTTAAAGACCTGAACCCTGGGCACTGAGGCTATGTATTTATGTCATTTTCTGAATTTATATCATTTCATATAGCCAGTAGTGGAGCCTTTATCTTTCGAAGTCAGGAGTTTATACTGGTGTTTTTCATTTCACCCCACCTTCCTTAAGCACTTTCCTACCTCGTTCCAATACAAGAGCATCTTCATTTCTATTTAACTTTCTTTTTTGAGCTACCAGTTTTTATACCCCTTCTATACAGCAATGCTCAAATCGGATTCCACAGATCATGTTCTATATTTTCACATCCAACCGTGTGTTCAGTTACAGGTGCCTAGATGTAAGAATAGCAACATTCAAGTGTTACTCTATTTTTTTTTGAGCCCCTGAAGGTTCATTGCTAAGGCTTTGGAACTGATCTTCCCTGCTTCTCTCAGTAGGCCAGCAATAGTCCATATCACACGGATTCGTGATTGCTTGGAACCACATCAGAAAGGAAGCTAAGTCCTCAGTAAAGTTTTTCTTTCATCCTTTTCTCTTGTATCCGAGTACATCATTGAGAACTATCCATGGTGCGTCCACGTTAGGACTCTCCCACTAAAATTTCAGCACATTTAAACAGAATCATCTCGCACACACAGTATGTTGAATAACATCATTATACAAAACAGCATGGAATTTTTATGAAAATTGTTTGCACGAATGATCATATAATATTTTTGGGAGGGTATTATCATATTTCCTGTTTCATGTTATACCCCCTTATCTTGCAAAGGGGATTTCCTATAACTGGCCCTTTAGTTTCTATTCTGTTACTGGTGATCTGGATCACATGCAGACACTTTCTTGTGCCCTTCCCTTACATACGCACACTATTAGGGACACGCAAGGCCCTTGACGGCCTTAACTAGTGGAGGCTTAACTCACCATACGTCCAACCGCATGCAAACTTTAAACTTGGTTAAATACAACCAATGTATGTGTGATTAAAAGGGTACAGGTGTGAATATTCAAAAGCTGGTTTTTATATTGGAAATTTTGAAAAATCTCAGTAACCCTGACTACAGAATCCTATCCTTCCCTTGTTTAATCTTTATGCACGTGAATTCTACTCTTGGTGTTATGTACATACTTTTTGCTGTTTGTTTCTTTTTCAATATATATCAGATATATGTAGGAAATAGATTTTTAGGAAAATATAAATAACTCGGTCTACCTTCTCTTCCCCTTTCTTTGGCCATTCTTTTAACTGCATTTCAGTCCAAAACATGTAGACTTTTTTAAAGATTTTATTGTTAAGTAATCTCTACACCCAACATGGGACTTGAGCCCGCAACCCCTAGATCAAGAGTTGCATGCTCTATCGACTGAGTTAGCCAGGTACCCCAAAATATGAAGATTTTTATCATTCCCCTATGGATGAAAAAGATTGCCTCCAAATCATCACTATTTCCAACAATAAGCATTTGTATATGTTTTACGTGTGTGCACAAATACGAATATTTCTCCAGCATCCATCCCATAAAAGGACTTACTGGGCTGTAGGACATGTGCATTGAAAGTTCTAATTTGGGGCACCTGGGTGGCTCACTCAGTTAGGGGACTGACTCTTGGTTTCAGCTCAGGTCCTGATCTCAGGGTCATGAGATCAAGCCCCACATTGGGCTCTGTGATTAGCACAGAGTCTGCTTGGGATTCTCTCTCCCTCTCCCTCTGCCCCTCCCCCTTTCTCTCTCTCTCTCTCTCAAATCAATAAATATAACTTTTAAAAAAAGAAGAAAGCTCTAATTCACCACTAAATTTCCCTTCAAAGGGTTTTATGAATTTGCATTCCTTCTAACAGTCTATCAAAGTACCTGTTTCCCTACATCTTCATCAAAACTGAATCATATTAGTTTTTAAGATTCTTGCCAACCATGGGACGCCTGGGTATTTCAGTCATTTGAGTGTCTGACTCTTGATTTCGGTTCAGGTCATGATTTCAGGGTAGTGAGATCAAACCCCACGTCAGGCTTGGGGCTCCATGCTCATCGGGGAGTCTGCTTGAAATTCTCTCTCTCCCTCTGCCCCTCCCCCCTAAAATAAAGAAATAATTCTTTAGAAAATATTTTTGCTAGCCTGAAGGGAAAGAAATGTCTTTATTTTATTTTTCTTAAGGTTTTATTTATTTATTTGAGAGAGAGAACGCACAAGAGAGCACAAGCAGGGAGCAGCAGAGGGAGAGGGAGAAGCAGACTCCCCGCTGAGCAGAGAGCCTGATGCAGAGCTCGATCCCAGGACCCTGAGATCATGACCTGAGCCAAAGGCAACCCCTTAACTAACAGAGCCCCCCAGGCGCCCGAGAAGAAATGTCTTTTAAGATCAAGTCCTTGGGACACCTTGGTGGATCAGTGGGTTAAAGCCTCTGCCTTCCGCTCAGGTCATGAACTCGAGGTCCTGAGATCAAGCCCCGCATTGGGCTCTCTGCTCAGCGGGAAGCCTTCTTCCCCCTCTCTCTGCCTGTCTCTCTGCCTGCTTGTGATTCTCTCTCTCTCTGTCAAATAAGTAAATAAAATCTTTAAGAAATAAAAATAAAAAGGGGCACCTGGGTGGCTCAGTCGTTGAGCGTCTGCCTTTGGCTCGGGTTATGGTCCCGGGGTTCTGGGATCGAGTCCCGCATCGGGTTCCCTGCTCAGCGGGGAGTCTGCTTCTCCCTCTCCCACTCCTCCTGCTTGTGTTCCCTCTCTCGCTCTCTGTCAAATAACTAAAGTCATAAAAAAAAAATTTTTTTTAATAAAAATAAAAAAATAAAAATCAAGTCCTTGATTATTACAGAGATTGAACATCTTTCTAGGTGTTTATTTGCCATTGTTATTCCCTCTTCTGTGACTCGCTTACCAGTAGCCTTTGTCCGCTTGTCAATTGGATTCTTAGTATTCTCATGAATCGGTTTGTGGGTGCTCTTTATAGAAATTCCAGACATTACGTCTTTGGCTCTTTTGCTTATCTTTCACTTTATTTAAAGCAGCATTTACTGTTCGGAGTGGTGGAGGAGGGCGGCCGTTCTGTGGAGCCTCCAGTTCCAGTGGAGAAGGAAGCCTGCCCTCAGTCTTGCGGGGGGGGGGGGGGGGGGGGGGGG
>CM052798.1:29951847-30011451 GCA_028533885.1 Nasua narica
GCGTGAGATCCGCGGGCTGGCCCCATTCCCAGGCCTGGCAAGGTGAAGGGGAGGGGGACGTGGGGGACTCAAATCCAGGATCATGGGGAGACAGCTGCCCTCCGAGGAGCAGAAGCCTTCCGTTGAAGGACACTGGTGGCTTGAAGTGGCCTGCAGAGAGGAAGCCCGAGAAATAGGCCCACGGACCTTCCTCTCCTCCCAGCTTCCAATCTCTAGATAAACCAAACAGATAAGCCAAATCGAAAAGACACAGAGGACAAAGGGAGCCCATTGATGTAATCCACGTAGACCTGCCTACTTGGGCAGAGAGCGAGGAGGAACAGGCTCTGGAGGGACAAACACGATGGATCCGGCACAGTTCACGTGGGCCCTCTCTGAGGATACGCTCTTATCCTGCATCTGAGCGAGAAACTCATGTCCCAATTCACAGGATGCACGGAGTCCCATTGGCTCCTCCTGTTTTACCATGAGGAAATCTTAATCCGGCATAATCTCCCCCAAAGCTAAAGCATTATTACCACTGGTAGTCTTCGGGTAAGGAATCAGGTGAAAGTTAGGGGAAGTGATCCAGCAGAATCGCGTCGTGGCCTCTCAAATTCCTGCTCCCAGATATGCACACACCTGCCCTCCGATACTCAATCAAACACTCGTCCCAGGCATTGCTAGAAAGTTTGCAGATGTCATCACTGGCCCAAACCAGTTATGAAAGGGAGATTACCCTGGCTGAGCCTGCCCTGATCTGGTGAGCTCCTGAAAGGCTGAGGGGCTCCTCCCGGAGAAGAAGGGGTCTATGGAGGCCCCAGCCTCCGGCCACAGGGAACTGAATTCTGCCCCAACCACGTGCTCCTGAAAGGGACCCTGAGCTCCAGATGAGAACGCCTTCTCCAGACGATATCAGCCTTCTGAGACGAGAGCCCAGCCAAGCTCTCCAGGCCTGGACTTCTGACCTCCGGAATGGGAGCTGATGAACGGGTGCTGTTTTCGGCTGAGGCGATAACGCATCAGATAGCCTCAGAAACCAAATGGGGGGCGGGGAGGGCGAGCAGTAAAGTCACGTAAGCATAGCTCTTACGTCCTCATCTCTGTAGCTGGTGATAGAGCCCAAATCAGATCCCGGCAGGTTGCTGCCAACACTCCATCCGGGTCCCCTCTGCCCTCTTCTAGCCTTTCGTTAGGTCAGCGGAAGGACTTATGCCATCCTTGGGGAGGAGCCACCTCTTCGCTAGTCCTGACGGTACCGGGTTGCCCACCTTCCACGGACCACAGCTTCAGAACAAGACAAGAAAAGAGGTACCAGGCACAGAATCCTCCTCGCCCTCACAGGGGCAACACAGTCCCCGCCCCCTGCGATCAGGAGTGGCTCCCCCTGCCACACTCGAGAACCCTGGCCCCCTGCCCCAGCTGTGTAGAGACACGAGAGCCCAAAACGAACAGGGTCCATTTCAGCTTCAAGTTCATGAGCACTATGACCGTGCTTCCTGGTGGAAGAATTGCTGCAGTGCACACTAGAAGCTTCTGGTCCCCCAGGGCCTATGGTTCCGAGGCGGGAAAGCCAAAAGGTCTTCTCTGAACCACACTCATCCTGGCTCTGGGGGAGATGGCTCATACGCTGACCTCTGGCTTAAAGCCTACACTCTTTGTGCGTGTGTGTGTGTATTTATTAGTAATCTCTACACCAAATGTGGGGCTTGAACGCATGACCCTGAGATCAAGGGTCGCGTGCTCTTCTGACTGACCCGGCTGGGCGCCCCCAGGCATATGCTCTTGGGAAGTTGTTTCCTTCCTAAGGGCACTTAAGGGAGGCTGTGGTAATCCACTTCATCATTCTCTCCAGCCACTCGGTCCCAGGCAGGAAGCCACGCGGTCATACTGGTGAAGCTCACGGGCGTGCACCAATGGCCACACTCCTTCTGCCGTAAAAGGCGTCCCTTGTCGGAGATGCCGTGTTCGATAGCTCAGTGAAGGCCAAGGCATTCTCTAAGTCTGCACGTGACGCTGGAAGAAGTGCGTCTGGCAGAGAAGACAAAAAAAGCAGAATACGTATTTAACCCGGAAGAGCAAAGCTCCCTCCACAATGGAGTTGTCCCCGGTCTTCCCTCAGGCCCCAGTGGGCCCCAGCGTGTCTTTCATTGCGCTGTGAAATTCAGGAGCCAGGACCTTGCCTTTCACTCTAGAAGGAGGTCCCCGACCCTCGAGCCGCAGAAATTGCACCTGCATAGTAGCGCTCTCAGCCTCAGGCACACACACATCTTACAGAAGCATCTAGAGTGCTAGGCACTTACCCTCACCAGGTCTGTTAGCAAAGCAGCCGTCCCTGGAAGGAACCAGGGTGACATCCTGTAGGGTGTCAAGATGATTGAGTCCCCCTCCCACAATATTATGGCAAGAGGAGGAGACACAGCAGCGCTATTCGTACCCATAGGCCTATGCGTGTAAGGACTGCAGTCTGGCCTATGTTGGTCGCTCTCCAACGCTACCAAACGGCCGGTTTAAAAATCCTGTCCAGCTTTTACACTTGTTTCCAGGGGGCAAGCTGGTCCAATCCAAGCTACTCTCCATTGCCTTTTATGATATTTGGGTGTTTTTCTTGGTTACACAATGAAATACAGAATATGTTCAAAAGGATATGTATAACACACAGATAAATTATTAAAAGCAATCAAGATAATACATATTTTAACAGTATAAAAAATGATAAAAATATAATAATGAGGTTAGGAAGTAGAATAAGAAGAGAAACTCGAGGTTTTGCCGGTGACCCTCTTCCAAGGCAAATGCGTCCTCCTCCCTGAGCCCAGAGGTAGCCACTATCCTCAACTGATGTTGATCATTTCATTGCTTTTTCTTTTTTCTTTTTTTTTTTAAGATTTTATTCATTCATTTCAGAAGGAGAAAGAGAGACAGACTGAGAAAGCATGAGGGTGGGGTAGAAGGAGAAGTAGAGGGCCCCTGGGTGGCGCAGTTGGTTGAGCGACTGCCTTCGGCTCAGGTCATGATCCCGGAATCCCGGGATCGTGTCCCACGTCGGGCTCCCGGCTCCATGGGGAGTCCGCTTCTCACTCTGACCTGCTCTCTCTCACTCTCTCTCTTTCCTAATAAATAAATAAATAAAATCTTAAAAAAAAAAATTCTAAGAAGGAGAAGTAGACTCTTGGCTGAGCATGGAGCCTGATGGGTGGTTCGATACCAGAACCCTGGGATCACGACCCCAGCCCAAGACAGATGCCCAACTGACTGGGCCACCCAGCTGCCCCTCACTGCTTTCCTTTAAAGTTTTATTATTTATATATATATATTTGTACTATTATATATATATAGTACTATATATTGTTTGGTTTAGCCTGTGTCGTTACCCTACTACGAGTGAAACTGAAATGACACTGCATGTTCTCTTTTGCGATTTGCTCTCGATCCCCGACCTCAGTGTCAGAGGCTCATTCTCGCTGCCGCGTGTTGCCACTTCATTTCCGCCGCTATGTTTCCCCGCGTTCAGCAGGATCGGGTTGTACGGGTGTGTTGCACTTTGTTTGCCCGTTGATGGATATTTGCGTTTCCAGTTTTCCATAATTATGAATAAAGCGGCTATAAACATTTGTGTATAGATTTCAGCGCAAACATAAGGTTTCATTTTTCTCGGAAAAATGCCTAGGCGTGTGATTGCTGAATGACATGGTAAGTGTACGTTTCCCCTCATGAGAGGCTGCCAAGCCGCTTCCCGGAGAGGCTGCTCCACTTCCGCGCCCCCACCAGCGCCGTGTGAGGGTCCCCACCGCTCTGGCCGTCAGCGCCCCTCGGCAGGGTCCGCTCTCCTTCCCTGGCCGGCTCGGCTCCGCTGTCTCTCCTAACTGCCCTGCGGCGGAGCCTTAGGGGACTCCCGTTTGCACTTCCCTAATACCTAATGTTGGACCTCTTTCCATTTGCTTATTTCCTACCCAAATATTTTTTATAAAGATTATATTTATTTATTTATTTGTCAGAGAGAGAGACCACAAGCAGGGAGAGAGGCAGGCAGAGAAGCAGCCTCCCCACTAAGCAAGGAGCGCCATGCGGGACACCATCCAAAGACCTGAGCCAAAGGTAGATGCTTAACCCACTGAGCCACCCAGGCATCACATACCTAAATATTTTTTGAGTGAAGTGTCTGTTATAAATGTTTGCCTATTTTTATTTTTATTTATTTTTTAAGATTTTATTCATTTATGGGCGCCTGGGTGGCTCAGTGGGTTAAAGCCTCTGCCTTCCGCTCAGGTCATGATCCCAGGGTCCTGGGATGGGCCCCCACATTGGGCTTCTTGCTCAGCGGGGAGCTTGCTTCTACCTCTGCCTGCCATTCCCCATGCTTGTGACCTCTTTCTCTCTCTCTGTCAAATAAATAAAATCTTTGGGGCACCTGGGTGGCTCAGTTGGTTGAGCAACTGCCTTCAGCTCAGGTCATGATCCTTGAGTACCGGGATCGAGTCCCACATCGGACTCCCAGCTCCACAGGGAGTCTGCTTCTTCCTCTAACCTTCTCTCCTCTCATGCTCTCTCTCACTTTCTAAAAAAAATAAAAATAAAAAATAAAATAAAATCTTTAAAAGAAAAAACTTGTACCTTATTTCCTGTTGCTCATGGGGGCAGAATATCTAAAAGAGCCATGGAAACCTATTTTTAAGTGAAATATCCCCAAAATAAAAAATTGTACTAATATTCACTCCTTTAGGGACTCTGGGATTTTTACTCCCGTGTATTGCTTTATGAATAAATCAAACATATCTGAAAATCTATAGTACGGAGTTTTTGTCTAACAATCTGATTTTATCACTTGATCAGAGGGAAGAGGGAGCTAGGTCTTCTGACATAAGGATGAAGCAAACACAGGTCAACAACATTTTGTGCTAAAAAAAATCATAAATTTGAAAGAAGGAATTCATACCTTTGGATTCTCAAAACCAAATTCATGCTACAACAGAATTTAATATCAGTTTAAAGACCAAGTCAATTTTCTATCAGGCAAATTCATTCCAATAGATGGAAAACAGAATATGTTGCAAAATAATTTATGGTGTGTTTTTCATAAATTTTAACACAGGCGGAGGAGAGAGTACACTACTCAGCCCCGTTCACATGTAGGCAGACAGACGTTAGGAAGAGAACATCAGTTCACAGCATACATTTATATTTTCAATCATGCTAAATTGTTACTTGGGAAGCACAATCTTAAGGAAACAATAATTTCTGAAGCCCTATAAATACCGTTTTTTGTTTGATTGGCCCTCAATCAAACTAAAATATCAAAGAAGACCTCTGGAACAAAGCTCTCCGTTCCAGATACAAATTCCTCTTAGAAGAAAAGATGTTGGGGGGAAGTTAAACATGCTTTTTAAAGATCCAGTTTTATTTTAATCAGTGACTACAATTCACAGGTGGGATGAGGGGGACCTCCTCTCAGTTCTTCTATTAAGGTGAAATGCTACTGTTTACAATAAAATGCTCAGATTTTAATGAATTTTGACAAGAATATGCATTCAAATATCATTAATTTGAAAATCTCATTATCATTCACTTCCAAATATTTTTTAATATCCCTGTGATTTCCTATTGACATACACGTTAAAAGTGTGCCCTCTAATATCTAAATGTTTAGGTATTTTCTGGTTTTTAAATTTATTTTTGTTTGTTTTTGGTTTATTTCCATGGCGATCAGAGAACATACTCTGTATGGTTTAAGCCCATTGAAATTCACTGAGACTTGTCTTATTGCCAAGAAAATAGTCTACTTTGGTAAATGTACCCTGGGTACTTAAAAAGAAGATGTATCCTGAAGTTTTAAAATCAGTGTCCTATAAATGTCAGGTCAACTTGATTGATAATGTTAGTTCAAATTTTATGTATCCTTATGATTTTTAATGCACTTCTTTTATCAATTACCAAGAAGAGATAACAACTTGAAATATGTATACGGGGGCACCTGGGTGGCTTAGTGGGTTAAAGCCTCTGCATTTGGCTCAGGTTGTGATCTCGGGGTCCTGGGATAGAGCCCCAAGTCGGGCTCTCTGCTCAGCAGGGAGCCTACTTCCCCCTCTCCTTCTGCCTGCCTCTATGCCTATTTGTGATCTCTCTCTCTCTCTGTCAAATAAATAAATAAAATCTTTAAAAAAAATAAAAAATAAAAATAAATGAGATATGTCTACATACCTGTATCAGTCAGCTCCAAGCTGCCATAACCAAATATCACAGCTGAGTGGCTTAAACAACAGATGTTCACTTCACATAGTTCTAGAAGCTAGGAAGTCTAGCATCAAAGTGCTAGCAGACTCAGTTCAGAGTGAGAGCCCCCTTCCTAGGTTGCAGACAACCAAACTTGTCACTGTAACCTCACGTGCCAGAGAGAGGAAGAGCTCTGATTCTTCCCTTTTCTTATTAAGGACACTAATTTCATCATGAGGGCCCCATCCTCATGACCTCATCTAAACCTAATTACCTGCCAAAGACCCTACCTCCAAAAACCATCGTTTTGTGGATTAAGGCTTCGACATATAAATTTGGGGCTAGGGGAACACATTCAACCCATAGCAGCAGCTAATAACAGTTTCAAAATACATAAAGCAAAACTGACAGAACTATCAAGAGAACTCATCAAATCCACAATCACTGGAGATTTCACCTTCTTTCTTGAAAGGCTGATCCTTTTATGACTAAGAAATGATCTCTTTATTTCTGATAATATTCCTTGCCTTAATATTCCTTGTCTTGGGCGCTTGGGTGGCTCAGTTGGTTGAGCAACTGCCTTCGGCTCAGGTCATGATCCTTGAGTTCCGGGATCGAGTCCCACATCGGGCTCCCAGCTCCACGGGGAGTCTGCTTCTTCCTCTAACCTTCTCTCCTCTCATGCTCTCTCTCACTTTCTCTGTCTCTCAAATAAATAAATAAAATCTTAAAAAAAAAAAAAATCCTTGTCTTAAAGTCTACTTTTTCTTTTTCTTTTTTCCCTCCTCTAGACTTTATTTTTTTTTATTATTTAAATTTTACTTAGTTAACATACAGTGTAATGTTGGTTTCTGGAGTAGAATTCAGTGGTTCATCACTTATATACAACACCCAGGGCTCTTCACACACACACACAAAAATCTACTTTTTCTAATATTAAATGATTTCTTACACTTCCAGCCAAGATAGAGTATCAGGGACCAGATTTACCCTCTCACTGGAAACAAAAACAGGCAAAATATGCAGAACAGAAATTTTCGAGACAGTGAACATCAGGCAAAGAAGAACAGTGATCCCTGAGAGATGAGAAATGACTGATTTAAATCCTATGATTGTCAGGAAGTCTAGGTAGCTCAGCTGGTTGAGCATCTGACTCTTGGTTTTATAAGATTTTTTTAATATAAATAAAAAAACAATAAATAAAAATAAATCTTATGACTGCCCAAACTTAATGCTTTGGGAGAGTTTCTAGGTCATGGCCTAAATAGGAAGAACGTGGGCAGAATCTAGAGTTTTCAGGAGTTGAGAAGATGGAACTCAGAGTCTGGAGACAAGGCAGCTAGAGTTTACAGAACAGAATACAAGAGTGGGGAGAGCTGCACAGAGAGAAAACCCTGAAGGTTTACAGAGGCTCTCACTCCAGTATTCAACAGAGTCCTGGTCAGCGTATGTATGTGAGGACACCTCCTGAGACTAGAGAAAGAATCATCGGAAAGGATTAGAGGGAATAGTGCCTGACACTTACACAAGTCCACACTAGAAAACTCTAAATTCACCAGGTATAAGGCTCAGTATTTAGACATTTTGTAGAATGCTCCCCAGGGTTGAGAAATAATTGGTCTTAGACTGAGCACTGCTGCAGACTCACCTAACACATCATAAAAGCAATACCTGAAAGGATCAAACTGTTTGAAAGTAACTTAGCTGCATCCCAGAACAAAGCCCAAGAAAGAATAAAGGGCCCTACTTAAAAAAAAAATTTAAAAATTAAAAATAAAAATAAATTTTAAAAAACTAGTCTGTCAATTCGCACCTTTTAATTGGGATATTTAATCCATTTACAGTTAATACAATTATCAATGCAGTTGGGTTTTAGTTGGCCATCCTGTTACTTGTTTTCTATTTATTCCCTATGTTCTTTCTTCTCTTTGTTGTTTTAGTGAATATTTTTTTTTACGATCTAATTTATTTATTTGATAGAGAAAGAGAGCACAAGAAGGAGGAGCAGCAGAGAGAGAGGGAGAAGCAGTCTCCTGGCTGAGCAGGGAGCTCGACATGTGGCTTGATCCCAGGACCCTGGAAATCGTGACCTGAGCTGAAGACAGATGCTTAACTGACTGAGCCACTCGGGAGCCCCTTTTCCTTCTCTTTGTTTCCTTGTTCTTCCTTTTCTGCCTTCAAGTATTTTTGGCATTCCATTTTTATCTCTGTGTTGGTGTTTTTAAAACTATAGTTTTATTGTTTCACATGCCATACAATTCACCTGCTTAAAATATAATATTCAGTGGTCTGGGTATATTCACAGAGTTGTGCAGGCATCACCACAATCGATTTTAAAATATGTTCAACATCCCCCCCCCCAAAAAAAACGTATACCCTTTAGTTTCCCTTCCTTCTGGGGGGAACCATCCCTCAGCACTGGCCAACTACTAATCCACTTTCTGTCTCCATAGAATTTCCTATTCTGGACATTTTGTATAAATGCAATGTTTTATCATATGGCCTTTTGGGTCTCGCTCCTTTCAGTTAACATAATGTTTTTGAGATTCATCCATGTTATAGTATGTATCAATACTTCATTTTTTTATTGTCAAATAATATTACATTGTATGGATATGCCAATTTCGTTTATTCATTCATCAGTTGATGGGCACTGGGTTGTTTCCACTTTTTGGCTATAATCAATAATATTGCTAGGAACATTCGTGTATCAGTTTCTGTGCAAACATGTGTTTTCATTTTTCTTGAGTATCTACCTAGGTGTTTAGTGTTGGGGTCCTATGATAACTCGGTGTTTAAACATTTGATGAACTGCTAGATTGTTTTCCAAAGTGACCCATTTTACATTCCACTGGCAAAGTGTAAGCATTCCAATTTCCCACATCCTCACAAATACTTGTTATTATATGCCTTTTTTATTATAGCCTTCCAGTGAGTGTGAAATGGTATCTCATTGTGCTTTTGATTTGCATTTCCCTGATGGTGAATGATGTTGAGATCTTTTCATGTGCTTATTGGCCATTCATTTATCTTCTTTGGATTCTATTGGCTTTTTATCTCTACCAGCAAAATGGAGTGGGACGAGAAAATTATAATAGCACGCAGCAGGTGGACTGTAGTAAGATCACTTTCCTTTAGGGGATGGTGGGAGTCCATCAGGCAGATTACCTCGCTAGTGCCCACCAGGTGATTCCTGACTGACTGGTTTAATATTCCGTTTCTGGGAGAGGCTGAAACTGTAATTAAGTCTCAGTTTGGTGATGTAGGGCTTTGCCTAAGTGACTCCATTTGGGGCCTATTGTCTTGTTTTTAAGAACTGCTTCTCATGAAGTGGGCAGCTAGTAAAGTCTCTGCTCAGCTCTTTCAGGCTTCCAGCTGTTTCTTCTCCCTTAATCTCTTTGGAGTCTCTCCACTCATGTAGTTTAGGGATCAGCCAAGGGTTTTAGAAAAATTTATATATAGATTTAGTGCTGCCCCTTCTGTAACTCACTCCTTTCTGGTTTTCCCTCTTCGATGTCCTACTGCTCTGACAATCCCAAACTCTGTCCTGTGACCACTCAGGCTAAGCTTTTTGTTTTTTTTTCTCTATCCCTCTGTTTTGTAACAACTGGGAAATACTCTCGGAGGAGAAATCATATAACTGTGGACCTCACCCACATAGTTGCCTTCTTTCAAGAATTGAATCCCCTCAAGTTTCTGCCTGCTTTTTGTCATTCTCCAGTGCCTTCCAGTCATTTGTAAAAATATTTTGACAAGAGCTTATAATTTTTATCTGCAAGAGGGTTAATCTGCTCTAAGCCAAACTGCCAGAACTAAAAGTAAGGACCTTGTTCCTGCACGGTTAACCTTTTACTATTGGTTATAAGAAGTATTTGTTATCGTATTGGTGTGCCTGGCTGGCTCAGCTGGCAAAACATGCAACTCTGGATCTTGGGGTTATGAGTTCAAGCCCCATGTTGGGCATAGTAGAGATGACTCAAAAAAATAAAATCGTAAAAAGAAGTATTTTTATCTGTTTTATCACACAACTAATAAATACTCATGTTGAAAAATTACCAAATGATACAGAACTACACAAAAGGAAAATTAATTTTTTGTAATTGAAAAATACATCGCTTTGGTTATTTATTTATTCACATCTCACCCCCTTCTCCAATAATAGTTTGATATTTCTCCTTTATAAACACACACACATTACTTTTACATGAATGGTATGATACTATGCATGTTATTTGACAATCTGCTTTTTATTCACTTACTACATGTTTTAAAGCTTTTCTTTGGGTACTATTTATTCTTTCATCACATATCTATAGAGCATTTACTATGTGTCAGGCACTGTTCCAGGTCCTGGGAACCAACCCGGTGAACCGAACATACCCAAAACTTGGCTTCACGAAGTTTACATTCTGCCACGGGTGGGAGGAGGTGGACCAGAAGTAACCACTACATAAAATAAATAAGGTGCTAAGTGCTGCTGTGAAAAATTAAATGAGAAAAGCAGTAGAGTCCTAGGCCTCTGGAAGCTACAAAGGAAGGTGGGATCTACATGACATTCCATGGCAGGGGGCATTTGAACACCTTGAACCACGAGTATGTTTTCTTGGGTTGATACCACACGGTGTTGCTGTTGAACCTGCCCCTCCCCCGCCCCCATCCAGTGAATGTTCTTCTACTCTCTTGATGGACTAGTTGGCCCGGGTCTGTCTTAGTAGAGCTGCAACCCAGCCATAGTCCCCAAAACAATGCCATGCCAAGGTACTCTGGCCTAAAGGACAGCTTTCCCTGTGATCTCTAGGATACTCGTTTTAAGCCCCGCTCCCACTTTCCTTCATGGTCATTCCTCCCTTGGAAACCATGGTGCTCCTCCAGCCAGCAGACCTACATCAACACTTCGGTGCCCCATCTGACCAGGTCAGGTCCGCTTAATGTCCAATATTGGAGAAGGAGGGCTCTCACCTTCCTTCTCACGGGCCTGGGGCTTCCAATGAAAATCAGTTTATCTTCTCACAGACCAAGCCTCCACGCCAAGGGCGTAAGTAAGAATCCTGCTTTTATGAAGCCACAGAAGGCTTCATCCCTCCATTCCCTCAGGGCAAGGGGTGCCTATCTATCACGCACTCCCATAAATAATGGATACCACTAAGGCTATCCTTCTCCGAACAGAAGAGACTTGTTTCAAGGTGAAACATTAAATCCACCTAAGCCAAGGAAAGGGCCAGTTGCTCGGCACCCTCTTACATATGGATATATCGTAATTTAATTGATTGTTCCTCCACTTTGGGGTATTTGTTCCCCTCATTTTTTATTATTATAAATAATTCTGCACGAGTATCTTGGCATGAGTGCAGATGTTTCTGTAGAATAGATTCTTGAAAGCACAACTGCTGGGTCAAAAGACACATGCATTTAAATGTATTCATTCCCAAACATTCCCAAATTGCCCTACAAATGGCTTTACTGATTCTTACTCCTGTGCATTGCCCCCACTCCATCCTCATCACGAAATATTAAGAATCATTTTTCACTTCTGATATTAATATTGTTTCAATTTCCATATCTCTGATTACCAGTGAGCTTGAACATGTTTTTATGTTTATTGACCATTTTTCTCTCGCTGTGAACTGACTGTTTGCCACCTTCGCTTATTTTTCTATTGGATAGTTTATCATTTGCTTTTCTTGCACACATTGTTTTAAGTATATTCCTAGGTATTTTGAAGTTATAATTGTTAATTGATTGCTACAGACAAATAGAAAAGCCATTGATTTTGGGATGTTGGCATCCTCTCTGAACATTTTTCTTGATTTTAATGGTTTTACAGTTGATTATCATTCCTTTCCTAGGGAGATCATCATATCACTTGCAAATAAGTTTACTGTAATTACTGATGTATTTGGATTTATGCCTACTGTTTTATTCTATATTTACTATTGATCGTGCTTTCTTTTTTTTTTTTTAAAGATTTTATTTATTTATTGACAGAGAGAACACATGCAGGGGGAGTGGAAGAGGAAGAAGCAGGCTTCCCGAAGAGCAGGGAGCCCGATGTGGGGCTCAATCCCAGGACCCTGGGATCAACACCAGAGCAGAAGGCAGACGCTCAACGACTGAGTCACCCAGGTGCCCCTGATCGTGGTTTCTGATTTCCTTTTTCCCTCCCTGCCTTTTGAGGCTTGATAGCACATCTTTGATTCTTTTGTGGTCTGGATGTTCTGCATTCTGTTTCTACCCTTCTAGTGGTTGTCCTTCATGTTTTGTTAAATACTGAAACAAATTTTTCTATTAATGTCAAGAATCAAATCAGTTAATGACTCTCACTCAAGCAAGGTAAGATCGTAATACACCTGAACTCCATACCTGACTCCTCACGTCCCCTGTTTTATTGAAATCATTTGAAATCTTAGCACCAGATTATTTTTTTAAAACTTTTTTCACATTCCATCTCTATTACTTAGGACTCCTTCACTTTTTACTTTTTGCTATACAGAATGTTCTGGGGGCAACAGGCTGACTCAGTTGGTGGAATGAGTGACTCTTGATCTTGAGGTCGTGGGTTCAAGCCCCACGTTGGGTATAGATTACTTTTTTTTTTAAAGTCTTAGAATGGGGGACCCAGGGTGGCTCAGTGGGTTAAAGCCTCTGCCTTCGGCTTAGGTCATGATCTCAGGGTCCTGGGATCAAGCCCTGCATCGGGCTATCTGCTCAGCGGGGAGCCTGCTTCCCCCTCTCTCTCTGCCTGCCTCTCTGCTTACTTGTGATCTCTCTCTCTGTCAAATAAGTAAATAAAATCTTTTTAAAAAAATTTTTTTTAAAGTCTTAGAATGTTCTCTTTTCTTTTGTCACCTCCTGTGGTTTAAAAGATTGTGATCCTTTTTTTAATTTTACTAGTGATTGACGTTTATATCACCAGATATATTCTTGATTTTTTTTTTTTTAAAGAGAGAGAGAGCATGAACGAGGGTGGGGGGAGACAGAGGGAGAGAGAATCTTAAGCAGACTCCCCACTGAGTGCAGAGCCCAAGGCAGGGCTCCATCTCAGGACCCTGAGATCATGACCTGAGCCCAAATCAAGAGTCAGTTGCTTAACCAACTGAACCACCCAGGTGCCCCCAGAAATATTCTTTTTTTTTTAAGACTTTATTTATTTATTTGACAGAGAGAGAGATCACAAGTAGGCAGAGAGGCAGGCAGAGAGAGAGGGAGAAGTAGGCTCCCTGCTGAGCAGAGAGCCAGATGCAGGGCTCAATCCTGAGCCGAAGGCAGCGGCTTAACCCACTGAGCCACCCAGGCGCCCTGCCCTCAGATATATTCTTAAACCTCTATTTCCCTGATTAGAAAAGTTGAGAACAGTCAGTATCTCCTAACTCCCTTCCTCTACCTCAGATAAAGACTTCGGCGTGCCTCCGCCTGCCTTGCCCTCTCCCCACTCGCCTCTCAGTCTTTCTAAATATAATGGGGTTTATAAATCCAACTTGCATTTCAACCATCTATATCCTTTTTGTTGATGTTCAATTCTCATGATATACTTAGTTGGTTTTAACGCTCACAACCCCATCTTTTATAGTATAATGTTCCCACTTTCAAATTCTTGATTTTAATTCATCTCTGGAGCAGCTGAAGTGCATCTTCAAGTTGTTTACTTAGAGAGAACACAGGAGTGGTACATTCTTTTCTACATTCTTCTCTATAAATCTGGAATATATTTCTGTTATTTGTGCACATGAATGACAGTTTATTGAGTACAGAACTCTTGTGTCACAGTCTTTTCTTCCTGAAGCTCTAACCATTGCTCCCTGTCTTCTAATGTTTAGAACTGCTAAGGCAAAGCCTGTATTCCCTTTATCACCTGACTTAACGAATGGATCCATATAATATTTTTCTTTCGTCTTAGAAAAATAATTTTTTCATTGCCAGGATATGCCCTCATACAATTCTTCATAAATTCTTTCCCTGGAACTCATGGACTTAATATTTACTTCATCATTTCTCAGCACAGGAAGTCATTTCCATTGGGTCTGTGAATATTACTTCCGTTCATTTGCTCCTAATGATTGTAAATATCTCTTGGCTGTGACTTCCTCTCCGTCATCCCTCTCCAGGGCCAATGCAGCAATTTTCAAACTCGTCTCTCCGCTCAACCTTGACCCCCTATTCCTTTCTCACTCTCTACCTTCATTTATGATCCTTGAGGCCATGGACCCTGATGACCTTGTTAACCGCTCTGAACACTAGCTCCCCACTGCTCTCAGAATATGACCCAAATCCTGAGTGTGGCCACTGCAGCCTGGGAGAGTGCCCCCACCCACCACCTCCGGGCCCACTAACCACCCCTGCTCCCTTCTCTCTGCCCTGCTGGTCTCCTCCCTCCAGCTCCATCTTCACAGATCCTGTCCCTCTACTCTTGCCGCCTGGCTGACCCCTCTGTATTCCCTGGAGATCAGCTTAAATGTTGCTTCTTGAGGAAACTCTCCCTGACTCTCACACCTCCTCTCTGCTATGCCCGGAACTTTGTCCTTTGTTCACTTTTTTTCAGTAAACATCTACTGAGTGTCCCCTATGTGCTGGGCACTGTTCTAGACCCTGAAGGTAAGTCAGTGAACCAAAAAGACAAAGGGCCCGCCCTTACGGGGCTTAATTCTATAGGTATTCCTCATAGCGCTTCTTGAATGACTATGTAAAATAATTGATGGTGGAATTGTTTTTATTCTGCCTCTCCCACAAAATGGAAAGCTCTCCGAGGGCAGGGATTAAATCCAGTTGTTTACTCTTTAGCTTTAGGGTGTTTGACAATGTCCAGGATATAATAGACACTCAGCACATGCTTGATGACTGAAATGACGCCACTTGTAGAAGCTGGGACTCTATGTTACGATCCATCTCTAGCTGTAGCAACAAAAGAGCAGCAGGAATGTGGATTCTTCAGCTCACTGCCGCGGGAAGTCTGCAGGCAGCTCCAGCACCCTGCATGGCTGGATCTAGAGCCTCGCTCAAGGCCAGCAAGCCTCCTTCTGCTTCCTCCCGTGTGTCTATCCCATCCTCTCCAGCCCTGGATGGATGGCCTCCATGTTGCCAGGCGAGATAGAGGCAGCCACTTCCAAATCCACGCACTCTCCGCTTACAACCCCAGGAGAAAAGCTTTTCTCTCCGCATGCGCACGGCCGCAGGGCCCAGACAACTGGTGATTGGCCCAGCTTAGGTCACATGCCTTTCCTGGCCCTATCACAGCATCGGAGAGCATGGGGCATTCTGATTGGCCAAGCTTGGGCGGAAGTCAGGTGGGCAGGATGCCAGGACCTTAGCACCGAGATGTCTGAGTTCAAGAGGGATTCCCCAGAGGAATAGCAGGCATTACCCACGGGAAGAAAGACCTGTGCTCCTAGGCCAAAAGCAATAATTGCCCATTCTCACATGATGGGTTTTCTTGTATTCTTTACTTCCTGCAGCCTGTGATTTTGCACATCCCTCTCCCGCTCAGCCTGCTCCTTCGGTTTTCTCTTTGGTAGCTGTTTCCTGGAGGTGCTGTCCTCACACTGAGCGCAGGCAGTGGAGGGGCCCAGGGAACCTTGGACTCACTCTGCACAAGGCCACCTGGTGAGGACAGTGGCTTCAGATGGCTCTTTCATACTTTGAGGAGCTCTGTCCCAGAGGGCTGCTCCCCTGGAGAAGTGCTACGCAGACAGCCAAATCACTTTGCACCTCTGGAATCACACCAGAAGACCAGGCTCATAGAAGGCCCAGTCCGATTTCATGCGTGAGGCGCTAGCTCTCATGTAGAGTAGGGCTGCCCCGATGTCCAGTTGTCTGGCTGTGTTCAAAAGCCAGGCCCAGGGGGCGCCTGTGTGGCTCAGTCCGTTAAGCATCTGCTTTTGGCTCGGGTCATAATCCCAGGTCCTGGAATCGAGCCCTGCATTGGGCTCCCTGCCCCGCGGGGAGTCTGCTTCTCCCTGGCCCTCTGCCTGCCACTCCCCCTGCTCTCTTATCCTCTCAAATAAATAAGTAAAACATTTAAACAAACAAACAAAAGGCAGGCCCAGGCCAAAGCCCCCTGCATGCACGTGCAGTGTCCTCAGCATTTGCTGCCTCAGTGTCGCTTCCCCAAGCCCCAGGGTTACACTGTTTCGAAGGCCCTACGTGCTTCGTTTTCCTGCAACGCCGAGTTAGGGTCTCTGTTCAGATTATTATCCAACAGGCCATCCATTTACGTGAAAGTCCAGGGGGCTGGTCCCAAGTCGGGCAGGGTATAGCGTGCTTCTCTCCCTTGTGGGACTCCCCTGGGTTTGCCGAGCACCACCATCCCCTGCCTCTGAACCCTGAATGCCAAGGACTCCCTCCATGAAGGCAGCCAAAACTCCGGTCAAGCATTTTCTAAACACCTCCTGGGGGACCGTCGACACACTCTTCCTCAGCTTTTGAAGACTGAATGGGAGCTTACCTCTCCCCACACGCCCCAGTTGTGCCAGTGTCCTGAATGACTTCACCCCGTCCTCATGGGCAACCCCTCCGGGGATGGAGCAAGTACCACGTAGAGGGAGGAAGGGAGGGAGGGCTGGCCTTGGTTTGGCCCAGAACTTTTCCAATACCTGCTCACCATTCCGGGAAACCACTGAGGACAAAGCCCCTAGAGATTTGTCCATACCACACGCCACCTTTGTAGCCTCGGTGTTCCCGATGATTCCATGTTCACATACAAGCCTCCGACCCCTTCATTGTGTCTTCAGGACCGTCGTGCCCGAGCATTTACGTGCTGATACACAAATATGTCATCGTGCATCATTCTCCCTATATTTCTCCTATATATTACTCTTGGGGCCTTACTTAGACATTTTTGACATTTGAACAGTTTAGACATTTGAAACTATAATATTGTAGGTCAGGCTAGTAAAGGAGATGTTAGGAAACATTGGTGAGAAACGTGTGTTGGGTGTGAAGCATGGAGAACGACGGGTCTAGAAGCTTGGCGGAGGTCAGCAACAAGAAGGAATATTTTTTTGTTCTGAGCTATCTTACTTCCCTTAAATAACAGACACATGGTAAAGACATAACCTGCCTTGGGCCAGGCTGGTCGGTCTTTGATATCACTGGACACTCAATGGCAGCTAAAATGCAGATTTTCCACCTTTTCCCTCACAAGCATCACACCTAGACTCCCGTGCTCCCCAAATGGCCCAGTCCCAAAGAGGAGAGTCCCGGCAGGGACAGACTCACGCAGACGCGGACAGAGGGCTTCTCCTGCGTTCATCAGGGGTCTGTATCACTTGCGTTTCCTGGGGTCTCACCAAGTCCCCCATTTTTTTCCGGAAGCCCCTATGGCTCTGGAAGTTTCCTACTTCATGGGCCTAGGATCACATTCAGGGCAAGCACGTGGGCTCCCCAATCCCCCTTTTCTCCAGGTCTTTGTCTCCTGAAACGCTCCAGGACCTGGCCAGCTGGTCTCCAAAGCAACAAAGCCGTCCCTCTCCATCCTGAGGGGGAGAGCTGGGAGCCTTCTCTGAGTCGTAAAGCCATTCTCCTGGGCGAACGACCTCTCCCCGGCTGCACGGGGTCACGTTTGTCCTGGACAGAGAGGAGCAGAAATAGGTCTTCGTTGGGATTCTGAGCACGGGGCCCTCTCTCACGCCTCCACTTGAAACCTTTTCTCGGTTTTGCTGGCTTATCCTGTCGCCTGCATGTGAGTGGACCGAATACAAGATCCGTCTCTGACCGCCTGGAGGCCCGTTCCTGTGTGTCTCCATGTTTCCGCACCCCAGACACACAGAATTCCAGCTCCCGAGGCAGCGAGAGATGATTTGGGTTTTCCTGCGGGTTTGTGAGATGACAGAGGAGTGCTAATGCGCCCAAGTTCTCCTGCCCGCAACACGTCCCTGCCCTCTCTGCAGCCTCTCTTCCTTGCTCTCTCTCCATGGGGGCTTCAGCCCCCTTACCCAGTCTCCCTCGAAATCAGCGTGCAAAACTCCGGTGTCATTAGCCGGACAGAAGCCAGTCGTTCGCCCAGCATCCCCCCGGGGGCCTGGGCTCGCCTCCCCCGCTCTCCTGCTCGGCAGAGGCCTGTGGTCTTCAGCAAAGTGCCGTAGGGGTGCTATTGGCTTGTGTCCTAGAGGCTCTTCGGGCTCAAGCCCCGCCCATGGCCCCTCCTCTCTCTGCTCCCCAGCCTTGCCTTCACCCCTGAAGCTTGGCTTGGGGATGTGCCTAGCTCTTCAGCTACTCTTCCCTCCAGGCCTCTCCTTGGGCCCCAGCTGGCCCACGGGGGACCGTCAGGGGTAACCAAAGCCTTTGGGTGGCTCCTGGGAGCTAAGGACCAGGAGACTGCTAGGGAGGCAAACCCGCAAGTCCTGGGACTCACCCGGCCCGGACCCAGCTTCTGCCGGGGCTCCCGGTACCCCTTCTTCCTTCCTCTCTCCCTCACTCCAAAAGGAGCAGCCAGGGAGGCTGCTCTGCCTCCTCCAGGCCCCCATCCCCAGGAAGAAGGCACTGTTTGCCGTGCTCCTTTCCCACAGGCACCGTCCGCTATAAGACGCCCTTCACAGCCTCAGTCCCGACTGGTTTGCAGGGCAGGAGAGAGTGGAGGCTTTCATGCCACAAAGCCCTGGACTGTTTGGAGTTGTCCTGGAGACTGCTGGACATTTGCTGAGGCCTAGGGCTGCCGAGGGACCCAGTAATCCCAAAGGACCACTCCAAAGACAAAGTAGGGAGCGGGAGCTAGCCAGGTCCAGGGCTGGAGGCGCCCTCAAATAAGGGGCTTCTCTTCCCCCCTCCCCAGGCTTCACTTACCAAGACCTTGAGCTGCCAAGTCCCCACCAGCCCCCTCTGATGCCAGCCCTGACCCTAACCTCCCTCTCTTGCTCCTCACTAAGAGCTGGAATGCAGGTGGCCCCTTCAGATTCTGGAGGGTCTAAAATTGTTTGGGAAAGCCTGGCTAAGTTGTTCCCACGCTAACCAGTTCCAGCCCTCCCAGATTCTCAAAGCTCAGTTTGTGCCCCTGGTCAAATAGCTTGCCCTGAATGTTCCCAGAGACGGTGCGCCTCCCCACCCCGGGGGGATCCGGGCTTACTAAGTCAGCACTGGAAGGCACCTTCTCGAAGGGCTGTCACGGAGGCCAGCTGACAGGACCACAGATGCTCGGGCTGATGCCTCGGAAGCAAACCCTCAAGGGGGGATGGGTAGGCAGGTGATCTAAGAGTCCCCAGGAGAACCTAGTGGGGGCGGGGCGAGGGTGGGGGACAAGGCCGAGGAAAGGGGTCAAGTGAGGCAGCACACTGAGCAAAGTCCCACAGAGGGTAACTTTGGCCTGACCCCACAGTGCGCTTCGCGTGTGGTGTAGGCACTCCCAGGCTTGTCCCGACGGGGAGCAGGGGAACCCCGCGGTCACGGGTAAAGGCTGCCCCTGCCCCAGGTCAGTTCTCAGGCTGGGATGGAGTGCGGGCTGCGGAGTGGGGAAGCCCTCGGGGAGCTGGTATGCAAAAAAACAGTCCAGGGGACTGACCGTCCAGCCTCCGCCCCTCTTCCATCGCTTCTAGTGCAGACTCTTCAGCGCTGAGACCATACGTCTCCGGCATGTTCTAGCCACTCAGCTAACTCAGTGCTCATCCCGGCGGCAGAGCACCTCGTTGCTCCCTCGCTTGTCCCCCGGCATCTGCTCAGCCAGCAGGTGAAGCAGGACTGGACCCCAAACTAGTCCAGGCGTATTTCCTCCCAACTCCTCCTTCCTCCAGGAGAAGATCCAACCCCTTAAGGAATTGTAAGTCCGTCAAAGCTGGAGTTTACTACTTCCTCATAATGGGGGCATCCGGATCCCTTCTACACGAAGAGTAGCAAGGGGTGGGGCCAAAAAGCAGGCAGCCTCTGGACAGGTGGGGTCTGCCTTGGACAAAACCATCCTTTAATCCATCAACCGAGTGACTGGTGGATTCCCCTGTGCGCCCTCTGTTCCTTCTACCACCTTCCCTCCTACTCTTTTCTTCCTCCTTATCCTCTGCTGTCTCCAGATGGAATGTTTTGGTTTTTGTTGTTGTTGTTTTTAAGATTTATTTATTTATTTGACAGAGAGAGAGAGATCACAATAGGGAGAGAGGCAGGCAGAGAGAGAGGGGGAAGCAGGCTCCCTGCTGAGCAGAGAGCCCAATGCGGGACTTGATCCCAGGACCCTGAGATCATGGTCTAAGTCGAAGGCAGAGGCTTTAACCCACTGAGCCACCCAGGCGCCCCTCCAGATCGAGTGATGTAGAGAGGGCTTGTCACCCGCCCCATGGAGAGTCATGAGTATTTCACCCTGGCCTGGGATCAAGGCATCACTGGACTCCCATTCCAAAGGGTCACCAGGCACCCTACCCCCTCACCTCATCCTCTCGGGGGGGGGGGGGGACGGGCTTTTCCTTGGCTTCACGGGAGCATTTCCTCTACAGCAGACTATGGGGCTTAGGGTCGGTGTTCTCCCATCTCTCCGGGTCTCCCTTGGCTAGAAACTTGGATGGACCAACAATCTTAAGAGCTCTGGCTTCTAGCTTCGTGTCATATCCTGTCAGAGATCCTGAGTAGTCCCCCCTCTCACAGGGGGTTTCCTTTACTGCTAAACTGTCTCTTGCCTACCTGGGGCCACCAGATCCATCATGAAATCCAATCTCCAGTCTGCAGCCCTGGCTCTCTACATGGTGAATTAGCAAGAAACTTCTGCATTGTGTTGACAAGAACACCAGCTCAAATTGCTTTGAGTAGAAGGGGAATGTACTGGTTTCTCAACTGAAAAGTCACAAGGGCAGGTCAGCTTCAGGATCGGCCAGATCCAGGTACTTGAACAAAAGGCTGGTAAACTGCAGACTGTAAGCCACATCTAGCCTGTCGCTTGCCTTATA
Source organism: Nasua narica (assembly GCA_028533885.1). Classification (NCBI taxonomy): domain Eukaryota; kingdom Metazoa; phylum Chordata; class Mammalia; order Carnivora; family Procyonidae; genus Nasua; species Nasua narica. The sequence continues at coordinate 29,972,886 of CM052798.1, forward strand.
GACAACTTTTTACTGGGACACGGCCATGTTTATTTGGTATGTATTGCCTGTGGCTGCTTTCAGCGAGCAACCATAGAGCTGAGGAGTTGCAATAGAGCCCGTATAGCCCGCAAAGCTGAAAATATTTGCTCCTGACCCTTTATAGAAAACTCTGCCAAGCCCTGACTTAAACAAGATTGTCGAGAATCTACCTCTCTTCTTGCCTGACGGTGTCGTCGGTTCCCCTCAGCCCTGGCCCCCAAGCTGCGGAGGCAGAGGGCTGAGGTGTGGTTCCCTAAGTGCCGATCGGAGTGTGGTCCCCGGGAGGAGAGATGGCTTCCGAGTAGGCCAGAACAGCAGATGTCCACTCTCTGGGCTCTGGTCTTATCTTCCCGTTGGTGTTCTAGCAAGGTGCCGCGGTGACGAACCATCAGCCGCCTGGAATTTATCCTTCAGCCCGGTGGCATGGGGAGTGAGACTGCCCCTGTGTGTCCCCTTGTTGTCAAGCCCAGAGTGAGATCAATAGTGGCCAAGGCTCGGGGACAATGGTCATGATAGAGAAGACCACAGTCTGTGGTGCCGTCCCCAGGACACCGTGGGGATTGGAGTGGCCCTAGACCAGCACCACAGCCGCTTTTGATCTGGATGGAACATTCCACGCACGTTTCATAAAGTTCTGTGAAATCCCTTGCCTTGGGGTCCGTTTGGGGGAGCAGCCCCAGCCTTGCCGTCACAACTCTGCCAACAAGACCATCCTCAAAACCTCACAACTTCTTGGCCAGAATGTTTAACAACGGGAAACCCATAAACGGAGAACCTCTCCCACCACACCCCTGCTACAGAGGAGGCTTCTTGATCCCTGGTGGGAGACCCAGGAGGAACTGTCTGGTTTCAGAAGATAATAATCAAGGCACACCATTCCCCAGAGTGTGCCACTCCGAGTCATGGCCAGATAAGCCGCTTGGAGAGCAGTGCTATCCACATAGAGCTCTGGGCGCAGGTGTCCCAGTTTATTTGGACGTCCTCTGCCATCCTGGGCCAGGGGAACCATGCCCTAATTAGTCCCAGCATCTGCTCCCTCCCCAAGGCCCCGAAATCATCCTGCGTGGACCTCGGGGCTGCGGGGCAGCTGTTTTGAACCACTTTGAACTGCTTCCACAGTTCATTTATAAAGCCCACAAAATCGTGTGCACTACCCAGTAATCAGGGCGGTCTCTGTCCTCCCTGGAGTAGGACGTTCAGGCAGTTAGAGGAGTTCTGTATCCCTCCTGCCAAAAGGACCCACTTCTCCCCCTTCACTGTCAACAACTGCTCGCTTCCTAGTAAAGTTCCTCTCATTCCCCACCTCCATCTGGGGCTGGGAGGCAGACGTGGGTCACGTAATTCAAGGTCGCAAGGAAAGCAGCAGAGGGTTGCCCCAGGCTGTCAGCAGAGGCTCTTTTCCAGACCCTTCTGCCATTCCAGTTGGCCTGTGCTCCCTCATTAAAGATGGCTCTTGCGACCCGAGGAGGCGACCTTTGTAACCCAGCAGCTGTACCTTCAGAGCTATGATAACAACACTGGACTTAATCGGTCCTTCCCTCCAATATCCGATTCTACCCTAGGAAGTGAGGCGGTAGCAACCCACACTGGTGGGGCTCCATAGTCACATCCCTTAAGCATATTCTCGATAATCCACTTCAGCATTAAAAACTCTATCGTCTGTTAACTCCGTAGTCTGGGAGTTTGCTTTGATGAGCAAACATCATCATTTTATTCTCCCCACTGACCTACCATAACAACTTCCAGCCTTTTGTCCTAGACCAAGGTGGGTTTGCGTAGCGTCCTTCCCTTTAGAGAACCGTCCCTCCTTCATTTCGTGTGGTTTAGGTGGCACGGATCCCCACTCGGTCCCCGCCTCCGGAGTCCAAAGGTGGGTATGTGACGCGGGCCTGCGGATCAGTCATTTCTCCAGCCTTAGTGATCAGTTCAGGGATGGGGGCCACACAGCGCCGGGCCAGCCTGGTTCTTCCCTGGGAGTTTTCTGTCAGACGCATGAAAAGAAGGCTCTCCATTCCCAGAGAGCACCAGCTGGAGCCCCCTGTGTCCATTTCATTGTCCCCATGGAAGGAAAAGTGTCCAACGGAAGAGAATGAGGCCAAAAGGCCAATCCGACCAGAGATTACATAGAGCTGAGAGGTAAACAGACCGAGACAGAGAAAGAGAGAACTCCTGTGACCATGATTTGAGCCCCCGGCCCCAATCATTCTGGAGCATCTATCCCTTGAAGAAATAAAATATTATAAGCCCCTCAGTCTCTTATTTCATCTTTGTTTAGAATTGTTTTTGAAACCAGAGGTTTCAGTAACAATAAATAAGGAATCCTAAGAAAATGAGAAGTTACTGACAGGAGGGCTTTTGACAATACAAAGCATTGACTGGATATAATTTCTCGTGTGGCGAAGATTAGGAGTAAGTTGGAAGGTACAAGGCACAGAAAGAGAGAGGGAGGGAGAAGGAGAATATTAACCATATGGAGTTAAGATCTTATTTCAAATTACATTTATTCTTATTTTGTATCTCGTCGTGATGATATGGAGTAGTTTGTATGCGAGAAGCTCTCCTATAATATTCTCCTCTTACTACAATGGTTTATTGTTTTATAACCCTTAACCTTGAGACTGTGATGCTGGTTTATTGTAGAAAATTGTATTTACTCATTGTATGTTTGTTAGAGGATATTGAACTTTCCATCAACCTTGTAATATTTAACTTGCTGAGGATGACTTCAGCGGTCTTGTTTTTTTTTTTAACCAGCAGTCCAGGACCGGCAGAGTTTCTTGGCATTTAGGAGAAGTACTTGTAGGTTCTTTCCCCTTCCCCCTTTGTGCAATACAAAGGTACTGATCAGAGCAGACTTACATTAAAAACACAATACAACGGCAAATGCTGTTGGATGTTGGAGAACGTGGAGTTCTCGCCACAAGTAGAATGCTGTCTTCCTTTTTCTTCTTTTTTTTTTTTCTTTTTTAAAATTTTTGTCTGTACAAGAAGATGGATGTTAGCTGAACGTATTGGGGTAATCCTTCTCAATACACATCAATCAAACCATCACGATACATACCTTAAACTTACACAGCGACCGAAGTCAGTAATTTCTCAGGGGCTTTTCATTTCTGCAAACCAATGGTCTTTTTTCCTTTTTCTTTTTAAATGTATGTATTTATTTATTTTAAGTAATCATCTCTCCACCCAACGTGGGGCTGGCACTCATGACCCGGAGATCAAGAGTTTCTTGTCCTACCGACTGAATCAACCAGGTGTCCCGAGGCACAGATATATTGACTCAAATTTCCCAAGGCCACACCAGCTGTCTTTTCTTTGCCACATGTAGTGGAAAGGATCCTAACTAATACACCTTCCGGAGGGAGCGGTGAGGGAGGCCTCAGCTAGAGGGGTCAGCACGGTCAGAGGAGCACAGACCAGCTGATCCCTGGGCTTCTGCAGACGCTGCCCTCTTTCGGGGCCCCGGGCTATGCCAGGGATTTCTGGGCACTGACACTTGACCTAGCATTGATTCCTAGGGCTCTAGGATGCCCCTGAGGCCCACAGGTTAGAGTGGGAGTGGATGGGGTTGGAGCAAATGGAGATCTGAACCCGAGTCCACCTTATAGGAGGCCCCAGAAGGCCCCAACCCTGTCCTGCCACCATTCACCTGCTCCCCGAGAGCACGGCTGGAACCCACAGCCCGGGCAGCTTCCCCTCCCTGCCCAGACCCCTGACCTATGTGGATCAAGAGCATTTTTCATAGGAAGGACCTCATGTGAGTTCCTGGATTCTCCTTCCCTACTAGACAAAGTAAGAGACTACACTCCTGACAATTACAGACGTCAGTGAAAGGACTCACCACCTGAAATACACAAAGTCAGCGAGTCCCATCGCCCAACAGCTAATTCCCCGATCCTTTTTGGCGTAGCCAGAGGAGGGTGGGTCTTGGAGAGTGGTGGTGGGTCCCCAGACGTTTCGTTTACAGCTGTTGCTCGCGGTCCGGTGGGCTTGAATGTGTTCGCACAGCTCCCTTCACGGGCTGCCTCCCGTCCACGTCGTCTGTGGCCGTGTGGGTCTCAGCAATTACACCCTCCAGCCGTTCTGCAGCCCGGCGTGACTGTGGCCTCCACCTGGCCTCTCCTCCCCGTCCCTCTCATGCCCAATGTCCGCCGCTCCTCCGTTCGTTCCTCACCGCTCCTCGGATGGGGGCCCAGAGCTCGCTCAGCTCCGGGGGATGTTTGGGTCTGGTCACAGCTGACACCTGCTTTGGTCAATACTTCGGGGTGGTTTTCCCTCCAACACTGCACTCTAAACGTGGCAGGGAGGGGGAAGCACTGTTTACCGTAAATAACCGTACTACTAGCCAGAAACACGCATACCCAAAGCACAGAAAAATGTGCAGAATCGTTGTCGACTTCCGACTAGAGCTTTTCTTCCAAGTTCTACAAGAGCATCCAGAGAACTGTTTTCAAGGACGGCTGACCCCTAACAGCACCTCCGTAAGCGAGGGGATTTTCTTATTTTTCCAAAGATTTTTTTTTTTTTTTTTAATTAGAGAGAGAGAGAGAGAGAGCGGGCAGAGGGAGAAACAGGATTCCCGCTGAGCGAGCGAGGAGTCCGACACGGAACTCGAATCCAGGACCCTGAGATCATGACCTGAGCTGGAGGCAGACGCTTAACCGACTGAGGCACCCAGGCGTCCCACGGGGGGTTTTTCATCTGGGCTCCCCTTGCACCTAAATGCCCATCCGCTCCACACCGGGAGGAAAAGTTCTCTCTCAAACTCTCCTGCTCTCGGCTTCCGCTCCACCTGTTTGTGTCCGATCCTCCCTTCCCTTCCATCCTGCAGGAGCCTGCCTCCTGGGACTCCCATACAAGCTGCCAGTTGTTTGGTCCCTGCTGGGTTCACACCTGGTTGGGGGGAGGGGCGGGGGGGTTGGGCCACTGGTTCAAGTATCTACAAGAAAGAAAGACCGACTTTCCTCTTGGCATCGGGCCCGTGAGCCATTACACAGAAAGCGCTGTTGACGCTCCTTTTGGAGTCACGTGGCCACATGGCCCTTTCGTCACTCTGGTCTTTATAGGTCCCATGCTTCAGGAAGGCAGCTAGGGGCCCACGGGGGACCTTGTACCGCCGCCGTTGTTATTTCTATCTCAGAGTGGTTTCCACAATTTCCCCCTGACTTTGAGATGGGATTCCAAATTTCATGACAGCTCAGGCCTGATCAATCTTCATTTCTTTGTGCTTTTAAATCTCCAAACTTGGCAGTCAGAGCGAGCTTCCTCCTGAGGAGAAAGGTTTAATCCAAGATGTAGCCTAGAACCATCACCCGTTAGGAAAAAAACAGATCTCAGACGATACCATCCCCCCGACCACCAGTGGATTTCCTTGAGGCACTGCTTGAAGTCGCACACCGTGAAATCCCCCCAGATACACTCCTAACTCCGGTGGGACCAAAAGTTTCTGGCAGAGCTGGGAGAGGGGGCTGCACGACCCTCTGCAGACCAGAAACCCCTCCGCCGCGTGCTCCTGAAACACCCCTCTCCCCGAGGCAGAACCACACTCTCCCCCTCTTCCCCCATCATTGGCGGCCGGCCCCTGCCTGCCAGGCTGGCTCAGGGCCCTCCCTGCTCTGTGTGTCAAAATCCTGCCAGCCTGAATATTCCACTCCCGAACAAATGAGAAGCCAGCCAAAGGGCGCTTTGCGAAACAAAAGCCCAGTCATTAGCTAAGCGGCTCAACTAACCAAATGTTGTTACTCCAGTGTGTCCCCGGTGGGCCTCTGTGTCCCCCACCGCTCCAGGACACATACCGGCGTCCAACTTTGTCCTACTGTTTGAAATGAAATTTCCACTCCTACCCTCAACCCATCTTTCTGCTCACCCCCTTCTCAATGCGTGCAGTTACGAAAATAGATTGAAAAGTTGCATCCCTTGTTCAACGTGTGTGTTGCCCGTAAATACTAATGGGGTGAACGGTGATTACTTGGTGCTCAATACTAAGATGTTTCATTCTGTGAATAAACTGGGTAGAATTACATCAGAGAGTTGACCCTTGACTCACGAGGTTGAGAGGAGAAAAGGGGTGGAATATACAGCCGAAAAGCCCGGGACCGCCCCCAGATCAAGGGTCCCGCTTGGGGGCACCTGGGTGGCTCAGTCCGTTAAGCTGCTGACACTTGATTTTCGATCAGGTCAGGATCTCAGGGTCCTGGGATCAAGCCTCACATCAGGGTCCTCGTTAGGCAGGGAGTCTGCTTCAGGATTCTCTCTCCCTCTGCCCCTCCCCCCTCCAAATAACTCTTAAAAGGGTTCCACTTGTTGCCATTAAATTGAAACCAAAGGAAATATCTTTTTTTTTTTTTGAAGATTTTATTTATTTATTAGAGAGAAAGAAGGAGAGCACAGGCAGGGAGCGATGCAGGCAGAGAGAGAAGCAGGCTCGCTGCTGAGCAAGGAACCCGATGTGGGGCCCGATCCCAGAACCCTGGGACCACGACCTGTGTCGAAGGCAGCCGTCCAACCGACTGAGCCAGCTGGGCGCCCTCCAGATGAAATACCTTTTGCTGCCTCACGGTTTCACCTTCTTTTTTTTTTTTAAAGATTTTATTTATTTATTTGTCAAGGAGAGAGAGAGCACAAGCAGGGGGGCTCTACTGGCAGAAGGAGAAGCAGGCTCCCTGCTGAGTAAGGAGCTCAGTGTGGGACTCGATCCCAGGACCCTGAGATCATGACCTGAGCCGAAGACAGATAGTTTAACCGACTGAGCCACCCAGGCACCCCAAAGTTTCACCTTCTCTACACAAGAAACATAGTTTCCTGAATATTCACATTAAATTTTAAGCTCACAACTTTAATAAAGTTTTATAAATATTAAAAATAAAAAAGTTCTGTCCTTGCCAAGGTTGGAACAAAATCACACTTGCCCCAACATTCCAAGCTCTGAGGTTGTTTTTAGGAAACAACCCTCTGGCCTCACACTACCCAATGGAACTTTTCTGCGGTGATGGTAACATTCTATAGAGGCACCAACCAATATGGTAACCATGAACCCATGCGGTTACTGAGCACTCGGAACGTGGCTAGAGTAACTGAGGAAAATACATTTCTAATTTTATTTAATTTTAATTAATTTTATTTAAAATAGCCACAGGCAACTGGTGGCTACCATATTGGGCCACACGACTGTAGCCTAATTCCACCAATGAAAATGAAGGCCATCATAAGAACCATCAAAGACAACTCAGAATTACAATGCGTGTAGGTTGGGGTGTTCACTAGCTCGTATGCTGTCCTCTCTCTCTAGGGGATATTTTTCTCGCATCTAAGGACCTCAAGAGGCAAAGCTGCTCTTCCACAACTGGTCGTTTTGTTTTGTTTTCTGTGAATTGCATATTCGATCATGTTTCCTTTTTCCTTCAGCTATCAGGAAACTCGGCCAAATTTAGACCCTGCCGGCGATACAAACATCACCCTGAGTTCCGGTTGTCCCTTTCCCACCCTGTTGTCTTTTTCACTTGTTTTGTTTTTAGCGGCTCCTTCAATGATCGTTAGTACATTTACAGAGTTGTACGACTATCCCACTCACATTTCCATCACCCCAAAAGGAATCCTCGTGCTCATTTCTAGTCACTCCACATTCCCACAGGCAACCACTAAATCTACTTTCTGTTTCTGTAGATGTGCTTTTTCTGGGCATTTGATATAAACGGAATCCTATCGTATGTGAGTTTTTGTGTTTGGCTTCTTTCACTGAACATAATGTTTCTGAAGTTTATCTGTAGAATCTATCAGTACTCTGCTCCTTTTTATTGCCAAATAGTATTCTACGATACAGATACACTACATTTGGTTTATCCTTTCACCAACAGATAAAACATTTGAGTTGTTTCGGCTTTGGGGGCTCTTGGGAACACTGCTGCTGTGGACTTCCGCTTGAGAAGTCCTTCCGCAGACATATATTTGCGTTTCTCCCAGGCTCATAGCTACAGGTAGGATGGCTGGGTCACGTGGTAAATGTATGTTAAGAATCAGCCAAACCCGTGCCAAGTGGTGCACCGTCTCTCATTCCCGCAAGCAACGCATGAAGGTTCCCCTTTCTCCACATCCTCATCGACACTTGTTAGTGCCTGTCTTTTTTATACAGCCATTCTAGTAGGTGTGTGGTGGGATCTCACTGTGGTTTTAGTCTCCATTTCCCTAACAACTAATGGTGTCTTTTCACATGTTTATTGGCCGTTCATATGTCTTCTTTGGCAAAATATCTATTCAATGTCAATGTCAATGTCTTTCGTCCATTTTTTTTTTAAGATTTTATTTATCTATTTATTTGACAAAGAGAGACACAGAGAGGGAGGGAACACAAGCAGGGGGAGTGGGAGCGGGAGAGGGAGAAGCAGGCTTCCCACTGAGCAAGGAGCCTGATGTGGGCCTTTATCCCAGAACCCTGAGACCATGACCTGAGCAGAAGGTAGACGCCCAACAACTGAGCCACCCAGGTGCCCTTTCACTCATTTTTAAGTTTAGTTATTTGTCTTCTTATCATTGAGCAGTCTATTCTGGATACAAATCCTTTTTAGCAGACATAAGATTTACAAATATTTTCTCCTAGCCTGAACCTGTTTTTCACTTGGTGTTTTCTGAAAAGTTTTTAATTTTTGTGAAGTCCGATGTATCATCTTTTCTTCTATTACTTACGTTTTTGGTGTTATACCTGAGAACTCTTCCTAACCCCAAGGTCACAAAGACTTATTTACTCCTGTGTTTTTTCTAAGACTGTTATAGTTTTAGCTCTATGGCCCATTTCAAGTTAATTTTTGAGAGTGGCATGAGCTAGGAGTGTCAATTAATGTTTTTGCATGTGAATGTCCAATTGTCCCAGAACCATTTGTTGCAAAGACTATCCTTTCCCATCAGATTGCCTTGGCACCTCCAGCAAAAATCAACTGACCATAACTATGAGGGTTTCTTCCGGGACTCCTAATTCTGCTCCATTTATTTGCATACCTATCTTTATGCCGATATCACACTGTCTTTTTTTTTTTTAAGATTTTATTTATTCATTTGACAGATGGGAAAGACATCACAAGTAGGCAGAGAGGCAGGCAGAGAGAGAGGGGGAAGCAGGCTCCCCGCTGAGCAGAGAGCCCAATGCGGGGCTCAATACCAGGACCCTGAGATCATGACCCGAGCCGAAGGCAGAGGCTTTAACCCACTGAGCCACCCGGGCGCCCCATTATCACACTGTCTTGATTACTATTTTTGTTTTTTTTCTCAGCTTCTTTATACACTTACTCTTAATTTTATTTAACTGGAAGAATAGGTCATCCCCTCTCTCTTTCCCCAAATTGATATTAGCTCTTGGCAAGAATGTAATTGGGGCTTCCTAAAATCAAGCCATCAAAGCCTCTCCTGTGAAAATCATTGAGAAGTCATTAAAGGGACTATGACCATATTCTTATTCATACAAATCCCAAAGGGGATCAAGAAAGGAGCAGACATTCTACCCTTGCCACAATAATCGGATTTACTGATTCCCAGAGAGAAGGGAAGACACACTGCTAATTATGAGGCAGTTAAGGAATTATTTCCTTCCTCAATATGGCTTTAGAATGTGTTAGACCTAAGCAGTAACGTCTGTCTTTGAGCTACAGGTATGAATGCATTTGTTTAGCAAGTTCAACATTTAAGGAAACCCATATGGATATCGCATATCAAGAAGAAAGCCCTCAAAGAAAAGAAACACCTAGAGAGATGGGATGTAGGAATGCCAACGTCCCCACATCACCAACCAACTTAATGAAGCGGCAGACGGGACTCCCCAGTTATCTTGACTTGGGGACCTGAAGGGAGCCAGGGAGATAGACGCGCCTCACCCGTGCTGGTGAGGACCGAAGGGATGTTCCGTAAGTGGGTTACAAGGGGAAGTTAAGGGAGGATAAAGTCCAGAGAGAAGTCGCACAGTGGAGGACAGGAGAGTAAAGTTAACATTTAAATCTTGAGATACCAGGGGCCCCTGAGCGGCTCAGTCAGTTAAGCATTTGCCTTTGGCTCAGGTCAAGATCCCAGGGTCCTGGGATTGAACCCCATGTGGGGAGGGGAGACTCTGCTCCTCCCTCTCCCTCTGCCCCTCCCCCCAGGTTGTTCTCTCTCTCTCTCTCTCTCTCTCTCAAGTAAATAAATAAAATCTTTTAAAAAAGTGAATCTTGAGATACTTTTCTCTCTGGTCTCTAGGAAAGTCCTACTTGTTGTCCAGCTATAATTTTCTCTTGCTACATTCTAATTACTCTTTGAAGTACTAAAGTAAGTCCATATGGCTGGCCAGCCTCATATGATGGTCTTGAAGGGAATTAAAAAGGTGCTGTGATGAATGGGGCAGGGGTCCTGCTCTACCCTTATCTCATTGCTGGGGTTCGTGGGGAGGGAGCAAAGTTTTCTTAAGGCATCTACATCCCAAGGTCCAGGTGATGACAAGCATTATGAGAGGTGATCCCCTTTAGAACTTAGAAGAACATTGAAAATGGCAGGCCAGCTCCCTGTTGAACAACTCAAGGGAGGTCTAAGACTAAGCCTTCCACTTCTCTGCTTATATGAGATGAAACCCACCTCTGTAGGCGGTATCGGGGAGAGGTAAACATCGACGGGGTATTTTTTAATGCAGTCATTTATTCACAAACATAGAGAGTCCTACTAGGTACCAGGCATCTTCTAGTGCATGTTTTTTTCTAAGTCACCGAGATCCTTTGTGAAAGAAGATAAGGGAGAGAAAGAGGAAAAACACTCAATAAATCTTGGTTGAATGAATGAATTGCAGGAGCCAGATGGCATGAGCCTTAAATGAGCAGGGATTTTTCCATGAGGCTGAAGGAATAATGATCTGGGAGTGGCTTTTGAGAGCGGGGAGGCTCCACTCCTGCCTCCTCACTCTGAGGTTGTGGAGGACAGCAGCTCCCCTGGAGACAGAGGCTGGGCCCTCAGTTAGGCAGGATTTAGAGAGAGGACCTCTGAAGGGGCTGAGGGCTTCTGGAAGGCTACAGGGAAGGTCGAGGAGGGAGCAGTGGGAGGTTGGATCAGGGGAGAGGAAACGCAGAAGAAGGCTGATGGAGGGCGAAGCCAGCTCTCATTCAGATAGAGGCTGAGGATTACCAGGATATGGGGCCCAGTGGGATTAGCTTTTAAACAGTCCTCCAAACCGGTGCTATTAGAGGCCTTGATTATGCTAATTCTAATAATCATCAAATAGCTTCTATTTTCCAGAAGCTGTGATGTGAAGCTCTTTATAAACACAATTTCATGTCATTCTTACAACGCTGCAGAGTCAGTAGGGTCCCCTTTTCACCGAAGAGGAAACTGAGGCTCAGAGAAGTAATTTGTCCGAGACCCCACAGCTCATAAGTGCCACAGCTGTAATTCAGACCGGGGAGGGGTGTGCCTCTCCGGATGCCAGTCTTCCCCCAGCATCTGGTCTGTCCTAACTGGGGCCAGTCCAGCATGGGGCGCTGGTGGGATTGGCGGCATGTGGGGAGTTCCTGGAAACCCAGAGGTGGTCGTGAAATACCGCTATGCAGCTCCAGGCCCCCAGCCGGAAGCTCTCACCGCACTTCTGAATCCCATTCTCCACATTGCCTGAGATGCCCATAGACTCCGCCCACCTTCCGCCCAGACCAGGGGTCCCAGAGAGAGACGCATGCGTCATTCCTGGGGCAAGAGACAGGCTCTGTAAGAATGTCTAACAAACAACCCTGATCTAGACCCAGGGTCAGGGAAGGCTGCCCCAAGGAAGCGATGCTTGAGCTAAAGGTAAAACAGGTGGGTGAGAGGAAATCTAGAAAGACTTTGCGGGGGAGGGGGGCTGGGAGTGAGGTATTCCTGTGTGTTTGAGGAATTGAAAGGAAGCTGGCACAGTGGAAGGGAGCCACGCAAGGTGGGGGGCTGGTGGTGGATGAGGCTGGTCATAGGCCAGGGGAGGGCATTCGGCACAGGGTAAGGAGCTGGCTTTTTATCCCAGGAGCAATGAGATGCCATTAGAAGGTCTTAAAAGGGGGGTGACGTGGTAAGACAGGAGAAGGGCAGGACAGGGGCAACGAGATCAGTTAGGAGCCCCTGTAGGAATCCAGATAAGCCGCAGTGATGGCTGGGACCCGTGAGATACTGGCAGAGATGATGAGAAGAGGGTAGGTTAGGGAGATGCTTTGGAAGTAAAACTGGTGGGATTTGATGGTGGCACCTAGGACGCCGGCTTTCCTGTTAGGTGGACAATGGTGCCATTTACTGAGACAGACAACGATGGAGAGCGAGGTAGGTCTTGGACGCGCTGGGGTCGGCGCCTTTGAGACGTCCATGTGGAGATGTTGATGAGGCAGTTGGCCCGGCGCCGGCAGGTCAGGAGCCCAGACAGGAGGATCCCCGGGGCTGGAGACACTTGGGTATGAATCATCAGCAGAGGCATCGAAGCTATGGGCATAAATGAGTTCCCCAGGGAGAGTCCACAGTGAGGGGGGAAGGCCTGGGAATTGGCCTTGAGGAACATGAGCATTTGGTGGAGGAGGGCAACCCCGCAAAAAAGCCTGGGGAGGAAACCAAGAAGTTAAGAGACATACCAGGAGACTACAGTGTCCAGGGAGTCAAAGAGGCCAGTGTTTTAAGAATTGTGGTAATCAAGGATGCTTGGATGGCTCAGTGGGTTAAGGCCTCTGCCTTCAGTCCAAGTCATGATCTCAGGGTCCTGGGATCGAGCCCCGCGTCGGGCTCTCTGCTCAGCAGGGAGCCTACTTCCCCTACCCTCCCTGCCCGCCTCTCTGGCTACTTGTGATCTCTCTCTCTCTCTCTCTCTCTCTCTGTGTGTGTGTGTGTCAAATAAATAAATAATCTTTAAGGAAAGGAAAAAAAAAAAAGAATGTGGTAATCAAGAGATCTAATAAGACGAATACCAGGGGGGAAAAACATTCAGTCTGAGACATGGAGGTCATATCTCAAGCATCATGTTCTGGGGGAGCCGTGGGAGGTGAAAGGCAAATTTGACTGTTGGAGTGAACAAGCCCACAGTGGCCAGCAGTGAGGCAGGGAGCCAGGTGGAGGTTGCAGGGGGCAGGTGGAGAGAAAGAGGGGATAACCCTGAGTGAGCGGCCTTGGGAATGGAGGATGGGCAGGAGCCCCGGCCTGAGATAGGAGGAGGGGCGCTTTCTCTAACACAGCAGGGGAGAGGGCAGAGGTAGGGAGAGGCGCGCTGTGCTGGTGGGAGACTGGGGGGCATTCCAGTCTGGTGGCTTTAATCCTGTAGAGGAGCAGCAAGGTCACCTCTGTCGTTGAGGAGGAAATGGGCTGGTGGGAGACTTAAAGAGAAGGGGGAAGGTTGGGAATAACCATTGCAGGGAGCGGGTGGAGAAACATGTCGAGGGCCCATATGCTGTCAGGGGCTCTGATTTATGGGAACGTCAGGCTGACCTGTGGAGTCACTTGGCTGCTTGAACACAAGAAGGCAGATGGGAGGGGCGCCTGAGTGGCTCAGTGGGTTAAAGCCTCTGCCTTCGGCTCAGGTCCTGATCTCAGGGTCCTGGGATCGAGCCCAGCATTGGGCTATCTGCTCAGCAGGGAGCCTGCTTCCCCCTCTCTCTCTGCCTGCCTCTCTGCCTACTTGCGATTTCTCTCTGTCAAATGAATAAATAAAATCTTTAAAAATAAATAAATGAAATAAAATAAAATCTTAAGGGACCCCCCTGGGTGGCTCAGTCAGTTGAGCATCTGCCTTCGGCTCAGGTCATGATCCCAGGGTCCTGGGATTGATTCCTCATTAGGCTCCTTCCTCAGTGGGGAGCCTGCTTCTCCCTCTGCCTGCCGCTCCCCCTGCTTGTGCTTACACTCTCTCTATCTGACAAATAAATAAATACAATCTTTAAAATAAATACATAAATAAATAAAATATTAAGAAAAGGTAGATTGGAGGGCTCATTGGGGCTGGGCCGTGTCAGACAGATGATCGAAAGGCAGAGAGGCAAAGGGTTTAGGGTATTGGCAAGTGTTACTAAAATGTGGGGCGTTGGCGAGCGCCTGGGTGGCTCAGTTGGTTAAGCAACTGCCTTCAGCTCAGGTCATGATCCTGGAGTCCCAGGATCGAGTCCCACATTGGGATCCCTGCTCAGCAGGGATTCTGCTTGTCCCTCTGACCTTCTCCCCTCGCATGCTGTCTCTCTCTCTCTCCCCCTCTCTCATATAAACAAAATCTTTAAAAAAAAAATGTGGGGCGTTGGCATCTAAGTTGGCCCAGAAGAAAAGGGAAACCAGGAGAGAGCTGATGTGTTCGGAGAACACCAAGAGAATAGGGAGGAGACCGAAGAGCTATCTTGAGGTCACGTGAGAAGGTGTGAGCAGTGGAGGGGCGGTCAGAGATGGGGCCAGGACCCAGGAAGGATGGGTGGCCTGGGGCACCTGGCTAGCTTAGTCAGTGGAGTATGAGACTCTCGATCTCGGGGTTGCGGGTTTGAGCCCCACGTCGGGTGTAGAGATTACTTAAAAATAAAATCCTTAAAAAAAACAAAAAAAGAATGAGTGGCCGAACTGGTCTGTGGGAGATGGGCATTGCGATGACGTCAAGGAGCTGGCCTGTCCACGCCTGGACCGAAGTGACCCAGACAGATGGCAGGAAGCAGCAAAGGCTGCTGGGAAGTCCACTAAGCTGAAAACAGAGTTTGGCCATTGGGTTTGGCCAAATGGAGGTGAAGGGTCATTATGTCAAGAGCGACTGCCGCGGAGTGTCGCTCCGAGAGCGGGGTATGGATAGGAGAGTGGAAGCTTCATGCGGAAACAGCTCTCGGGTTTGCTGCGAAGGAGAGCAGAAAAATGCTCAGTGTCTCCCACTCTGAGGGGAGTGCGGAGTCAAGGCAAGGAATTTTTCCTAGGATGGGAGAGATCTAAACATGCAAGCCGGTGGGAATGACACCGTAAAAAAGATGGGGGTGGGTGGTGGGGGTGGGGGAGAAGCAAAGTCCCGGAGGAGGAGGAGGAGGAGGAGGAGGAGGAGGAGGAGGAGGAGGAGGAGCGAAGCCTCCTGCAGCCAGGTGGGGATCAGCCCCCGCTGGGTGGGAACCAGGAGGGAGACAGAGAGGAAAGGGGGGTGCTGTGGATTTGGTGGGGGGGGGATGATGGAGTCACCTCTGGTGGCTTCTGTTTCCTTGGAGAGGCTTAAGGCGAAGTCATCTGGCAGAATGTTCTGCTGAGAAATTAACCCCTGGCTCTGCTGAGAAATTTCCCCCTTAAAGTGACTCATCAGGAAGGAATGAAAGGCATTAACCAGGCTTTTGTGTTTGAGGCCTGGGCCTTTCTTCTCCCACCCCACACCTGAGAAGGTAAACAGTTCTGGATCCCAACTCTTTCTGGTGGGCTAAAAGGGAGTTCATTGGCCAACACAGAGGAAGACAGGGCCAGCGGTCAGGCATTCGCCATCCCCGTGGGACGCGGCCTCCAAGAAAGTAGCTGTGTACCACCCCAAATGCCAAGAACTCAAGGCTGACACTTTGTGCGTCTAGGGGAGAGGCCCCCTTGAAAGGGCCTGGATGGAGGGATTGGGGGGCCCCTTCCCAGAGCGCAGGCTGGACAAGGGAGGCCCTGCAGAGGAGAGCACGCCATGGAGGCCCCATGGCAGAGACGGCTGATGGCTGCAACAGCAGCAGTAGCCTGGAAAAGACCTCAGCCCTTCCCTGCAAAGCTGTGGAGCCCATGGGGCACCTGGGTGGCTCAGCCCGTTAAACGTCTGCCTTCAGCTCAGGTCATGGTCCCGGGCTCCTGGGATCGAACCCCGCATCAGGCTCCCTGCTCCGTGGAGTGCCTGCTTCTCCCTCTCCCTCTGCCTGCCACTCTGCCTGCCACTCTGCCTACTTGTGCTCCTTATCCCTCTGTCAAATAAATACATAAAATCTTTAAAAAAAAAAAAAAAAAGAGCTATGGAGTACAGACTGACCATTTTGGAGGTTAGGCAGCCCCTGGAGTTCTCGGACAATGGGAGGGAGGTGGAGGGGGGTCGTGAGTGATATGGAATTCTTGCAGATCTGCTGGGTAGGGACGCAAGCTGAGGTTAATCTGATTTAGACCGACTAAGAGGTGTATTTACGACTTGGGTTTGAGGGGCAGGTCCAGTGGGCCCAGGCCCCGGACAAAGGGTGGGCAGTGAGTGGGAGCTGACATCTGGCTCTCCCCTCACCCCGCACCCTGGGGCTGGAACACAGCAGACACAGAACTACCACGTGGTACCGCTCGGCCTTCACAGACAAGCACAAGGACGTCCCTCCCCGCCAGGCCTGGGAGCGGGGCGGCCGGCCAGTCCCACGCGGGCCCCGTGCTCAGAGTCTGGCAGTCTGGACAGAGCCTTGGCTTCTCTCCTTCCAAAGCTGTCACGCGCTCGTGGGCCCGGCCACCTGAGGTCCTTGCCGGTGTGGCCCTGGGGCCTGGGCCTCTGGTTTCTCCACCGTGGCCTGGCGTCTAGTCGCACACGAGGCCCCGAGGCAGGCTGCGCGTAGCTATCCTCGTGTCCCGGCTAGGCCCACCCTTGACCACGGGGGCTACCGAAAGACGGATGAGCACAGGCTCAGAGCCCAGCGGGCTGAGTTTCCAAGACCACTGTGTCTTCGTGGGGGCTGAAGAAGAGCCTGGTTAACACAGCGGAGAGGGGGGATCTGCCCGCTTCCATGGCAGGTGTGTAAAGGCCCTTGCCCGCCCCACCTCCAAGTGTTGTATTCATAGACCAGGCAGGGCTGGGCAGACAGAGCTCGACAGCCAGAGCTTGAGGCCTGGTGAGGTCCAGGCTAGTGGGCCTGCAGGTCAGCAGACATCACAAGTCCCTCTTGAGCCTATGCTTGGCCTACAGAGGGCCCGGGTAGGGACGAGCTCTGAGGCTTGGTCAGGGAGCTTTTCCCTCCCTAGTCATTTGTGTCTGATGGATCCCTGAGCACAGAAGAGGAAAACTGACCTTTCCACTCCTTTAACAAATACATATAGCACCTACTGTGAGTTAGGGCCCCATGTTGGCCACAGGGATATGGAAGTGAACAACACAGTCTCATCTCTCCTGCCCTCAAGGAACCCACACTCTGTGCGGTGTTGATACCCTGTGCTTAGCACTTCCACAGGCAAGCCCTCAACCCAGCCAGGGATTAAGAATGGCTTCCTGTTCAATGGAAGCAATGGCTGCAAACAGATTCCAAGGTACCCACTTAGGGGCGCCTAGTGGCTCAGTCGGTTAAGTGTCTGTCTTCAGCTGAGGTCATGATCTTAGGGTCCTGGGATCGAGTCATGGTCTGGCATCAGGCTCCTTGCTCAGCGGGGAATCTGCTTAAAGAAGAGCAAATCTTTTTTTTTTTTTTTTTTTTAAGATTATTTATTTGTCCCAGAGAGGTAGAGAGAGAAAGTACAACCAGGGGAGGCAGCAGGCAGAGGGAGAAGCAGGCTCCCTGCGAAGCAGGGAGCTCGATATAAGACTCGATCCCAGGACCCTGGGATCATGACCTGAGCGGAAGGCAGACGCCCAAGCTACTGAGCCACCCAGGCATCCCAGGAAGAGCAAATCTTAAGGGGTGTTACTTTTTTTTTTTAAAGATTTGATTTATTTATTTGACAGATAGGAGAGAGATCACAAGTAGGCAGAGAGGCAGGCAGAGAGAGAGAGGGAAGCAGGCTCCCCACTGAGCAGAGAGCCTGACGCGGGGCTCGATCCCAGGACCCTGAGAACACGACCTGAGCCGAAAGCAGAGGCTCCAACCCACCGAGCCACCCAAGCGCCCCTTAAAGGGTGTTACTTAATGATTATGTGCCAGGGATTTTATGGCCAACTTGGTTTTGTATGGACTGAAACCCCCAAATCAGAAACGCTCTTTCTCCATCCCCCCTCCCCTTTCCTCATCTTTCTGTCTCCCCTTACTTCCCACAATTTATGTCCCTCACAGAGCCATGTGGTCTCTAGTCCCTTTCGATTTTTCAAGGTTTACAGATCTGGTGACTGATTGGATGGGGTGCAGGAGAAAAAGAGTCCATGTTTCCGGCCCGGGGACAGGATAAATGAGGGTGCCATGGCCTGAGATGGGGACTCCTGACAGCCAGCAAATCTGGGGTGGGAGAGAGAGTGAATTCAGTTTACCCGACGAACGTCCAGGGAGTGGTATGGAAAAGGTTCTTGGTTAGATGAGGACTGAGCCCAGAAGAGAGGCCCAGACTGGAGACAGATTGGAAGTCACCAGTTGGCGGCGGCCAGGATGGTCCAGGGGGTAGGAGCTGAGGGGAAAAAGTGGTGTCCTAGGATAGACCCTGGGAGGAGCAGGAGATGGTAAAGGAGACTGAGAAAGGGTAGCCAGTGTGGAAAGTATAGGCCATTGAAACCAACAGGAAGTCAGCAAAGAGCGGGAATAATTGGCTAAAAAGTATATGTTTTTAAATTCGGAAAACAAAACCAAGAAATTAAACCAGCCCTGAACTCAGAAAACCAGGCAAATGTCTAAAGATACATAATACTAAAAAAAAAAAAAAGATACATAATACTTACAATACCTCCCCCACAGTACACCAAAATTACCAATGGGTAAAAAACCACCGACCGGGAATATTCATTTTTGCTCTATTTGTCATCGGGATCTAATTGTTTGCCCAGAACCACCGGAGCCAGTCCATCCCATTCTCACACACCAGGGGGCGCACATGCACTGCTTCTGAATCCAAGTCCTGGGCAAAAGCAGGCAGTGAATTAGGTGAGAACCAGAACTTGACCCCTCAGCCCAAATCCCTAACCACCACCTCCAGCCCTACACTGCACATTAACGCTGCAATCCCTGGATCCAGGTGCCTCAACAATCCCGAAGCTTTGTTTATCTCTCACCTGACCTCCAAACTCACAAAGGTATCAGGGAGACCATAGCCGATCAGAGAACCCACAGGGGTCAACTGACGGAGGGCAGTAGAGGCAGGTTCCCCTCTTTCCCAGGAAGGAGATAGCTCTGTGGCTAATTCTTTTTTTTTTTTTTTCCAACAGACAGAGATCACAAGTAGGCAGAGAGGCAGGCAGAGGGAGCGGGGGAAACAGGCTCCCCGCCGAGCAGATAGCCCAATGCTGGGCTTGATCCAAGACCCGAGCCGAAGGCAGAGGCTTTAACCCACTGAGCCACCCAGGTGCCCCACTGTGGCTAATTCTTAAATGGTGGTGATATGGACTGGGAGGATAGATCTGGAGCAGATGGGGAGGGGGGTGTTTTCATGCCAATGTGTGTGGCTCTTGGTTTGGAGCTCACGAAGTCTCCCTCTGAGTTAGGACTTGGAATAAATCTTCAAATAAGTTATAGGTTTACCCCAGAAATTTAAAAGGTCAGCATTTGAGTTTGTTAGAAGTCAGAAACTTAGTACCATGGTGTTTTGTTTTTTGTTTTTTGAAGTCAGGTTTGGGGGACATCATTAAATCTTGAACTCAGGGACCATAGAAAGACTTGATTCAGATTCTCGGCTGGAATTGCTGTAAGTATTAGGGTGTCGGCCAGCCTCTGGTTAGGGTTGATAACAGGTCAGATAAGTAGAGAGTGAGCATGGGGATGAAGATTTGTGTGGAGTTTCCACAAAGCCAGTCTCACTAATCTCGTGTTCTAAGATTATTATTAGAGTTGGGGTCTTAAACTGTCCCCAAGGATTTGTGGGGTTTAATTAAGGTTAGTATCTGTGGTAGGCTCCTTTTCTGATGACCCAATCCAATTGTGGAATCAGGAATCCCAAGGCAGAAAGTATTGGTGGTGACCTGGGACTTGGGAGTTTAATGTATGTATGAAAGTTTTGTGTAAGTCTTGGGGTTCAGAAGAGAGTACTGGGGTCCATAGCAAGGTAGTTGTTGCACTTTAAGGTTCATATAGGGATCTGGGGACCAGTATTAGTGCTGGGGTTCATTTAAAGGCCAGAGTTGGTGCTGGTGTCACTATCAAGTTTAGGTGGGTAGAGATGATAAAGGGGTTTTGACCCAAAACTGGTATTTGGGGTCCATATGGGGTGCAAATTAAAATGACTACTTGTGCCAATGTGGGGGCAGATTTAGGAGTTTAGACTCCATAATATGTTTGGGCATGGGTCTGAGCTCACTATCAGGTGCAGATTTGTAGAGGGAGGAAATGCGGTCCTAGAGTAGTTATCAGGTTCATATTATGAGTGGGAGCCAGTAATAGGATCTGGACTTCGTGTGGGAGTTTGGGTCAGTCCGTGCTCATTACTGGGGTTCTGGTCCAATACTGGAGCTCCGGTCGGTTTAGACTCAGGGCTGGGTTGTGGCCTCGCCGGGCCTAGGCGGCTCCACCGCTCTACGAGTGAGAGTGCACGAGGGGAGGGGCGGCGCCGGGAACGCGCACGGCAGGGGCAGGGGCGCGGGCGCGGGCGCGAGCGGGGGCGCGCGGCTGGAGCTGGCGCGGGAGCGGCGGGAGCGGTGGCGGCGGCGGCAGAGGCGGCGGCTCCGGCTCCGGCTCGGGCTCCGGCTCCGGCTCGGGTGGCGGTAGCGGGAGTGGGACCCGGCGGCGGCGGCGGCGGCGGCAGAAGAGCAGCGGAAGCAGCGGCCCCAGCGGCTTTGGGGGGGGACATGCGGACCGACGGCCCCTGGATAGACGGTGAGTGACCCCCGGGCCCCCCTCCAGTCCCCTGCGCATCCGTTCCTTCCCGGCTCTAGCCGCCCCCTCCCCGCGTCCTCCAGGCGGGGGCTAGAGGCGCCGCTTAGGCCGGGCCGCGCCCCCACCTGCCGCGCCCGCAGCCTCGGCTGGGCCCCCCCTGTAAGCCTGGCGGCTCCTCCCCGCGCTTACCCCGCGGCAGACGCCCCCCCCCCCCCCCGCGCCACCGCCGCCGGCTGGCTAGCTCCTCGCCGCCCCCCTCCTCCCCGCCCTCCGCGCCGCACCTGAGCCGCAGCCCGCGCCCCCCAGTGCAAAGTTTCCCTTTGCATTTGTGCTCCGCGTCCTCGGGCCCGCCTCGTCTCCCCCCAGCGGCGCGGCCGTGCTCCGGGGGCGGCCCTCCACCTCCCACCGCCACCCCAGCCCCGGGCGGGTCCAGGCCGCGCCCCCGCCCCCGCCGCACAGGCGCCCCCTCCCAGCCGGCGGGGGAGCCGCAGCCGACGCGCCCCCGTCTCGCTCGCGGCCCCGGCGCACGTGCGGGCCCGGGGTGCGCCGGGCGCGACTTTGGAGCCCCCCGGCCGCCTCCGTCGCCGGCGCGGGCAGGGGAGGGGCCCGGGCGGGCTGTGCCCACCCCCACCCCGGCGCAAAGACCTGAAGGCCCCGGAGCGCCCCGTCCCGTGAGGACGTGTCCACTCGGACCCGCTCCGGAAAGTTCACTCAGTCGCCGCCCCGCGTCCCGTCCCGTCCCGTCCCGTCCCATCCCATCCCGTCCCGGTGTGCCCCGGTCCCCATCGCTGTGCCCACGTTTCAGGCTCAGTTTCTGTTTTCCTCGGTGTCTCGGTGCCCTTCATTGTCTCTGTATCTCTGTCTCCCTGTGTCACTGCCTCCCAGACTCACCCCCCGCAGCCCCAGGGTTTCTCCCGCTGTGTGTGGCTCCCTCCCCGGTTCTCTCTGTTCTCCCTCCCCGTGTCTCTCTGTACTCCCGTCCCCATCTCTGAGTGTCTCTCTCTCTCTCTCTCTCTTTGGCTTTTCGATGTCTCTGTCTCTCACTGACCAGGATCTCTGCCCGCGCTCTGCTAGGCCCCCTCCTCATTTCTCTGGAATGCTGCCTCTCTGGTTCTTCCACCCCAGGGTGGGGGAGGGGCAAGCCTTTCTCCCCGGTTCAACAATCCCCCCCACACACACCGCGCAGTGCAGGGCCCCCCAGGTGGAGCAGGTTGGGCGGTGGGAGCCCGGTACCTGAGCTGTGAACTGGAAGGGAGGGGATTCTCTGGATTCCCCTGAGGGCGGCCAGGCACAGCCTGGGAGGCAGGGCTGCTGAGTGTTGGTGATGAAGGCTCCACTTTGGTTCCTGAGGAGGCAAGGGCAGGGATCCAGAGTGACCTGGTGCGGAATCCGGCCAGAAAATCCAGGGAAGTGCATTGGGGGTGGGAGGCCTAGAAAAGGATCCAGGAGGATCTTTCTGGAGGATCCTCAATGGTGAGGGATCCCCTGGGAAGGGATCTGCTGAGAGATCCTTTGGGAGGCACCAAAGATCTGATGGGATCCAGAGGAGGGTTCTGAGAGGAAATCTCAGAAAATTCTATGCTTGGCGCCTTATTAACTCTTGCTTCAGGGAGCAAGAAAATCCCTGTTTTTCACTGATTATATGAATGAGCCTAGGGCTTCAAGAAGGGGCAGGTGTAATTCCCTCAGCACAGCCTCCAACATCCGCAGCCCCAGGCACAGGCCACACACTCACACACACACACACACACACCTTCATTCCCACACTCCGCTTCCCCCCCCCCCCCCACTTGCCTTCTTGCCTTCACACTTGCACACCGGGGCCTGCCAGCCGCCGGAGCTCAGGTATCTCGCATGCCCATGCTCCGCTCTGTGCTCGCTTGTGCCCTCACAGCACCCCTTTGCACACCCCGGGGAAGGGTGTGTGCACACTCACAGTCTAGCATGCTCTCCTGCACACACCTTCGTGTGCGTTTTGGCTGGCTCAGTTTGCCCCTTGTGACTTGAAATGGGTTTGTAGTTTTGTTTTCCTCTCCAGGTGCTCTTCCACTTCCCTCTTTCCTTCCTTTAACAAGAAAATTGTTTTAATATTATTCCTTCCTTCCTCCTTGTCCTTCCCCCCTGCGGCTCCTGGCCTCCCCTCTGTGAGGCTTGCTCACACTGTGAGCATGGGGGGGGGAGGCGTGTCTGGGGCGCTGATGTGGGGGCTGGTGAAGCAGTTGGAGTGGAATGGCTGTAGTAAGAGTAGATGGGCTGAAAAGCTTTTCTGGGGAAGAGGATTGATACGCAGCAAACTGCTGGCCCTGGCAGTTTGTGATCTCTCCACTCTCTCCCATCCGCCCTGACTAGGAGTTCAGTGTGGGGGACCCAGGCCTCTTTGGTGGAGACTTTGACTCATGTCCTAGATTCTCTACTTTCCAGCTTGTTCCTCCCTGCACCTCAGTTTCACCCCCTGTGAAATGGGAGAGCTAATCCAACCCTGACCGGGTTCCCAGGCCGTTGTGAGGATCCAGGGGACCGCGTGCCAGTGCATAATCAGCAGTGGCAGGCCCTCCTCGTGTGACTGACACTGTTGTGTGCTTGGGCCAAGCTTGCAGCTAAGGCCCTGCCCTTGAGAAGCTCATGGTCCCTGGGGGAACAGATTGCATCATGGGAATGCAGAGCAATTCACTAACCTCTTATTGATTGCCGACTATGTGCCAGACACTGGGCTAGGCACTTTCAGCCAGGCTGCCCTGCTTCCTAGGGGACTAGCAGCTGTGTGGAAGAGGCAGCCCTCCTCTCAGGAACTGCTGAGGCTGAGCTCAGCTTCAGCTCCTCTGAAGCAACTGCGGTCCTGGGCTAGAATCACAAGGTAGAGGAAGCTGCCTCCACATGAGGCAAGGGAGAGTTTAAGGGTCAAAGTCAGATGAGTTCCAGAAGAGACCGAGAAGGGGCTATCGGAAGCGGGTTTTGAGGAATGAACAGGAGTTTTCCAGTTGGACAAAGAGAACTCCAGGCAGAGAAAATAGTGTGAGTGAAGACTCAGGGGTCTTGAGGAATTCTAAGGTATAGCAGATCCCAGAGGGCCTTTAACATCTTGTAAATAGCTGTGACTTAATTCTGAGAACACAGAAGGGAGACACCAAAGATATAAAGCTTAGGCGGGGGCTGTGGAATGTGCTAAGATCAGAATGACGTTTCCAGAAAAGGATTCTGTGGCTATGGGAAGTGGATGGACCCAGGATGCCCGGTGAGGAGGGTGTGGGTACATCAGGTGAGAGGTGATGGTGGCTTGGATAGGGCAGTAGCATAGAGCCATCTAGAAGGCACATTTATCAGGACAGGATGATTTATTGGACGTGGAGGTAGAAGAGAGAAAGAGGTAGGGGGTACACGTTCCTGGGAGTGACTGGGTGGGGCCTTTATGACCTGCAAGGTCACTGAGCTGGAGATAGGGAGGAGATAGATGTGTGGGGGGGAGCAGATAATGAACTTGAGTTCGCAGTTGGACATGGTGTCTTTAACATGCTTGGAACATTTGAGTTTCAGCATGGGCAGAGGAGACATCCAGGAGGGGGCCGGGTGTGAGGCTCTGGAGTTTGGGAGAGAAACCTGGGCCAGAGGAAGGGCAGAGAGGTCTTTGAGAGAGTGCTGAGCCGTGTTCGTCAGTGGTTAGTTCAGGCTCTGGTTCCAGACTGCCAAGGTGCCCCTCCGCTGACTAGCAGTGTGACCCTGAGCAAGTTGCTTGACATCTCTGAATCCGTTGTCTCCTTTGTTGGGTGGGTATAAGGCAATTCCGTGCCCAGTGGGGTCGTGGTGAGGATTAAGGTTGGGTATGCAGGAGGTGCTTTGAACAGGGCCCAGCCTCTAGTAAGCATGATACTGCAATGGTATTAGCAAGCAGTTCTTATGGTAACCATCAGTGGGGGTGGTGCCTACCCTCCCTCCTCAGAATCACGGGGTGGGGGCTGGCCAAGGGGCACCTTTAAAACAATACCTTGTTAAGGTTAGGGCACCCGCTCTCCTAGAGTAGTTGCTGTCCTGAACTGAGGTTCGCGGGTTGGAGGGCTCAACAGGAGAGTGCCTGGTCCCCAGCCGCCTGCCCTCGCCATCATCAGAGGGAGTGTGTGTATTGCTCAGGTGTATTTGACCTTGTGGGGGGCCGGAGTGAAACTGGAGGCCTCAGTGTACTCCGTGCCCTCTTCCCACCACCCTGCCCGGGCCCTGGGTGTCTGATGAGGTTCCGCGTCTGAGGTCCCAATGCCCTGTCTCTATGTGTCCCTCATCTCCAGATCTGAGAACAGTGGTTCTTGCTGCTCAGCAGTGTTTTAGCTGCTGCTTCTGGGGACCGTCCCTGGCACAGCCGCAGGACCTGCCTGGGCGCTGCTCTGGAGGGGCCACGGCGTCTGTGCTCCTGTAGATCCCCCTTGCTCCTGGTCCTGCTGCCGGGCAGGCCTCCAGGTGTGGCACGTGCCCGAGAGCCCTCCTGGGGGCCAGCCCTCGGTGGGTTCCGAGGCCTCTTACCTGGTCCTGGTCATTGCTGCCCACCTCAGCACTTCCGAGGCCTTTCTGGAGGCCGACCGGGGATTCCAGGCTCGGGTTCGGTACCAGTCAGGCCCCTTCTGAGCAGCTCTCCAGTTGGCCTTCTGGGTGCATGCGGTGGTCCCGATTGTTCTGGGTCTGTCCCAGGATGAACGTAGCGGGGTTCTGGCAGCTGCCGCTGGCGGATGTGAGGGGTGATTCTGATTGGCTGTCTCGGTGGTTTGGGGGCCTGTTTGGTCCTGGACCGGTGTGGTACCAGGTGCTCTTCTGGCTGTTCCAGAATCCTGCCCTTGTGCTGTTCTATGTACTTTAAGGTCCTTCCAGATGCAGGGTTTTGTCTGTTCTCTGACTCACCTCCAGGCCCTTTTGCACATACACCCCTTTCCAGGTGTGACTCCTGGTCAGCTCAGGTGCATGCCCCCAGTGCCAGCTGGCTTAGGGGACCCTCCCCATTCTCTGCCTCAGACTCTGTCCCTCTGCCCCGGGGTCCCTGAGCAGTGGAGAAGCCGACAGCCTCACATCTGGCAGCATGAGGCCCCGGCGGGCGTCCCCAGACAAGCCGGCCTTTGAGTCTGGGACACGGAAGCTGGTTTGTCTGGCCAGACCCGCCCAGCAGCCTGTGCGCTGGGAGCAGCGGCCACAGGGGACACTGTGGAAACGCAGGGGACCCGGGGAGGGAGGTGCGCAGCCCTCCCAAGGGCTGGGACTGTTGGTTCAGGCAGGAGCAGGGGCCAGTGGAGGCCCGAGAGAGGGTGAGCTTCAGGGTCAGCCCGGGATGGTGGTGGGTCAGTGAGGCCCGTCGTGGTCCTTTGTGATGGGCCTTCTGTCCGCCCACGAGGACATCCCCCACGGTGGCAAAGGTGGCCGGTCTCAAGGGTGCGGGAGGCTGGCGGTGCGTTGGGGAGGGCACCCCCTGACCCCCGTCCCTGAGTGTCCGTTTTGGGAGGAGCCGCAGTGGTACTGCTCTGTCTGTGGGGGCGTGAGGCCGAGGAGAAGCCCCTGCGACGCGCAGCCTGCGCCGAGCAGGCCCCGGTGGCGCCAAGTCGCTGAGCGGTGGCGAGGTGGTGACGAGACTGTGTGGGCATGTCCGGCCCCCCACCCCCACCCGGGACGGCGCCCACGCTTCTGGAGGGAAGAGCTGGGCTGTGTGGCTGTGTGTGTGCCAACGGAGGAGGCATCCAGGGGCACACCTTCATTTTAGAAATTACAGAGAAGCAGAAAGTCAAAAATAAATATTGCTGCTGAAGCTTCTTTGAGGACTGCACGTATGCTGGTGTGGTTCTTCCGAGCCGGGGTGTTGTCTGTGCACTCATTCATGTGTTCACGCACTCACTCAGCACATCCTCGCAGAGCTCCTACTGCGTGCCTGCTCTCTGCTGGGGGCCGGGGACACGGAACTGAGCCCGGCACACGCCGGGCTTACGGCCATGACTTGGGGACCACTCAGCAATTGTATAAAAAAACAATTCACGGAGGGCCTGGGCGGCTCAGTTGGTTAAGCATCTGCCTTCGGCTCAGGTCAGGATCCCGAGGTCCTGGGATCGAGCCCCGCGTTGGGCTCCCTGCTCAGTGGGGAGCCTGCTTCTCCTTCCCTCCGCCGCTGCCCCAGCTTGTGTGCTTTCTGTTTCGCTCTCTCTCTCTCTCTCTCAAATAAATAAATAAAATCTTTTTTATAAGTTAAAAAAAAATAGTTGGTGACATCTGTGGTCAGTACTCCTAGGCAATATCCAGGTGTGTGGTCTGGGACACCAGGGAAGGTCTCCCTGAGAAAGTGCCATTGGCTCTGAGATCTAAGGGGTACTTGGCAGAGGTGTTTCGGGCACTGACAGGACTGGAGACTGCACAAAATGGGGCACATTTGAGGATCAGAAGAGGAGGTTCTTGTGGTTGGCGGGCAGGCCAGAGCTTGGGAGGGTGGGGTGCAGAGGTGGGCGGGGCCCTGGGGGGTTGGTCACTGGGGGGGCCTAGCTGCAGGGGTAGTTGGGGCTCAGTCTGTGTGTTGCTCATGGCTCTGTGCTGGGCACCTGCAAGAAAGCCCAGCACATAGTAGATGCTCAGGAGTCCTGAAAAGAGTGTGAGGGAGTAGAGACGATTCAGCATTTTTACTGAATGAGGAGTGTCCTGCACGAATAGTTTCAAAACCTACTTTTTTTTCCCCATAAACAGCAGATTTTGAATGTCTTTCTGTGTCACCGTCTCCTCCGCTGTGATGAAATTCTCGGTGTTTTCTCATGCTTTACTCTCTCTCCAGGAAGGAGCGGAGACCCCGGTGCCCTGCCCTCAGTGCTGGTTGTCCAAGGGTGACTGACGCGAGCAAGCAGAGACCTGGTGAGTGTGCCCCAAGAGGTGGCGGGGGGCGGGGACGCAGCGGGTCCTGTGGGCCAGGCTGAGCGGCTGGGATCGTGATGCGGGCCGGCGGGGAGCCGTGGAAGGGTTGCCGCTGGCATGGCCCAGGGTGCACCCGGCTGAGCGATGCTGAAGGACCACGGAGGTGGTGATGGAGGCGGAGAGAAGGGATGTGAGTGCCGTTCAGGGACGTGGAGGAGATAGGACATGGTGAAGGGCTGAATGTGGCACGTGACGGGGGAGGGGAGGTGTCAAGGGTGGTGCCCGGGTCTCTGGCCAGAGTGCTTGACGAAGGTGCGCGGGCGTGACACACGGCTCGTCAGCTGCTGACATTCGGGGACTTACGCTGGGATCCGTCTGCTCCTCCATTTGCTCCCATCAACAGGAGGCCGTGGTAGGGAGAGCCAGGCACTCCCGAGATCCGGGCACTTCCTTCCTTGTCTCTTTCACTTCTCCCCCGTCTTTCTGCGGGGAGCACAGAGCAGGTGGGTTGGGGTGAGCCTTGGGTGTCCAGCTAAAGACTCTAGACTTTCCTGGGGGTGGTACGGAGACGCGGAAGGTCCTTGAGCAGCGGAGCCTCAGCCGCGCATCCGTCTCTCCGCTTGCCCGCCCCTTCAGTCCTGAAACACTACCTGTGCGTCTGCCGAGGGCCGCGATCACCATCGCGTTCTCGTAAGCCAGCGGGGCGTTGGTTTTGGGCAGGGTGGGCGGGAGCAACCTGAGGCAGGAAGCCCCCCGAAGAGGTCCACGCTCCTGAGGTCTCACGAGCGTGTGGTGATTGGAGTGGAGCAGTGCACGTTCTCACTTATTGCCCCGACGGGTGTGTGGGGGGAGGAAGAAGGAGAATTTGAGGAGGACTGGCTGGCTTGGGGGACCAGGTCCGTGGTAGTGCTTGTCACTAAGATGGGGACCAGGGGGAGGGGGCCGTACTGGGGAGGATGAGTTCTGTTTGGGCCGTCTTCCCTAAGCTCCTGGGAGGCCCAGCCCAGGGCTGTCTTGTTCACCTCCCTGCCCCTTGGCTCAGGGCCCAGCAGGGCCCACTGAGGAGTTCTGCACGGTCAGCTGATGAGGACGGTTCGTGAGAGGTGGCTCAGCCTTACGCGGGGAAAGGGAATGAACATGTACTGGAGATCCGCTAGCGGCCAAGTCCTATGTGTAACGAAGTGGACATTGGGATAAGGTAGGGGTGCAGCAGGGAGGCTGTGTCGCGCCGGAGAAAGGCCGGATGGGGAGGCGTGTGTCCCTTCACCTGTCTATCCTCAGATGTTGGGTCTGACCTACCTGGGAGCCCATTCTCAGCAAAAAAGGTGCCTGAGAGCAGAGCTGTCTGTCTTGTAGGGAGGCCACTTGCTGATGGCCTGTGTGAAGGGGTGTGGGAGATGTGCAGAAAGGCCTAACCTCTGGAGGCGAGGCTGACTTCGAGGGGGAGGGGAAGACGCCCGAAGATCCTGAGGCCAAGGGACAACAGATAGAAGAGTTGAGCCAGGCTGGGACGTCTTTGGGTGGAGGGCCCAAGGTGCTCACAGGGGACTGGCTTGTGGACTGGGCCCCGGCCTACATCAGCAAAGGATCTTGCTGTCTATACCAGGGTTTCTCAACCTCAAAACTATTGACATTTTGGACCAGATAATCTGTTGTTGCAGGGGGCCGGCCTATTACTGTAAGATATCTAGCAGCATCCCTTGTTTCTTCCTGCTAGATGCCGGTAGCACTTGCCCCTCACTTCCAGTCTTGGTGATAAAAAATGTCTGCAGACGTTGCCTCATGGTCCCACGGAGGTTGGCGGGGCAGCTACAGAATCTTCCCGGATTGAGAACCCCTGGCCTGGGGCACCTGGGTGGCTCAGTTGGTTAGGCGTCTGCCGTTAGCTCGGGTCATGTCGAGCCCCACATCGGGCTCCCTGATTGGCGGGGAGCCTGCTTCTTCCTCTCTCTGCCTCTTCCCCTGCTTGTGCTCTCTCTCTGTCAAATAAAATAAAATCTTTAAAAGAAAAAAAGAACCCCTAGTCAACACCACCTCTTGCTGCCTTCACTGAACTAGGGAGGATCTCTCAGGGGAGCTTTTCGGGGATGGGTCACTTGAGCTGAGTTCTGAGGGGTGAGTGCGTGGCTGGGGGCAGGAGAGCGCGATCAGCAAGTGCCGAGGCCTGGCGGTGCTGGTGGGCATTCACCCCAGGGAGGCTCTGCTGCTGGAGGAAGGGCACCGGAGGGCTGTGGCTTGGTGGGGCCATAGCTGTAGGCGGTGCCTCTGCTGGACCTCTTGCCACCTGGAGAGACTCTGGGATGTGCTTCCTGAGGTCCCCCTCCATTCCCCGGGGAGCCCAAGAAGCCCAGGGTGGTGAGAGGGTAGGGGGCCCAGCCATGGCGGGGTGGGCCGGCCATTACAAGCTGTGCTTACAGACTCCGGCCACCTGGCTGGCTGAGGGAAGCTGCCTGCTGCTGGCTGCCGCCTTCCCTGGGGCCGGGGTCGAGGCTGAGGCTGATTTATTCCCGTCATAATCCCGCGGTCGGTTTGGTGAGAGTTGGAAACATGTTGGTTTTCCTTCCCAAGTGTAACAAGGCCTGTTTCCGCCTCCGCGGCCGCTGCTGCAGTGCCACGCGGTGAACTGTCCAGGACATGACAAAAGGGCTCGGTTAGCTGCCCGCGGCTTTGAACGTGAGTGGCTCCGGCTCTCCCTGCCCTCCCTGCCCTCGGGCTCCTCTTGCCTAAGTGTTGGTCTCTCCTCTGGGGTTGGGGGGGGGCGCCTGGGTACCCCTCCTCCTGCTGATGTCCATTTTGGGCCCCCAGCCTCCAGAGAGCCAGAGTCCTGGTCTAGGGGTGGGGAGCTGTAGGAACAGGTGGTATTTGGAGACTAATTAATATTTGTGAATAATAACACGTGCCCAAGGGAAACAAATCAATCTGTGTTTGCATATTCATGAAGAGGACTCAGAATGATCCCAGCTGTTTTCCAGCCAGGGATCCCCCCCTCCATCGTCTCTGGCATAACATGGTCTCTCGGGGTGGGGGGGACCCATTGAGGCTGACAGGGGTGCTTAGGTCAGGCTGCCCGGAGCAGATATGGCTTCCAGGTTACATACATTTCCAGGACATTCTTACTTGAGTCTTGTGGTTTGGTGTGGTGTGGTGGTCCTTCCTTTTTTCTCAGAGTGGTGATTCGCAGGTTCTTCGATTTTGCAAACCAGTACACTTTCCAAAAGTACTTGGGGTTCAGACATGGGAATGACAGTTTTTTATTTGGCCAAGTAAGAACGTTACGGAAAATACTGCTATCTGCTATCGTTCTTACTGCATACGGGAAAGAACATTTTAACACCAAAACACGATTTGAGAATAAAGGACAGTTCTTCCCAAGAAAGGGCATTTGGCAGCCTTACACTGACGGGCAGAGGAAGGATATGTCCAAACCGTTCTGAATGTAGAAAAATCATATCCAGTTATATTCCTATAACGTCATACGGTACGACGTTGTTTTCCTGCCCCAGTATGTCAGTGTGGAGGAACCAGGGGCCCACAGTGCATTTCAGAGACAAGCCTTTGTTAATGTCAAGAGCTCAGGCCTTATTCTCGTCTCAGTTGGTAGAAACACAGTCTCACCCAGCCATGCTGGGGTGGTGGGCACTCAGCTCTTAACAGTGCTACACTGGGTGCAGAAGGTTCTCGGCGACCCCAGCAAGGTTAGCACCAGCTCCACCTCCCTGCTCCTGTCCTACCTTCTCCCCACAGGTGACCTGGAGCACTCCGGGGTGGGGACAGGGCCAAGGTCTAGACTAAGGTGAGGCCCAGGGCTCCAGGACTCGGAGGAGGGGGCCCCGGGGCTGGGGGCGGGCAGCAGCTGGCCCTCGCTAGGAGCTGGTGACCAAGAAGCCTGGCTTGGACAGCAGTGTGGTTGCTGGAGCAGTCCGCTGAGAATGGGTCCGTGCCCGAGTGTTCCCTGTGTCTCCAGTCTCGGAAAGCCATGCCCCTGTGTCCCGGGACCTCTGCGAGAAGCTCTTTGGAGAGGGAATGTCTTTGTTTTCAACTTCTCTACTTTTGTGCATCCTGCTTTCTGTGTCTGCATAGCGTGCTAATGTCCCCGATTCAGATACACAGGGGGCCCTGGGAGTCCCCAAGTCAGTGTCACTTGTCTTTCTCACACGGGGGGTGGGGTTACCAGAGGCCCCAGTTCTCCTGACACCCGTGGCCGGAATCACGTCCTAGACAGCACCACAGGATCTCTGTTCTGCAGTTAGGCGCCCTCGATGGCTGTCCCGGGGACCCCCACCCCATGACGTCTGTGTCGGGGTGGGGGGTACACCCCTGTAATGTCTGTCAGGCAGCTCCGCCCCCAGGGTGTCTGCACCCTCCGTCTACTCTCCTGTGACGTCTGGACCGGATGGATGGGGATGCCGGTCTTACCTGTGGAAGCCACACCTCAACAAGCCCACCTGCGGGTCCAGTGCTCTGATTCCCGTGGCCAGGCCGCCACAGGATATGCCGCCCCGAGAAGCATGCTGGGGCATTCCGTCCCCTGCTCGCCGGGCTGTGCGCTTGTGCCTCCGTGACCTCCCTTCTTTGTAGCTTTGTCCCCTCTTGTTCGGGCCAGGGAGATCTGCCCCCCATGCTGCGTTCCTGTGGCTTCCACACCCGTGGTGCCTGCCCCGGGGAGGGGGTGCGCACCCCAGATGCTTGCACCCGGGAGCAAAGCCTCTCTGTGAATATGCCATCGTTGTACACCATGATACACCAGGCCCGTCTGCCCTGTCTTTTGGTCTAACAACACACCCCTGAGCTGTAAACCCACGGCGTCTATACCAGGGGTGACAGGATGACTAGGTCAGGGGGCTACAGCCCAGCCAGTGGGCCGCCGCATGTCTGCCAAGAGCTTGAATTCTAGGGTTGGTGCCGTGGCTTTGCCCCAGCACCATGGCACCCAAGCTCAGATGGGGCCTTGGTGCTGTGGGACCTCCATCCCAGACCAGCTGTACCAGGCATTGTGGTAGGGACCCCCCCCTCTCCTGGTCTCAGCCACTGGAACTTCGCGATCCCTGAGGGAAACCCCACGCATGGTGTAAATGGGGCCAGATGCCCACCGCGCGCCTTCGGCTCTCCTGCCTTTGCTTCTCAGCTGCTGTCTAAGACTTGTAGCCAACTCTCGGGACAAAGGACATCTCCCGCACTTTGCCCCCTGTGCTCCGCCCCCGCCCCGCTTCACAGCCCTGTGGGTTTTGTCTCAGCACCTCCCCTTACCTACCGCCCTCCATTCTTAGGACCTCTGACTGTCGCTGTCGAGACCAGAGTTCGAGTTCCAGGCAGGCGCAGAGCCA
Source organism: Nasua narica (assembly GCA_028533885.1). NCBI lineage: Eukaryota > Metazoa > Chordata > Mammalia > Carnivora > Procyonidae > Nasua > Nasua narica. Next base: position 30,005,674 of record CM052798.1, read on the forward strand.
TCTTTGAGCCCTGCCCCTTCGCATTCCCCGGCCCCGGCATCTCTTTGCGAATCCTCCTACCGTCGTGGGCCAGCTGGACCCTGGGTCTAACCTAGACTCTCCCCTCAGTGTCCCTGGGACCACTGCAGGGCCCCAGGGTGTGTTCGTCATCACCCCCGGCCCCCTCCGTGTCCTGGTGTGCTTTCAGAGCATCGTCGCGGGGCTTCTCGTGGGCCAGCTGCCTGCTTAGAGGGAAGCGTGAGCAGAGCTCGTGGGCGCTGTTGTGGATCCCCTGAAGCTCCCTGGGGGGTGCCCCTCGTCGGGGCTGCGGCGTGACAGAGGTGTAGCGGTAGTGTGTGCTGAGGCTTCACGCAGGTGCCTGGCAGAGCAGGGAAGGCACACCTGGCGGAGGAGCCCTGGGAGCAAAGGCCTGGGAGGTGTTCCACGGCCCCAAACACAGCCTGCCCTGTGCACAGGTGCCCGGCTGAGGCCGGCAGGCGGCTCTGAGCAGGCAGCTCCCGGAAGCTGGATCCGGCCTGGGCCACGAGGGCAGGGGCAGAGGAGCTGTGGGGGGAATCGGAGGGTCCAGCACCGCCCGCCCTGGCCACACCAGGGCCTCCGTGGGGTTTCCTCTTGGAATGGGAAGGTGCCATGGGAATTGGGTAGGACGAGGGTGCCCAGGCAGGGTGGCTACGACGCGTCAAGGGCACGTCCTGGCGAGCCCGGACGGGCTGTGCCTTTGGCTTCCAGCCTGTGATACCTGGATTCTGTCTGCTGCTAACAAGTCTGTGCTCTGGGGCCTGTCCTCAGCGTGCGGGGTCTGGCCCACTGCCTCCTCCCTCCCTGCCGGGGAGAGAAGAGACAATGGGATGCCCTGGCCTGCACGGGTCTGCCACCTTCTCACTGCTCCGTCTCTGTCTTACTGGTCTGTGTGTCTCTGTGTCTTCCGACCTCGTTTCCCCATTCCTGTCCCCTAATGGAGGCAAGTCGGAAATTCACGGTCTGGGACAGAACGAGCCTGTCCCTCCTCTGGTCTCAGTGGCCCCTGCCCTCCTACTCAGGTTTGAAAGAATGACCTGCGGGCCTCTTGTGCTGTCTCCCTACGGTGTGACTGTTGGGTTGTCTTTGGGGTCGCCGAGCAAGGGGGATCTGTGAGGAGCCTGGGTCATCGCAGGGCTCTTTGGGTCTGAGTGGTCATCGCACAGTCCAAGGTCGAGAAGGGGGCTGTGTCTGTGTTACCGGGCTCTGGGTGGTGAGCGGGGGCCAGGAGGTGGCACAGGTGGGCCGTAGGGACCTCGCTGGATTCCGGCTAACTGGCTGTGCCCTTCTCTCCATCACAGGTTGATTGTCCTAGGCTGTGGCTGGCCGTAGTGCTGGAGCCCTGGATGGCCCCTGAGCCAGCCCCAGGGAAGACGATGGTGCCCCTTGTGCCCGCGCTCGTGATGCTTGGTTTGGTGGCAGGTGCCCATGGTGACAGTAAGTCTGAGCCCTCAAGCTGTGCGTTCTCCTAGCAGGATCCTAGGGAGGGGGACACGGGCAGCTACTACGGGAGGCAAGATCCTTAGACACCTCCCCAGACCTCCTACTGTTAGAGGGAACCCCCCCCACCCCGTGCTTCCTAGGAGCGGCCTGTGGAATGCCTGCGTGTCCCTTAAGGCCCTGCAGGGTGGGGCATGGCTAAGTGTGACCCTTTTTATGGAACGGGGTGAGACACGTACAGGATTCACGTGGTCATCGGGTGACATGTTTAGGCGTGTACTGTGTCTGCCACTGCAGATCCATGCAGAAGACCCAGTGTGAGCCATGTCAGAGTTAAGTGGGAATGGGGGGGTGATGCACGAGGGACGTGTACGGGTGAGTGAATGGGACGCTGGCAGAGTCCACAGGCCCAGGGAGTGATCAGAAGCCAGAGCCCCCATAGCCCTTTTCCTGGGCCAGACTCTTGGGGTTCAGATGTGGGGACCCCGAGCCCCTCCTTCCCCTTCCCCACCACCTTCCAGGCCAAGGGACAGCAGCCCCCCTTCCCCCAGCCTCTCAGCCTAGGGAATGGGGAGGGGGAAGATTGCACCTGACTAGCAGGAAGCTGGGCTCTGTGTGTGTGTGTGTGTGTGTGTGTGTGTGTGTGTGTGTGTAAGTGGGATTGTCCCCTGCCCAGATCCAACTCCGAACTTTCATCCCTTTCCTGCCGCCCTTCCCCCTGCCTGGCACTACAAGACTGGCCGCAGCCCGCCCCGTCACCATGGTTACCACTGCTTGGTTACTGGTGGGAGGCGGAGCACAGGGCAGATTTAGCCAATCTGCACACCGACTGGGAGGGGTGAGGTCGGAGCCAAGGTCCCTGGGGGAAGGGGCTGTTCCCAGCCTGTCCGGAGCCCAGAGGTGGCCAAGGGCCAACCTGGGGGTCAGCGGGCCGTAGGGCTTCCCTCTCCCCCAACTCCCAAGTATCTGGGTGCAGGTCCTTGCCCCACCCCGGCCCTTTCTCCTAATGGCTCATTAATTATTCAGGACCAGATCCTGGAGAGGGGTGGGACCAGAGCACCCCGCCCTTTGTCCTCTGGGGCTGGGCCCTGGTGGGGCCAGCCATGCCAGGGGAAGGGGAGCCTGCTTCTCCTGGGGGTGGGGGAGGGGGCAGGGAGGGGTAGTGGGAGCTTCAGGTGCAGGCCCGGGTAGGGGCGGAGGTGATCTCCAGGCCTGGCTGGGGCTGCTGGAGAGAGCTTGCGCCTGCAGGGGCAGGTTGGGATAAAAGTCACTGGGTGTGACTCTGACGTTGGCAGGGAGGCAAAGGCTTGTCAACAGTCAGGTGTGGTCAGTCGCCCTTGGACACTCAAGGACTGTCCTTGCTCCCCGACCTCACCCTGGACACTCTCGTGGCCTTTGGACAGGAGCTCGAGGGCAGAGGGGGGAGCACCCAGCTGGACTTGCAGGCAGCACATCCTGGGAGACGACCTGCTTTCCCCTCTTGCTGCTGACCTAACGTGCTCTGACGCGTCCCCTCATCCCCCCAGACCTGTTCCTCTTTCTGTGTCCGCTCTCCTGGCGAGTGGCATCCCCACCGCCCCACCGCCCGAGTCGGACCCCGGGGCCTCTCATCCCGCACGTGTGATCCATCACCAGCTTCTGTCTCTCCCGTCTAAACATCTTAGGGATGCGTCCCCTTCCCCTCCACTGCCTCACCCAAGCCACCCTCAGCTCTCGTTTGGGTTTTCACACACAGCTGCCTCTCCGTGGTTTCCCTGCCTCGGTTCCCCCACAAGCCACTCTTCCTTCCAGAGTAAGAGTCTGGTTGAATACAAAAGCCTGACTATGTCGCCCCTCAGTTTAAAATCCCTCACTCTCCTCCCCTGTTGCCTCCAGGACCGAGCGGAGGGGTCTCGGTGCTTCTCAGCCTCACCCTTCTTCGCTCTGTGCCCCACCCCGCGCTCCCGCCGCGCTGACTTCTCTGTCGCCTGTGCACTCCCCAGGCCTCTGTGCCTTCTGACGCCTCTGCTTGGAACACTCTTCCTCATCCTCTTCCCTGACCAGTTCCTGTACACTTCCTCCAGGAGTCTGGGTCACGGGCCACTTGGGGGGCAGAGTGGAACAATATTTGGAGCAGTGTCCCGGAACCTCCATGCTGGTCCCTTGAGACCCAGAAGCCAAAGACCAGGGTCTGGAGGGGAGGAACTGGCGGGAGATGCTGGAGTGGGGTGGGTGGGGCTGTGCTCCCAGGCCGAGAGCCACGGGAGAGGGGCCTGGGCTCGGAGCCCTGGGGACCTGGCCCCTGTCTTAAGGACCTGCCTGTGCCACGTACGCTTTTGGAGCTGTACCCTTCCCGCCGTGGCCAGGCTTAGGGGCTCGGGAGCCTTCCAGCCAGGAGTGAGTGGCCAAACGGGGACGGAGCGGCCGCAAAAGGTAGGGCAGGCGCCCCAGAGAATTGACGACCGGAGCAGTGAAGCGCGGAGTGGACAAATGTGTTTCTATAGGCCTCTTAACGAGACAAATGAATGGGAGCCCTGGCCTCTGAGGGGAGCGGAGGGAAGGGGGTGGAGAAGCAGCTGCCACGAGTTAGCCCAGAGGCCCCAGCGTTGCTGCCGAGTCAGCGCCGATGGAGACCCAGGCGCGCGGGGCTTGGGCAGTTCCCCGAGCCCGGCTTCATGGTTTCTCAAGGGAGCGGCTTGTGGGGCTGGAGGCGGTCCCGAGCAGGAAGAGGTTTCTGCTGCCCTAACGTGCAAGTCAGGTGCCAGGTGGCCCACGGCCCTGCCTTCGGCCCCGTGGTCCTCCATCCTGTGCTGGGGGGGTGGGGGGCACCGGCACAGAGGTCGTGACCTAAGCCCCTGGCGGGGATGCTGGGAGGCTTCCTGGAAGAAGGGAACCCTGAACGGTGACTGGACATTTGCTAATGGGGGTGGTGCCTAATGGGATGAGACTGGGATTGGGGGTCAAGGACAAGAACGGCCCTGGACTTCTCCGGGGAGCTCAGAAAGGAGCTACGGTGATAACCTTTTGTCCCCAGACAGCGTGGGACAGAGGCAGGGATGCAGCACAGGTGATCAGGTTTGAGCGGGGTCCTTGGTTATGTACAGCCCAGGGACTTGGAACCATAAGAGCCCAGAGCAGGATGTCCTACAGCAGGCGGGATGGGGGTGGGGTGGGGGGCAAGGGCCTGTGTGGCTGAGCGTGTGTGTGTGTCCTGTCCTACCCCGCCTTACCAGCCTTGTGGTAAGCAGGGCCACTGGGTGGGTAGGACCTGGTGGCCTGCCTAGACTCTGCCCTCTGTGGCACTTCCGGTAGATTGCTTGCTCTCTCTGGGCCTGTTTTCCTATTGCACAACGAGGGGAATCATTCCTACCTGGAAAGGTTAACTCAGGTCCCATGTTCAAGGTACCGGGCACCTAGTGTGTGGTCCCTCCATCCAAGGCCATGACCCGGGGCTTCCTGCATGTCCCCTGGGAACCCAGGGGTGTCTCTGAGTGGGGTCCCCTCTGGAGGGTGCCAGGAGCAGTCATAGGAGCCAGAGTTAATGAGTCCCCAGCTCGTTAGGAGGTTCAGGGCCTGGGAAATCCACTTCTCCAGGAGCTCCCTCCCCTGCCGCCCCTCACTCCCTCGTGGCTGTGTATCTGCTCTCCACTTCCGTGTACGGCCGTGTGCACGTGTGTGTGTGTGTGTGTGTGTGAGCGCGCAGGGAAGGACGAGACAGCAGTCCGTCTCCCTGGGGAGGAGCCTCCAAGGGGGCCCGCTTTGGCTGGCTGAGCACCCCTCACCATCGTCAGTCAGTGTAGCTGTGGTCAGTGCTGGAATGGGAACCCCAAGGGCTGCGGGACGCAGGGCAGGCTCCCGCGGGGGGTGGGGTGCAGGAGAGGGGCAGGGCACACACAAAGGCAAGGAGACACCCATAGGCCTGGCCTGTCGGGGCAAGTCCCCCAGGGCCGAGCTGTGTGCCAAGCCCAGCACTTGGCCCATGGTGGGTGTTCAGTTTGGAAGAAGTCAGGGGGAGCCTGGTGAGGGTAGCAGGAGCACGTGTGGGGAGGGCAGCAGGGCCACGGCAGTCAGTGCAGAGATTGTAGCTGGGGAGACACCTGGTCAGATATGGGTTCCCCAAAAGTTGTTCCCCAAAGGGGTAAGGGCTCCCCAGGGCTTTGGGACAAGGACAAGCTGGGCTTCGGCTGCAGTGCAGGTGAGGGGACCCTGGGTGGGAGTGAGGGTGGGTTCGGGAAGCCGAGGCTGAGTCTGGAGGGAGGGGAAGGGCCTGCCGCCCCCCCCCCCCCCCCCCCCCCCGGGGCACCGGGTTTGGGAGGCTCTGCCTTCGGCAGGTGGGCGGGC
>CM052798.1:30011551-30085836 GCA_028533885.1 Nasua narica
GCTCTCCCGGCCATTCGGCCATTCCGGTTCAGCAGGTTCCAGCCTCTGGTTTCTGCTGCCGAAACGTGTCCAGGCAAGAGCCAAAGAGGTTTCTACCTTGGGCTTCTTTTCCTGGTGCAGTGGGCTTCCCCCCGGTGTGGAAGGGGCTGCAGTCTCCATCCTCCGGCATTTCCTTGTCAGGTCACTCCTTCATTTGTTCCACATCCCTGTGTGCCAGGAGCTGGGTCAGGTGATGGGGACAGGGATGGGGCAGGAAGCAAAGCAGGCATGGTGTCGGTTCTGCCCCGGCGTATTGTTCTGGGCGGGGAAGCAGCTGTGAGCCACATATTCCCCGCAAACATAGGAAAAGTAAAAACCTCACACACGTACTGTGTAATGAAGTGGGAGCCGTGCTATGAGAAAGGCAGAGGGAGTTACCGGAGAGCTTAAAACCAGGAACTGAGCTAATGGAGCAGGGGACAATGACAGGGAGACCAAGGAAAGTTTTCTGAGGAAATGATGTTTATGTTGGGATTGGGAAGGCAAAGAGAATGTCTGAGGGGTTTGTGGCAGCAGGAACAGCTTATGCAAGGGCCCTGAGGCCACAGGGAACATTGTTTATCCAGGGGATGGGAAGCCAGGGCTGGGGAGGCATGGGGGGGACATAAGCGGAAAGTGGCTGGGGTCAGACCTGGCAGGGCTGTGTCCAGCATGAACAGTTGAAATTTTGTTTCGATAGCAGTGGGAGGCCCTCCCAGGGTTTTAATCAGAGGAGAGAGGCAGTTCACTCTGGCTACTGATTGGAGACTAGACTGGAGATAGGGACATGGTTTGTTGTGCTGGCCGAGTGTTCAGTTAAGGGAAGGTGGTATCTGGACTAAGGTGATGGCACTGCAGAAGGAGATCACGAAGCTGCTGGTGTGCACGTCCTCAGGTGTGGGGGAGGGGTGCAGAGGGTGTGCGGGAGGTGCACACCCATGGAGCCTGAGTGGGCAGAGTCCAATGCGAGAGGACCCATCTGAAAGGACCAGCAAACAGGGACAGGCTCTGTAGACCGCCATAGACTGGGAGAGTCTGGAGCCTCCTCTGGAGCGCAGAGGAAATGTGAAGCAAACTGAAGTTTCTAGAACCTCTGTTATCCTCAGGCCACCCTCGCTCCCACCAAGGCTGCCCTTGGCTCCTCTGGCCCAGCTGCCTCCTGCCCTCTGTTCCAAGGGCAGTCGGGTGGGGCCGAGTTGCCGTCCTCCATGGAGCTTTGGGTGCTGGTGCTGGAAGATGAGCTTAGGATTTGGAACACCAATTGAGCCCTAGCTCCACCCCCATATCACTGCGACTTGTCCGTCACTTAGCCTTCTGAGCCGTCATTTAGCCCTCTGAGCCTCCGGCTTTCCATCCCTCCAGTCGAAGATGCTAAGATGACCCTTGTCGTTGTTTCAAGACCAATCACATGAATGAGAATCTACACAGACCCTTGGGTCACTAGCACCATTTTGCAGATGAGAAAATGGAGGCTCAGAGATGACGAGTGACTTGCTTAAAAATTACAAAAAACCCTCCCTGGGCCCTGGTGGCTTCCAGTAAGGTGGCTCCCTTCCTGCTTTCTGTACCTGCATCTGTAACTGCTGACCTGGTGGTCCCCCGGCCCCTCCGCTCCCCGGGGACTGTGCCTGGCTCTTTCCGCTGGACGCTGCATCGGCACCCTCTCCCTCTCTGCTGCCTCTTTCCCAGCAGCACATAAACGTTGTCCTTCATATCTTAGGAAACCAAAAAAGAAACCAAGATGTAAACCTCCCTCAGCCCCTCAGCCCCTGTAGGCACCATCTTTTCTGTACTTTCCCCTTGTAGCCAATGTCCTGTACATGGTCCCTGCACTCTTCCCTCCCCTTCCTCACTCCCCACTCACTCCTCCACCTCCTTTGGCCCAGGTCCCCCCAGCACGCCATGGACCCTGCTCTTCACAAGGCCCCTCTGCCTTGCCCCATGTGTCCTGGAGTCAGACGGGCTTGAAGTCAAGACTCAGATATGCCCTTACTGGCTGTGTGACTTTATGCAAGTGACTTGATCTCTCTGAGCCTGTGAACTGGGAATAACAACGGTGAAGGACTAAATGAGCTAAAGTTCCTGGTGCGGAGTTGTGCTTAGGGAGAGACTGTCATCATGACACACGCACACGTTTCTGTGCCAGGGGTCGGGTCAGGTTGGCCCGGGGCCCATTGGCGCTGAGCAGGTGGTCTGAAAGGTCACTTCTCACGGTATTAGCCTTCCTCGAGCTGTTCATTGGCCTGATTAATAGGAAATGGATCCTCTGTCAGGATTAACGAGGCGTTGCTACATCTTAATGAAAGCAGGTTTCTCTGGTCTTATGACCCTGGGAGGTGGGGTTCGCAGGGACAGGTGTGCCCAGCCAGCCTGGTGATGTGGGCAGGGCGGTACGATGTCTGGGGCCTTTCTTCCCTCCCCTCCCCCGCCTCCCGGTGGCCATCTTGGGGAGATGTCCAGGCCAGCCGTATCAGAAGGCAGTGACCAAGTCAGTGGGGGCGGGTGGGGGTGCAGATTTACAGGAAAGCCTTCACCTGGGAAGACGTCCAGAGATACTTAGGAGGTGGAATGTCTAGGCCTTTCGGGACTGCTGGGACGTGGGGGCCGTAAGAGAGGAGAAGTCATGGTTTCTGGCTTGAGCTTTGGAGTAGATGGAGGTACCATCACCCGGAAGCAGAGCAGTGGGGGAGGGACAAGTCTGGGAGAGACTCCGAGGCTCTTCCAGGCAGCTCTCTGCACGCCTTTGTCCTCGAGCTTGGAATTGGTGGGGGGATGGGAGACAGAGTGTGGCTGTTAAAGCCTGGACTCCAGACTCAGAACTCCTGGGTTCGGATCTCAGCTCTGCCACAAACCAGCTGTGTCATGTTGGATCAATCCCTTAACCTCTCTGTGTTTGGATTTTCTTTATAAGCAGATGTGATTGTAGCACCCACTTCATACGCTACAGCTCTTTGAATAGTGCATGGCGCGTAGTAAGCGCTTTATGAGGGTTAGGTGTCACTAAGAGTGTTTTCTTTTTCTTTCTTTTTCTTGGTTTTCTTCTCTCTCTCTTTTCTTTTTTAAAGATTTACTTATTTTAGAGAGAGAGTGAGAGGAAAAGGGGGGCGGGGAGAGAGAGAGAGAGAGAATCTCAGACTCCATGGTGGGGAGTACAAAGCCCGATGAGGGGCTTGATCTCACAGGGTTCTGAGACCATGACCTGAGCCGAAACCAAGAGCCAGACGCTTGACCGACTGAGCCACCCAGCTGTCCCTAATATTTTCTTTATAGCTCTTCTTGCCCCCCGCCTGCCCCATGACTGCCGCCTGCCGAGTGTCGGCCATCTCTGCAGGACTGCGCCATGGTGACTTGGTGTCTCCATTTCTCCAGGCAAACCTGTCTTCATTAAGGTCCCTGAGGACCAGACCGGGCTATCAGGAGGAGTAGCCTCATTCGTGTGCCAAGCCACAGGGGAGCCCAAGCCCCGCATCACATGGATGAAGAAGGGGAAGAAAGTCAGCTCCCAGCGCTTTGAGGTACAGCCTTGGGTGGGACGGGGCCGGCAGGGCTCACGGGCTGCCGTCCTCTTCCGGGGCCTGGCCCTACCTTCCCACTCCTTGGACTCCCTCCTCAGGGGCCCTCCGGAGGTGGGAGGACGTCTGACTCTGAGCGGGCTGTGACCCTGTGTCTGTCCTCCGGCAGGTCATCGAGTTTGACGACGGGGCAGGGTCTGTGCTGCGGATCCAGCCGCTGCGGGTGCAACGAGATGAGGCCATCTATGAGTGCACAGCCACCAACAGTCTGGGAGAGATCAACACTAGTGCCAAACTCTCAGTTCTTGAAGGTACGAGCTGGGGAGCAGCGTGGCGTGCTGGGGTGGGAGAGCGGCGTGTGGGGGGGAGCCAGTCAGCCGGCCCTGTCCCTGCCACGGGCTGGAGCGTGTTTGACAGACAGGAGAACTGGCCCTCTTGGCGTCGGCAAAGGTCAGACGGGGTCGGGGACGGTCAGCGGCTGTGGCCTGGATGGTCTCGCGTGCGCCCGGTGTCTTCGTATCCTCCTGCGGAGCCGTGCCGTCGCTCGGGTAGGGCCCGAGGTCTGCCTTGGTGTGCAGGGCTGCAGTTGTCCATCGTTTGGGTTCCGTGGCTCGTGGCGGTGGATCTGATTTTCCTGTGGAGCCTGGCAGGGCGCTTCAGAGAGGTGTGTTCCCTGTAGCCCTTAGGAACAAGGGCCCCAGGCTGGGGGCTAAGACTCTGTGTGTGGATTTTAGCGTCTTCTCGTCTCCCCTCCTGGCTCCTGCATTCATTCACAAATATTCCCTAATGCTGCTCTGAAGTCCAGAGGGTCAGCTGACCTGGGCCCTGCCCTCGAGGCAGTCTCGACTTCCAGTAAGTCAGGAAGTCTTTCGGGGGCAGTTAGGGGAGCACAGAGGAGAGGGAACTGTTGTCTGAGCTGAGCCCTCAGGGTAAATGGGAGTCAGGGTGGGGGCCTAGGCAGAAAGAACAGCAACAGCAGGTGCCAAGGCCCAGAAGCTGGAGAGAAGGGAGCTTTGAGGGAACTTAGTTCCTCGGTGTGGCTCAGGGGGGGTGGGGGTGGATGAAGTTTGAGGGCACAGAGAGAAAGCGTGGCGATCTGGAGAGGCTGGAGGGCCGAACACACAGGATGGGGCTGAGAAATGGACACTTTCCTGGGGGCGTAGGAAACTGCAGGATGGGGAGTGACATGCTCGGCCCCCAGCCACAATGGAGTCATCAGCCTGAGTATGTCTGTGTGTATTTTCAAAATATAGCCTTGATTGTTACCTTTCTTTTTTAATTGCAGTAACAATAAGTGTTCATTGTTGAAAATTTGAGAAGTATAAAATAGCACATAGGAAAAAGTAAAAATCACCTGTTATCTTGCCTCTACCAGTGACACTCGGTTATTTCCTTAGGGTCCATTTTCTGGGCAGGCGTTATGTATGCAGCTGGCCCTTGAACAGCGCAGGGGTTGACTCTGCTGAATGCCCCCCACACCCCCCACCTCCAAGCGCTGGAAAATCTGCATGTGACTTTTAACTCTCCCAAAACTTAACTACCAATAGCCCACTATCTACTGGAAGCCTTACCAAAAATGTGAAGTTAATCAGGGCATCTGGGTGGCTCGGTCGTTTAAGCATCTGCCTCGGGCTCAGGTCATGATCTCAGGGTCCTGGGATCGAGCTCCACAATGGGCTGTCCACTCAGTGGGGAGTCTGCTTCTCCCTCTGTGTCAGCCCCTCTTCATGCTCCCTCCCTCCCCCCACTCAAATAAAGAAATAGAATCTTTAAAAAAAACCCATAAAGTCGATTAACACATATCGCGTGTATGTATTATATACTGTATTCTTAGGATAAAGTAAGCTAGAAAAAAGAAAATTTATTAAGAAAATCATGAGAGGGGAGCCTGGGTGGCTCAGTCGTTAAGCATCTGCCTTCAGCTCAGGTCATGATCCCGGGGTCCTGGGATCGAGCCCCACATCGGGCTCCTTGCTCAGCAGGAAGCCTGCTTTCTCCCTCTGCAACTCCTCCTGCTTGTGTTCCCTCTCTCCCTATGTCTCTCTCTGTCGAATAAAAAAAAAAAAAAATTAAAAAAAAAAGAAAGAAAGAAAATCATGAGAGAGGGACACCTGACTGGCTCAGTCAGGAGAATATGTGACTCTTGACCTCAGGGTCGTGAGTTCAAACTCCACATTGAGTGTAGAGATTACTAAAAAAAAATAAATTAAAAAAAAAAAAAAGAAAATCACGAGAGAGAACACATTTGTATAGTATTGTACTGTACTTATCAGGAAAAGTCCACGTATAAGTGAACCTGTGCAGTTCAAACCTGTGTTGTTCAAGGGTCCGTTGTAGAAGAAAAACGGGATCACGTCCTGCCCAATGATCTGTAGACTGCTTTTTTTTTTTCCCCAAAATTTTGTTTTTAAGTAATCTCGACACCCAGTAGGGGGCTCGAACTCACAACGCCGAGATCAAGAGTTGCATGCATGCTCCAGCTTCCAAGCCAGCTGGGCGCCCCTTGTCTGTAGACTGCTTTTTAAAATAACATCATGAACATCTTCCTCACCATTAAATATTCTGTATCATTATTTTTAATGGCTGTAGGTATCACACGAGGAGCCTTCATTTATTTAGCCGTTCCTTTATTGTTGGACACATATAATGTTCCCATTTTCTTGCTTTTATAAATAAAGTGCTATGCACTTCCTTGCAGATAAGATGTGATCACCTTCCTAATTATTTCCTTATTCTAGATTCATGGAAGTGGAATTGCTGGATCAAAGGACACATGAATTTTTAAGCCTTTCAGTGTTTCCAGAAGATTGTGTCCATTTACACTCCCACCAAGCAGGGCACGAGAGGGCCTCATTTCTGCACATCCTCACCAGCAGTGGGAATTATCATTAAAAAAAAAATCTTTGCCAAGTTAATAGGCAAAAAATGGCATCTCGATTTAATTTGCATCTCCTTTTTTTATTTACTTATTTTAAATTTGCATTTCTTTGATTACAAGAGCAGTTGAATATCTTTCCACATTGGCCATTTTTACTCTATGGCCTTATGTGTTCACGGGTGTCCATCCAGTAACTCCCTAGCGCCTGTGCATCTCCTGTGTTTATGTGGCGGGGTCCAGTTTAGAGGGACCGTGGTTGAGAGCAGGGGCTCCTGACCCCTTCCTCTCTTACCCAGTGACCTGGACAAGTAACTGTGCCACTGACCCTCATTTGCTCCGTCTGTAAACGGGGAGGTAATGCCTACTGCCGGAACTGGTTAGGAGGATGGCCTATGACGTCAAGTAGCTCATGGCATTCCGGCGGGAACGGTAGCGGTAGCTGAGCCGGAAGCTGCCAGTACCTGGCTTCCACGGCATCATCTAGATGGTGCCGCCGCTCTGTCCATTCCCACGGGGAGCACTGGCCTGGGGAGCAGGGACCCGGAGGAGAGGCCCTGGGCCGGGACCTCAGTTTCTGTAGCTATAACCAGGGGATAGACTAGTTCAGCCCTGCCCCCCCCCCGTTGGTGTCTGCCCCAGGAGGGAGCCATCTGTCCTACCCTGGCAATCAGGAGGTGGCTCCTGCCCCAGAGGGCATCCGATCGGACTCTCTGAGGAGAGAGGACCTCCACGCTAGTGTTGAAAAGAAAGCGCCCCCGCCCCCGAGTCCCTACACTCCAGTTCCTTTGTGGGCACTTCCTCCGCTTCCCCCCCCCACACTACCCTGGGCAGCTTTATCTTTTAAAGGATCCAGGAGGATGACGATGGCCTTTCAGGCCCTGAGGTGAGGAGGATTGAGACTTGGGAGGGGACCCCTCTGTCCTGAGGGGCGTTCTTTTTTTTTTTTTCTAAAAGATTTTTTTATTTATTTATTAGAGACAGAGACTGAGAATGAGAGGGGAGAAGGTCAGAGGGAGAAGCAGACTTCCCGCAGAGCCGGGAGTCCGATATGGAACTCGATCCTGGGACTCCAGGATCATGACCTGAGCCAAAGGCAGTCGCCCAACCAACTGAGCCACCCAGGCGCCCCTGAGGGGAGTTCTTGAACGAAGCTTCCTCTAGCAGGGGCCTGGGCGGTGTCTGATGAGGTTGGGGTCAGTATGGGGCAGATCCCTGCTCTGCCCGTGCCCCGGTCCCCATGGGGGTGGGACCGTGGGCCTCAGCGAGCCCCTCCTCCCGCTCCTGAAACGCAGCACCCGGAAGACGAAGTGCTGACTTACCAGGTTGGTCTGTGTAACCTTGACCAGGCTCCTGGCTGGGCAGCGAGTGGTGGAGTGGGAGGCCTCCAAGGTGCCAGGAGGCGGGGCCCGGAGGAAGCAGCCCAGACTGCGACCGTCCCCCCCGCTTCCGCCCCTGGCTGCCCCCCCCAGAGGTGTGTGGAGCAGGTTGGAAGGATGGTCTGACTGGGGCTGTGGGCTGGAGCCAGAGGAGAGCCAGGGCCGCTCCGGGAGGCCTCCACAGGTTCTAAGGAGGCCTGTGGAGAGGAGGAGGCTGATTTGAGGGCTGGGAGTGAATCCCTTAGGGGTGTCACACACCGCACGTAGGCCCGAAAGCACGGGTACGTGCACACATGTTACTGCGCCCTGGGCTTATCAGGGGAGTGGCTGAGGACTGCCTTTGGCGGTGACCTGACTCGGGGAGGAGTCAGCGCGCCCCGACAGGGAGCCCAGGCGGAGGGTTCTGGTCACAGGCCCCCTGTCCGGTGTGGTTCCCCACCAGGCCCAGCCTCCCCCATGCACCCCCTGCTGCTCGAGGCCACCACTCCCTCATCCTGCCTTTGCCCCCGGCTCTCCTGATGCGACTGCCACTCCCCGCGTGTCTGCGTGTGGCCCGTGGCCTTGGGGTGCTCCATCCCCCTCGGCGCCCCCCAGGCCTGGGCTGGGGACAGGGCTGGGGGCGAGCCCATCCGGGCTGTGACGCGAGGGGCCCTGCCGCCCAGTGTTCCTGTCTGAGTGGTAATTGAAGCCATTAGCGCGCCAGCCTCTCCCTCGCCCGGTAATGGCAGGAAAAGCTCTTCTCACTCCGCACTCTTGAGGCAGCGGCTGAATCACTCCCCCTCCAACCCGCCCGCTGCCGCCACTGAGACAGAGAATCTGACATTTTCCCTCTTGAGGGAGGGGGAGGGGAGGCAGGCTTTAATTCTTGGCCTTTCCCTCCAGGAGGTGGTGGGAGCGAGGGGCTCGGAGCTCCTTCTGGACAGTACGATCTGCCTGAGTCATCGGGGCCCCGGGCCAGGCGGGACAGTGGTCAGCAAAGCCCCAGAGGAGGCCAGACAGCTGAGGTGTAGGCAGGGCCCCGGTGACTTGGGTAGGTTCTGGGAGGGCTGCGGAAGGGGAGGGGGAGAGGTGGAGGGCTGAGGGGGGCGCCCAGGAGCAGGAGCGAGCTGTTTCTGACTGTCCTGGGGGCTCCTGGATCAGGGCTCTGAGTGCCGGTGGCAGCGCTCGCCTTGTGATGGGGACACAGCAGCTAAGGCGCAGCCCATGTGTGCTGCGGGTGCCCCGTGTGCCCTGGGTACGGCAGTCTGTGTGGTGTGTGTGTGCACACGCGCTCCCATCGAGCCCCGCGGGGAGGTGTAGTATATCCAGCAGGCGGTGTGCATCAGGCAGTATGTGTGTGTGTGTGTGTGTGTGTGTGTGTGCGCGTGCGCGCGCGCGCGCTATGAGGGTGGGGGGGGGCGTGGCAAGCAGCCGGAGCTGCACATGTGGGGGTCAGTCTGACCCTGGGGGGGATGGTCAGAGAGACTGTGTCTGGCCTCGTCGTCTCGGGAAACCCACGGGTTCCCTGTGCAGAGCTGTCGGTCAGCGGAATGGCTGGACAGACGAATGTGGGACAGAGCAGTCAGGCTGCCGTGTTCTCCAGTACAGTGGCTCCCCAGCGGGTCCTCTGCAGCCAGGCCGGGAGGGAGGGTGCACCAGAGAGGGACCCTGCTCAGACCTTGGGAGCCCTCTTCTTCCTCCCCTTCTAACCAAGGCCAGGCTCCCTTTCCCTCGTTTCCCTGCCGGCCTCGACGTCTGCTAATGGAGTAGGACGATACCTTCCTTGGATGCCATGTGGGCCCGGGAATTCAGCTGCCTACGGGGGGAGTGTGTCTGGTCTTGCCTCCCTTGTGGCAGGTTCTGGGGGGTGCCAGCTGATAGGCACGTGGGACAGAGACTGGGGTAGCGGGGCAGTCAGTGCTGGGCCTGGACCTATGAGTTCTGCAGTGGCACTGACCCTGGCCGGCTTTGGGACCTGTGGGGTGATGAAGGACCTCTTGAGATACCCCCCTCACCCCCATACTCAGTCCCTTTGGAAACAGCCTCAGGGACAGGAGGGCTGCTGAGCAGCCTGTGACCCTGTCCTGAGGTCCTGGGCTGGGCTGGACCTGGAGCAGAGTTGGCAAGGGAACTTGCTTTCAGGATGGGTGGGAGTTTTCCCAGGGAGTTGGCCCTTCTTACTCGCCCCTTCTCTCTGCCCCTGGCCCAGGCCTGACAGGTTGGGGCGTTTGGCTGAAGGGCCACCACGGGCAGAGGATGACTTTCCAAGTGGCAGGCTGTGCCCTCTCCCTGTTGCCTACGTATGTGTCTGGGTAACATGTTAGTTTTGCAGAAGCTGGGCCTGTCCCCTCCCTGATTTGCAGCCACAGAAGGCCTACAACCCAGGCCAGCTCCTGCCCCTGCCCTCACAGCTGAGGCATGACCTACGCACTTCTGGTCCAGTGACTATGGTCTCCGTGACCTGTCCTTCCACTCCCCCACCTCCCTGTCGTGACCACTGTAGCACTGAGGACCAGACAGACATGAGGCTCTGCAGCCATTTCCTGGAGAGTTCTGGGCCCTAGGCATGGGGCTGGATGAGGTGTTAGGTAGGTGGGCACTGCCAAGAGGGCCTTGAACTTCAGACTCTGGGTTTCTTGGTACCTAGAATCCTGCATTTTCTCTAGTTTTGATCCTTCTCCAAGGGCCCAACTGGACTCCCTTCTGAATGGCCCTCCTGTGGCATAGGCAGAACGCTTGTGTCTTCTGTTAGTCCGACAGTAGGGACCTCCCCTGCGCCCAGCCTGCCCCCGGCGCCCCTGCGGCCACAGGTACCTAGCAGGCCCCGCTGTGTGTTTGGCCCCCTCGCTGACTCCCTTCTCCCCCAGCCTCATGACCACGGCGTGGAGCCGGCAGCTCTGGGAACAGCTCACCAAGTCGGAGGCTTGAAATGCCCCTGTGTGTGCACGTTCTCTGTCCTTGGTTAGGTACTCCTGCTGGTTGCCAGGGGAGAGAGGATTTTAATCAGAAGAATGACGCGATCAAATGTGTGCTTCAGAAAGGTCCCTGAGGGTGCAGAGTGGGGTGGCAGGAGACCGGTGAGGGGCTGGGGCAGCCCTGCGGCCCAGGCAAGAGGTGGCAATGGCCCAAACGCAGGCAGCAGGCAGGGGAGGAAGGAAGGATGGGTGGCAAGCGGGGGAGAGAGAGTGATGAGCTGCCTGGCTACAGTGGGGCCGGGGAGGCGGGAGGCTCTGGGTCATGGCTCTGGGGCCAGGTAGATGGTGCCATTTTCTGAGGCTCAGGACCCGGTCTGAAGGGGCAGATTGACAAGACGAGCTGGAAATCTGTTGTATCGGGCATGTGTGGGCATCCAGGGGGAGGTATCCAGGAGGCCTCGTTCAGATTCGCCTGGCACTCTGAGAGACATCTGGAAATGGAGTTTTGAAGGCTGAGAAATGGCACATCTCAGGGAGCCAGAGCCAAGAAGGGAAGAAGAGGGCCCGGATGGAGCCCCAGCTGGCTAGTAACTTCATGTTGGGGGGGCGGGGGGGTTTCCATAGGAATCTGGTGAGGAGGGGCCTGAAAGGGAGGAGGGAAACCCAGAGGGAGGCTGTAGAGGTGGAGAGAAGAGAGGTATGTGAAGGAGGAGGGAGTGGTCAGTGGGGTGGGGTGCTGTCAAGAGGTCAGGCGGCACGGGCACTCAGAAGTGTCCTTTGGACTTAGCCCCGTGGGGTCATGGTTGACTTTGGTGAACTGGCCAGAAGCTGGAGGGGTGGCAGCCGGGTGACAGGGATCTGAGGAGTGAGTGGGAGGCCGTCGGTGGTCTGGAGTGACTGGGCCTGAACCTAGGGGGTCAGTGGATAAAAATCTTCCAGGCATAGGGCCAAGGTGGGGGAACCCCAGGAGAAGAATCCAGCCTGCGCCCGGCCCCGAAGCCAGAGTGTGGGTGGGGTGTATGGCTGGGGAGAGCCCCAGGGCTCACTGGGAGGGTGTGGTAGGGAGACCTCCCAAGAGGGCAGTGTGCCCTGCGGGGGAAGCCCTGGGGGAGGGGAGGCCACGGCTGCTCTCCGCTCCCACCGCCACTGTCGCCACTCTCAGACTCTCGCGGCAGGGCTCTCGCTGCCGCCGACGGGCCCCAAACAGCTCAGATTCGAAAACAAAACAGGCTTTTAAGATGCCAAGTTTGATGAAATCTGAGTGCTGGAAGAGGTGGGAGTTTTCTCTTAGAAAAAGCTGAAAATCGAGACTGAAAGCTGCGAAAGAAGATGGGCCCAAGGCTCCCTGTGGCCCCCCCTTGCTGCCTGGAAGCGCTGTGGGGGTGCTGTCTGGGAGAGCAGGAGCCTCCGCGGCTGGGGAGGGCCTCCGGGTTGCTAGCTGGTGTCTGGGCCCCGACCCTGCTGAAGGTGGAGCTGCCTCAGGGATGAGACTTGAGGTGGCCTTGGTTTCCTTAGAGCGCACCGGGGGTTGGGGGAGCCCACAGCCCCGCTGCCCAGGTGCTTCCTTCACACGTCTCTATGCGTCTCTGCGTCTCCCGTGGCTCTGGGTGCCCGTGCCCTGGCATCGGTGCAGCGCGGACTGCCGGTCTCCCCGTGTGCGTGCAGTGCCTGTGTGCTCGCCTCCAGATCTGCTTGCCGGAGTCTGTTTCCACAGGTGCCCATCACTGCAGGTGCCCCTGCACACACGCACGGACGTGTCTATTTTTGCACCTGTCTCTTTCTCTGTGTATGCCTCTGTAGGTGCCTGGCCATGCATGTTTCTAGGTGTCTGTGTTCAGAGACAGGGTGAGGCCGGGCCCGACACTCCGGCACAGGCGAGGAGGTCAGGCTTACAGATGGTGCTGCCCCAGGGAGCCTGCGGATGTGTGTGCCGGTGTGTGCCTGCGTGTGCACAGAGACGCCATGAAGCTGGGTAAACACGGGTGAGAAGGTCGTGCTAACAGACGGTGCCGCCCGCCCTAGGACCCTGCAAGGCGTCTCCATCTGTCGGCTTCCCGGGTGCAGCCCCCTCCCTCTGGCCCAGACTCAGCCTCCGGCATCCCAGGCTGAGCTGGACAAAGAAACCTGTGTGTGCTTTGTAGGGGCCTCACCAGCCTCCCTCCCCCCAGCCGTCGCAGCCAGCCTCAGATCATCCCGTCCACCCCTACCCTAGCCTCATCTGCCAGGACCCCAACGTTTGCCTTAGCTCCAAACAGTCTTGCCTTCCCACTGGCCCCCCAGCCTCCCATAGCCTTCACTCAGGCAGGCCTACCCCCACCCCTCCAAAGCTCTCCCTGCCTCCCATGTTCAAGGGTTTAGTACTCTTGCATCTCTCTCCTCCTCCAGGAAGCCACCAAGATAGCAAATGAGTCAGAGTTGAAGCAGCTCCACCACTGTGAGGCCTCAGCTAAGTTTCTGCCCCTCTCTGAGCCTTAGTCTCGCAACACCCTCCGCCCGCACACAGGCACCCTGTCATGTTCCTCTGCCCAGTGGGGACAGCAGAGGAGGAGTTTAGATCTCCTGTTGCAGTATCTAAAGCCCAGTGCAGTTTGCTGCAGGAGCCATTAACGTACAGGTGCGCATCCACCACGGGGTACGCGGAGATCCGTGGGGGCAGACCCCTGGGAACGTGTGTGCACCCTGCCTGTGCATGCTGGCCGAATCCACAGACAGCTGTAGAGACTCCCTGATACCTCTGTAGTCCCTTACAGGCCTCAGGGGCTTCTCTTTCCCTCCCAGGGACCCCCTTGTCAGAGAATGGAGGGGCCTCCGCCCTGCAGGCGCAGACAACGGAGAATGCGGGGCTGAGGCTATGAGGCAGGTGTGGGGAGCCCCAGCTACTCGGTTGAGCGGTTGAGCAGGAAGGAAGCCCGAGGGAAAGGGAGCGGAGAGTTGGGGAGTTGGAATGGGGGAGCAGGGTCCCGGGAGGGGGCACGCCGGCTCCGCCCAGGTGGGGGCCGGAGGTGCGCAGCCGCTTGGACCAATCGCGGATGCGCGCCCACTGGGACTCGGGCACGCGCAGCCTTCCTCCGCGAGCCCGCCTCTCTGCCGTTGCCATGGTTACCGGGTGGCCTGGAGGGGGAGGGGCCCTTCCTCCCCTCCACCGCAGCCCTCGGGACAGGTTTTGAGGGGACTACACTGGGGTGTGGGGATGTGGGTGCGTGCCTGCGGGTGGCCACGTGTGGGAGACAGTCGGGTTCGTCTTGCCGCTTCTGTGCACGGGGTTTCCGCGGAGCGGCTGAGCCCTGAAGACCGCGGAGGGCGCGGTACGGGAGGATGGTGGCACCATTCCCCAGGGGCACCCCTCCCAGGAGCCCAAGGCCCAGCCCTGCCAGGCGTGGGGCCCACCCTTCAGATTCATCCCAGCCCCACCTCTCATTTAGTTGGGTGACCTTGGCCAGGTCTCTAAGCCCACGGTCGCTCCTCTACTGCCTAGGGTTTTGGTAAGATTAAATCATTTTTAAAGCATTTTAACTGTCTACAAGGAACATAGTCAATGCTCCCTAGCGGTAACCCTCTATGCCTCCTATCTGGGCCTCAGTTTTCCTGATTGGTGATGGGTTTGCAGTCATCATGTGACGTCAGACTGAGGGATTTCCCCCGGTCCGTGGCCCCCCCCCCCCATGGTTGAGGCTGTAGCGGACCTGGCCCCTGTGGGTCCTGGGGGAGTGCAGGGGATAAATGTGCCGGCCTTGTGGATGCGTCCGTTTCCACCACTGTGCCCAGTGCCCAGCTTGGCCAGACACGTGACGGGCATCAGTAAGCAGCTGCTGACCTTGGCCACATTTGAATGTGCTGGAGGCCTCCCGGGGAGCAGAGAAGGAAGAGACTGCAGCGGGTCACTCCTGAGGGGCCGGAGTCCTCCTGCGAGACACGCTTCCCCTGCTGGGGGTGCAGGACTACAGTCTCCCGAGCTCTGCCTGGAAGCCTAGTTGGCACAAGGGACCGGCTTTTGGGTCCCGCTGTTTTATGGACAGCTCTGCACACATGCCGGTTTTAGGCTCTGGCGGCGGTGCCTGAGGCATGATCCGAGCCAAGGACGGAGCCATTGAGGGCGCGATAATTGAGGGAGGAAAATTAATTGTCCTTAATTTGGCGTAAATCCCCAAGACCTTCCCCGTGTTAGGAATTCAGAGTAGATTCCGGGACATGGGGCCGCAGGTGTTTGTGCTTCTTCCCTTCTCCTGCATCTACCTTGCCAGTGGAGATGGGGGCCAGCTGACCCCAGGCCCGGACTCTGGCAGACTCTGTCACCCCTGAACCCCTTTGCTCAGCAGGGCTGCACAGGTAGGATTGAGGACAGTCACCCTGCTGCGCTGGGGTGGCTCTGACTGCCCTGAGTGTCCCTCCACTGCCGAGGAGGCCCAAGAGGGTGGCCGGGGGACCTGTCTGGGCCTTCCTGTTAAAGCAAGCGCAGCAGGCCCGAAGGCAGCCGCTTCCTGCTTGGTATACCCCAAGTCCTGCTTCCTTGCCACATTTTCCTTTTAAAAAACCCGAACTCGAATTCAGGACACTACGGGATCATATTTACAGCCAAGGAGATGCTGGGTTCACATCTGGAATTTATAGGGCTGCCGGTGGGGAAGTAAGCATACTGCCAGCTACTGGGAGAGGCTGGGGAGGCAGGGCCGTGCTCGGAGTCCTACTGCTCTCCAACCCAAGACCCCATCTCCTCATGGGACCACGGTCCCTTTGGGATGCCGCTGGCAGCTAGAGCCTTGGCAGAGCAGCCCCCTCCCCAGGATCTGGCAGCAGATAGAGGGATGTTTCGCCCCTGCCTACTGGGGCTCCTCCAGCTTCCTCTCCCGCCTGCCTCCCCAGTCAGTCCCCCGGGTCCCTGAGAGTCTATAGGGAGGATCACCCCTGCCAGCCTTTACTTTCTAGAGTCGCTTCTGAGGATGCCATGTGCCTTCTCCCTGGCACAGGAACCGGACCTCAGCTTGCGTCCCCACACGCCCATCTTGTGCTGGGCCCAAGGGAGGAAGGTCTAGGCGGTGCTGTCTGGTTTCTGCCGTCACGGAGCCTCGCTCCCCCACTGGAAGACTGACCGTGTTCCCTACCCTCCACGGGGCGTGTCTGGCGTCCACACTGACGGAGAGGCTCTGCCGAGTTCTCGAACGCACTCTGTGGTTTGCTCCTGGTGGGCAAACCGCCCCCCCCCCCAGCCCCAGGCCCTGGTCTTGGTACCTGGCTGCCCCAGTGGCTCAGCTGGGTGCTCGTTGTAACGATAATGTCAGCTAGTCCTCGTTTGTGCGGGTTCTCTGTCACCCTCGTCAGCACCTTGTGTGTCCTTAGATGTGGTCCTCGCTATGGCTTTATGAGGTGGGCACTTGAACCCGGTTTACAGATAAACAGAGGCACGGACAGGATGAGTGATGCCCCCAGTCACAGAGCTAGTCAGCGGTGGAGGCGGAAGCCCCACTCGGCGGCCTGCACCAGTCCAGAGCCTGGTTTCCCAGCCCCTCGTGCTTCCAGGGGTGGCGAGCGGCCCGCCCTGCTCCCCCAGCCTCAGGGTCTCTGCACAGTGGGAGTAGGGCCGTGCCGACGTCTGTCTCCCCGGACAGCCGGCTCTTGCTCCAGCTGCCATCCCCTGGCGAGGTGGGAAAAGGCGGCCAGGGCAGAGTGCCTCCTCCCTTCATCAAATTTTGGTGTCCTCATAGAGCTTTTTTTCTCTCCTTAGCCTCCACATGCTCCAACGTGGTCCGCAGGCCTGACCGTGGCCCCCAGGGAGTGAGGGCAGAGGGTCAGGGCCAAGACGGTAGTAGAGAATGGGTCAGGGTCAGGACCAGGGGTTGCAGGGGGTCCCTGGTAGGGCAGGGGGAGGACCCAGAGTCAGGTCCAGGATCCAGGCTGTGATGGGGGGTTCTGCCATGCTGTGGGGCTAAAGGCCAGTTGCAAGCAGTGGAAGGGACACAGCGTGTGCAGAAAAGGGCGTGGGGACTAGGCAGCACAGGGGCGCCTTTGGGCTGCCTTGTGGCCCCGGGTGCTGCCATATGAGCCGTGGTGCCCCCACCCCCCACCCCCCAGCCCAGCATCCGTGTAGCACTTTCTGCTGTGGCTAGCAGAGCATCAGTCCTCATTTTTCACAGGGCCCGGAAAGAGAAGTGCTGACATCTCCAGTCTGAGGCATTGTTTCTCAGACCTGGAAACTCCCTGCCAGGACTGGGTGTGTTCCACAGTCAACCGTACCCCCAACGCCCCACCCCAGCCCTGCAGAGGGCAGGCCTGGGTAGTGGGACTCAGGAGTCTGGGTCCTCACGTGGAGCAGGCTCCACCCTTAGAAGTCCGAAACTGGGAGACAAGGGTCTCGAGGGTCCCAGCCAACCTGGGAGTCGGGAGCAGCTGCCCACGGCCGAGGGTTCTAGCGGGCAGGCAGTGCCGGCCCTGACTTGCCCTTCTGTTCTTTGTCTGCAGAGGAACAGCTGCCCCAGGGGTTCCCCTCCATCGACATGGGGCCTCAGCTGAAGGTGGTGGAGAAAGCACGCACAGCCACCATGCTGTGCGCGGCGGGCGGGAATCCTGACCCTGAGATCTCGTGGTTCAAGGACTTCCTCCCGGTGGACCCTGCCACAAGCAATGGCCGCATCAAGCAGCTGCGTTCAGGTGAGCAGAGGGCGAGGGGCAGGGGGCTGCACAGTCTTCAGGAAGGGTGTCTACCTGGCGCCCAGCACAGCCTTCTCTCTCAGGCCTGGGAGCCTGAGGCCGACGCTCCAAGGCTGAGCGGAGGGCATCCAGTGGGCGGGTCGAATCTCGGTCCGGGCCCCCCTGGCCCAGGGAGGAGAGCCTGACAGCGAGGGCTCGTTGTCAGTGATTCTTCTCTCTTCCTGCGATCGCCAGAGTCTAGACTTTGGTGCAGCCCAGCTCCTCAGTGAGTGGTGTGCCCGGCGTGGCGTCGGGCTCCGCAGAGGCTCTCCATGGCTGTTCATCCTCCATCTTGCCTGGAGTCTGGCCTGGGAGGAGGCCTACGCGAGGCTTCTCTTTACTTCCCCAGATAGCAGGGCTTAGCCAGGAAAAGAGGCCAGAGAAGCCTGATTCATCAGGCTTCAAAAGGCCGGACCTCAGGAGCTTAGAGCCAGGAGGACTTGCTGCCATCCCTTGGCCACCAGGGCCACCTGTCTCCTCTGGCTATCTCAGTCGAGCCAGCTGGGAGCCCTGGCAGCAAGGATGCCGTCATGACGAGGCAGGACGTGTCGCCCCATTGATCGATCTGCCTCCGAGGCTCCCGCCAGGATAATTGATTCAGTTTTTGTGGGACGGTGCAGGCGGGAAAGCAGGCTCAGCATCAGCTTAGCAGCACTCTGCGTTTGCCGCCAGCAGAGGCTGAGCCGATAGACTTTGGTCCAGAAACTCTGCTGCGAGCCACCGGGTGGTGGGCTCGGGCAAGACGGCCAGCGCCAGCCAGAGCCCCTGCCGCCCATCAGCTGTGAGGTCAATGCTGCAAAGGAGGACACAACCCTGCCCCTGTCAGGGTCGTGCAGGTGTCAGGGGTGCCCGTGCCACTCCTGGGGTGCTGGCCCTTCCCGGCTGCCGCCCCCCGTGGAGACGCCCCAGCAGCGCCCAGGGGAGGAGGGAGAGATGACCTGCCCAGGGAGGGGGGCCAGATTCAGGCCCGAGCCAGGGCCGCCTGAGACAGCCTACAAAGTGTTAGCTCATTTAATTTAATTAAAACTCAACAAGATGGAGGCAGCTGTAACGCAGTTAATTAAAACAGCCGTAATCAAGGCAGGAAATGGTCCGGCAGCATTTGCAGCCACGGCCCAGCCCTGCCCAGCGGCCGGTGTGGTTCGGCGCCTCTGCGTTTGCCCGCAGTCCCCTGGGCAGGCTCCCCAAACAGCCAGATGGTCCTCCCCGCAGGCCTGGCCTCCGCCCCAGCACGGCCCTGGCCGGCCGTGGCAGCAGTTCTGGGAATGCTCGCCGTCTCGCGTGCTCGTCCATCAAGTGTTTATGCGGTGCTTACTGTGGGGCAGGCCCCGTGCCCCCCATTCGCTGCCCGTCACGCCGCTGGCTGCCGCTCCTCCCCCCTCCCCGGCTGTCCTCTCACGCCTGTCTTCCCTGAGGCCTCCTCTTCCTCTGCTCCTTCCACCCGCCAGGGAGCCCTCGTCCCCGGTGCTTGCTCCGTGACTGGGGCCTTCCGGCCAGGCCAGCTCACCCCCTCCTATAGCTTCAGGTACCCTCTCCACGCCCGCACGCCTCGTTCTGTCTCCCAACACCACACAGCTTGCCTGAGCTTTAGACCAAAAAAATCTAGCTGCCTCCTGAGTGTCACCCTGACTCGCCAGGAGTGGTGACTTCCTTCCCAAAGAGCCGCAGCTTTCTCCCACCGACCGCCTTGCAGGTGGCAGCTCTCTTGGCCTAGAACCCGAGGACATGCCCCAACTCCTGCTCCAATAAGGAAGCATCACGTCCTCTTGTCACCCACACGGCTCCCACGCCGGACCACCTTCATCCTTCTACTGCCTTGGCTGTCGCCCGATCCCAGAGCACTGCGCTCCCTGCCTGCAGGCTCTCCCTGCCGGCTTTCTGCTCATGTCGCTCTGTGCTTGGACGACCTCAGTAGCCTCTCACTGCCCACGTGCCCGGGTGCACAGAGCCCTCCTGATCGTCCCAGCTCGGGTCGCCGGCTGTACCTTCTCGGGTCTCAGCTACACCACTTACTAGCTCTGTGGCCTCAATGAAGTTCTTTAATTTCCTTGAGCTTCTATTTTCTCACCTTTAAAAAGGACTAAGGGAGACAATAGCAGTCGATGCTTTAGTTCACCACCTGGCCTACGGGGAAGGCTCTGGCCACCCCCGACTTGCACGGAGCCACCCTGACTCCGTTCTTGCCGTCTGCTCTAATTCACTAGATCAGGAAACCTCTCCCTTCTGTGCCTAAGTAAGGCCTCGTCCTTCAGGACCCAGCCCACTCGTTGTTACCGCTTGGCTCCAGCTCTGCTCACTGAGGCTGGGCCCTCCTTACAGGGAGGGCGTGGGTCTGGCCCCCCCTGCGAGCTCCCCCACCCCACCCCCCGTAGCTCCGAGCACAAGCCCAGCTAAAGGAGAAGTATCTCTCATGGATGAGACCTTTGGGCCCTGCCCCTGCAGACAGACGTCCACTCCCCCTGCTGCTTAGGTCCAAGGAAGACTTTGTTGCACCTTTGCTGCCACTTGGAGCTGTAACCTGGGGGTCATGGACCCAGGATCCAGTTCCTGGGATGGCGCCCGCGGGGACTTCATCATCCTACCTCTGTAGCAACAGACAGGACTCTCTCCCCCCTTTGCTGTGTGGCTCTGCACCAGGCCCTCAGCTCCAGGAACTGCTGCCCCTGTCCTGTACCGTGTAAAAGGGTGCCGGGGCCGGTCCCTGCACATCCGACAGGGACATCCCTTCATGCAGTGAAGTCAGGCCCCCGAGTGCTCGGCTGTTTACAGGGACCTTCACAGTTTACGCTTCGCCGGCGGATCACAAAGTATTTCCCTGCCTTTTGTTGCACTTGATTCTCCTGCAACCCGGAGAAGTAGGACAGGCCGTGATTATCATGCCCACTTTACCGCTGAATTAAGGGAGTCACCTGGGGTCACACGTGGAGATCCAGCGCCGGGGAGCTCCCCCGTGCAGTCACCCGAAGGCCTGGCGTCACAAATGCCAAGCCTAGGGCATGGTTGGACCCCGTGAGCATGGCCGAGTGCCACGGTCCTGTCCATTCCAGATCTCGCACCCTCCCTGACCTGTCCCCAGCACCTGTCAGGCACCTGCAGGCTGAGCTACAGCCCACAGCACGGGGCACGGGGCACGGCGCCCGGAAAAGGAGCTGGAGAGAAGGGCGCCTGGTGCGAGCACCGCCCAGGTCTGAGCTCCGCTCCACGGGTGTTTCCCTCACTAAAGCAACGTGACGTGCTGGCCCGAGAGCCTCTTGGGAGTTTGAACTTGAGGTCCAGGGTGGGTGCAGGAGGACTGGAGACAGGCTCAGGGAGAGCGGAAGTGAAGTCAGCAGCAGACGCTGTCTCCGGAGCAGCACGCGGAGGCTGATCTCCGAGTGGGGTCAGAGCCACTTCCAGGTCCTGAAAGGAGCTGGTGGCCCACACGCTCGGCCAAGCCCAGACAGGGCGCTGAGGAGACGCCCCCGTGCTCCGCTCGTCCCCATGGCCTGTATGTGCAAGCCGCCATCCCCTCGGCGTCGAGGACAGCCTGACCACATCCACACGCTCACCCAGGGCACAGTCTCCCCACACACCCTCTGACACCCGAGCTGCGACTACAGGGTCTGAGCAAAGGTGCCCACATCTGGCTGTGGGGGGAGGCCCTCTGGCCCTGGGAGATGGGACCCAGAGCCAAGCGCAGCGGACTCCAGGAGGGGCCTGAGGACTGCTGTCCCCAACCCCGCCGCCTGGCCCAGCTCTGACCAAAGAGCCTGTCCCTCCTGCTCGCCCCACCCCTCCGCTGGGTCTGCAGGAGGGCACGCGGTGGGTGCGTGGTCACGATTTCCCTTTGGCCTGAGCACACTGGCCCGTCTCAGGAGCAGCACTGACCCCTGGGTCCCCCCAGTCTCCCACACCCACCCTGTGACATGTAAGGCAAATTCTTCTTTCAGTCTGGTGGACAAGGGACTCTTCTGAGAGGTCCAGGGAGTCGTTGTACAGCAGGTTAGGTTTGGGGAGAGCAGAGGCCAGAAGCTAGGGGGCCTGGTCCTGGACTGTTTACCCCGCGCCCTGCCCCCAGGCCGGCCCACACTGTAGAAGCAGATCGGTGAGTGGTTGTTGACTTTTTGGTCTCAGAACCTCTGATTGTAAATATTAGAGGACCCCAAAGAGCTTTTGTTTGTGTAGGTTTTGTCTATCAGTATTTACCGTATTAGATGTTAAGAAAAGGTTTTAAATATTAAAATTTTGAAATAATTTAAAAATCCACTACGTTAAATAGCATTTTTTAATGAAAAATAATTACGTTTTCTAAAACAAAAGCATTTCGTGAGGAGAGTGGCGTTGTTTTACGTTTTCAGAAATCTCTGTATTTTTTTTTTTTTAAAGATTTTTATTTATTTATTAGAGAGCGAGAGACTGAGAATGAGAGGGGAGAAAGTCAGAGGGAGAAGCAGACTTCCCGCAGAGCCAGGAGTCCGATATGGGACTCGATCCCGGGACTCCGGGATCATGACCCGAGCCAAAGGCAGTTGCTCAACCAACTGAGCCACCCAGGCGCCCCAGAAATCTCTTTAATTGGGGACTTGATAGAAGACTGCTGGATTCTCATGTCTGCTTCTACATTTGGTCTATTGCAATATCACACTTTGTGGAGCATCTGGAAAACTCCGCTGTATATTCATGAGAGAGCAAGAGTGAAAAAGCCAAATAACTTCTTAGTGTCACGAAAATAGTTTCGACCTTATGGAGCCTCTGAAAGGGTCTTGGGGACACTCCCGGTCCCTGGACCACGCCTGGGGGATCACCGTGATGAGGGTTCTTCCCAGTCTCTCTGTAGCCCCTCCACACCCAGCCGAGGCCCCTGCAGCTGCCTTTGCCTCCCCTCCAACCTCCGTGTCTACACAAGGCAGCCTAATCCAGTGGGAAGGCTTTGCACCAGACCTGGTTAGTTCCTGCCATGTCACTCACAGGCCACGTGACCTTGGGCTTGGGGGAAGCCACTTACCTTCCTCAGCTCCTTTCATCATTCTTGTGTGGACACGATACTTCCTCCTAGGCAGGTGCCATCAGGTTCGATGGAGAGTGATCAGCGTTTGTCCCTTGGCCACTCCCCTCCCCTGCATGGGCAGAGAGGGAGAGGGGCAGGGTGCACAGCACGGGGCCCAGGCCCGCCCACAGCCTCGTTGTTCCTGCGGATGAGGCCGCGGTAGAAAATGGGGCCTGAGCACAGCCTTGGAGGAGGCCCATGTCTGGACTCTGCAGCAGCCCTGCACTGGGCATTCGGAGAGCATGCGTCTGGCCCTCTGGGCTTGAAGCCCTGACCAGGCGAGGAGGCAGCCCTGGCCTCTGGCTCTCACCAGTCAGGCTGGGAGGAAACTCAGTAGTCACTCACTTTTTATCTGGGTTGAGTGGGCTCTGCCGGCCATCTGCCATTGGGTTGTGAGTTCGCCCAAAGCCCCCCCCGGCGGGGCTGGGCTGGTATGTCTGCTGGAGGGGACCCGGCCTGCTGGTGGCCTATGGCAGGCCCTCCCTTTAGCCCCTACTGTGTGCTTAACCTTCTCGGGCTGTTTGGGTAAGTGCTTTGGTTTGAAATGGTGCCCACCTGGGCCATTTGGGTGCCCCTGAGGAGTGGGGTTGCTCCCTCTTTTATTCACTTTCCCCTCACCGGCCTCAGCCAGCTCGGTCTGCAGGAGCCCTGACCCCACCTTCCTGACTCCCGTCACCTCCGGCCCCGGCCCCATCCCCGCCTCACCCGCCTCAGAGCAGTGCCTGCGACTGGGGGACACGGCTTCACCCACACGCAGCCTGGCTCAGCCTGGCCCTTGCGCGCTTACCACCTGCGTTGGCCTAACTCGGGTCTTGATTTCTCCGTGTATTTAAGGCCCTTTCTCATGTTTTATTTTATCTGATTTGGCTTTTTGTGGCTTTCCTTCCTTTTGTACTAATGCTTCTCTCTGATCTTATTTGCATTCAAATTACCTCGCCAGGTGGTTCACCAATCAGAGGTAAGAATGCTGTCCGTGCATCTCGCCACGCCACGCCACTGCCGTCACCACCACTCCATCCCGTCCCGTCCGTCACCTCCCCATCCCCATCCTGACCTCTCCAGCCTCCTCATCTCCAGCTCCGGTCCCCTCAGCACCACCGGCCACCACACACCTCCACTCTCGGTCATTCCCTCCTGTGGACTCATCCATTGCAAGTCTGGACTGTAGAAAAACTCCGCTGAGCCCTGCCTTGGGGGTGGCAAGCCCTGTTTCCCCGGCCTTCCAGGCCAACCCCACAGAAGGGCCCTGCCCGCTCCCACAGGGAAGCCAAGTGCTGAGCCCCAGGCCCGGCCACAGACGGAGTCTTCCCAGGAGGTGGCGCGGCGTGACCAGGCCTCGCCTTTCCTCCCAAGAAGTTCCTTTCTCTTGGGGCCCTCAACGATTGCTTAACATCCTGGCCCAAGAGCGGGGTGAGGACTGTCCCGTAAATCCCCGTGGCCCAGCACACGCGAGGAGAAATGCTCAGGGAAGACTCCAGTGTAGGTGCCGCAGTGACGCAGAATAACCAGGATCCGCCATGACTAGCTCAGACGCCCTGCCCGCCCCGGCTGCTTTCGCGCCCCAGAGCCCTGCAGCCTGGGCTTCAGAAATCGCACTCTGGACACTCAAAGGTCCGGGTGCAAGTTCGACTCGCCGGTGTGGCCTTCAGAGAAGCAGTCCCTCTCAGAATCTGCTTCCTCCTCTTTAAGTTGGGGTCCGGGCCGTGTCTGGCTCGGAGCAGGCCCACTGGAAGACGGTCGCTTCTGCACTGACTGTACTCACCTCGTTTCTTCACGCCTCGGCATCCTTGGGCACATCTAGTCCCTCAGTCCAGGGCCAGGGTGGCCTCAGGACTGAGAGGAGCCGCTGCCTCCCTGTGGGGTGTCTGGTCCGTTACCCTCCAAGGCCAGGACCCGCCCTCCAGGCCCCCTGCCCATCCTGTCAGCCTGCACTACCTCTTCGTGCCCCTGCCTCCAGGTCATGGTGTTGGTTCCAGATGTCGGGGTTTCTGTGTGTATCCAGGCTTGGGGCTGTGTTGGGTCCTCGACCAGGCCTAGCTCTCTGCATAGGGGAGCCTTCTCCCCGAGCAGGGGTCTCACCCGGACACTGCTTCTTGTCCCTGCCCGTGGCACCAGCCACCGGGTCTCCCCTCCCTCCCCAGCTGAGCTGACCTAGTGCAGCACACACACCCCCCACCTGCTTGAGGGAACGTGTTCTGTAACAGCGTCCATCCATCCCATACACATGACCTGTTGGGTGCCCGCCAGGGCTGTTCTTGCAGGAGATGGGTATTTGGCCTGCCCCCTGGGTCCTCATGCTCCCTGATGCCCAGTGGGGAGGGCTGAAGCCAGGACCCTGGGGCAAGCCAGCCCTCTGTCCTGCATCGGGGTTCAGCCTCGGCAGGCCCTCCCCCCAGCTCCAGCCCCCAGCCCCCTGTGTGTTCAGGGCCCGTCCCGCTGCCCTGGGACTGGGTGTGGAAAAGGGGCGTCCGGCAGTGAAGGAGCTGCAGCTGGGACCCGTGGTGGTCCCCCCTCGGGGGGCCTGGGCCATGAAGGTGTGACTGGGAACTCTTCCTGTGGCTCGTATCCAGGCCAGGCAGGTGGGGTTCAGCAGGCTCTGTCTCTGTCCTTTGTGGGTGTGGTGACCGTCGGCCAGCCTGCGGCCTGGGAGGGGCCGTTCGGGTCACTCTGGCTGTTCTGTGCAGGTGGCGGGTTTCTGTCAGGCCGTGTGCTGTGGGGTGATTCCGTGTGCGCTGGACTGTCCTGTGTGGGTTTATCTGTGCGCCTGTCCAGGGAGGGGGTGTTGCCTGGGGCGCGGGTGCTCCTGTCGTAGCCGGCTTGCCTGGCGTGCTCTCAAGAACGGCGTTTTCAGGGCTTTGGTGCCGGGGCTGGGGGCTGGCCAGGTCAAGTGGTTCCACCCCCCACCTCCTGCTGCCTTGGGCTCCCCTACCTGGACCTGCCAGAGGGTCCTTTCCAGCTGCCCCCCCCCCCCATCCTGGCTCCTGTCTGTCCGTCTGCGGCCAGAGCAGCCCCTCTGGGCGCTGGCCCAGGTGGGAGCTGCAGCCTCCATTAGCCTCCTGAATTATGCAGCAGCCGCGGTGGGTCGAAGCACTTTAGCGGACCAGGCTGAGAGGAGCCGGAATGGGCGGGGCCGGCGGGTGGGGGTGGGGTGGGCGGAGGGGGTGGGTGCTGGGAGCCGGGGCTGCCGGGCACCAGGCCCCCAGAGCAGCGGCTTCCTTCCTGCAGAATTCTGGTGGGCGGCAGGCTCCCGGGCTCTTGCCCGAGGAGGCCCATCGCAGGCTTGCAAACTCCCAGGCCAGCGGGGATCCAGGCTGCTCCCGCCCACGCCTGGCTCCGCGTTGCCTGGCAGGGCCGGTAGGTCTGGGAGCATTCGTGGGCGTGTTCACTCGCGAATGGGCTCCAGGATTGGGAGTCCAGGACTGGACACTTCGTGGAGCCGGAGGGGGTGGGGGGACGGGATGGAGCCCCCCGCCCAGCCGACAAGCCCTGCTAGACTGCGGGGGTCAGGACCAGCAGTTTTGTGCTCCCGAGTGCAACGCCTGCTTCCAGCCACGAGGCCAGGGGGCTCATCACGGAGAGCTTCCTGGAGGCAACGCTGGTGCCCAGGTGTGGCCCTGCCATCTTCAACCTCTGGTCAACACCAACCGAAATGCCGTTGAGACCCCTCCCCATGATCCAGGCCTGATCTCTGTCGCTGTGTCCCCACAGGTGCCTTACAGATTGAGAGCAGCGAGGAGTCAGACCAAGGCAAGTAC
Source organism: Nasua narica (assembly GCA_028533885.1). NCBI lineage: Eukaryota > Metazoa > Chordata > Mammalia > Carnivora > Procyonidae > Nasua > Nasua narica. The sequence continues at coordinate 30,037,692 of CM052798.1, forward strand.
GAGTGTGTGGCGACCAACTCTGCAGGCACTCGCTACTCGGCTCCTGCCAACCTGTATGTGCGAGGTAAGGACGCGGGCAGTGCCCAACCCTGTCTCCACGGAGCTGAACTGGCCCTGCTGGGCACACGGTCTGGAGCCGTTCGTGTGGGCAATGGGGGCTGCCCTCGGCCCAGGCTCCCCTTTCGCCGCCTCTTTCTGCCGCAGGAAGGACAGCTCCCATGGGGCAGACTCCCGACGTCCGCCGCCACTTTGCCTTCCTTCCCCGCAGGCCCTCCGGGATGCAGCCACTCGTGGGAGCATTTGTATCTCTTGTAGGTCCTGCCACGTGGGCCCAGAGCCCCGCGGGAGTCTAGAGCCTTCCAAGCAGACTTTTCACTGTCTATGCGTGCGTGTGTGTGTGTGTGTGTGTCTGTGTGTGTGCGTGTGCCAACAGGCAGGCACACTCGTTTCCTCGAGTCTGCCCGCCCCAGCAAGTGAGCCTGCTCTTTGGCCAGGTGTGCCCAGGGCCTTCCTGGAGGAGGAGGCAGCTGTGCTCTGTCACCAGCCAGGACCCTTGTAGAGAAGGCCAGTCCGAGGCCGCTGTGAGCCCCTACAGGTGAGCACCTGCCGTGTTTCAGGTGTTCCTCCCTGAGACTTGGTGGATCGTGCGTCTTCACAAGTCCGAGGACCCAGCAGAGAGGGCCTGGGGGCTGTTTCGGAGTGTCCAATGTCCACTAGGCTCACAGCCCAAGGGCAACCAAAGCCGGCCACCCGCCCCTTGCTGAGAATACGCTGGGTCTGGTGTGCACAGTGCCGGGGAGGGGCCTGGAGCCCCTCCTACCTCCACATCCCCTCACTTAGCCTTTCTGCACAGATGGGCATCGTAACGAGTGAAACTGTCTCCTCTCAGGGGATTAGAAGAGGAAAGTGGACGAGGCTTCCTTGCAGCGATGACTTCATCACTCTAAGTGCTTAGTGCAGCTTCTCGAGGGGACTGTCTGCCTGTCCGGCCAGGCAGTGTCAGCGGCCTGTCCCTGACAGGGGCCACATGGTCAGATGGGGCAGAGAGAGTTAGGCCATCACCCGTGTAGTCGGTGAGGAACTACTCCGCGTCAGGGCACAGGTTCCCAAGAGGCCAAGGCTTCCAGCCCCTTGGATGATGGGCAAATTGTGTCTCAGGGACCAGGGATGACACTTCGTTGGAGTTGGGGGTGCGGGGTGGGAGGTCCCCACTGGCCCGCTTGCCAGGTGTCCTGCCTATCCAGGCTCGCCTGAGTGGCTCCGGGGCCCCTCATAAGGAGCAGCGTCGGAGCAGAGAGGCCAGGAGCTTGAGAGCCCCCTGCAGCTGGCCTAGATGAGGGGAGCTGTGCCACGCACGGCCTTCCCCCCACTCCAGGCAGAGCTTCTGACAGGTGCGTGGGGCTGACGAGCCCCTCCTAGAGAGGGCTGCCGGGACAGCCCTTCTCAAAGACCTGCCTTCTTCCACCCTTCCACCCAGACCGTTCTAAATGCCCTGCAGTCCTAACTGGACACTTCTTCCAAAAGATCGTAGGGTCAAAAGAGTAGAGGTCCCGAGAAAGCCTTTCGCCATGTGTGGCTGCGCCAGGGAGAGGAGTGGCCCAGCAGAGCCGCTGAGAAACCCACGCAAGCTGCATGGGCGCGGCCTGATGGGCCGATTCCTGGAGAGCTGCCGGAGAGGGCCCACACACAGGTGACGGACCCTGCCTTACCGGCTTGGCTGGGTAGTATTCCCTGAAGTCACCATCTCTCTGGAGGTGAGCGGAGCTCAGCTCCCCTAGCTGGCAGCTCGGGCACTGACCGAGGAGCTCTCGCCTCCAGCCCCACGAGGTGGGCTCAGGTCCTGACGTGGCCCATCCCCCACTCCCACCAAGCCTTCCGAAATCACCCTTCTGGCCCACACCCACAGGCCTTTTGGGGGGCAAGTGTGGGTCTTTCTTTAGTTCTAGCCCCACTTGGCAGGGACCCTAAGTCAGGCTGTCCCAGTGAAGCTTTGCTTATCGTTCCCTCTCTCCCACACGTGTTCCTGTGGGCCCTGACGTCCACGGCCCGGCCCTAAGTCTCTGTGCCCAAGACCCGCCCGATAGCCAGGCCTCACCTGTACCGTCCCTGCCCTGTTTTGTCAAGAGCGACTTGCCCTGTAGCCGCAGGACAGGCCCCATAACGAGACTTGCAGACACTTAGAAAGCCAGTTGCTAAGACTTTTGCCTCCGGTGTCCCCATCGCGTCTCATCTCAGTCCTAACAAAGCCCGTGCGTCCCCCCCCCAGCCGCCCCCCCCCCCCCACTGTCGGTCAACATCCGGGCCCCTGTAGCCTCCAGCCCGGGTTTCTCAGCCTCAGCACTGTTGACCCTTGGGGCCTGGTGACACTTAGTTATGTGGGCTCCTTGGGGGTCATGTGATGTGTAGCGGCCCCTCTGGCCCCCTGGATGCCAGCAGCACCCCTAGGCATGAGAACCCACAACATTGCCATCCCTTGCCCAGTGTCACGTGGGGGGCTCCCTCCCCACCCCGCCACATCGGGAACCAGCGCTGTAGATGGACAGCCTCCTGCCAGCATTCATCTCCCTCCATCTCCCTCTTCTCCCACTGTGTTCACCGGACTCGAGGCCACATCTCCTCCTGGGATTTGTCTTCAGTTTCTTACGTCCTTCCTCTGTCCCCCGGACTCTGAGAGCCCCTGCAACTGCTGCATGTAACGGGACAGCACGTGTGAAGCTCCCGGCACCGCAGCAGGCACATGGGAAGTGCGTGGGGGCCAGCGACCGCTGCTGCCGGCAGGACGGCCGTCGGGGGCTGCGTCATCTGCTTGCGTCTGCCTTTGCTCGGTTACCCACAGCTCCACCCGAGGTCCAGCAGGCCTGGGCAGGCTGGGCGGACCAGCCTGTCTGTGTCACCCTCCGTCTCCCTCTCTGAGTGACTCACTCCCTCCTTCCCTCCACAGCGTCTCTCTCCTCCAGCTCTCCGGACGCAGAGCTGCCAGGGGCCAGGGTGTGGCCACACCCTACCTGCCCCCAACTGTCCCCCTTCTCTGTAGGGAGCTGGCCGCTGGCCACAGCTATCTCTAAACGGGGCGGTGTCCCCACAGTCTTTCTCCACATAGGTTCCCAGACCAGCTCCTCAGGCTGGTGCCGTGCAGTGTGGGGCTTCCTCAAGGTGGTGGGAATCTAGCGGCCTGTGTACCTTGGTGGGTTTGCGGGCTGGGGGGTGCCCCGACCCCGGAGCCCAGCTCACTGGGTCTGTCGAGCCGTGGGGTGTGCGTGAGGCATGGGGGCCCGCCTGTGCTGCTTTCCAGCCCTCCCTGTCCCGCCCTTGGCATCCCGGCACCTGCCAGTGGGACCCAGCCCCGTCCGCCGTGTCCTCCATGAGTCCTGAGTCTTTCGTGAGCGGCGTGGTCCGCGCGCACCTGCGTGCACGTGCGTGTGCGTGGGGCACAAGAGTCTTGTCTCGTGTCCGTGCTGTGTGGGCAGATGAAGGTTGGCCTGTTTTTACTCTCTCTGTGTTTCTCCTTGTCTTTTTTTTATTCCCTCCTCATCCTCATCGCACTCTGCCATCAACCCAAACTCTCATCTCTCAGATCAGCGAGAAGGTTGGTCCTTTTCACTTCTTATCCATCTACAGTCCGCCCGTCGATGGGATGCTCCCGTCAGCAGGGACCAGCGGGCTCGGTCAGCTCCCTCGGGCTCGCTCCAGCCAGGCCTGCCCGCCAGTCGGGCTCTGCTCTGCGTTGTTTGGGCCGGCAGGCCGGCAGGACTAGGGGTGGGTGGGCAGGCCCCCCGCCCTGCATGCATCCGCTGCTTGGGTCCCTGATGTGCCCCGTGTCTGCATGTCCCCTTAGCTGGACTCCCCTGCCGGGGTGGTCAGGCAGGCCTGGCGCGTGACACGACGCGGCGCCCCGCCGTTACGCCTCGGCCGGGCCGGCTGGCTGTTCCAGGTGGGGCTCAGCCGTGAGAGCCGTAGTGCGTCACACGTGCCTGTGCGGCCTTCTTTCCACAACCTCGTCCTCTAAACTCCACCTTTGCCTGAGCTCAGCTGCAGCCTCTGGGAAGACGAAGGGAAAAGGCTAATCTAGAATGAGCTCCCTCCTCAAGGTCCTACAGCAGAGGACAAGAGTCCCACGAGTCTGCCTTGACCTTGAGGTCCCCACCAAGCTCAATGGGGCAGCCAGCCCCAGTCGGCCTCGTGAAGCTTGGTGTCCATGGGGCGGCTGGGTGGCGTTACCTTAGGGAGGGAGGAAATCTCCACTCTTGTCTGTTCCCTCCCCGAGCGGAGCCCAGCGAAGATCTTCCCACCTGCCCCAGGCCCCCCCCCGGGCCACTCCTGCTTCCTCAGGCCAGTGCTGGGTGCTGAGCGTTCACATTCAGGGAGCTCACACCAGACTGGACGGTTGACTGCAGATTAGGCCCACATGGGAGCCCAGAGGAGGCCCCAGCCCCAACCTCTCAGGTTGGGAAGGGCTCCCCGGTGACCCTGCTCTAGCTCAGTTCTCAGCACCGCCCCCCCCCCCCCCCCGGGCCAGACCGCTACCCCTAGTCTCAGGGCTGGCAGCCAGGACCAGCGGGCATTCTTGTGTCACATGGTCCGAGTGGTCGATGGAGACTCACCTGTCCACTGGGCTTCGGGCCACCTGCTCCCCTCTGCATCGTATCTCCGCGGCTTGGGTTTCCTCCAGGAGGGAGAAGGGAGCCAGTCAGGAGGAGGGCTGCGGCCTCAGCTCAGATATCAGCCCTGAGCATCCGTCCATGTGCACTCCTGAGCTCTGGGGCATTTCGGTTACACCGTTTCGCTGACCGGGCGGATCTGCTGGGGCGTTCAGAAAGCAGTCATCAGCAGAGACAGCCCAGCCCTCAGCCACCTCCCCCTGCCCCACTTCCCCCACCGCCCCGGTCCCCGGTCCCTTCCCCTTCTCCCCCTCTGTGGTCCCACCAAAAATAAGGCACGTACACAAATATTTAACGGGAAGGCAGAAATGAGTTTCTAAATATTCCAGGGGGATTTGCCGGGCTGGTAATTTGTTTGGCGCTGATAATTACATCTTACATTTTTCCAGCTTTACTTAAAACTGTGTGCCGAGTGCGCCGGCATTTAATTACTGCTCTGCGGCAGCCACGAGGTTATTTATTAAAGAGTTATTTTATCTTGATACAGTGGAACCTGCCCCTCGTCCCCTCCTTAATGTTGTTATTTTCATCAGAGAAATTCCTGCGAGCGAATGCAGATTGCGGGGCCCCCCTCCCCCTGCGATTAGGCTGTCACTCCACTGAATGCCGATGCCTCCAGGCGCCACACCACCCTATTATACGGGCTTGTCAGCTCAAATAATTAGACATAAAAGTTACAGCTGAAATATAATCCAGAAATGGCAGAGCCCTGTTTTGGAAATTGTCTATAAAACGTCAGCACCAAGGATGCACAGGGAACGGTAATAGACTGGCATTGTTGGAGCCCAAGATGAGACCCTAAGTGCGTCTTTCCGGCCCTGGATCTTTCTTCCCTGCTGTTGCTTCTGCCAAATAGACCAGGTCCAGGGCGAGTCCTGCCGCTTTCGGAGGCCTGGCGTCTGGGACAGCGGGAGGGGTGGCGGTGGGGCTGCTTTGAGGAGGTGCCAGCCACACCCAGCTGTTAGGATGGGGGGCTGCCCAGGCAGGTTCGGGGCGCAGGGCCGCACTGGCACTCGGGATCTCCTGCCCACACGCTCCCTCCTTAGGCCTCCCCTAGCCTCTCTCACACTGCAGGGAGGGTGAGCCGGAGCTGCCGGCGACCTCGCCCCAGAAGGCCTGTGCCCCGAGCCCGGTGTTCTGGCAAACGCTTCAGGGGTGCTGTCCCCAGCAGTCTCGGGGCTGGAGGCCCCTCAGAGTTGCTTCCGACCTCTCAAACTCTTCCTTCGCCCCTGGAACTCTCTCTTCCACCTGCATGTAGAAAGGAAAACAAAACTAAAAACGAAGCTATTCCCAGCGGTTGTTCTGAAAGGCCTCCATTTCCTGGCCATGGAACAGAAGACTTTGCTCTCCCGGGACCATTTGGGGTACAGTCCTATCAGCTTTCTACACTGCTTAGGTTGGGACCCGAGGTTTATTGGCCAAGAACCTACTTCCTTTCCCTGGGGCCCTTTGTTTTTCTGTCCAGGTACTAATCAGGCCCCAAGATTCCGCCACTGACCAGGGCCAAACTTGCAGCCATGACCTTTCCTGGCACAGGCTCTCCGAGCCCCATCCTTCTGCCAACTGGAGAATATCTTCTGCCAGCCTTGGCCCCCCAGAAGCCCAGGAGCTTCTCCATAGAGCCTCCTTTGTGTCTTTTTTCCTTCCTATCAGCCAGGCCTCAAAAGGACATGAGTTTTTCATCACACTGATGCCCTCCTGATAGTATGTAAACTCAGGCATGTTACTTTAAAGGATCAGTCTTAACACTGTTCCCTTGTCTGCAGTCTGGAAGAGATGGGATCTATAGCAAGGAAACCTTACATAGTCGGAGCTCAAGAGCATAGGAAGCTCACCCTTCCCTGAGCCTGTTCTAATGACGCCCGTGAACGAAGAGCACATGGGCCGCCCCGGCTGAGAACGAAGACTTGACCAGTTAAGGCTGTGCCCCTGTGCCTCTGTGCTCTAGCCAGGGCTATGCTGGAGTCCTCCCTTCGTCGGCAGGCCTGGGCCTGGTCAGCAGACAGACCTGTCCGCCTGGGCCTCTCCTCCCACGGCCCGGCCCCCACGCCCAGCTCCAAAGCTCGGGGAGGGCACGCAGCGCCAGCCTGGGTGATGCCGATGTCCGTGCCTCCTAGTCTCTTGTGCCACTTGAGGGATGCTCAAAGGGTTCTCTTTGTTATGGGTCCCTCCTGCCAGCCGTGCCCGGGATCCACCTGTTTGCTGCACAGACATCCCTACAGATGACATGCTGTCATCATTCCGTGGGGACTCCCAGCTTTGGGCCGAGGGACAGAAACTGACTTAATCAGCTTAAGCAAGACAAGGAGATTCTTGTCTTACCAAACCAAAATCTGTAGAATTAGATTTGGCATCAGGCAGGGCTGGATCCAGTTCTTTAAACAGTTTGATCAGGCTTTTGGGTTTGTCTCTTAGCTCTGCTCTCCACAATTGCCGTCTTTGTTCTCCAGCGTGTTCTCCCATGTGTTATGAAAGGTGGCCCTCAGTTCCTCTAAGGCTCTAAGGTTGGCTGCTGCTGCAGTACAGAGAGAAAGTTGTTCTAACATTTTTTGCAAAAGTTCAAAGGCTGTGTCTCACTAGCCAGATCTGGGTCACATGCCCCACGTAGCAAGAACGGTGGGGAGAGGTGGTTCCCCTAAAGAAAATGAGAAAGCCAGTTCTATAAGGTAGAACACTGGGTGTCCTTGGGACACACTGGGACCCCAGTGGGCTTCGGGGCGCAGAGGGAACTCAGCCCACAATGCCCGGCACACATGGCTTGCTTGGGGGTTCTGTCCAGAGGCCTCGGACCGAGGCGGCGTGGATGGAGTTGAGGCAGGGGCCTAGTGGAGTGGGGGTGTCCAGTCCTACAGCCTGAAGAATCCCGGAGGGGCCCGTGCACGGGTTTTTAGCAGACAGCTGATGTGAGCAGATTGGTGCTAGCTGGTGGTGGAGGGCCGGCTCTGGAAGAAAGCCGCAAGTACAGCGGTGCCAGGAGAGAGCGAGGTGGAGGAGGTTCTGGTGGGGACAGTAGCCTCTGGGTTTGAAAAGAAGTTAGTGGGTTTGAAAGATACCGTGGGGAGGTGCCTGGGTGGCTCAGTGGGTTAAAGCCTCTGCCTTCGGCTCAGGTCACGATCTCAGAGTCCTGGGATCGAGCCCCACATCGGGCTCTCTGCTCGGCGGGGAGCCTGCTTCCCCCTCTCTACCTACTTGTGATCTCTCTCTCTCTCTCTCTGTCCATAAATAAATAAAATCTTTTAAAAAAAAAGGAAAGAAAGAAAGATAGTTAACGGGCCCTGGTGATTCGCTGGACGTCCGGTCTCCAGGCCACAGCCTGATGACCCCCGTGCAGGGAGGTCAGGGGTTGGACCGGGTGGCTTCTGGAGTTTCTTCCAGCTCTGCTTTGGTGGGCGGAGGCTGTCCGAGCAGCAGAGTCTGGAACCTGTAGTGGAGGTGCCCCTGATGTGACGGCACAGGTCCTCTGCATGCCGGGCTCCCCGGCGCGGGTCCTCGGAGACCCACACCCACTCTCAGCGGGGCCTTCCGGTCGCGTAGCCTCGCTGCCTGCCTCCCGCGGCCCTGCCTGTAGGGGTGCCCGAGGAGAACACACCTCGGCCTCGGCCCCCCGGCTGCATGACCTGTCCGCACGCCCTGCATGCCTGTCCACGGCTAGGTCTCGCCTGACTGCCCTCCCTCTGCATGTTCCAGGTGTTTGTGCCAAGCTTGCAACTTTGGGGGGTTCCAGGCTGCACGTTGGCCTGGGAAGCTCAGCACGGCTTCTGGCCTGGGAAGCCCAAGGCCGGAGGTCGCGGCCAGGCACAGCCAGCTTCCCCCTTGAGACCCTCATTCATTGGCGCAGAAAGCCGTCTGTTCGGCGCCCTCATCATGTTAACTGCCATCGTCATGCCCATCCTGCCCGCAGACCACGTCCCTGGCCCGCCCTGGTCCCTTGCCCCTGCCCAGCCCCTTCTGAGGGGCAGCCCTTCCCCTTGGGTTTCCAGGCTGTGCCTTGGGCATGGCTGAGATCATCTCTCCCCTCGGGTCACGGCCGGGACATGGAGGCAGTGACTCCAGAAAAGGTGGCCGTGCTCCTCCCGGCCTGCCCCTCTGCCCTGCCCCTACCCCAGCCATGCTCTGAGGTCCTCCACCCTCCGGTGCCTGGACTTCTCTCACTGGTGCCCCATTAGCCCCTCTGGAGACCCATGGCGGGGGGGAGGGGCGGCCACTGGAAGGAGACCTGGAATGTGGCCCTGATGAGCCCCGCAGTGTAGACCTAAGAGGCCTGAACCTTGCACGGAGTCCTTGTGTGACCCTGGGCAGACAGCAGGACTTTCCTGGGCCTCAGTTTCCTAGGCTGTAAAATGGGAGGTTGGTCGTGGAATCTCTCGTGTTCCAGTCTCTGAGCGTGGGGGCTATTCCTAGCCCAAAAGTGGGATGGGAGGTGGTAAGCTGGGGCCCAGGGACTCTGCCCCACTTGTCTCTGAGGTGGGTTCGGCTCTGATGAGAGGGGCTTCCTGGACGAGGGGCCCCTGCCCTTCCATCCTCTCGAGTGTCTCGCCCGGCCTGTGAGTGCCTCTCTCCCTCCTCCCGCAGTGCGCCGTGTGGCTCCTCGTTTCTCCATCCCTCCCAGCAGCCAGGAGGTGATGCCGGGTGGCAGCGTGAACCTGACCTGCGTCGCGGTGGGTGCGCCCATGCCCTACGTGAAGTGGATGCTGGGGGCCGAGGAGCTTACCAAGGAGGACGAGATGCCGGTGGGCCGCAACGTGCTGGAGCTCAGCAACGTCGTGCGCTCTGCCAACTACACCTGCGTGGCCATCTCCTCTCTGGGCATGATCGAGGCCACCGCCCAGGTCACCGTGAAAGGTGAGTGCCACCCGTGTGCCAGCTGTGGCCTGGGGCCTGCCCCCTCGCACAGGCCAATAGGAGGTCCCAGCACCCGTGGCAGGTGAGCGTGGCCGTGGTGGGGATGCATGGGGTCGAGGGATCCCTGCCCTCTCCTGGGTGCTGCCTGGGGTCCCGCTGGCCCTCAGTGGTGGAGAGAGGGGTTTCTCTCATTCTTGGCGTTCGTAAGAACAGCCAACAGGTACTGAGGTCCTGGGGGCAGGTGCCATGGTGGCAAGCACAGATCGCTTTGTTTGGTCTGTGTTACCCTGGGAGGTAGACATTCTCGTCCCCCTTGTACAGATGAGGAAACTGAGGTGCTGGGTCCTGTGGGAGTGAGTGACAGAGCAGGGACTTGGACCCTTGGGGGTCTGATGCCACAGCACGGCCCCCTAGCCACCACATGGCGCCGGACCCTCAGGCTTACCAGCCCCGTCAGGGATGTGGTGAAAGGGTGGCCGGGGGGACGTGGGCTCTCCGCCTGAGCCCTGGGACACGCACGCACACCCCTCCAGGCTCCCTGCTTCCACTCCCCACTCAGAGCCATCCTCTGTTCTGCAGCTAGAATGATCTTTTGGAGATGTAAAGCAAGATCTCACTGCTCTGTAAGAAACGGCCCTCCAGTGACTTCCCATCACTTTTAGGGTTAAAACTGTGATCTCACTCACCTCGCCCGGCCCTCCTGGCTCGGCTCCCTTCCGCTGGGCTGCAGGTCCTCTCCCTGTCGGGTCTCAGCTTTGGGAGGCCTGCGTGGGGTTTCCCCGGCTCAGCACCCTCTCTCTGCTGTCCTTGCATGTCTGAGTCATGATTATGGACCCGGCGCTTTCTACTCGCCCTAGAGTGTAAACTCCACGAGAGCCGAGCTGTGCCCCGGCTGTGTGACCTTGTGTCCTCGGCCCCAGCGCAGGGCCCAACACTTAGTAGGCACTTGGTAATTATCTGGTAAGTGGTTGGCCGAGGATGTGGGACTGCTTCACCTTCAATATGAGCCAAGTCACGGGGCCGTAGGGCCAGCAGCCCCATCACTCTCTCTAAAATCCAGGCTGTTCTCTTGGGCACGTCTCTCCCTGACGCCAGCCCCAGTTACACGTCAGCGGCCCCCAGTGAGCGTAAGCAAGCCCCCGAGGCCGACCTCTGCCTTCCCGCCTGTGCGCCTCCCATCTGCACGAGACCCAGTCAGGCCCCACACTCCTGGGTCTGTTTTTGAGGGGGATCCACTGAGTTCTGAAAGCAGTGCAGACACACTAGATGACCAAAGGCCCCTGGGCGCACTGACAAGTGTCACCATCCCCCTCTAGGTGGTACCCTTAGAGGTGCCCTTAGAGGTCCCCTTGAGCTTTCCAGGCCATTCTTCAAGGCGGGCTGTGGAGGTCAGCCACACTCTGGATGGCACCAAAGGCAGGGCTGGGTCCTGGGGCCGTGACCTCAGGCAGCTCTGAGCCTCCCGCTTTGTTCCCAGCTCTGCCGAAACCTCCGATTGACCTTGTGGTGACAGAGACCACTGCCACCAGCGTCACCCTGACCTGGGACTCTGGGAACTCGGAGCCCGTGTCCTACTACGGCATCCAGTACCGTGCGGCAGGCGCGGAGGGGCCCTTCCAGGAGGTGGACGGCGTGGCCACCACTCGCTACAGCATTGGCGGCCTCAGCCCCTTCTCGGAGTACGCCTTCCGCGTGCTGGCGGTGAACAGCATCGGCCGGGGACCGCCCAGCGAGGCGGTGCGGGCCCGCACGGGGGAGCAGGCGCCCTCCAGCCCCCCGCGCCGCGTGCAGGCCCGCATGCTGAGCGCCAGCACCATGCTGGTGCAGTGGGAGCCGCCCGAGGAGCCCAACGGGCTGGTGCGGGGCTACCGCGTCTACTACACCCCCGACTCCCGCCGCCCGCTGAGCGCCTGGCACAAGCACAACACGGATGCAGGGCTCCTCACCACCGTGGGCAGCCTGCTGCCCGGCATCACCTACAGCCTGCGCGTGCTGGCCTTCACTGCCGTGGGCGACGGCCCCCCCAGCCCCACCATCCAGGTCAAGACACAGCAGGGAGGTAGGCGTGGGCAGCACGCCGGATGGGCGGTGGCAGCGGGGACCGGGGAGGCCAAGGCTGTGGCGGGGCCCATGCCCTCCAGCCGTGGGCCCTGGGGGCCTGCATTCCACACCCGTGTGGTCGCTGGGGATGCAGGCCCGGGGGCTGGGGCCGTCTACCCTTGCCTTCTTTCTGTGGGCGCCCCTGCCGGCGAGGGGGACCGGTGAGGCTCACGGCGCCTGGCGTGGGGCTGTTGCAGTGCCTGCCCAGCCGGCGGACTTCCAGGCGGAGGCGGAGTCAGACACCAGGATCCAACTGTCATGGCTGCTGCCCCCGCAGGAGCGGATCGTCAAGTATGAGCTGGTGTACTGGACGGCAGACGACGACGGCCAGCAGGTGAGTGCGCGGCGGGGACGAGAGAGGAGAGGAGGCTGCTCTGCGGCGGGCTCACCCACACGGGCTTTCTGGATTCTGCCGTTGTTCGGACACAGGCCCCAGGCTCCTCCCTGGGGCTCTGGGGCTCACGTGGCCCATATGATCTGTAGTCTTTGTCACCCCTGTGCTGGGGGCAAGGTCCCCAGGTCTGTCCTTGGGTGTCTTGGGGCCCGTGGCTCACGTGGCATTGGCAGAGCCCTCAAATTCCCCGCCCGAGGCCCTCGTCTTGGGCGTTCATGGCCGTGTAGTTGGTGCGGTGTCCGTGCATGGGCTGCGCCGAGTCCCCTGTGCGGCCCAGGTGGCCGTGTGACCTGGAGCCACAGTGGGTCCAGAGGGGTCAGCTGCAGCCCGTGCTGGGGAACAGCCTTTGAGGGACCTTTGAGGTCAGAGCGGTCAGTGAGTGCTCCCTGCTCTTCCAGCACAAGGTGACCTTCGACCCCACCTCCTCCTACACTGTGGAGGACCTGAAGCCTGACACACTGTACCACTTCCAGCTGGCCGCCCGTTCCGAGATGGGGGTGGGCGTCTTCACCCCCACCATTGAGGCCCGCACAGCGCAGTCCAGTAAGTGTCTCCGGAGGCCACTGCCTGCTACAGCTGGGCTGGGACACAGACGCACGCACCCTTCCCCCTTGACCAGGGGGGTGGTCAGGTCTGCTGGGCCCCGGACCAGACTCCGGTCTGGGCTCCGGGTCTGGACCCTGAGAGAGGGACAGGTAAGTTCCCGCCAGTCTGCGTCCAGGCAGCCGCTGCCGGCGCTGCTCCCCCCACTGACTTCAGCCCCTCCCCCCCGGGCCCCCCCCCCCCCCAGGTAAGTTCTGTGTCTGTGACTCATCCCCCTCCGCCCTCCATCTGTGCTGGTCACACTAGCTGACTAGGCCATTCTCAGTGGTGGGACGGCCACGCTGGCCACGTCTCGGACATGTCCCCGCTTTGGCAGCTGTCCTCCCTCTCCATATCCCCACATCTCATCTCCCCTGTCACCTGCATTCCCTGCCTCATGACCCCCGCCCTGAGGAGCACGTGAGCTGCGTCATCTCACGCTGAGCCCACCGCACGTAGGGACATGTCTGAGAATGAGCCCGTATGACGGGGAGTGTCCGCGTGCCTGCCTTGGGACCGCGCGGCCTGTGTGCGAGACCGTCTGCGTGACAGCCTCGTGGCTCTGAGTGTTGACCATGTTCCTGTGTACGTGAGACGAATGCCGCGAGGCCGCGTGTGGCCCCGTCTGACCACGTGACTGTGCCGCAGGAGCGAGTGTCTGGTGGACCCCTGCCACTGAGCGGCCGTGAGGCTCCCGTGTCCTCGCGGTCGGGGCCATGGATGTGTGGCTGGGTGGGACCACGGCACTGAGACAGCGAGCACGTGTGACAGCCTTCAACACAGCAGTGTCCAGGGGACACGGGACTGTGTGTGAATGTGCCAGTGATGTCGGGAGGCCGCGCGTGACCTAGTGTGCACGGATTCATCCTGCGAGCACCTGCGGCGCCCCTGCGGGGCCCGTGCCCGGTGCGGGCCCGACAGCACGACCCAGACGCGGCCTCTACCTGCGGGGATGCTCGTCTAGTGGGGCAGGTGACGTTAGACCTGCAGTTACGCAAGTGAACTTTTAATTCCATTTGTATAAAGTGCTGTGGAGGAGACAAACAGTGGAGAGAGGGCGGGATGGGAACTTCATCTGGTCTGAGGGGACCGAAGGGGGCTTCCTTGCGTGGTGACATGGGCCTCGGGCAGGAGGTCAGCGGGTGCGGAGGCCCTAGCATGGGAGGCGTTTAGCTGTGGTCAGGGGTGAGCAGGAGGCCAGTGTGGCTGAACCAGCACCAGACCCCAGCAGCCGGCCACAGGCTGAGAGGACAGGTGGGAGGGCTGGCCAGTCGCTGGCCGCGAACGCACAGGACAGCCCCCAGCATGCCAGCCACGGGTTAGGAGGCCGTGTGGTTGCCTGAGCAAACGATGGCAGCTCAGACGTGGTGGTGGGCTGGCGAGCTGTCTGGGGGTGCCAGCCCCCCGGACTCCGTGATGGACTGGCTTTGGGATGCTCCGGGAGAGGGGAGCATCAGGCGAATTCTGCGCTTCTGGTGCACAGACCTGAGAAGAGGGTAAGAAGCAGGACCGAACCAGGCACCCCGGCCAGGATGGCCTTACGCCGTGCGAGCGGCGATGCTAGGCTAGAGGTGGGGGACCCTGAGGGGAATGACCAGAGACAGCAGGAAATCCCGGGGAGGAGAGTGTCTCGGAGGTTGGAAGAAGAGGGTTTGAAGGAGCAGACGGGGTGCTGCTGATGAGCCATCAGGGCCAGAGGAACCTGGAGGAGGAGCTTGGGGCGAGGGTTGGGAGGGCCACCTGGAGAGAGGGGACTGCCACAGCTGAAGGAGGGGTGCTGTGGCCTGAGCACGGGCTTTATCTTTTAAAGTCGAAAAAACTTGAGCATGTTTAAATGTTACTAGGAACAGGTCTACACGGAGAAGTCGAAAATTCCGGAAAGAAGAGGATTTGGGAGGCTGCGGGGGAGGAAGGAGCGTGGAGGGGAGAGCGCTGCCTTAGACGGCAGGGCACACCCCCCTCCTCGTGGGAAGCAGGGGCGGCTCACGGGTGGCTCGGTGAGAGTGCATTCGTTCGGTGGGTTTGGTAGTGAGAGATGGAAAGGCGCTGGTGGGAGGCTTCAGCTTGCTCTGCGGAGTGGGAGACGGGTATGCTGAGAGCTGGAGGTTAGCGGAGCGTGGAGGAGGTTGAAAGCGTTCTGTGTACAGCGGCGGAGGGAGCTGGGCAGAGAACAGAGGCCGCAGGCTGCAGGCAACGCCCAGGTGAGGCCACTGGGGACATGCTCCTAGAATGCCAGCCTTCCAGGGCAGGCGACATTTTTCTGCCTGCCCCCAGGCCGGCTTGAAGAGGGCAGGGGATCGGACCCGTCCAGGGCTTGATCGCTCCTTGTCCAGGAACGTGGGAAGAGAAGTAGGCAAGGGAGGTGCGGGTATGTGTAGAGTGGCGAGGTGCAGGACTTCGGGGTCAAAGCCCAGGATCGAGGGTGGTAAGGGTGGTAGGTCAATGGGTGGAGGTCCCCGGCCGAGGGTGAGGGGGTGAATAGCCAGCACAGCGCTGGGGACCTTGAGCAGCTGCGCTGGGACAAAGTGAGGGTGTGCAAGGGGATGTTGGGGGCCACAGTTTGGGGAGTAGGGCCATCTTGAGTCCTGGCAATACCTAGGGCGTGGCCATAGCAGTCCAGGGGTGGGGAGAGCCCTGGAGATGAGGGGCTGAGGTCGGGGGGAGACTGCATGTCCCCCAGGCAGGGGTTGGGGGCAGAACTCGAGATGACGAGGAAGCACCAGGTTCCTCCATGGGGATAAGGCCTGGAAACATCGCTGGGAACAAGGGGGGCACAGACCTGCCTCCTAACCCCAAGGACCTCACCGAGTGAGAGCGCCTCCATGGGGTGCATTTTCTCCAGGTTAGCCTGGGCCATTGGCCTCTTTCCCATCTGGCCTCCGGCCTCTGTGGCTGCTTGTGGCTCAGGCACCCTATCCAAGTAGGCCCAGGCCACGGTGACCTTGTGCCAGAAGAGTCACTGGGGCCACCAGTCCTGCCAGCGGCCCCGGGCACAGCAGTGGGAGCTTCTCCCTACGAGTCGTGTGTGTGACCAGGGACAAGGGGTCGGGGAGTCAGGGCCCACGCCTGTGCGTATCTGGCAGGGCGTGTGTTTAATGCGAGACAGCGTATGTGTGGGAGAGACCTCGTGTGTGTGTGAGGTGCTACAGAGCCTCATATGTGTGAAAGACACCATATGTACGTGTGGGAGACACTGTGTGTGTGTGTGTAGCCTATGGTCCAGAGGGAGCCGGGCTGTCTGGCCGCAGTGGTGGCGGCCTGCCTAGGAGGGGCCCTGGGATAGCCATTCCGCACTCAGGGAATAGCCCGCCTGGGTGAGTGTCCCATCCTCTGTGACTAGTCACCGTGCCTGCGACCCCCACCCTCCATCTGCCTGCTTCCCCCCATTTGTCTTCCCCAGCCCCCTCTGCCCCTCCCCAGAAGGTGACCTGTGTGAGCATGGGCTCCACCACAGTCCGGGTAAGTTGGGTCCCGCCGCCGGCCGCCAGCCGCAACGGCGTCATCACCCAGTACTCGGTGGCCTACGAGGCAGTGGACGGCGAGGACCGAGGGCGACACGTGGTGGACGGCATCAGTCGTGAGCACTCCAGCTGGGACCTGGTGGGCCTGGAGAAGTGGACGGAGTACCGGGTGTGGGTACGGGCACACACAGACGTGGGCCCCGGCCCGGAGAGCAGCCCGGTGCTGGTGCGCACAGACGAGGACGGTAGGCGGCGGCACCAAGGGGTGGGTGGGGGGCGGGGAGACAGCCCTCCCAGACACCACCCACCTAACACCCCCAGGGCCTTTGCCTCACAGGAGCCGGGAAGGACTCGCCTTCCCGGTACCGGCTGAAGAGCCCACATGGGGGTAATAGTAGCTGATGGGCTAGCCTGGGCCCAGATCCCTGCCTTCAGGGCGAGCTCCGAGGCAGCTGGAGCCTGGCAGGGCTAAGACCGAAGGAGCAGGCCCGCCTCAGATCTGGGAGGTGGAGATTGGAAAGACTGGTGCAAGCGATGCTCGGAGTAGAATCAACGAGACTCGGTCGTGGCCAGACATTGGCATGATGTGGGGACCCAGGAGAAGACAGGACAGACTATGCTGATTTCACGGCGGCCGAAGGCCTGGTGCCTCACCCCTACCCTCCCCCCCAAGTGAGATAGCTCAGGGCCCGAGGGGTTGGCAGGCCTTCCTTGTGCAAGGCAAAGGGAGCCTTCCATGTTCTCGGCAGGGGCAGACAGGCTCCAGAGACTAGCAGAGTCTTCCCTGGGGCTGGGGGGTATAAAGGCAAGGGCCTGGAGCGCGCTGTGCCCCCTACCCCGACCCGAGGTCCGCACCCCCAGGCCTGACTGTCTTCTCTCCCTGGTCCCCAGTGCCCAGTGGGCCACCACGGAAGGTGGAAGTGGAACCACTGAATTCCACCGCTGTGCGCGTCTCCTGGAAGCTGCCCGTCCCCAGCAAGCAGCACGGCCAGATCCGCGGCTACCAGGTCACCTATGTGCGGCTGGAGAGCGGCGAGCCCCGCGGCACCCCCATCATCCAGGACGTCATGCTGGCAGAGGCCCAGGTGCGCCGCTGGGCGGTGGCGGGGTGGGGGGCGGACAAGACCGGCGCGCCTCTCTGGGGAGCCCAGGTTTGCCCCCGTCCCCCGCCTGCCCTGGGGGGACTCAGACGCCGAGGTGTGCTGCTGCGCGTCAGGCTTGGGGGCGCTCAGACCAAGAGGTGCGGGCCGGGTTCCAGGAACACTCCTTCCTCCGTCTTGGGTCCGCCTGAGCTGGGCCAGCCCCATCTGCCCTGGTGACTGTCCCAGCCCGGCAGTCACCACTGTGGCTCAGTTACCAGCACCAGCAGGAGCAAGACCCCCTGTCCAGGCTTCGGCCCCCCTGAGCCCTGCTTTGTGTTTTGCGGGAAGCACATTCACTGTCAGTGAGGCTGGGATTTAAGATTCGCCTTCCTCCTCAATGGCGCGGGGCTGGGCGACCGGTCCTCTCCCAGCCGGGGCAGGGACAGCGCTCCTGCCGCCATCCACCCCCGCTCGGCCTTTGGCCATGGCGGAGTTTCGCGAATGGCCGAGCTGGAGTGTTGCTCTCGGCCTGGCCCCCAGGAGGCTGGCTCAGCCCCTGGTCCTCATGCTCAGGGTCCTCCTCCGTGCGCCCCTGTTCTCCAGGGGACAACAGTTTCGCCTGTGAGCTTGGGGTAGGGTCCCCGGGGTCCCCCAAGCGTTGGTTTGCTATTCCGGGAAAGAATCTGGGATGCTTCCCAGTAAGTCGGTGGCCGAGCTTGGACAAGAAACCCAGTCTCTGGACTCCTGGAAAGAGCTGTTAATAGCTCTGGCGAGTTTCCTCCGCAAATACTCTGCCGAAGAGCCCTAACACCACACACACCTGGTGTGCTCTGCTTTCAGGGTCTCCCAGCCAGAACCAGGGCCTTGGGAGGGGGTCCACAGCGGGCGGCACTGAGCCAGCCCTGGGGGAAGGAGCCCAGATTCCCTTTAGAGCCCGCGTGCCCGTCCTGCTTTTCCGCGCTCTCTGGGCCAGGCCCAGAGATGCAAGGCCAGATCCCATGCTCCCTGTACTGTGTGCTCAGAGTGGGTTTAGCACCCGGGCAAAATTCCTCTTCCTGCTCTCAGCCTGCGCGGCGCAGAGAGAGCAGGGCAGAGGCGGACAGTGCCCCCGCCTGCATTCCGGGGGCAGGGTGAGGACTCCTCCTGGAGCCTCCACAGACACACCCGCCCAGAAACATCCCGGGAATGGGCTCCCTCCGGCCCCGCCCATGCGCGGGGGCCGGCGGCACAGTTGCAGTCGGTGGGGTTCAGGGTCACCCTTTCAGATGCCCCTTCTGGTTTCAAGTGATTGGAAGGGAGCTGGGCCACAGGAGGGACACTGTCCCTGAGCCCTCGGACGTGCCGTGACAGCGGCAGACTCGGGCCTGGGCTCCAGGAAAGCCAACTGAAGAAGGGAGGCCTGGTCCCCAGCCTGGCCACAGGGCCCAGCTGTCTCCTGACCACCCTGTCAAGGACACCACAGCCTGTCCTCCTTCACCCGGCTTAGCTGCTCAGCTAAGAGGCCCCTGTCAGTTCTGGAAGAACCGTCACACCCCCCTCGAGTGTGCAGCCACACCTGTCACCTCCGATGTATGTTTCCGTCTCGGGAGTATCTGCTTCTCACAGTACTTTTCCTTCCTCTCTCTGGAGGCCTCTTCTCCTGTCTCCTTTCCACTGCTCTCTTCCGTTCTCTCTCCCTCCATTTTGCTTCATCCACTTTGTCCTTCTTTCTTCTCCCTCACTTTGCCTCTGACACAAGAGAGGTGCTCTGTGAGGACCTTCATGCCCAGGCCTGGCTTGGACAGTGAGAGTCTTCCCCCCTCCCCCAACACAAGGGGCCTAGTGCGGAGGTGGGCCCCGCCACATCCTTGAAAGTGGCCACGGCCAGTAGGGACTCACTGATGGTCTCCCGCCATATTCTGTCCCATGTTCCTTGCAAGACCTTTCCAACAGAGGTTCCCAGAACAGGAGGAACTGGGATCAGCGGGCAGAGGCCAGACCAGCATCAAGGGTGGTTGGGCCAGAGGACCCCATGGTACGTCTAGCCTGGAGGGCCATCTCCCTGTGCTGTGCCGGACACCGGCCAGCTTCAGCCCTCCGGTGCCACAGGACCACAGAGGGGACAGCTCACTCCACCTGTCCCGCTAGTGCACCCGCACACGCCGCGGCCTAATAAGGAAGAGCGTACCAGGAGACAGCAACGTTGCCAGCCCTGAAATGTACCTACCTGCCGCAGTGAGATCTCAGGCACCCCCAGGAGGGATCGACGGTCTGAGTGCTTCCCCTGTGCCTGTGGGGAAGGCGCAGGCTCCGGCCTTGGCATTCACACTCTCCACATCTTGCCGGCTGGCCTGTCCCCAGCCTCCTGGCCCCGGTGCAGCTCTCACCGTTCCTGGGCTACACTCCTGCCTGGGCCAGCTGTGCAGTCTCTCTCCCCGGTGGGAGACTGTGGGGAGTGAAAGGAGACACGACAATCGTACGCGACAGCGGGCATAGGCCCGGACTGGCCCGGGCCGGACTCCCCTAGACCCCAGGTCTGGCGGCTTCTCCCTCAAAGCACCTGTGCGTGTCGCTCTCTGGCCTCTGCGTGTCCTACAGCCCCCGCCCCATCGGGCTGGGTGCCCTCTTGGTCTCCCTCCCCTCCTCAGCCCTGGCAGATAGCATGGGCTGCGATCTGGAGGGGGAGTGGTCCTGAGGTGCTACCCCCGTGGGCAGGCCCTTTGGATGCCCGCGCCCTCCCTCTGCCCTGCCTGGGCCGGGCCCGCTCCAGTCAGAGTCCTTCACATCCTGTCTCCCTTTCTCTCCCTCCCGCGGTCAGTGGCAGCCAGAGGAGTCCGAGGACTATGTAAGTAACAGGTGTGCGAGCGCGGGCGAGACCTGGGTCAGGCTGGGCTCGTGGGACGCTCCCCTCCCCCGCCGTCCCCCCCAGCCTGAGCCACCGAGATCCGCAGGGCACCAGCCACATCCCGAGAAAATTGGCATTTAGGCTCAGGCGGCGAGCTGAGCAGCGATTGGCATTTCCTCTAATCCTCACTTCTCGCCTGTCGAGCAGCAATTTCAGGCCAGTGTTTGTGATCGACCGGGGCCTGGCCCCTGCTCCGGCCAGACGGGGATGGAGTTAAATCCGATCCTGATCATTAGGCCTTATTGATCCCTGGAGTGAAAAATCACCGGCTCCAGGGCCCAGGCTGGGAGGGAAAATCTGGGGAGCCGGTTCCGGCATTGGTGCGTTCTGGAGCCCCAGCCCTGGGACACCCTCCAGCTGGGGCAGGAGGGTGTCTGCGAGGAGTCGGCGGTGGCTGCAGTGGCCCCACCTGACACTCAGAGCTGGAGGGACGCCAGGGTTGGTGGTGACAGCGCTGTTCCCACTGCACGGTGGTCCCCTCCCTCCTTCCCACTCCCCCCTCTGTGTGGCGTGGCTTGGCCTCCTGTGGGGTTTCTCCGCATGTCTGGAAACGATGCCTCGGCTGGAGACGGGCATAGGCAGGGCCTGCCGAGGCTGGGAGACCGTGGGGAACGTTACTTCCCCGCTGTGGGGGTTTCCTGTCCTCGTCTTTCTTCCCTGTCGCACGAGGTATCACGAGGCCTAGGGTGTGCACAGAGCCCGTTCCCACATGAGCTCAGGTGGGGTCCTGACCTGGTCCTGCAGGGTAGCACCTTGGCCAATTCCACCTTGCTTGTGGGCGTGGGCGTGGATGGGCGTGAGGGGGGGTGTGCGTGTGCGTGTGTGTGCCAAGAGCCACGCAAGTGCTGCGTGCGTGCGAAGCTCTGTGCCCTGTGTGTCCTCTACGCACAGACCTCGCGAGGTGGCATTCGCGGTACCGTAGAGTAGAGGAACCGTGTAGCCCTTTGTTCTTACCCGAAAAGAGGAGGGAGCTGTGTGCTCCAGGCGTGCAGCTCCTGGGACGGGCGGGGTCCTCCTGGGCACACGTCCCACCTGCCTGCCCTGCATCCGGCAGAGTCCAGTGCTGCACGCCCCCCCCCCCCCGGCCCCCCGGACCTCGAGCTCCATGTGCCCCAGAGCCTCCCTGCCAGCCGAGGTCCCGGGACGGCTGGCACGGTCTGGCCTCCTTGCTCCTTGGTGATGGCAGCGGGCCCCTCCTCGTTCTTAGGAGACCACCATCAGCGGCCTGACCCCGGAGACCACCTACTCCATTACCGTCGCCGCCTACACCACCAAGGGGGACGGTGCCCGCAGCAAGCCCAAGATTGTCACGACGACGGGGGCAGGTGAGCCAGGGGTCAGGGACGGAGCTGAGGGTAGGGTGGCCGGGCGGGCAGCACCGGAGCCCAGCGCGTGGTTGTTCAGTCCCAGGCCGGCCCACCATGATGGTCAGCACCACGGCCATGAACACGGCACTGCTGCAGTGGCAGCCCCCCAAGGAGCTCCCCGGAGAACTGCTAGGCTACCGGCTGCAGTACCGCCGGGCCGACGAGGCAGAGCCCAACATCATGGACTTCGGCAAGGACAAACAGCACTTTACAGTCACTGGCCTGCACAAGGGGGCCACCTACATCTTCCAGCTGGCCGCCAAGAACCGGGCTGGCCTGGGAGAGGAGTTCGAGAAGGAGATCACGACGCCCGAGGACGCGCCCAGCGGCTTCCCCCAAAACCTGCGTGTGATAGGGCTGACCACCTCGACCACGGAGCTGAGCTGGGACCCCCCGGTGCTGGCAGAGAGGAACGGGCGCATCACCAACTACTCCGTGGTGTACCGGGACATCAACAGCCAGCAGGAGCTGCACAACCTCACGGCAGACACCCGCCTCACACTCTCCGGCCTCAAGCCGGACACCACTTACGACATCAAGGTCCGCGCACGGACCAGCAAAGGCGCCGGCCCACTCAGCCCCAGCATCCAGTCCCGGACCATGCCCGTGGAGCAAGGTGTGTGCTGCGGGCACCTGGCCGCACCTGGGGAACTCTGCTCTCCTTGACTGACCTCTGGCGACCGTGATCCACCAACCTCTGCTGTGTGACCCTCCCGTCTCTCATGACCGTGACCACTAACCTCTAGCCGGCAGGCGCCACGTTCTCAGTGCGCCACCCTTGACCTCTGCTCTCCTTGACCTACTGACCTCTGCTGTGTGACTCCAATCTCTCGTGACCTTGACCCACTGATCTCTTTTGACTGCATCACCGTTCTTGGGTGTGGGACACTAATCTCTCGGGGCCATGACCCACTGACTTCTAGTGAACATGCTCCACTGTGCTCTGGTGTGGGGTCGCACGCTGCTAATGACCAGGTCCCATTGACCTCTGCTCACTGACCAGCACCTCTGGAGATCCCGACCCCGGGCCCTGGGGCATCTGCCCAGCTCGGTACTCTCTGTGAAGAGGAGTTTGGGCAGAGAGCTGAGCTGTGTGATCGGAAGCTGGCTAGGAGCGGGGTACCTGACCTCTGCAGCTCTTCCTGACCCCCAGCCCTGACCGGCATCTCCCCCCGGCAGGGAGCCCTTCGCCCCAGCCCGGTTCTGCAGCCTGAGCTGATGCCCCACTGCCCCCTCATTGTGTTCCACAGTGTTTGCCAAGAACTTCCGCGTGGCGGCCGCCATGAAGACGTCTGTGCTGCTCAGCTGGGAGGTCCCCGACTCCTATAAGTCAGCTGTCCCCTTCAAGGTGGGTGAGGGCCATGGCCAGCCAAGCCTAGCATACAATCGGGCCCACGTGTGGGCCTTGGTGACACAGCTTCCTGGCCGGGTGTGCACGCCTGCTCGGCCCCGTGGGCCCGTGCCGGGGAGCGGGGAGGCTCAGCTCCATGCACTGCCTGTCCCTGTCCCCACCAGATTCTCTACAACGGGCAGAGTGTGGAGGTGGACGGGCACTCCATGCGGAAACTGATCGCAGACCTGCAGCCGAACACGGAGTACTCGTTCGTGCTCATGAACCGAGGCAGCAGCGCGGGGGGCCTGCAGCACCTCGTGTCCATCCGCACGGCCCCGGACCTCCTGCCGCACAAGCCGCTGCCTGCCTCCGCCTACATAGAGGACGGCCGCTTCACCCTCTCCATGCCACCCGTGGAGGACAGCTCCCTCATCAGGTGTGCGGGGGGCGGGGGGAGCCTTGCAGGGGGAGGGGCGGGGCCGGGGGCGCGCGCAGGCGCGAGGACAGCCCCGATCTCCGCTCTGCCCACCCAGGTGGTTCTACATTGTGGTGGTGCCCGTGGACCGCGTGGGCGGGAGCGTGCTGGCCCCGAGATGGAGCACACCTGAGGAGCTCGAGCTGGACGAGGTACCTGCGGGCGGGCCGGGGCACCCCTCGTGTCGGCCCCCATCGCGCCGGTTGGCTGCGGCCACAGTGACATCCCCAAATTGGAATCCCTCTCTGGATGCTCTGGCTGGCAGCCTGGGCCTCTCTGGGACTCCGAAGCGGCCCCCTGGGAGTTCTTGGGAAGCTCCTGGAAGGCTGACAGAGGCTCCCTGGAGGATTTGGCTGAGGGTCCCCCAGGACAGGAAGGAGCAGAGAGCGCTCTGCGGGTGTATAGACATGGGGCAGTCCCGGGGGGCCGGAGTAGAACCCCAGCATGCGAGGACTCCCCTGTCCTCCTCTCGCAGAGATGTGGAGCCAGCCCTGTCCGGTGAGGGTGAGGGGCAGGTGACCCGGAGGCCCTCCTCTGGCTGGGTTGGCCGGGGCAAGGGGGAGGCGGGGAGGGCATTGCTGTGTGGCGGTGTGCGGCGTTATTCCGCCAGGACAGTGGGCCGGCCCAGGCTCGGGCCCCTTACACGGAATGTGAGCCTTGGCCTCGGTCCGGGGGGAGGATGTCTGAGGCCACAGGCCCAGGGACACGGGGTCTGAGGTCAGGCGTGACTCCCGTGCCCTGCTCTGTCAGCTTCTGGAGGCCATCGAGCAGGGCGGTGGGGAGCGGCGACGTCGGCGGCAGGCAGAGCGGCTGAAGCCCTACGTGGCTGCTCAGGTGGACGTGCTGCCCGAGACCTTCACCCTGGGGGACAAGAAGAGCTACCGGGGCTTCTACAACCGGCCCCTGTCTCCGGACCTGAGCTACCAGTGCTTTGTGCTCGCCTCCCTGAAGGAACCGCTGGACCAGGTCTGCCTTAGCCGCCTGGGCTCTCCGCACCCCAAGAGTAGGCCAGACCCAAACCCCGTGAGATCCCAGACCTAGGGCTGCCCCAGAGACCCCCAGACCTGCACTAGGGCATCTCAAAAGCCGTCAGCCCCGAGGACCCAGGAGGCCAGACCTGGCCTAGCCCTGGGGACTCGGTCAGCTGGCCAGGCTGGGGTCAGCCGCTCGGGAGCCGGCCCAGCGCCGCCCAGCCCCAGAGCCCTCCCTCCAGGTCGGGTGGGCAGGGGGTGCGGGGTCTCGCGCTGAGCTCATCACCACGCCGTTCCTCCACTGGGCCACAGAAGCGCTATGCGTCCAGCCCCTACTCGGACGAGATCGTGGTCCAGGTGACGCCAGCGCAGCAGCAGGAGGAGCCCGAGATGCTGTGGGTGACAGGCCCCGTCCTGGCGGTCATCCTCATCATCCTCATCGTCATCGCCATCCTCCTGTTCAAGAGGTGAGTGCCGCGCTGCAGGCTCCAGGGGACAGCCGCCTGTCCCCGGCCGCGGGGGCCTTCCTGGCGTGGGTCATACAGGGCGGCCCCGCTCCTGGGCTCGGTGGGAGGCCCGGAACAGCAGAAGCAGTGCGTGTGCACACGCGTGTGCGTGAACCTAGGTGTGACGAGGAGCCAGAGCTTCCCCGAGGGCTGGTCCACTTGCATCCCTGGGCACGTCTGTCCATCTGTCTCTGTGAGCATGTCTGTCTGTAAGCTTCAGGGTCTCCTACCTTCAGCACTCGCTCTGCCGCCATCCCTAGGTGGCTCCCCAGCCTGGCTCTCCCACTTAGGCCTCGAGAGGTCCAGGCCCACCGGCAGGCCCTCCGCCCGCGGACGTTCACTCGGTACACACGGTGACTGAGCTCCTGGTGTAACCACAGCAGCCACGGCTGTCCCAGACTCAGTGTGTCTCGAACCTTCCTGCCCTGCAGTCCCTATCACGAGGGGCTGGTCCCTCCACCCCGTTGGCAGCCGGAAACCTGGATGCCAGCCTCACCACTCCTCTTCTCCCTCGCCCTGCCCGGCCCCCTATGAGTTCTGTCCTGAGGACGGCTGCATCTGCCCCCGCCGCCCCGGTAGGCTCCCCACGAGGCGACGCGCGTGCAGCCGTAGCTGGGCCCCTGGCCCACGCTGCTTCTCGGTCCTCTCTCTCGGGCGGCAGTAGCCACCTGCTCTTGGAGCCGCCCCTTCTCTCCATCCACCTGCCAGCTGCCAAGGTTCTTCCCAAAGATTTGTCATCCTTCGTCTAAAACTTTTGAGTGGCTCCCAAGATAAAACGCGACCTCTGCCAGCTGACGACCAAACGTGGCTAGTCTGGCCCCTCCTGCAGTTCCCGACAGCGTCACTGAACTAATGCGGTTCCGCGGCCGGCCTGCGCTACGCCCCCGCCATGCTGCTGCCCTCCCGCTCAGGCCTGCCCGCCTGCTGCCCTCGCAGCCTTCGTCACTCCCTTCCAGGGGCGCCTGGCTGGCTCAGCTGAGCACGCAACTCTTGATCTTGGGGTTGTGAGCTCAAGCCCCACGTTGGGCATGGAAGTTAATTTTAAGAAAAAAGAAAAAAAGACTCCCTTCCAGACTCTGATCCCCAGATTGTCCCCCACCTGCCCCAGTGGGCACGTCACGAGGCCTGTGTCTCTGGCACCCACCACACTGCTGAGCCCACAGGGTATGTTCATGAACACTTGTAGTGAGCCCATGCTGGGCTGTGTGTCTGAACACGTCTCCACAGAGGAGTTCCTTGCCTTGTGCCCCATCTCTCCTCTGCCCCTGCCCCCTGACCTGGACCGAGGGCCTCCTTCTTGAAGAGCTCGTTCCTTCCAGCGTGAATAAGGGGCAGGCTTTCCTGGTCCGGGGCATGGAGACTGGGGAGGGAGGGGGGAAGCCCGAGGAATGTCCCACACGCTCATTCATCCTCCTTCCCACCCCACCTGGCTCCTGGGTCAGGAGAGCCAGCCCCTGCCTGTGAGTGCCACGTAAGTGCCACAAATAGGTCCTTCAGTGTCCCCCTGGTCGTAAGAGGGCCTGAGTGCTTGGCGGAAACAATGACCATTCCTTTCTTCTGTCCTTGCCTGTCTTTCGGGACCTAGTAAACAAGAAAGGTAGGAGTCATTCCTTCTCTCTTCACACGCCTCCCCCTTCACTTCTTATCCCGGTGCACATTTCGGGCGCAGCAGGGAGGGGCGGGGCTTTGACCGGAAGCCTGGTGGCCTGTGCTTGTCCGGTCAGCTCGGCAGGCTCCGGGGTGGGCTCTGTGACTCTCTCGACGGGGATGCCCCTTCCCCAGGGCGCAGGCGTAGTGCAGACCTCGGTGCCCTCTCTGGGCACACAGACTGACTCCGCGCTTACCAGAGCCTTCTGCCAGGCTCCAGTTCTCTAAGACGACCTACTAAGCGCCGCAGGAGGCATAAGTGTAAAGAGCACTGGCTGTGAGGCAGGGGGAGGTGTGTGTTTTTACACACTCGTGCACACTTATGCACACACCCGTGTCCACATAGCGGGAGCGGCTCCTGGATGCTCGTCAGCAGCTAGACCCCACAGTCTGTCTCTGACCGTGTCCTTCTAGACAGGGGAGCTGAGGCCAATGCGGGAGGACTCTGCCCAGCCTGGGCGACGCCTTCCTCGGTCCTGCCCTGCTGCTCTGGACGTTGACCCTGATACCGAGAGCAGACAACTGGGGCCCGGCTCTCTGTGATGTTTGCGTATCTTATGTGTCGTTTGCATGTTTATTCCTGGCGGCTCCTGCTGCCTCCGCTGTGGTGGCCTTGGGGACAGTAGCCACTGCCCGGCAGTGACCTGTCCTCTATTGGAAGGCACCACCAGCCTCTGCCACCCCTTCCTTGCTGCACTGGCCCTGTGTCCACCCTCGAGTCCTGCTGTCTCCCCCCCGCCGCCCCACTCCACCCCGTGTTCTCCGTATGTCCGAGCTGCTGTGCCATTGGTTCCCCCGTGCTCAGGGACCCCAGGACGGGGTGGGGCGGGGGGCCCAAGCCGTGGACACAGGGTCTCTGCCACAGCCGGCCGCGCCACCCCGTCTCTGTGCTCCTCCTGGACCTCAAGTCCTCACCAGCCGCCCTTCTGCCTCTCCAGGAAGAGGACCCAATCTCCGTCGTCCAAGGACGAGCAGTCAATCGGGCTGAAGGACTCCTTGCTGGCCCATTCCTCTGACCCCGTGGAGATGCGGAGGCTCAACTATCAGACACCAGGTAGGGGGGCTCCCCCAGCCTAGGCCTGCGGGTCCCCAAGGCTGCCCCAAGAGCCCCTGGCTTCGTGCCCCCATTTCCTACTCCTGTTTCTCCCTGCTGCCCACTCCCTGGACCCTGTGACGGAAGCTCTGAAATGCAGCAGCTGCACGGGAGCCCTGGTGCCCCAGAGCCTCCCCGGGCGGAGCAGGGGCGGCTGCTTAGGCCCTGCCTCATCTTGGGTCAAGGCCTCCAAGTACGGGCTAAGGACCCTCACAGAGCCCCCATCTCAGCCACAGGGTGGCCAGCGTCTGCACTTGCACTTTGTCCCCTCCACACAAAGAGGGGCTCTGTTGGTAGGAAACGCCCCATCAGGCACTTGTGGTGGTTCGGGTGCCCAGACTTCCCCGCGTAAGCAGAGGGACCCCACGCCGGGTGTTGTGCTTGCCCTTCCTCCTCCAGCCCCTCTCCCATGGCTCTCTGGCTGCCCTTCTTCCTAAAGCGTCACTCCCTCCCCATGCCCCAGGAGACACAGTTGAGACCCCCCCCTGAAGTGAAGTCTTCCAGCCCACCTCAGCCCCCACACAGGCCTGGGGGTCTCCCCTGGCTTCCAGAACCTCTCCGCTCCTTCCACAATGACATCTCTCACTCTAGGCTAGAATGGCCTCGATGACAGTCCAAGTTCTGGGGAGCCGAGAACTGTGTCTTGTTTGTCACCGTCCCTTGTACTGTGCACACTGTGGGCTCTGAGGGGGTTCCTGTGAAATGGACACACAGACAGCTGAGTTCAGTGAGCGAACTGACGTCCAGGCAGGGCTTATGTATGTGGGAGCTAGTCAAATTAATGCATATTAAACCACTGCAAAACTTAACGGTTTAAGACGACAATAGGTACGTGTTACCCCGTACAGTTCTTGCGGATTAGAAATTCAGACGGGAGTATAGCAGGAATAGCTTGTCTCTATTCCCAAATGTTTGGGCCCTCCCCTGGAAGTCCAAGAGCCAGGATCATTTATTTATTTTGACGTCTGTATTTTTTAAGATCTTGTTTATTCATTTGAGACAGAGGTACCGAGAGAGAGAGCCTGAGCAGGGGGAGAGGCAGAGGGAGAGGGGGAAGCAGGCTCCCCACTGAGCAGGGAGCCCGATGCGGGGCTCCATCCCAGGAGCCTGAGATCATGATCCGAGCTGAAGGCAGACACTTAACCGACTGAGCCACCCAGGCGCCCCCGAGAGCTAGAGTCATTTAAAGCAGAGGTCAGCAAACCTTGGCTCATGGCCAACTATGGCTCACCACCTGCGTTTGCAAATAAAGTTTTCTTGGGACAAAGCTATGTCCATTCACTTATATATTATCCATGACTACCTCCGTGCTACAAAGGCAAAGTTATGTAGCATATACAATATGTCTACAAAGCCAAGAATAGTCTTTATGGAAAAGTTTTCTGTCCTCTGAATTCTGATGACTCGTTTATTTGCACATCTGGTGTTGATGCTAGAGTCGGCTGTGAGCCCACCAGGGGTTGTCAGCTTGTGACAGCCACATGAGGCCTCGTCTCGTGGCCAGGGCTCCCTCAGAGCACGGTGACCGGCTTCCAAAGGCATGCATCCCGAGATCAAGCGAGCTGGGCGACCTGGCAGGCTCTCGCAACCCAGCATGATCATATCTGTGAGGAATCCACTCTCTAGGCTGCTGGGGTCCTCGAGGGCAGAGAAGCCTCCTACAAGAGGGGATGCCAAGCCATGTGGGCACAAGTCAGGCAAACGGGGAGATGGGAGAGGGCTCCCTTCAGTGGAAATAGCCCTGCAGAGGGCGCCCAGAGGCACTGGGCATCCTGCAGCTTTGGAGTTGGGGTACCGAGAGCCCACAGAGAGGGCAGGCGGAGGTCCACTACAGAGGAACCTGAGCACCAGGCTAAGGGGTTTGGACTTAAGCATGAGGGCACCAGGGAAGCATTAAAAGCTTTCAGCAGGGCGGGGCGCCTGGGCGGCTCAGTCAGTTGAGCATCTGCCTTCGGCTCAGGTCATGATCCTGGAGTCCCAGGATCAAGCCCCACGTGGGGCTCCCTGCTCAGCGGAGTGGTGGGAAGGGGGGGTCTGCTTTTCTCTCTCTCCCCCTACTGGTCCCCCTGCTCCTGCTCCCACTCTCTCAAATAAGTAAAATCTTTTAAAAAGTTTTCAGCAGGGGAGCAACAGGGTCAGAACTGTGTTTTGGAGATCTCGCTCTGGCTGCCGTGTAGAAGTCAGGTTGGAGGTGAGGAATTGGGAGGCCAGAAAGCCACGGAGTGAGTGAAAGATGCCGAGGCCGTGGGGGTGGAGGGTGGTGTCCCGCAGAGTTAGGAGCCAGCAGGGCTTGGGCTGAGGGCTGAGCAACATGCAGGGGGGTTCGGGGCGGCACCCGTCTGCAGGTCTGCACCTCCGCGCTGCCTCCCGCCTGAAACCACGGACGTGGGAGGTGGTAAGCAGCGTGCGGTAGTCAAAGCCAGAGGACAGAAGTGGGAGCAGCCGAGGAGGTGAGATATTGAGGAAGGCTGAATGAAGACTAGCCAGGGAGATTAAGAAGGAGCGGCCAGGGAGGAAGAGTATGGGAAGAGTGGGGTATCCCCAAAGCCAAGTTTGGGATCGCTGTGCCCCGGGGGGACCCTTGGCTTTGGCAGTGGCGACTGTGGAGAGAGCCTGGTGGCCGAACCCTGGGGGCGGAAGCATCTCGGTGGGTTGAGGGGCGGCGAGTGGGGAGTGAGCAGGTGGAGAAAGCCCTTTCGGAGGCCAGGTGTGAGGGATAAGATGGGCAGGACCACAGCAAGAGAGGACAGGGGTGTGGGCTTGAAGAAGGACATTTCTTCTTACCGATATGGAAGTTGTTTACAGATGATTGTCCTTCAGTGAGCATTTGAGGCGCAGGGGTGGCGATGCTTGCCTGTCGGACAAGAATCCGGAACCAGCTCTAGGCCCCGGCCTGCGTGGGGCCGGGGGTGACGGAGCCCGGGGGAGCAGTGCGGGGGTGCCTCCCTGAGCTCGAGGCCCAAAGAGGACAGGAGTTGGGGGAAGCTGGTGTAAGGGAACATGCTGCCAGAGCTCTGGGCTGGTGGCCCCGGTTTTCTCCACTAAGAGAAGAAAGTGGTTAGAGCGTCAGGGAAAGTGTGGCCTGGGTGTGGGCGCTGGGCAGGCCCGGGAGGGTTGCTGAGCTGCCAAGGCCCAGAGTTGGCTGCAGGGGCTGGAGGGAAATCACAGGAGTCTGAGAGGAAAGGGACCGATGAAGACGGGGTGCACCGATGTGGTAAAGGTCAAGTGCAGAGGGACGAGGGTGTCCAGAAGGGGCTGCGGGCTGGGGCCAGCCATGAGTCAGCAGAGGTGCAGAGCTCAAGGAACTGGGGCTGCCCGAGGGGAGAGGCAACCCTGTGGACACGGCAGTCCCCGGCCTGTTGAGAGAACCGGGGACCAGAGGGGACATGGGGAGGGATCAGGGGCCTGGCAACTTTTCTTCCTGTATTTTTTTTTTTAGTTCAATAAGCTTTTTTTCCCCTCCTATCATGTAATCTTTATTCTGAAAGTTTTTCAAACCCACAGAAAACACAGTGGTCATCTGCATAGCTCTGCAGATTGACGCTGTCGTTTCTGGGCACCCTCTTATGTGGAGGCACACTCCCCTTTCCCCTGATCATCGGGAAATAGCCAAGGCCAAATTTTGATACCAGAGGGGGTTGAGGGTTGGTTCGGATCTAGAATTTCGTCTTAAAAGAGGTCCCCACGACTGCCCGGGGGGTTGGGAGCCCTCTGCTCTGGGTGGGAGGTGGGCCTGCGTTGCTCAGGGGGGCCGGCGGGGGCCCTGGTGGGGCCCGCCGCTCCCCCTCAGTCCCTCCGCGTGGCCCCTGCACCAGAGATGGCAGACGGGCTCTCTCCCCTCGCCCCACCCCTGCACCGGAGATGGCGGACGGGCTCTCTCCCCTCGCCCCGCTATCTTTTGTGTTTTCTTTCTCTGCAGGTTCCAGTGTCCCCAGTTGCCCGAATATCTCAAGTTAGTTTTCCGAGTTCGGGGCCTACCCTGGCTTCCGTGTCCGTTTCCTCCAACTTTTTCTCACCCCATCGCCTTCCTCTTTTCTTGACTCTTCTTTCCCTTCTCTCCTCTCTCCTCCCCTTCTCCCCCCTCCCCTCCCCTCCACTTCCTCTAGTCCTGTCTTCCCTCCCGCTGGCCCCGGCCCTGTCTCCCTGCCTCTGGCAGCTCCAGTCCCCGTCCGACACCCTGCCTGGTGCCTCTCCTGTCTCCCCATGTCCCTCCTGACTTCTCTCTCTGGATTCTTCCGTGTCACTCTGCCATGTCCACTCCATCCACACGCTCGGTGTAGAGACCACGTGACTGAGTCTTCCGCAGTGCCTGGCGCCAGCGAGGGGCAGGAGGGCTGTCCACAGGCCGGGCCCGTGGGCGGGTGTGCAGCTCTCCCGACCTGGGCTTCCAGCCCCAGCCCGGGAGGAAGGAAGCCTGGTGTCCCTCTTGCGAGCCCGCCAGGCGGGGCCCTAGTGCTCCCCCCCCACGCTCACACGTGCTCCCAGCACACACACTGCCCTCCGTCCTCTCCTGCCCTCCGGCCGCTGTGTGCCCCACCATCCCTGCCGCCGCATGTGCTGCTGTCCCCATGCCACCAGTGCCAAGTGCTCCATGGTCTCACGTGTTCACATGTGCACATCACACGCATCGGGGCTGTCTCCACCGCCCGGCGCCGGCCTCACGCTCACTCCACCTTGATGTGCCCCCCTCCTCTAGGTATGCGAGACCACCCGCCCATCCCCATCACCGACCTGGCAGACAACATCGAGCGCCTCAAAGCCAACGATGGCCTCAAGTTCTCCCAGGAGTATGAGGTGAGATGTCCTCACCCCCCACCTCGGGCCGGGCTGAGGCCCGCTCCTGGCCTGCCTCGGGCCCCAGCTGTGGGGGGCACTGCAGGCCTTGGCGAGTGGGGAACTCGGCTCCTTGACTACTAGGCCTGGTGGAGGCCCTTTCAAACACCCCAAGTCTGGACACTGGGGCGCGTGCCCCGCTGCTAACAGAGGCAGACTGAAGGTCGCCTCTACACACAACATGGATCACTGGGAACAGCTCGTTTATCAAGAGCTTACCGCCCTCGAGACCAGGCTCGGCCATCTGCATGCGTTCCCTCACTGTGTCCTCCTTGCTGTACAAGCGGTGCGGTTATTATCCCATCTTACAGATGAGGACACTGAGGCTCAGAGAGGGAAGTGACTTGCCCAAGGTCACACAGCCTCACATGCGTTCTCAGAGAAACACGGGCCATGGGACAGGGAGTCAGGGGACTCAAGGCTCGCTGCTCAGGCTGCACAAACCTTTCTGCTCAAGGCCCTCCACGCACTCTTCATTCTGGTCTTGACTCCTACTTGCCCCCCCCGGGGGCTCCAGCGTCCCAGCTCTGGGGGTCTGAGGGCCTCCAGGCGGCCCAGCTGGGGAGAGCTCTGCTGGAGAAGGAGGTGATAAGGGAGAGCCCCAGCTCCTGTAAGGAGCAGACCCAGAGAGGGTGTTCTGCCTCGGCCTCTCTCCTGCCACAGCCCCCTGCTCCTAGCCCAGGCCTGGCCCAGTACTCGCCGGCAATCCATCATGGACGGATGGGTGATGGGTGGGCTCACGCAGCCAGCCTGCGAGTCTGCTCCCCTAGTCAGATGTCCACTGTCGGCGGTGCATGGTACCCTGGGGTCCCAGGGTTCCCCTTCCTAGGGCTGTGGGCCAAGGGGGTTGTGAGGGCCGTGGGCCAGGTTTCTGCAGAGGAAATTGAGCTCGGCAGGCAAGTTGATGAACGTGTCTGCCCTGAGGAAAGCATGCTGTCTCTACCTGTAGAGCCCCCATGGGGGCCTGCTTTGCAGTAAGGCCTTGCTGTGAAGCTAAAAAACTCGGTGAATTACTTTCCCTGCTTTCAGTTCTCTCACGGTCCCAGAGGGCCTTCCGTGGTCTCTGCCCGCACCCATCCCGTCCCATGTCCCGCACCTGCCCTTCCTTCCCAAGGGCTGCCACACCTCGCTGTCCGGGCTCTCGGTGCTCCCCCTCCCACCTTCTGCCCACTCCTTTCGTCCAGCGTGAGCTTTCCCTCCTCCTCCAAGAAGCCTTCTCTGCCTGCCCGGGCCTGCTGTGGGCTCTCCCTCAGCCAGGATCCCACAGCTCTGTCACCTTTATCGGTCAGTCAGCCGTCACACTGTGGAGCACACACCGTGCCAAGTGCTGGGGACGTGGCGACATCAGGCTGCTCCACCGGCGGGGCGGCCGGCTCAGAGAACCGACCCGGGATCCGACAGCGTGCCCTCATGTCAGATACAACAAAACGTGCAGAGAGAGCAGGCCGGCGGCACCCGGGCGGGTGGGGGTGCCGGAGGGGCTCGCGGAAGCGGAGCCTGCCGTCCTGGAGAGTAGCAGGCTGGCGCCAAAGCACGGAGGGCGTCGGGCCCCGTGCTGAGAACCTGGGGCTCTGTCCTTCTGTGAGGGGGAGGAACGGAGCCTGCTTCATCGGAGGAGGAGGCGAGGGAGCGCGTGCGAAGTGCTTAGAACAGTGCCGCGCGCACGGTGGGTCCTCACGGAGACTCCGCTGTTATGACCCGTGGCCCTGAGGCCCCGAGGAAGGCACCGAAGCAGGAGTGACAACCAGATCTGTATGATCCGCGGATTGCTCTGGCTACAGGACAGAGAGGGCCAGAGTGTGGCGAAGTCCAAGATGGGGCAGCCTGGCCGAGGGGGTGGGGAAGCCTGAGGACATGGTGACCGAGGGGACAGGAGCATAGAGGAGTTTTTGAGGATGATTGGAGGGTTCTGGCCGGGGCTTGGGGGTAAATGGGTAAAGGTGCCTTTGACCGAGACGGTGTTGCAGCGGCAGAGCCGGTTGAGGGGAAGCAGATGATCTCCACTTGGCAGGGGTTGAGACTGCAGGGCCCATGGGGCCCCCCAGGTGGGCTTGCCCAGAGGCTGCTGGCCATTCAGCTCGGGAGCTCAGGGAGGTCGGGCTGCGGCTGGAGTTGTGGGCAGCTCCAGCAGGTGAGTGCGAGATCCTGCGAGGAAACGAGGGCCCCGGCAAGGTCGTAGAGTGCGAAGAAGGCCCAGGAATGAACCCCAGAGGAGTGCTGTGCTCTGCCTGCAGGAGAGGCAGGGCAGCGAGAGGAGACCGAGAGGGAATGGCCCGGGAGGTGGGAGGAGAGCTGGACAGGATGACGCAGCAGGCGCCCAGAGCCCTCAGCGGTGTGGGTGCGGCACGGCTGGCGGCCACGGCTCCGTCTTGGTCGGTGCTCCTGTCATTAGTTGGGGGCAGGGCTGGAGGGACTGGTCCATCACCTCCCCAGCGGGTGATACGGCAGCCTCAGCTCCACGGCTGGGGTTGGAGCGGGTGTGGCCCGGGTGCGAAGGCAGTATGTGGGTGCCACCTGGCAGGCTGGGTCTTGGGGGCAGCAGGGCGACCCCAGCTCTTACCCTGCTCTACCTGCCTCCTCCATTTCCTACAGTCCATTGACCCTGGACAGCAGTTCACTTGGGAGAATTCCAACCTGGAAGTGAACAAGCCCAAGAACCGCTACGCAAACGTCATTGCCTACGACCACTCCCGGGTCATCCTCACTTCCATCGACGGTGAGCTGCGGGCCGTGCCCCTCCCATGCCTTCGCTCCCCCCCTTGCTGGCGGGGGCAGCATTTCATCACAGGAGCCCCGGGGGTGCGCTGAGGCATGGTGGGCGGGGCGGGGGCTCCGGGATAATGCTCTCTCCCATGTCCCTTCCTGTTCACAGGTGTCCCAGGGAGTGACTATATCAATGCCAACTACATCGACGGCTACCGCAAGCAGAACGCCTACATTGCCACGCAGGGTCCTCTGCCCGAGACCATGGGCGATTTCTGGCGGATGGTGTGGGAACAGCGCACGGCCACTGTAGTCATGATGACGAGGCTAGAGGAGAAGTCCCGGGTAAGACTGTGCAGGGCCCTTCCAGCCGAGAGGCGGGGTGGGAGACACTCAGTCACCAGGTGACTTCAGGCCCCTTTTCCTGTCTCTGTCAGAAGTTCACCCCAGGGATTCACCAAGTGCTCTTGTCTTCTTGGGGTGTTCTCATGCTCCCCGGCTCCTGGGTATCCCTGGGATGTGCCCAGTTCCCTAGATGCCGGCGCGTTCCTCAGATGTTAACATGTTGTGCCAGATGCTGTCATTTTCCGGGAATGTTAAGATGTTCCCCAGTTGCTAGCATGTTCCCACGTTCCCCAGATGCTGGAGCGTTCCTGGGGCATTAGCACATCTCCTAAGTTAATTAGTGGAAAGAGCTGCCATTATCTGCTTTTGCACCGCAAAGCATCGACCGGAACGTAAAATTTACAGAGCTTGAAAATGGCGCATAAACGTTATGGGTAAATTTGGCAGAAAATGTGCCTGGTGCGATCTGGTCATGAATAAATAATTTTCAATTATGACCCTCGTTCTCCCAGCTAGGGCAGGGATGGCAACATAGCATGAGAACCTGTGTGGTTTGGTGAGGGGTGGCATCACCGATCTGAGGGTTCAGGGCTGGGGCCTTGAAGCCAGGTAAGCTAGACCTTCCGCCCCAGGGCCCCCGCCTGTCAGAGCCCTCAGGTACCTCTAAGCACCCTTGCACCTGCCCCACTCGCCACCCTACAGGTAAAGTGTGATCAGTACTGGCCGGCCCGGGGCACTGAGACGTACGGCCTCATTCAAGTGACCCTGCTGGACACGGTGGAGCTGGCCACGTACACCGTGCGCACCTTTGCACTGCACAAGGTACGGCCCCGCCCCGGAGCTTGTCCCCCACCCGCGCCCTACCTGGAAGCGGTCTGAGCACGGTGCGCTGGGATTGGGTGAGCAAGAACTTGGTGCCAAAAGTCGGGGCTTAGAGGCGTGGGAGCGCCCGGTGGCAGCCAGTGCCGTGGGCGAGATGACCGGAAACAGTGCCTCTGGCCCCTTCAGGCCACCTCCCGTGGCTTCTGAGTTGTGTCAGGGGTCCTGCCGGGAGCCTTTAGCAGGCACACTTGCCCCGTCGCATCGTGTCTCCCCATGCATCTCCCCAGAGTGGCTCTAGCGAGAAGCGGGAGCTGCGTCAGTTCCAGTTCATGGCCTGGCCAGACCACGGGGTTCCCGAGTACCCCACGCCCATCCTGGCCTTCCTGCGGCGGGTCAAGGCCTGCAACCCGCCAGACGCAGGGCCCATGGTGGTGCACTGCAGGTGAGCGGGGAAGGGGGGGCGGGGAGTGGCGGGGGGGGGGGCGGGCTGGAGCTCCGTGCCAAGCCGCGCCCCTGTCGTGCAGCGCGGGCGTGGGCCGCACGGGCTGCTTCATCGTCATCGAGGCCATGCTGGAACGGATGAAGCACGAGAAGACGGTGGACGTCTACGGCCACGTGACGTGCATGCGCTCACAGCGGAACTATATGGTGCAGACGGAGGACCAGTACGTGTTCATCCACGAGGCGCTGCTAGAGGCCGCCACGTGTGGACACACAGAGGTGCCTGCCCGCAGCCTGTATGCCCATATCCAGAAGCTGGGCCAAGTGCCTCCTGGGGAGAGCGTGACCGCCATGGAGCTCGAGTTCAAGGTGGGCTCGGGCCTGGACTGGGTCACAGGGATGATTCCCCTGCGCCGCTGAGAAGCCAGGTCTGACCGGCCCATCCCTCTGTCTAGTTGCTGGCCAGCTCCAAGGCCCACACATCCCGCTTCATTAGCGCCAACCTGCCCTGCAACAAGTTCAAGAACCGGCTGGTGAACATCATGCCCTATGAGTTGACCCGTGTGTGTCTGCAGCCCATCCGTGGCGTGGAGGGCTCGGACTACATCAATGCCAGCTTCTTGGACGGCTATAGGTCAGCATGCCTGGGACTGCCTGGCACACTCTGCGGGGGCCGAGGCCCGCAGCTGGCTAGCTGGGGTCCAGCAGAATAGGGCCAGCCCAGAGGATCAGAGTGGGCTTCCCGGAGGAGGGGTAGGCGATCTGAGCAGGCTCCAGGGGACTAGGCGGTCTTGGGGAGACTCGGGCCAGCGGCACCTCCAGCATGTCCACTGTTCTGTCTACCCCAGACAACAGAAGGCCTACATAGCCACTCAGGGGCCCCTGGCAGAGAGCACCGAGGACTTCTGGCGCATGTTATGGGAGCACAACTCCACCATCATCGTCATGCTGACCAGGCTTCGGGAGATGGGCAGGGTGAGCCCCGCACCCCCCAGAGCCCCTCCCACACCTGGGAACGCACCCACCACCTCTGCATTGCTCTCTCCTGTCACACCCAGCCTCCCCTCAGCAGAGCCTCTGACCCCCTCCTTGCCACCTGAAGCGTCCCGCCCAGACTCCTCTGAATCCTGGAGCTCTCCTCCCCCATTCTTCCCCACCTGCTCATGGGGGCCGGGCCATTTGTCCACAGGAGAAGTGCCACCAGTACTGGCCAGCAGAGCGCTCTGCTCGCTACCAGTACTTTGTCGTTGACCCGATGGCCGAGTACAACATGCCCCAGTACATCCTGCGTGAGTTCAAGGTCACAGACGCCCGGGTAAGTGCAGAGAGGGGAGCGCGTGGGCCTGCGTGAAGGTCCGTCTCTGACGTTGCCTGAGTGTGTGGGGTGCAGGAGCCCGACACGAGGGTGCCGGTGTGGGGACGTGAGCACCTTTCCCCGGGGCCTCGGGTGTCAGCATCTCACGGGTGCGCACCGGTGGCACCGTGCTGCCCGTCCGGCCCAGCAGGGCTGCAGGTGCTGACCCTGTTCCCGACCCGCCGCTTCCAGGATGGGCAGTCGAGGACGATCCGGCAGTTCCAGTTCACTGACTGGCCCGAGCAGGGCGTGCCCAAGACGGGCGAGGGCTTCATCGACTTCATCGGGCAGGTGCACAAGACCAAGGAGCAGTTCGGGCAGGACGGGCCCATCACGGTGCACTGCAGGTAGGGCCGACCCCGTGGAGGGCTGGGGGAGGGAGGGGGAGGGAGGGGGAGGCCCCGCGGGCCTGGTGGGCGGGACCCCTGATCCAGTGCTATCCCCGGGCAGCGCCGGCGTGGGCCGCACCGGTGTGTTCATCACCCTGAGCATCGTCCTGGAGCGGATGCGCTATGAGGGCGTGGTCGACATGTTCCAGACCGTGAAGACCCTGCGCACGCAGCGCCCAGCCATGGTGCAGACGGAGGTGCGCGGGTCCCCTGGCTGGCGTGACAGCCCAGCCCCTCACCTGCACGCACGCGCTCGGCCCGCACATACCCTTCCCTGCCCTGCCTGAGGCGCTAGGGCAGAGTGAGTGGGACGTGCTGCTCCTCCTGCGGCTCTGCGCTGAGGCCCAGCAGTGTGCCTGGTGCCCGGCTGGCGCTGGACAGCAGCCCTCATGGGCGCAGGGTCTAGGAGCAGAGAAACGTAATGAGGGTGGCCAGAGGGAGACAGGTAGGTGCAGGGCAGCAGGAAAGGGGGAGAGCTGAGCCTTCAGAGGCCCCTCCAGGCTCCTAGACACCACCTGGGGCAGACGTCTGCAGCTAGCACCGGCTCGGGGCCCACTAGCTGCAGGGGGGGTGCCCTTGGCCAGTGTGTTGGGAGGACCCGCTCCCCCTGCCTGCGGCTGACAGGCCCCCTGTCCCGGCAGGACCAGTACCAGCTGTGCTATCGGGCGGCCCTGGAGTACCTTGGCAGCTTTGACCACTATGCAACGTAACTACCGCTCCCCTCTCCTCCGCCGCCCCTGCCTGGGGCTCCGGAGGGGACCCAGCTCCTCTGAGCCATACCGACCGTCGTCTAGCCCTCCTGCACGGATGCTGTTGCTGGCAGAGCACAGCCCACCGGGCTCACAGCGTTTCAGGAACATCGCCACACCAAATGGAGAGCCCAGAACACCCCTGGGCGAGTGGGTGGGCCGGCAGGCAGGTGCCGCGGCCCGTCCCTGTCCGCCAGGCCCGCCCGGAGCCTGCTCCGAGCTCTGTTCCGCGTTTCTCATGCTTCTTCTCATGGGGTGGGGATGGGGGCAAAGTCTCCGTTTTTATACATTAAGTGGGGTAGACCAAGGGATTCTAGCCTCTTCCCTCTGATTTTCCTTTTGCAAATCCTTAATTGCAGAACGGGCCTCTGTAGGGGTTGGGGTTCAGTTGTTTTCTTTTTTGAGTTCACTTTGGATCCTTTTTTTGTATGACTTTTGCTGCTGAAGGACAAAAACCAGCCTTCCTGTGTGTGGAGCTGGGGCCACCAGGCTGAGGGGAGGCCCAGCGTGGGCCCGGGAGGCACCCTGATCTAGCTGCTCTTTCTGCCCTGCAGGGGAGGTCCTGTTTCAGCCGAATGCGGGAAACACGACTCTTTTTTTTTCTTTTTTTTTTAAGTTTTGTTTTGTTTTTCCTTCAGAGCCTTATTTGAGGCCCCACAGACAGTGGTGGGCGGGGAGGAGATAGGAAACACTCATCTCCAGTTGTCTATTCCCGTGTGTGTGTGTGTGAACATTCACAGCCCAGAACCACAGACGTGTCTCGGGGAGCCTGGCAAGGCGTTCCTCATCACATCGTGTTTGCAAAGGTTAAAAAAACGCAAAGACAAAAAATAAAAAATCCAAAAAAAAACACAAAAACACACAAAAACGACCAAGAAAAAAATCGAGTCATCCCCCCTGGCCCCTGCTTCCTGCCCCCAAGCGGGGAGGTGGCCCCTTGTGCCTGGGCTTCCCAGGGGAGCTGCCGGCCTGACCTGGGCCCACAGAGCCTCACTTCTGTCCCCGGCATTGCGGTTTGGCGTGGTGTTGGTGAGCTGTGGATCCGGCCGTGTGGCCTCGGTGACTGACACAGGTCAGGGTGTGTGCCACGCCCCGCGCACCTCAGGGTCCAGCAGGGGCACAGCTGGCCCTTCAGGTCCAGGCCAGTGGGCCTGAGAGCACACGTCTGTCCTCAGAGCGGGGGCCGGGTGACTTCCCTCCCTGGTTCGCAGCTGTCTTCAAAGCCCCTGAGAATCGCTCTTTTCCGCTCCGACTCGATGCCCTCACAAACCAATGTGGCAAGACTACTGGACTTCTGTCAATGGTACTATAATCAATCCTTATTCTCTCGGCTTGCTGAGGGGCAGGGAGAGGGCCTCTGGGCAGCACTATCTAGGTAGGTAAGTGGGGGCGGGGAAGGGTGCATAGCTATTTTAGCCGAGGGACGCGGAGCAGGTGTCCCTAGATCTAGCTAGGCTCAGTCAAGATCAACAGTCCAGGGTTGGTAATGTTGGATGAAACATTCATTTTTACCTTGTGGATGCTAGTGCTGTAGAGTCCACTGTTGTACACAGTCTGTTTTCTATTTGTTAAGAGAACTACAGCATCATTGCATAATTCTTGATGGTAATAAATTTGAATAATCAGATTTCTTACAAACCG
This sequence comes from Nasua narica, assembly GCA_028533885.1. Lineage (NCBI taxonomy): Eukaryota > Metazoa > Chordata > Mammalia > Carnivora > Procyonidae > Nasua > Nasua narica. The sequence continues at coordinate 30,078,364 of CM052798.1, forward strand.
GGCCTCTGTCTCAGCTCTTTCTGGAACCAGAGAGGGGGCTGTCCAAGTTCAGTACCTTGGGATAGATTCTGGAGATTTCCTGCTCTGCGGGAGACAGTGAGGTTGTCCTGAGTGTGTGTAGCAAGTGGGGCTCACGATGAACCCCAAAAATCAGCCGCCAGGGTGTTTCAAGGGTCACCCACCGGGGACCGCGGCTCCCCGGGGCAATGAGCAGATGCTTTGCCTCCCCTCGCCCCACCCTTCCCTCCCCTTCCCTCTCCACCTCCCCCACTGCAAGGACAGAGATGGCACAAGCCGGTGGAGGCAGGGACGGGATGGAAATCGGTGAGTGAAGACTCCTGTGAACCCCGTGACGTGGCTCCTAGATGCCGGGACACGCAGCAGCACAGGCTTGTGGAGGCTGCCAGCCTCTCTGCCAGTGATCCGGTCAGTCCTGCCCGCTCGTCGAGCCGTGGAACTTCCCCCCGGGCACAGAGACAGGACCCAGAGCAAGTGGGAGAGGGCAGTGAGTCAGTGGTGACCAGACTGTTAGAGGGTGCCATTGCGGGCCCCGCCCGGAGGAGCGGTGGGTACCCTGATGACCGAGGCAGCACCAGACCCCGCGGAGGAGTCAGCGCAGGCTTCCCAGAGGAGGGGACATCAGCTGGAGCCTGAGCGTTTCATGGGTGAGCAGGGATCACTTTCGAAAAGTGGGGAAAGCATTTCCAACAGAGAGAGCAACTCGTACGAAGGCTTGGAATTGTGAGACGGACAATAACGCGGAACCGCGAGGAGAACATTTGGGGGGGGACGTGAGGCGCGGCGCGGAAGGCAGGCTAGAAGCAGCCAGACGGCCCCGCTGAGGCTTCCAGGTGACGTGGAAGGGACGCAGTCCCTGGCAGGCAAAGTCCCTCTGTCACATCCCGCCACCCCGCCCCGGGCCGTGAGTGACCAAGGCCCGGGATTTGGGCTCCCCAGCACCTGGGTCAGTGCCTCCCCTACTTCTGCCTGTTCAGGAGAATGACATCATCATCGCATCACTCTCGATGGTGTTAAATTTGAGTGATTATTTCCTAAATAAAAGAAGGAAACATCAAACATCTCCAGGGGAGGAGTAAATATCAGATTGTCCCTTGAACAAGAGCAGGTGACCTGTGGGGCAGGCTCCATACGGGGTACTTTGGGTCGTGATCACTAAGCCTCAGAACCAGCCAGCTGAGCAGACCCTCTCGCCTCCACAGACGGGACTGAGGCCTACGTGGATTCATTTGTCGGAGACCACAGGGCAGGTGAGCGCCAGAGCGGGGACCCACGCGTGGTGACATCCGCGCCAGAGTCTCTGCCCTTCCCCTCTCTCCTGCCCTGCCCCCCCATCCTCCGGTTGGATGGTTTCCTCCATCCACCCACTCGGTTTCCTCCCTCACTGCACATTTAGCTCATCAGCAAACCCTGCCCATGGGGCCTTGTCCCTCACGCATTCAATTCTCTGCATTTCCTCTGCTGGTGTCCCCACACCGCCCTCTCTCACCTGGACTGCTGCCACGCCTTCTACCTGGTGAGCCTGCACCCAGCCCCGCCCCCACCAACCCATTCTCAGCACAGCAGCCAGAAGGATTCTTCCTGGGGGCAGGTGTGACCATCCATGTCACTGTCTGAACCAGACCCTGCAAGCCCTCGCAGCCCACCTGAACTGCACGGGTTTCCGAGGTGGCAGGACCCGGCCTCTGCAGCCTCCTTGCGCCTTCCCCCTCGCCCCTTGCCCTCTAGCTCAGTCTACTCTGCCAGCTTTGTGCCTACCTCACCGTTCCGCTTCTCAGCTCCGTACCTTCCCATAAGCTGTTCTGAAACATTCTCCCGTACCTCTCTAGCTGGCTAAATCCTGCTCATTACGTCTCCACTGAAATATTTCCTTCAGAAGCTATCCTTAATCATCCTAAATGAGGCTAAGTGGCCCTCCTCTGTAAGTAATTTGGTTTGTTTTTTTTTTTAAAGATTTTATTTATTTATTTGCCAGAGAAAGAGATCACTCACAAGTCGGCAGAGAGGCAGGCAGAGAGAGAGGGGGAAGCAGGCTCCCTGCTGAGCAGAGAGCCCGATGCGGGGCTTGATCTCAGAACCCTGAGATCATGACCTGAGCCGAAGGCAGAGGCTTTAGCCCACTGAGCCACCCAGGCACCCCAGTAATTTGTGTTTTTTTCACATAATCCTCATAATACTGTACAGTGTGGGTCCTATCATGCCCATTTTGTAGAGGAGAAAGTTAAGTCTCATCCACTTAATTCAGCACTACATAATGAGCGTTGGCTATGTGCCAGTCACAGCAGTGACCTGAACAAGGACTTCTGCCCTTGTCGGATTTGTACCCATAGGAGAAAACATGGAGCTATGGAGAAGGATAAATGTATATGTAGTCTGTTACTGACAAGTGCCACGGCCAGGGGATTAGAAAAGGAGGGACCGGGCACATGGGGAAGTGTGGTCAGACGAAGCCTCACGGAAAAGATGGAATGTCAAGAAGACGAAGCGAGGGATTTTTGCCTCCACGAAGCACGAGCATCCAGGCAGAAAGAACAGACAGAGCAAAGGTCCTGGGCAGGAACGTGCCTGATCGTTGAGGCTGGGGTGGCTATGACCCCGTGAGCCAGGAATGAGAGAGCCGTGGAGGGTGAGGTCAGAGAGGAAATGGGAGCCAGGCCTGGGCCCTTGAGAGGACCTCAAAACCAGGTGCAGCGAGAAGGGACCAGATACTGGTTTATCCTGGAGGTGGCGTTAAGAGGATTTGCTTAGGGACCAGATGAAAAAGTCAAGTGGACCCCATAGCCTTGCCTTGAGCAACGGAAGGATGAAGCTGTCGTTTATTGAGATGGGGAAGGCTGAACGTGGGCATCGAATAACCTCCTCGAGGGACCCCAACTGGAATATGCTGGCGTTGACAGCACTCCCGGGTCTGCCTGACTCCAGGGCTCTTTCCACGCTGCTACCTGGCCATAGCCAGGAACACAGACACATTGGGGGGAAAATGTCTGGAAGGAAATAAGCCAAGAGTTGTGAGTTTAGGTAATCTTCATAATTTTCCAAATTTACTGAAAAGAATATTGCTTTAATTTTTTGAAAATGTTATTCTTTCAATAGAGAGCAAGAGAGAACAGGCAAGGGTGGGCAGCAGAGGCAGAGGGAGAAGCGGGCTCCCTGCTGAGCAAGGAGCCCAATGTGGGACTCGATCCCAGGACCCTGAGATCGTGACCTGAGCTGAAGGCAGACACTTAGCTAACTGAGCCACCCAGGCACCCCAATATCGCTTAAATGTTTTAAAAGACAAACTTAAAATTGTATAACGAATACTTCTTTGTTTAAAAAAAAGAAAGTCTTCTAAATAGGATAGAATCAGAAAATGTTAAAGTCCCCATTCTTTTCCCTGTCCCTGAACTCCCCAGAGGGAGTCACAACGATTTAGTCTATATCCTTCTGGGCATTTTCTATGAATATACAAACATGCATATAAACTATTTTTTATATAACTAGAATTATAGTCTTATCTTTCTGCAAATTGCCCTTCTACCTTTAAGTATATTGTGGATCTCTTTCTACATCAGTACCTCATCTTTTTTTTTTTTAAGATTTTTATTTATTTATTTATTTGACAGAGAGAAAGATCACAAGTAGGCAGAGAGGCAGGCAGAGGGAGAGGGGGAAGCAGGCTCCCCGCTGAACAGAGAGCCCGATGCGGGGCTCGATCCCAGGACCCTGAGATCATGACCTGAGCCAAAGGCAGAGGCTTAACCCACTGAGCCACCCAGGCGCCCCTATATTTTATATTTTTTATACATTTTTTTTTACTAAAGAAAAAATGAGAGCATGTTATAGATAAAAATAAGTAAGTCTTAAAGGATGCAAAACAAAGGTCAGCTCTCCTCCCTCCTCTCCCCAGTTCATTTGATTCCCTGAAGCTTCTGGATGTAGATTCTGGGGTGGTAAGCATTGAAGGATGAGTTGCACCTCTGGTAGACTGCACCTGGTGACTTCAGGTTTGGGGGTTTAATCAATTTATGTGACCTCCCACCTGTACCTCCAGATTTGGTTAGCTATATTATTACTTTTCATTTTTCTGGAACTCCCTTATTAAACATCTATGTCTTTTTTTTTTTAAGATTTTATTTATTTATTTGATACACAGAGAGAGATCACAAGTAGGCAGAGAAGCAGGCGTAGAGAGAGGAGGAAGCAGGCTCCCCTCTGAGCAGAGAGCCCGATGTGGGGCTCGATCCCAGGACTCTGAGATCATGACCCGAGCCGAAGGCAGCAGCTTAACCAACTGAGCCACCCAGGCGCCCCTAAACATCTATGTCTTGATTTATCACCTTCAGCAGTACCTATTGATTGCCCTCTACGAAGAATGAGGACAGGAGCTCACTTTCCTAGACTCCCCCTCCTCCTTCCTCCATCTACCATTTTTTGTTACTTCACGTTGTCAAGATTTCCTATATTTTCTGTTCTATTAGTGCAATTAAGTCTTCAATTTTAGAAAGTGAAAACCGATAAACAACATTTAAATTGTAGGTTTATGAAACATCTTTCAAGCACTAATTGCCAAAAAGACTTTTTCTAATTTTTTTAAATATATATATAATTTGCTGGGTAAGACATAAACTCGTCTTTATTTATTAAGTTTTGTTTATTCATTTATTTAGCAGAGAAGAGACACAGCAAGAGAGGGAACACAAATAGGGTGCGAGAGAGGGAGAAGCAGGCTTCCTGCCAAGCAGGGAGCCCAATGCAGGGCTTGATCCCAGGACCCTGAGACCATGACCTGAGCCAAAGGCAGATGCTTAACAACTGAGCCACCGAGGCACCCTCTGATTTTTTTTTCTTTATTTCCTTCACTTGTGGGTCACACGCCTCTGCTGCCATTTCTCATAGAGCATGTTAATCTTTTTCTTTGGTGAGTACTCCCTTGTGAAGTTTTTACGCCCAGGATTAGACACTTTCTGATTCTTGTGTGTCCAAAACTCTTTCTTTTACCCTCACTTGCAGTTTTAACTTTGCCTGGCATGAGCTTCTTTATTAAAAAAAAATTGTTTTCTGCAGAAGCGTGAAGATATTTTTCCTAGTTCTGTATTAACCAGTTGTTGAAGGAGGAGGGGTTGCTAATGGGTTTCCTTACCAAATAACCCTGATGTTTGCCCTGTAGACCACTTTGATTTTTTATTTGTCAACTCTGAACTTAAAACCTATCCAAGCTTCTCATGGCAATAACAACCTTTGACTCAAGTATTTGGCTTTAAGAAGAACATGGCGGTTTTTTGTTTTGTGTTTAAGAAAATGTAATTTTCTCGGCTCCCATTTCTCCATCAATCTGCTTACTATTTTTTGGAATTCTTTCTCTTTCTTTTTTTTAAAGATTTTGTTTATTTATTTGTCAGAAGGGAGCCCTCTTGAGCACAAGCAGGGGGAGCAACAAGCAGAGGGAGAAGCAGACTCCCCACTGAGCAAGGAGCCGAGATGATACCGGGACCATGACCTGAGCCACCCAGGCCCCCCTGGAATTCTTACTTTTAAAAATAGTCTGGTGGGGGTACCTGGCTGGCTTGGTCTGTAGAACATGTGATTCTTGATCTCAGGGTCCTGAGGTCCAGCCCCACACTGGGGGTAAAGTTTACTCAAAAAAAGATACTTCGGGGGGAGGGGGGCGCCTGGGTGGCTCAGTGGGTTAAAGCCTCTGCCTTCAGCTCAGGTCATGATCTCAGGGTGCTCGGATCAAGCCCTGCATCGGGCTCTCTGCTCAGCGGGGAGCCTGCTTCCCCCTCTTTCTCTGCCTGCCTCTCTGCCTACTCGTGATCTCTCTATGTCAAATAAATAACATCTTTAAAAAAAGAGAGATACTTTGGTATATGGTTAATGAGAATTGGGTTCCTCCCCCAAATTGGTTTTTTTCACCCAAATAATTATTTGTTAGATCACCTTTCTTCCTACACTGATTTGTAATGCCTTCCTTTTTATCACCCGTGAAATCATTATAAGTACAGTGTCTACTTCTGGCTCTCAAGTCTATTTCATTCATCTATCTAATTGAAGCCAAAATGACTCATTTAACTGTTGTGGCTTTGTTTTATTACCTGACACAAGTAGTCCCTCATCATTATCTTTTAATTTTTTTTCAAAACTAGCGCTATTCCCCTGTTTTTCTTCCAACCAGATTCTAGATTATATTTGGAAAATTCCCCTCCCTCAATGTTGGTTGCAGATTTGATTGTGCCTCAATGAATAAAATCGACAGCAACGCATCTGAAGAATGTGTGTCAACAAAAACAAAGAAAGGCTGAAGTCTCAATGAAACCTAGAATTTGGGATCGAAAGCAAGCTGTGTTCATCCAGCACTGACAGAAAGGGAGGGGACGCTGTATGGTACCTGCCGCCATCCCAGTTTCTAGAACAAGTGCTGTAATGTGGCTCAAGGATGCTGCAGCCTGGGGCACCTGGGTGGCTCAGTCCTTAAGTGTCTGCCTTCATTTAGCTCAGGTCCTGATCCTGGGATCCTGGAATTGAGTCCTGCATCGGGCTCTCTGCTCAGTGGGGAGCCTGCTTCTCTCTCTGCCTGCTGCTCCCCGATGCTTGTGCTCGCTCGCTCTGTGACAAGTAAATAAATAAAATCTTTAAAATATATACATATTTTAAATCTATAGGCAAAAATTCACTACAGCATCATTTGTAATAGTAAAAAGTTAGAAATAAGCCAAAATACACACACCTACACCCACACCAACACTTGCATAGTCTTCAGCCTTGCTCAAGTGAATTTGGAGATCATCAGTATCTGTATCACCAGGGGATGTTTTAGAAACAATCTCAGGTCCCACCCCAGACCTACTGAAACAGAGTTTTATTCTGACAGGTCCTTGGGATATCTGTATGAGTGTTAAGATTAGAGGAAGTAGGGGCGCCTGAGTGGCTCAGTGGGTTAAAGCCTCTGCCTTCGGCTCAGGTCATGATCCTTGAGTTCCGGGATCGAGTCCCACATCGGGCTCCCAGCTCTACGGGGAGTCTGTTTCTTCCTCTAACCTTCTCTCCTCTCATGCTCTCTCTCACTTTCTCTGTCTCTCAAATAAATAAATAAAATTTAAAAAATATATATATATACTGAAACGTTTACAGTGACATTCTGGGTAGTGATGCTCCCTGTTTTTGTTTTTTAAAGATTTTATTTATTTATTTGACAGAGAGAGAGAGAGATCACAAGTAGGCAGAGAGGCAGGGGGAAGCAGGCTCCCCACTGAGCAGAGAGCCTGATGTGGGGTTCGATCCCAGGACCCTGAGATCATGACCTGAGCCAAAGGCAGAGGCTTTAACCCACTGAGCCCCCCAGGCACCCCAATGCTCCCTGTTTTAAATGCATTAGCTAGTTTGTCTACCTCTGACCCGCACCGTTTCTATAAGAATGTGTCAGGGCACCTGGGTGGCTCAGTGGGTTAAAGCCTCTGCCTTTGGCTCAGGTCATGA
>CM052798.1:30085936-30186895 GCA_028533885.1 Nasua narica
ATCGAACCCCACATCAGGCTCTCTGCTCAGTGGGGAGCCTGCTTCCACCTCTCTCTCTGCCTGCCTCTCAGCCTACTTGTGATCTCTCTCTCTGTCAAATAAACAAATAAAATCTTAAAAAAAAATGTGTCAATTGTAGGACACTCCACACTGTGGTTGAACACGTCTGGACACCCTGGCATACCTCAGCCAAGACCCAAGAAATCTCCTCTGAGAAATCCCAATCTTAGCCCCTTCCTCCTCCTCCCTCAACCAGACAGCCTCCCATCCAGCTGTGTTGTTGGTCCAGTAACCATAGCACTGAGCTGAAATTATTATTCTTGCTTCTTCAGCTGTTCACAAACTATAATAGGAAAAAAATATCAAAGAAATTATCCAGGCTGCAGTGCTGAAAGGAAATGCAAATTGACATTATAATTATGGTTTGACTCATCTGTCTCCTCCGGTGGACTGTGAACTTCAGAGGACCAGGTCTCTCTTGCCTCCCAGCTTCCTCCAGCCCAAAGTAGGGTCTCAATAAATGTTTGCTGAGTGGATGAAAGGGAAGGTGTTTGCCCAGGCCCTGAGGCAAAATCTGATTTGTCAGGAGGAATTCTGGCCGGGGCTGTCTGCACACTCGGCCCTCAGACAGAATCTCCTCTCCCCCTTCGTCTGAGACCTTCCCTCTGCTCCCATCCTGAGCACACAGCCTAGTCTGCTCCTAGAGAGCCTTCTCTTCCCCCGACCACCTCAACTGAAAAAGGACCTGCACCCGTCGCACCAGACTCCAACCCCCATGGACTGCTTTTCTTCCCTTCCCCCACACCAATGGCAGGAATGGCCCAGATGGAGTCACCAAGCAACACCATATATCTTTTAAGATTTATTTATTTATTTTTAGAAAGAGAGAGAGCGTGCACACGTGCAGAGGGAGGGGCCGAGGGAGAGGGAGAGAACCTCACGCGGACTCCTCGCTGAGTGTGGAGCCTGATGCCGGTCTCCATCTCAGGTCCCTGAGATCATGACCTAAACCAAAATCAAGAGTCAGATGCTTAACCAACTGAGCCACCTAGGGGCCCCAACAGTATTTTTTTTTTTTTTCATTTATTTATTTGTCAGAGAGAGAGAGAGTCTGCATGCCTGCACAAGCAGGGGGAGCAGCAGGCAGAGGCAGAGGGAGAAGCAGGCACCCTGCCGAGCAGGGAGCCCAATGCGGGGCTTGATCCCAGGACCTGGAGATCAGACCCGAGCTGAAGACAGATGCTTAATCAACTGAGCCACCCAGGTCCCCCCAGTATTTTTTTAAATTAATAAATAAGGGTCAAAAATCAACCAATCAATAAGGCTCACCTAGGACCTGGACTGGACTTTGACCTGCCAAGAGGCTTTTGGCCGCAGTACTAGGTGCCTCTCAATCACCTTATGGCCCAAACCCCTTTGCAGGGATGGCCTTTTCCAGCATCATTTCAGGGCAGTCTCTGCAGTGACTCGTATCTGAACTTCTGTGTGGTCCTGAAGACTTAAATCCAACAAACAATGAACACCATTATTACATGCGTCAGTGATACCTGCTACCTCACTAATCACTTAAATGGAAAAGCACTGTACCTGGGCTGTTAAAATTTATGTTTTTGTTTAAGTAGGCTTTTAAGTAGGCTCCATGCCCAACATGGGGCTTGAACTCACAACCCTGAGATCAAGCGTCGTCCATGCTCCAATGACTGAGCCAGCCAGCCAACCCACACGTTGCTAAACTTTAATTCCCCCAAAAGCCCTGTGTAAGTGGTTGTATATGATCTTCTTTTGCAGCTGAAGACTACGATTCAGAGAGGTTGAGCAATTCACCCTAAGTCACACAGAAGGGAGCAGAACCTAGATATAAACCTAGATCTGTGTGACTGCAGAGCCCAAATGCTTGTACTATGCAAATTGTAATCTGTGTGACTTCATTTATCCATTCCTTCCACCAATAATGTTCCAGGAGTGTTACCTGAGCCAGGGTTTGCACAAAGCGATGGGATTCAATGGTGGAAAACAAAGTTCCTCACCTTAGAGGCGTAGTCTGGGGTCCAGGAAATCTTACATACACGCATAATTACAGACTCCTGGATGCTCTGTGGCATCAAAGCATCAAATGCAATGAGAACAGCGCAGGACTGGCGTGGGACTCAAAGGCTTCTGTGAGAAAGTGGTCTTTGGTAAAAGCCCAGAGCTGGAGGGGAGCACAGCTCCTGGAAGGAGTGCATTAGAAAAACAGGACAAGGGGCGCCTGGGTGGCTCAGTCATTAGGTGTCTGCCTTCGGCTCAGGTCATGGTCCCAGGGTCCTGGGATCGAGCCCCATATCGGGGTATACTTCTCCCTCTCCCACTCCCCCTGCCTATGTTCCCTCTCTTGCTGTGTCTCTCTCTGTCAAATAAAGATCTCGAAGGAAGGAAGGAAGGAAGGAAGGAAGGAAGGAAGGAAGGAAGGAAGGAAAGAAAGAAAGGAAGAAAGAAAGAAAGAAAAAACAGGACAAAGGCCAGCATGCCTGGAGCCGAGAGAGCATCAGAAAGTGGTGCAGGGTTGGGGGGAGAGAGGGTCCGGGCCAAATCACTCGAGACCTGGTCGGCCAAGGCAAGGGACTTGGGAAGATTTAAAGATTTTTCAATACAGTGGTGAATTCAGACTTGCTTTCTGGAAAGATGACTCTGGCTGCCGTTTGGAGAACAGACTGGAAGGGACAATGGTTACAGCGGTCCAGGGAAACGGTGATGTGGCTTGACGTGGGCTGCTAGTGACGAGCGAGCGAAGGAAGAAAGCGTACGTGGGATAGAGTTTTGAAAGGAAGGCCAGTACCATCGAATGTGCGCTACAAGAGAAGGTTCTAGAGCACCTGGATGAATATGGTGCCTTTTCTGAGACGGAGAACACTGAGGGAGGAGTGGGCTAAGGGAAGAACCAAGAGTTTACTTTGGTTGAGTTTGAGATGCGTGGAATAGAGGGGCTAACTTAGAATTGGCTTCATCTTTGGGTCCCTAGAATCAGCACAAAATTGGTGCTTATTTAAAACCACAGTAAATAAAAGAATGCCCTAATAGGTAGAATTTGAGTCACACCTTGAAGAACGGTTGGGATTTGGCCTTGAGATGAAGACGTGTTGGTGCCTGAGGCCCAAACCAAATCGAAGAGTTGGAAGCAAAGACTAAAAGGCTGAATGTGATGTGGAAGTGGCCCCTGGGGCACCTGTTGCGCCTTTGCCCCTGACCCTGAGCCTGTCTCGCAGAGCTGGAAAATAAGTCAGGGCGAGGAAGAAAAATTACATTTTTATTAAACGGAGGGATCCAGGCTGTATTTCTGGGCATGTGTGTATCTGCCTCAAAGCATTTTTATATTTGTATTTTTTATATTTCATAGGCTAGAAGGCCCTGGTCTTTCCAACTTGACCTTGCCTGCAGGGCTGAATCCTCTTTTTTTTTTTTTAGATTTTATTTTATTTATTTGAGAGAGAGAGATAGAGAGATCAGATCACAAGTAGGCAGAGAGGCAGGCAGAGAGAGAGGGGAAGCAGGCTCCCTGCGGAGCAGAGAGCCCAACGAGGGGCTCAATCCCAGGACTCCGAAACCAAGACCCGAGCTGAAGGCAGAGTCCTAGCCCACTGAGCCACCCAGGCGCCCCCGAATTCTCCTTTTATTGAATGGACTGACCTAGCTGCAGAACCTCAAGCCCCGCCCCCAGCGAACCCAGCGAGCAGGTCATGCTGAGTCGCAGCGCGTTCCTGTTGTGGCGGAGCTCGGAGCTCGGCTGTCTTTTTGAGCAGCTACTGTCAGGCGCTTTGCCCAGAGCCTCCAAAGCTCCAGAGAGAAATGTTTAAGTTTAGTAGCTAGTGCCCACAGGCAAGGGTTAGAATAAGACGACCCAGGGGTGAAGACCAAAGCATCATTAGCATACAAACGGCCCTTCCTGCTTGTTTACTCATTCAGGTCCTCATTCAATTGCTTATTCAACAAATACCCTCCAGTTCAGTGTTCAAGGTACCGAAACTCCCAACATCGAATTCCCTCAGCTATAACATGGGACAGTCATAATGCCTCCTTCAAAAGCTCATCAGAACGATGAAATTAGGGAATATCATTCATTCACTCAACAAATTTTTAGCACAAAGGGCTGGGGCTGTCTTTTTTTTTTTAATTTTATTTATTTATTTGACAGAGAGAGAGAGAGAGAGATCACAAGTAGGCAGAGAAGCAAGGAGAGAGAGGTGGGGGGAAGCAGGCTCTCCACTGAGCAGAGAGCCTGACTCAGGGCTCGATCCCAGGACCCTGAGATCCTGACCTGAGCAAAGGAAGAGGCTTTAACCCACTGAGCCACCCAGGCGCCCCTGGGGCTGTCTTAAGTGCTCAGGATAGTGGTGAACAAAACACAGATCCCTGCCCTTACGGAACAGAAACAGACATCCTAATGGGGAGAGCTGATAGAAAAATAAAGCATACAGTGGTGGTCAGGGAAGCCTTCACTGAGGAGGTGACACATCAGCAAGGCTCTGAAGGAAGTGAAGGAGCAACCCATTAACAACACCTGGGAGAAGGGGCAAGTGGAGGAATGAGCTGAGAGCAGTTAAGAATGGGGGTAGGGGAGGGGCGCCTGGGTGGCTCAGAGGTTAAAAGCCTCTGCCTTCATCTCAGGTCATGATCTCAGGGTCCTGGCTCTCTACTCAGCGGGGAGCCTACTTTCCCCCTCTCTCTCTGCCTGCCTCTCTGCCTACTTGTGATCTCTCTCCTCTCTGTCAAATAAATAAATAAAATCTTAAAAAAAAAAAAAAAAAGAATGGGGGTAGGGGAAGGTCATAGGCAATCAGAGACTTGGCTTCTCTCCAGAGTGAGACAGGCTATCATCTGATGTTTTTAAGAGAAGGAGCAACATGATCTGGCTTCTGGCATTAAAGAATCACTCTGTCGGCTGTGTTGGGGAGACTAGGGGGCACGGGCAGTAGCAGAGAGCAGTATCCTGATCAAGCTACAGATGACGGTGGGTTGGCCCAGGTTGGTAGCAGCGGAAGTGGAAGGAGGTGCTGCATTCAAGATGTGTTTTGCAGGCAGAGAAGAACAATATACATATTAATGTCAATGCACCAAAAGCATAATTCATTAAAATGTTTTTCAATAAATTAGACTTTATAAAAATTAAAAACATTTATGCTTCAAAAGACACTATTAGGGTGGCTCAGTCCTTAAGCATCTGCCTTCTGCTCCGTGATCGCAGGGTCCTGGGATGGAGCCCCACAACAGACTCCCTGCCGAGCTCCCTGCGTCTCCCTCTTCCACTCCCCTTGCTTGTGTTCCCTCTCTTGCTGTGTCTCTCTCTGTCAAATAAATAAATAAAATCTTTAAAAAAAAGGCTATTAAAATGAAAAGACAAGCCACAGAATGAGGGAAAATATTTACAAAGCCAATGTCTGATAAAGGACTTGTATCCAGAATATATAAAGAACTCTTACAACTCAATGTTAAGACAATTCAATTAAAAAATGTTAAGACAATTCAATTAAAAAAATGGACAAAAGATTTAAATGGATATTTCACCAAAGAAGATGTATGAATGTCTAATAAGCATATGAAAAGATGTTCAACATCATTAATCATTAGAGGAATGCAAATCAAATCCCTAATGAGATACCACTTAACACTCATTAGAATGGCTATAATCAGAAAGACAGACAATAACAAATGTTGACAAGGATATGGAGAAATGTGGGAACCTTGTCTATTGTTCATGGAACTGTGAAATGGTATAACCATTTTGGAAAACGGTTTGGTTTCTTAAAAGATAAACATAAATTTACTTTACAACCAAAAATTCCACCCTTAATTATTTACCCAAGAGAAATGAAAATACATGTTCAACACAAAGATTTGCACATAAATGTTTATAGAAGTTCTATTCATAATAGCCAAAAAGTGGAAATAGCCCAAATGTCAATCAATATTATAACCTAACTCAGAGGCTTCGATCCTTAGAGTGCATCAAATTGAACACAACCCAAGAAACTGTTGAAAGCAAAGATCCTATTACTTGCTACAAGGAGAGGGAGAGAGAGCACTCTCTCCCCATGGGGCTGGCAGAGGACATTTTTATTCAGTTTAATAGGGGGCGGGGTCAGGGAGCTTGCACAAGCATTTTCAATTGTGCAATTCGATTCCATTAATTGTGTGTTCCTAACATGTCAACATGCTGGTCCATCCATCTTATGTTTAAAAAAATGGAGGAAAACAGGGGCACCTGGGTGGTTCATTTAGTTAAGTGTCTGCCTTTTTTTTTTTTTTTAAAGATTTTATTTATTTATTTGACAGAGAGAGAGAGATCACAAGTAGGCAGAGAGGCAGGCAGAGAGAGAGGCGGAAGCAGGCTCCCTGCTGAGCAAAGAGCCCGATGCGGGGTTCGATCCCAGGATCCTGAGATCATGACCTGAACTGAAGGCAGAGGCTTTAACCCACTGAGCCACCCAGGCGCCCCCCCCCTTTTTTTTTTTTAAAGATTTTATTTATTCATTTAACAGAGAGAGAGAACACAGGCAGGCAGAGAGGCAGGCAGAGGCAGAGAGAGGAGCAGGCTCCCTGCGGAGCAAGGAGCCCGATGCGGGACTCGATCCCAAGACGCCGGGATCATGACCCGAGCCAAAGGCAGTTGCCCAACCAACTGAGCCACCCAGGTGTCCCAAGTGTCTGCCTTTAGTTCAGGTCTTGATCCCAGGGTTCTGGGATTGAGAACCGCACCTGACTCCCTGCTCAGGGGGAGCTTGTTCTCTCTCTGCCTGCGGCTCCCCCTGCTTGTGCTCTGTCTCTCTTTCTTTGTCTCTATCTGACAAATAAATAAATAAAATCTTCAATAATAATAATGAGCTAAAGATAACCTCAGGACAAGGGGGGGAGGGAGGGAGTATGGAAGAGGGGGCGCTTCTCTACAGGTCTGAAGCTCCAATCCGTCTCAAAATGGCTCATGTAAGGGGCTATCTAGCAAGGGGTTATCAGTTCAAAAACCTAGTTGGGTGTGTCCTTGGCTGGAACTGTTGGTTTTGCAAAACAAAACACATTCCTTCCCTGCTTTTGTCCCTTCCCCTCCTCCTTTCTGCTGAGTAAGTTCCCAGGGCATCCTAGCTAATAATGGTACAACTGGAGGGCACCTGAGTGGTTGGCAAAGTAGGTAGAGCACGGGGCTCTTGTTCTTGGGCTTGTGAGTTCAAGCCACAGGTTGGGTGCAGAGATTACTTAAAGATAAAATTAAAAAAAAAAAAAAGCCAGTTACAAAGACCACATATTGTAATGTTCTATTTATATGTCTAGAAAATGCAGATCTATACAGACAGGAAGTAGATGAATGGTTGCCTGGGGCTGGTAGTAAGGACAGTGATTATAAATTGGTTTCATTGAGGGTCTTATTGAGGCGATGGAAATGTACTAAAACTGGATTGGGTGATGGCTGCACAACTTGGTGAATTAATTAAAAATCATTAAGGTTCTACAACTTGGTGAATTAATTAAAAATCATTAAATTATACCCTTAAAATGGGCAGATTTTATGTTATGTAATTTATACCTCAATAAAGTTTTTATAAAAAGAAAAATGTCAATGAGAGTGTAAACAATTTATGTATATATATATAAAGCACTTAACATAGTGTCTGGAACATAACAAATGCTCAATAAATGTAGTTAATTTTAGGGGCGCCGGGGTGGCACAGTCAGTTAAGCATCCAACTCTTGGTTTTGGCTCAGGTCCTGATTAAGTCCTGCATGAGATCGAGCCCTGCGTGGGCTCCGCTGCGCTCAGTGAGAAGTACACTTAGGTGTCTCCCTCTGCCTCTCCCCTCTGTATGCTTATGCACTCTCTCAAATAACTAAATAAATCTTAAGTAAATGTAGTTAATTTTTTTTTCTCTTCAAGTAAACCCTACACCCAATGTGGGGCTTGAACTCATGACCCTGAGATCAAGTGTCAGATGCTCCACCAACTGAGCCAGCCAGGATCCCATTTCAGGAGACTTTTTGCTGGGTCTGATAGGAGGAGTAGTTGCTGCTGACTCCGTTCCTTTCCTCCTTATCCCCATGAATGAGGATGGGATGTCTGGAGCCTCAGCAGTCCCCTTACCACCATGAGTACACACCTCCAAGGGCCAAAGCCAGGTTGTGAAGTACAGAAAAAGGTGGAAGCAACCTGTCTCTTCGGTGACTTTGTTGAGCATTGGGGCAATGCCAATAAACCCCTCCCTTCAGACTTCTTACTACACGTGAGGAAAAAAGCCTTGTATTTATTTAAGCCATTGTTGCTAGGGTTTTCTATTTCTGGTAATGGAACACATTCCTAAATGATAGTATCAATAAGACTGAAGTGAGACTCTTGAGAGATTTTGTCTAATGGAGGAAGATGGATATGTAAACAAATCCAGGCACTTGTGGAACACTTGTTTGTGGGACTCTGAATAGGGTGAGGTCATGGACCACAGCAGCAAGGAGTCCCTAGTTACACACACCGGTCTCTGGCTCAGGTGATTGGGTGGATGACCACCCCCACGAACTCAGATGCAAAACCCTAGAGGTGGAGCTCATTTGTGGGGCAAATACATTAGTTCTTTATTGGGCACATGGGTTCTAGGTGCCCATAGGAATCCAGGGGGAGGGATCCGGAGATTGGTGGGTGTTTGGATCTGAACACAGGGGAGAAGATTGTGCGGGAGTACAGAATGGGTATCATCAGTGTGCGCTTGAGTGAAGCCTGAGAGTTTTGAAGTGTTTTGAGCTCTTGTTTCAGGCTTTATGTTAAGTGCTTTGTATTATTACCACCACCATCATCATCCGTTCCACAGCTAACATTTACGGAGCACTTAATACTGACAATTTGACTTCTTAGTACTTTACCTGCATTATCTCATTCAACTCTCACAACCAAGAAAGGGAAGGGGAAGTACCCTTCCAATTTTAGTTATAATTGAGGATTAGAGAAGTTAGGTAACTTGCCCCAGGTCATACTGCTAGTGACTTGTGAAATCAGAAACACCTAAGGAGAGAAGAGGGCAAAACACGGAGCGCCATGAGGACATCAACATATTTTCAGTTCTTTGAATTTTATTTAAATTAAAAATTAAGGGGCGCCTGGGTTGCTCAGTGGGTTAAAGCCTTTGCCTTCAGCTCAGGTCATGATCTTGGGGTCCTGGGATAGAGCTGTGTGCATCAGGCTCTCTGCTCAGTGGGGAGCCTGCTTCCCCCCCACCCCCACCTGCCTCTCTGCCTACTTGTGATCTCTCTCTTCTCTGTCAAATAAATAAATAAAATCTTTTAAAAAATAAATTAATTAAATAAAAATTAATTTTGGGGATACCTGGGTGGCTCAGTGGGTTGACCATCTGCCTTCAGCTCAGGTCATGATCCCGGGGCCCTGGGATCCATTGGGCTCCCTGCTCATAGGGGAGTCAGCTTCTCAACCTTGCCCCTCCCCTTGGTCATGCTCTCTCTTTCTCTCTCTCTCTCTCACTCGTTCTGTGCACTCTCTCTCTCTCAAATAAATAAAATCTTTAAAAAAATTAATTTTGTAATTTTTAAAAAAGATTTTATTTATTTATTTGACAGAGAGAGCAGGCACAAGTAGGAAGAGCAGCAGGCAGAGGGTGAGGGAGAAGTAGGCTCCCCGACAAGCAGGGAGCCCAATGTGGGCCTTGATCCCAGGACCTTGGGACCATGACCCTAGCTGAAGGCAGACACTTAAGGACGGAGCCACCCAGGCGTCCCTTAATTTTGTAATTTAAAAAATTAAGGTGGGGCGCCTGGGTGGCTCAGTGGGTTAAAGCCTCTGCCTTCGGCTCTGTCATGGTCTTGGGGTCCTGGGATCGAGCCCCACATCGGGCTCTCTGCTCAGCAGGGAGTCTGCTTCCTGTGCGCTCTCTCTCTGCCTGCCTCTCTGCCTTCTTGTGAACTCTCTTTATCTCTGTCAAATAAATAAATAAAATCTTTAAAAAAAATTAAGGTATCATGGGGCACCTGGGTGACTCCACCGGTTACACTTCTGACTCTTGGTTCCAGCTCAGGTCGTGATCTCAGGGTTAGATCAAGCCCTAAGTTGGGCTCTGCATTCAGTGTGGATTCCGCTTGGGACTCTCACTCCCCCCAAGATAACTAAATAAATATTTTAGAAAATTAAGGTATCATGTACATTGATTTTACGGACAACTTATAAGTGCACAGCTCAATGAAAATTTAAAATGTGAACACTCCAGTGTAATAACCACCATCCAGATCAAGAAACAGAACACTACTAAAACGGGCGCCTGGGTGGCTCAGTTGTTAAGCGTCTGCCTTCGGCTCAGGTCATGATCCCAGGGTTCTGGGATCCCATTGGGCTCCCTGCTCCGCAGGAAGCCTGCTTCTCCCTCTCCCCCTGCTTGTGCTCCCTCTCTCGCTGTATCTCTCTCTGTCAAGTAAATAAAAATCTTTTTTTAAAAAAGATTTTTTGGGCGCCTGGGTGGCTCAGTTGGTTAAGCAACTGCCTTCGGCTCAGGTCATGATCCTGGAGTCCTGGGATCAAGTCCCACATCGGGCTCCCAGCTCCATGGGGAGTCTGCTTCTCTAACCTTCTCCTCTCTCATGCTCTCTCTCACTCTCTCTCTTTCCTAATAAATAAATAAATAAAATCTTAAAAAAAAAGATTTTTTATTTTTTAAGATTTTTAAAAGATTTTATTTATTTACTTGACAGAGAGAGAGAGATCACAAGTAGGCAGAGAGGCAGGCAAAGAGAGAAGGGGAAGCCGACTTTCCACTAAGCAGAGAGCCCAATGCAGGGCTCGATCCCAGGACCCTGAGATCATGACCTGAGCCGAAGGAAGAGGCTTAACCCACTTAGCCACCCAGGCACCCCAATAAATAAAATATTAAAAAAAAAGAACGTTACTAAACAAAACAATAAACCCCAAAACAAACAAGCAAAACACCACTTCCACATTATTAATACCCAAACACCCCAGAAGCTTTTTTTTTTCTCCAGAAGCATTCTTTATGCTACTCCCCCATCATTCCCTGTCCCACATCCAAAGGTAACCCCATCTTTGGCTTCTTTCATCATGATTAATTTTGCTATGAATATCAATATTTAAGGGGTGGGACAGGAAAGATGAGCTTAAAAAGGTGACTAAGATAAACTGGTCAGGGAAATGGGAAAATGTCAAAGAGAGCCTGATCTAGGTTTCTCCTATCATCTGCACACCAATTGAAAGCTTGTGATACAAAGTAGCAGTGATCTTGGAAAATCCTCTTTGGCAGCAGTGATGTAGCAAGATCAAATTCACAGAGTAGTTGGTAGTCACAGCAGTACTAGCAACTGTATCCATGCCCGGGTCAGTGGAGCTGGTAAGGCATGCTGTAGCATGGGCAATTTTGGACATTTTTTTATGATTCTGGTTGTGAGAATTCCACTTTTCTAATAGACCTATCAGAGCGTCCTATAGGCTTCCTCGCCCATCATCCGTCATAATCTGGGAGCTCCTTAGGGCGACTCGCTGCCCCTTAGGAACAGTTCCTAATGACTTCTAGGTACCCCCTCAACTCTCCAGAAGTACGTCTAATGACTCCCAGGATCTTCTCCCCCGCCCCAAGAGTTGCTCCTAATGACCCCCAAATCCCCGCTCATTGAAGAACTGCTTTTTAATGACCCTAAGGACATCCCCCCCCCCCCCCGCCCCCGCCAATCCCCCGAGCTCTTTCCCCTTCAGGAACTGCTCCTTTCAGGAAATGTCTCTTCTTGCCGGCGAGTGAGACGTTTCCCATGATACGGGACTTTGTTTTCCAAAACCAAGGCAACCTCGGACAAAACGGGACAAGTTGGTCACCTTATCAGAAACGGCTTGATCTTGGAAGGTGCCTATAAGGGCTCCAGCGCACTTCCACCTTAGGCAGGGGTCCTACTCACTCTACAAAGACCCTGCCCCACCCTTTCAGTAGTAACACCCTACAATAATCTCACTGTCCCTACCCTTGCCGATGATCCCATTTCTAGGCACTAGCCTCTTTCAATCCTGATTAACTATGGGTGGCCAGAAGCCCTCCTATGATTGGCCAGCCCCGCGATTCAGCCAAGATGCTCAGTGGCCGCAGTCCCGAGCCGTACAGCGTTTCCTCCTGGCAACAGCCCGACCCGGCGCTCATAGGCTGAGCAGAATGCTATGTCCGGACTTTTGGGCGACTGCAGCGGGTGCTCATTGGTTGTTTGAGGAGTGATAACGGCCCTCAGATTGGTTGACGCTGTGCGGCTGCGCAGGGACCGACTTTCTAGAGGAGGCGGAGCTCCGTCCTCAGCCGGCTGGAAAAGCAGTAGGTACGGCCAGCGGCGACAGCAGAAGCCAAGCCTTAGCCCTGCCGGGGCAGTGGGCTTTAGGTAAGAACCGTGCAGTTTTGGAATCCTTTAGATTTATTGCTGCCGTAGCCGTGACCGTGAGCTCCGGTGGGGGAGGGGCAGGGGGTTTGCCGTCAGCGGTGGGTGATGAGCATGGTTCTTGGCCAATGGGAACAGGAGGTTCTAAAATGGGTCCTGAGATTGGTTCTTTCTAATCTCTTATGGCCAATGCACGTCGGGAAGGGAGGCGGGTGTACTGGGCCTTATTTTCTTCTTCCTGCGGCCGGGCCTCACTCGCCTAGGCGGCGGGGCCGGGAGGGGCTGTCCCTCTACGCGGTGAGGTTCGGGGACCTTGGGAGCGGGGGGCTGCCTTGGGAGTGGTACCCGCGGGGGCAGCCGCGAGGGGAGGGGGCGGGAGTTAGAGGAGGTTGTTAGCAACAGCGACCTTTATTGAGTTACTAAGTACCGGGCCTAGTGCTTAGCGTTTCGCTTGCATCATCTGAGTTAATCACAGCAACCCTGCTGGGCGAGGAGGTGGGGATCCCCATTTTACAGGTGGGGAAACTGAGACTCGAGCAACTCACACAGTCAAAGGCACACAGCTAATAAATGGCAGAGACCGGATCTGAATTCAGAGTTGTTTTGATTCCGGAGCCGGTGCTCTTCAACCACTAGGCTTTGTTGCTGAATGGAGGAAATGAAGGAGTCAGGGAACAGGAGATTTCCCTAGGGAATAGATTGGGGGAAGGGAATCCTAGGGTTGAAGAAAGGCAATGAGCAACTGAAGTGGGGGCGAGGAAATCAGTTATTCAAGTTACCGAGCGTCTGCCCTGTGCTATGCATTGTTCTAGGTTTCTAGGCACACAAAGATGACTAAGTCCAGAGGCAGGCCCGGGTGGTGGGGCCAAACACCGTATTCACATGATTATATATATGTTTTGGTAAAATTGGCTGAAGTAAGATAAGATACTTTGTATTTTTTAAAAAGAGGATCTTCAAAATTTATTAAACTTGAGTTTCCTCCACACTTGGATCTTCCCTTGCAAAGGGCTTAGTCTAGGTGGAAATTAAGATGTAGGCAGTATAGGGTAATAAAGAAGCACCAGGAGTGCATTGCAAGACGGTGGGTAGGTGACCCACTATGTAAAAACGAGGATAGCCGTATACATCCCATGTAAAGTTTTGGTGAGATGCATGAAAAGCTCCTGGCCAAGAACATACTTCTTTATCTTTGGCGAAATGGAAGCTTGAGAAATGTGGGTAGTGAGGCTTGTCTTCTCTCCTACCTTAGACAGTTCTGTGCCATGCTGTCCTCCTAGTCTGCTATTGGTTGCTGGTTGGTTGGAGGTAGTTGCTTGAGGCAGTTTTTTCCCTTCTGAGCTTTCCAGCTCTCAGGGGTACTCTTGGAGTTGAACTGCTATGACTTTGGGGCCCAGATTCAGGGAGTTGGGAGGGAAATGTTTTTGCTTCTAAAGTGGCTCCTTTTAGCTGGTGTGCTTGGCTCTTACTCAGTTGGAATAGTCTATTGAGTTATCAGGCACTGGGATGCACCCACTTAGTTACAGGTCTCATCTAGAAACAGTATCTCACCTTTTCCAGTCAGTTTGAAGTTTGCCCTATATTGCCAGTTTATTGCCCATTTAAATTTTGTCCTTTGAATTCTGGGTATGGTGCAGTTGAACTAGCCTCTAGCTTTGATCTCATGTGGTACTACTGAAATGACATTTTGGTTTAGGTAGAACAATTTTTCATTTTAGGGCTTGAAATACTAGCATCAGAGTACTTTTTTTAACTCTTCAGCTTTGTAATCTTGTAGCCAAGTAACTTTCCTTAGGAATCTAGAATCCTGTTTCAAAGTTGTGCCCTAAAAGGGGGCCGTAGATTGTTTTTTAAATCTGGTTGTTTAAAAAATAAACAAATCTGATTGTAATACATTGTTTAACACTCCCCAAAGCAATTATCAAAGGCCAATAGGGAGGAACTTGAAAAGATAAGAGTAAGAGAGGGGCAGGGCAGCCTAGTATTGTTAAATGGGATCAACAATCTAGTAACAAATTTTAACTGAAACAGTGTCTCCATTTAAATGAGATTTGATTACATAACAATTTTGATACATTGGATCCTTTTAAATAGAGCCTTTCCATTTTTTTTTTTAAAGATTTTATTTATTTATTTGACAGAGATCACAAGTAGGCAGAGAGGCCGGCAGAGAGAGGGGGGGGAAGCAGGCTCCCTGCTGAGCAGAGAGTCCAATGCGGGGCTTGATCCCAGGGCCCTGAGATCATGACGGGAGCTGAAGGCAGAGGCTTCAACCCACTGAGCCACCCAGGCGCCCCTAAATCGAGCCTTTTTTTTTTTTTTAAAGATTTAATTTATTTATTTGATAGAGATCGCAAGTAGGCAGAGAGGCTGGCAGAGAGAGAGGGGGAAGCAGGCTCCTTGCTGAGCAGAGAGCCCGATGTGGGGCTTGATCCCAGGACCCTGAGATCATGACCTGAGCTGAAGGCAGAGGCTTTAACCCACTGAGCCACCCAGGCACCCCAAGCCTTTTCTATTTGTATTCCTGTTCACTTAAAGAACCTACTAGAGGCAGACTCCAGCTGTGAGGTCTTAATGCTTCTTCAGGATTTCTACACCTTTTACTGTTTCAGCACTGACATTCCCAGCATTTTTTTTTCTTTCTCAAGTTTTATTTAAATTCCAGTCAGCTAACATATGGTGTGATATTAGTTTCAGGTGTAGAACTTAGTGATTCATCACTTATTTACAACACCCAGTGTTCATCACAACAAGTGCCCTGCCTCCTTAATATTCATCACTCACTTACCCATCCGACATTCCCAGCATTGAATTCTCATTACATTTTATGTTCTTACTGTATCTCTTCAGATTCCTGTCTGACCAAAGTGACTTCAGAAAGGAAGGAAGATGGCTTCTGAATCTGAAACTCTGAATCCCAGTGCTCGGATAATGACCTTTTACCCAACCATGGAGGAGTTCCGGAACTTCAGCCGATATATGGCCTACATTGAATCGCAAGGAGCTCATCGGGCTGGGCTGGCCAAGGTGAGGGTGGGTCGGGTGGGTCTACATGGCTTTTGTGACTGGGTAGCAGGAATTTTTCCTAAAGGGGGAATGAAAGCCAGGCAGGGTGCTGAGCGTATATACTGTCCTATTTGCAAGTTAATTCCTTTCGTTAACATCTGAAGCATCTTTTACTTAGGAGGAGAGCTGGTTGTCAGTCTTTTTTTTTTTTTAATTTATTTGACAGAGAGAGATCACAAGTAGGCAGAGAAGCAGGGAGAGAGAGGGGGAAGCAGGCTCCCCGCTGAGCAGAGAGCCTGACTCAGGGCTCGATCCCAGGACCCTGAGATTAGGACCTAAGCCAAAGGCAGAGGCCCCAAACCACTGAGCCACCCAGACGCCCCTGCTTGTCAGTCTTTAAAGGGAGGTAAAGAGCCAGGGTCCCAGGTCCAGCTGCTCTGCTGCTTCCATCCTCATGGTGGAGATGGGTGCCTTCGTGTTTTTTATCTGTCTCATACCTTTCACCTTCCCTTGTTCTCATTTCAGACTCATCCAGCAGTCTAAGAGCAGGTTGGTTCTTCACGTGCACTTTCTGTTAGATTAAGAGAGAATCAACTCTTCAGTGTTCTCTCTTGGTGTCCAGATAAACTACTGAGCTGAGAATGAGTTTTACTTATCTTTGGTCATTGCAACGAGGCAGCTAGTTGGTGGCCAGACTAGATCAGGGTTAGCACAACAGTGTGAATTGCTATGTTAAATCAGAGTCACTTTATAGTAAAATCGACTGGTTGGATAGCAGCCTACCCGCATCCTGGACTGAGACCAGCTTGCCAGGTTTCTTATCTCTTTGTTTCTTGTGTTCCCTACAGGTCGTTCCTCCAAAGGAGTGGAAGCCACGAGCATCCTATGATGATATTGATGATCTTGTCATTCCTGCGCCCATCCAGCAGCTGGTGACGGGGCAGTCTGGTCTCTTCACTCAGTACAACATACAGAAGAAAGCCATGACTGTTCGCGAGTTCCGCAAGATAGCCAATAGTGATAAGTGAGTGAAAATCTGCCCCTTCCTATCCACCATAGCATCTAGGAGTTAATGTCTCATCCTGATAGCTGTCTCCTAACACTGCTGCTGTGCCGCTGCTGTGCCACTGGAGGACGTTGTCCTCAGCCCTAGCTCTGTCTCCCCTTCTGCTCTTTTTATGGAAGTGTCCTTACTATTCTCAGTATTGTGTCACATTGTAAATGCATCCATATTCTTACCTAAAGTAGACCCACTGTTCTCCCATCAGAAGCGGCATCATTCTCTGACCTTTGTAAGCTGCAGAATTGCAAAAGAGAAAGTTGGGAGTTGGTTCAAAAGGAGTTTTTGCCAGATGTGTTGATAACACTTGCTAATTGAAAGGTGGCCCTAGTGGTTTCTTCTCTTCCTTCTGGGTCCTTCTGTCTTTTATAATGCTCAAACTTCTCACCACCTGTCCAGCCGCTGTCTCCTTCCCGTTTGGACACAACAAAGTGTGAATAAACTGCCGTGCTGGTTGTTATTTTCTTTGCCTCCGATCTTCTTCATCCGTACATTCTTATCTCTCTTTGTGTAGGCCCTCTGTTTTCTGTGGTTTCTTCTCTATTGTTTTTCATATTTAGCTTTCATTCGATCTCACATTTACAGAAAATGATTTTGTGGTTCCTTCTTGAGCCCTTGACTGCTCCTTCTTACTTCTCTTTCTTGGACTTTCTCTCTTCCCATGTTGCTCCTTAATTTTGAGTGTCCGCAAGAGATTCCTTCCTTTTTTCCTTGCTTTTTTTTCCTGTGCCCTTTTGACCCATACATGTTTGGATTTTAGCCAGTCAGCTATATTAGATTGTGTCTTTGCTGTGAACGAGCCCAGAGCTGGATGTGCGTCTTGCCAGTCTTCACACTTCTGGGGGCACGCCTTCGTGGCTTCACAGTTGCTGTCTCTCACATCAGATCTTGTTCTGCTGCTGTGCTTTCCACCTTTCCTTTGACTTTATCCCAATTCAAAATGTGGTTTTCTAGTTCTATTGACAGCTTCATTCTTTGAATATCTGTATCGCTGACCAACCTGCTGTCTAAAGAGTGAATTTATGTAAGAACATGTTGAAGAAGTATGATGAGCTCTGCAGATGAAAGGCTATGCCATCCTTTATGTCTGGTTTTTAGCTGTGCGCTGGGGCCAGGATTGCCTGCCTTCTGGCTCACGTGGGGCTCTGCCAGAGGCCTCAGCCTCTTGTGTCTGGTTTCTCCTGTCAACGTACAGGAAGCCTTTTATTTCGGGATACTTCTTTTTCAATTAGCCAGTTTTGTGTCTTTCCCCTTCATCTGAAATGCAACAAAATCTTACCGTTGGTTTCTGTGTGCGTGGTCAGCCAGCTTTAAGAAAACCCAGCAGGTAAAAATCTGAATTTATAAAGCAGATCAGTTGGAGGTGGAAGAGTTACTTATATTTCAAAGGGAATTTAAAAGTCCTAAACGTCATTATTCAATAGGTTGACATTAAAATGTAAGGCCGTATTTAAAGTAAGATTTTTTCCCATTCAGTCCATTGTCACCACACAGTTTGTTTTGGGTCTTCGCTTCCACTCTATCCCTTCATAATGTTTTTTTGCCATTTGTGTTATAATGTGCATTTTCAGATATCTATTCAGTTTACACATTCTTTTTTTAAATTTCTGTGTAATTATTTTTGAGTGGTTTGAATTTTTAAAAGATTTTTTTGGAGTAAATTCTTAGGTGATAATTGAACTGAAGAGTAGATATATTTAATGCTTTTAAATATATGTGTGAGTACGCATATAAAAATATATTTTTTCCTTTTTTAAAAAGCATCTTATTTTTTAAAAATTTTACTTATTAGAGAGAAAGCGTGCACGCACATACATGTCTGCATGTGCACACAAGCACGGGGAGCAGCAGGCAGAGGGAGAGGAAGAGGCAGACTCCTTGAGGAACAGAGAGCCTGATTGGAGCTTGATCCCAGGACCCTGGGATCATGACCTGAGCTGAAGGCAGACACCTAACTGACTGAGCCATCCAGGTGCCCAAAATACTTAAGAAAATAAGGGCGCTTGGGTGGCTCAGTGGGTTAAGCCTCTGCCTTTTGCTCAGGTCATGATCTCAGGGTTCTGGGATTGAGCCCCACTTGGGGGCGGGGCTCTCTGCTCAGCAGGGAGCCTGCTTCCCCCTCTCCCCTCCCTCTGCCTGCCTCTCTGCCTACTTGTGATCTCTTTCTTTCTGTCAGATAAATAAATAAAAAATATTAAAAAAATTAAAATACTTTTTAAGAAAATAATAAAACAATAGTTTGTTTTGAGGTGTGATTATTTGTTGAGTTAATCATTGCATAGGATGCTGAAAGTGTTACATATTGTTCTGAAACGTCCCTAGAACAGGGGATTGTGTCTTGTGCTGTTCATAATGCCTAAAGAATTTAGTCCTGGTAAGTGGTTAATACTTTGTTTACTTTTGAAAGGTACTGTACTCCACGCTATAGTGAGTTTGAAGAACTTGAACGGAAATACTGGAAAAATCTCACATTCAATCCCCCAATATATGGTGCAGATGTGAATGGCACTCTCTATGAAAAGGTGAGACTCGCTGGAAACGTCATCGGTCTTGTGATCTAATACCATTTTTATCTGCCCAGGATATAGCTGGCACCTAAAAGCTGCTTGCTGAATGAGTGGTTGCACAAAGTAACCATCCCCCACCGTCTAATGGGCTGTGCTCACTTAATTGTGGGTATTTTTGCATGTGACTGAATTTTATTTCTCCCACTCTACATGTGAATTGGGTGATGTGGTGTTCTTTGCAAGGGCTGTTAGAATAGTCTGTGGGTGGTAGCTGATAAGTTCTTGAAAGGGTGGGATCACAGTTAATGAAAATGTTGAGGGAGAGGCAGTGTGGTTCCTGCAGAAAAAAGATCACTGACTAATCTAGTGAAAGGGGTGGATATTTAAAAAGAGAAACATATTTAGATTTTCAGAACCCTCAGACGAGATTTTTTTTTTTTAAGATTTTATTTATTTGACACAGAGAGTGACTGAGAGAGGGAATACAAGTAGGGGTTAGAGGGAGTGGGAGAGGGAAAAACAGGCTTCCCACTGGGTAGGGAGCCCGATGTGGGGCTCAGTCTGGGCTCGATCCCAAGACCCTGGGATCATGACCTGAGCTGAAGGCAGATGCTTAACAACTGAGCCACCCAGGCGTCCCCCCGCAAACAAGATTCTTTAGCAGAAGCTATTATAACAAAATTCATTGGATTGGGGTGTAATGTTTTTTGGCATAAAGAACAGCCTTAGATAACAGTCTAAGGAAGGAAGGAATATTTGGGATGGTTTTTGGATGATTAAAAAAATCTGTAGGGTATTACAGGGATTATCGCTCAGATTAATGTTTTTGTAAATTATTGGAAGGAAGGGATTTAAATAGATATCAAGTTTGTTGATGACAATTTTTTGAGCGATGGAAAGTGAAACTTACAGACGTAAATGGCAGGAAGATACTATAAAGCACTGGGATGGGAAGGTACAAAAGTCAGGCACAATAATCCAGAATGGATTTATGAGAGGTGGGCTCCTAGCAGACCATTACAATTTAGGAAAAGGATTTGGGTGACACTGTAGACACTGCCCAGTAGAAATTGGGGTCAAAGAGTCACAAATTGGGATAAGTAATTCCCATGTTGTATTTTTGGTAGCTTAAGAGTTCTTTCCTATTTTGATGTAAGTTTCTTTAGCTTCAGATCAGACTTCCTCCAGGGGTTGAGAACAGTAGGCTGGCTGTTCCCTCTTGATTCATCTTTCATATCCTGGTTTCCTTTACCAAGTGCTATTTGCCCTGTGGAGGTCTAATGCCATCCATTCCAGCAGTGGCCGTGGAGTGAGTGAAGGGGGCTGTGGTTTTTGGGTCCAGGCTGTTTCCACATTATTCCACATCCTCATTAGAGGTGACAGGTCACCTGTGACCTCTTCTCTGATTTCTAGGTTAAGAGCCTTAGGGTCACCTGCGTGGCTCAGTGGGTAAAAGCCTCTGCCTTCGGCTCAGGGCATGATCTCAGGGTCCTGGGATAGAGCCCTGCGTCGGGCTCTCTGCTCAGCGGGGAGCCTGCTTCCCCCCCTCTCTCTCTGCCTGTCTCTCTGCCTACTTGTAATCTCTCTTTCTGTCAAATAAATAAAAATCTTAAAAAAAAAAAAAGAGCCTTAGTTTATATTTACTATAATTGCCCTCAATTGTGATTTTCACTTGAACTTAGCCAAAAGACCGAGAAGCAATCTCAACTGTGATTTTCTTTGCAGCATGTGGATGAGTGGAATATTGGCCGGCTGAAAACAATCCTGGACTTGGTGGAGAAGGAGAGTGGGATCACCATCGAGGGCGTGAACACCCCGTACCTGTACTTTGGCATGTGGAAGACCTCCTTCGCCTGGCACACCGAAGACATGGACCTATACAGCATCAACTACTTGCACTTCGGAGAGCCCAAGTCCTGGTAAAGCCGGGCTGCCCTTGGCGCTGGGGCTTCTCGGGCCAGCGCAGGCCTCTCCGCTCTCGTGTGCCTATGGGGTACCTCGGGATCTGGTTAGAAAGCAGATTCTGCTTCAGGAAGCCTGTCCTGGGACTGGCATTTGACGTCGTCACCAGGTGTTTCAGTGAGTAGGTGCTATGGGAGCCTGGTGGTCAGACCCCTCTTTGAAGAGCAGGGCTCTAGAGGGCGAGGTGTTTACTGCCCCTGTGTGAAAAGCTAAGTTGGCTGAGTTACTGAGAGCCACAGAGGCTCTTCCAGGCTCTCCCACTGTGGTTTCTTTTTCTGAACAGGCCTGAGGCATTTCTTGGAGGCAGGCTTCTAAGACTGGAGTCACTCCTTCAAGTGATAGAAAGCTTTCTTTTTCTCATGGAAGAAATACTTGGTGAGCAGCAGTGTGTGCTTACCCTGAGAGGGGATGCAAGGCTTCTCAGCATAAGTTCCCGCTCTCCGGGATGTTCTCAGTCTAGTTGGGGAGACATAGATCTGTTCTCTCCTCTCTGCCTGTGCTGACCCATCTCTCGGTCCCAGCATTTTAGTGAAGGTGCCTTGTTGGACAGCAGTGACCAAGACAGATGAGTTATCTACTCTCACAGATAGGAGACTGGTCAAGAGACTGAACGTGTGAGGAAATAATAATACACTGAAAGAGTTCTGAGGGGCGCTCTAGGTCCGCTTAGGAAGGGTACATGAACATGGGGTGGGGATTGGAAAAGGCTTTCATGGAAGAGATGACAGCGAAGCTGAGACCTAACAGGAGGAAGCCTAGCTGACTGGGAAGGTGGCGGGTTTGGGACAGGGAAGACTGAGGAAAGTGTGTGTCCAGGTGGTTTGAACAACACATATAGGGAGCCTTACATTGAGAGAGAGCATGATGTCTTCACGAACTCTAGAGGAAGTCCATTGTGGTTTGGGTGCCTCGTATGAGGAGAGAAGAGTGAGGAGGCTGGCAGGGAGACCGTGGGCCAGGTCACAAGGAGTCGTGGAAACTATGCATTTTCATTTCCTTTGTCAGCATCCTTAGCCACCTCCTTTTCTTTTTTCAGATGCTTTCTAGTTTCTAATCTTGGTGAGGGCACCTTCTGATTGCTCACCCCCTGATTGCTGTCACATTTCCTTTCTTAGATGGCTGGACTTCTGGAATCTGTACATGTTGCTTTTGTGCCTTTTGCCTTTTTACTCCTGAATTCCCTGAGGTTGGATTTTCATTCTTCTGGAGAGAGAAGACTTTGTAGTTATTACACATGCCCTTTAGGTCATTATAAGAGGGACCCCCAGAGACTTCTGGGCAAGGTTGCCTGATGGATCCCAAGGTCCTTTGGGTAACCAACATTTTCTGCTACTCCCCATCTGTTTATTTCATAATGAAATTATTTGGGATGAGAAATTTCTGTTGGGGAATAATCTTTAGAATCGATTATAGTGGGTAAAATAGACTTATTGTGAGTTTCAGAATATAAAGTTTTAACAGTTATGCAGAAATCTTTATTTTATTTTTAAGATTTTATTTGTTTGACAGAGAGACACAGCGAGAGGGAACCCAAGCAGGGGGAGTGGGAGAGGGAGAAGCAGGCTTCACGCCGAGCAGGGAGCCAGATACAGGGCTCTATCCCAGCACCCCGGGATCTTGCCCTGAACCCAAGGCAGACACCTAACCACTGAGCCACGCAGGCTCCCTGTTTTGCAAAAATTTTAAGTGGTTACGTGGTTTCTTTTATTTTTTTATGAAGAGCAATTTCTTTTTTTTTTTTTTTGAAGAGCAATTTCTGTGGTGTCTCACTACCCTGCAGGGTGGAGGAGTAATTAATTAATTGGGTAATCAGTGTAGCTGTCACGGAGATGAAGAGAAAAATGGGGTCAGCCGCAGATATGGGGCCTGGCCTCTGGTATCAAATTCCATTTTCACTTCATTTTCCTTTCCTCCTCTATTCTATCCCAGTTATGCCTTTTTAGGCTGTGCCGGGAGCACTTTAATGCTATCATTTTAAAGATTTTTTTATTTTTATTTATTAGAGAGAGAGACTGAGAATGAGAGGAGAGAAGGTCAGAGGCAGAAGCAGACCTCCCGCAGAGCCGGGAGTCCGATATGGGACTCAATCCCGGTACCCCGGGATCATGGCCCGAGCCGAAGGCAGTCGCTCAACCAACTGAGCCACCCAGGCGCCCTAATGCTATCATTTTAAAAAAATGTTTATTTCTTGAACATTATAAAGGAGAGTAATGCTGATTACATACCATAAGTTCTGGCTCTTGTCTTGGTAAGTGAACAAACATGAGAGAAATAAATTCACTTGTACTTCTTTGTGGGCTCTTCCCTCCTCTACCCCCATAGCCTAATATATCATTTCTCCAGACTCCTTTCCAGTTTTTGTGTTTGGGAAGTTGAAAAATCTCGTATTTCGAGCTGTTTTGAGAAAGGGAAAGAGCCCCTTAGCTCCCTTAGTGCCGTCTGCTCAGCGTCTGATGCTTTCTGTGATTGCAGGTACTCTGTCCCCCCTGAGCACGGAAAGCGACTGGAGCGCCTTGCCAAAGGTACTGTGTCTCCTCCCTGTGCTGGGCCAGACCTCCCTGTGAGCTGCGCTCATCGCTCTAAAATGTCCCTTCTCTGTGTTCACATGCTTATGTGTCCTTTCTCAGGCCTGTGTGTAGGGGATGAGCTGGACTGCCAGATTCGTTACCCTAGCAGAGCAATTAAAGTTGGAAGCTTCCTCCATTTATCCTGGGAGGGGACTAAGTAATTCTTTCTTCCTTTTTTTTTTTTTTTTGACTGCTAAGTAAGTAATTCCTAGTTTTTGCCTCTGTTTTATCAGGCATGGGTTTATTTGACCAGAGATCATATACCCGGCATATTGGGTCTGGTTCTGTCAGAAACCCAAATGTGAAAATTCAGTTTTTGTGCTTTGGTTCTTTTAAGTGGACTTTAATAGATTTGTACTTCCAGAGAGCCTATTTTTGGAGAGCTTGGGTAGTCTGCACGGTGGATGTGTTACTAACGAAAGATGGAGGGATACAAGTTAACAGAGGAAGGTCCTAAATAGTTTGAAGGCTTTTTATAGAAACAGGGCGGCTTGGGTGATCTCAGTCTCCCAAACAGAATTTGATTACCTCCGTAACAACTTGCATGGGAGAGAGCCTAGGGGCTCACTGTAGAATCTTAGGATCGGCCTGAAGCTCGAAGTGTCTGTGGTGATTTTATCCTCCTCATCATCCGGATGAGAAGCCCAAGTGTGCGGCAACCCCAGGGTTGAAGAGCCGGTGTGGGGCAGTGTCTTAACCCGCACCCATGTTCGATGCAACAGGTTTTTTCCCTGGAAGTGCGCAAAGCTGCGAGGCTTTTCTCCGCCATAAGATGACTTTGATTTCTCCTTTAATGCTGAAGAAATACGGAATTCCCTTTGACAAGGTGAGCTGATTTTACATACAGAAGTCCTTAGTCTTACAAGGAAGCCACCCTTTTTGGTCTGTGTCACCGAAGGGCTTTAATCCGGTTCATCCCTCTGTATCAGGAGTGGGCCAGAGCTAACCTATATAGCAGTACTTTGATCTGACGATATGAAAGGTGGAGGTACTGTAGCTTCCCAGTGCCTGAGCAGAGTCCAGTCCCCTTGAATGAACAGTGTTGATTTGGAGGAAGGGTCAGTCACAGTGAGGGGGTCGGGTACGATAGGGCTTTGCATTTTATAAAGACCCCCGGTAGTTGTAGGACTTAGCCTGGGTTATTCAGCGAAGCTGTCGCAGAGCCGGAGCTCAGATGTCCAGTTGTGTAGACTTTCAGCCATTTGCTGCAGCTGCTTCTACTCTGCTCTCATTCAGGTCACTCAAGAAGCTGGCGAATTCATGATCACTTTCCCTTACGGCTACCACGCCGGCTTTAACCATGGCTTCAACTGTGCGGAGTCTACCAATTTTGCTACCCGACGGTGGATTGAATATGGCAAGCAAGCGGTGCTGGTAAGTCTGTTTGGTTTCTTCCTGTAATGCCGTGCTGAAAACATCTGGTGAGCAAATTCTTGTTAGCTACGCTGGCTGGCGATGAGAACATTCTTTGAACTGCTGGAATTCAGAAACAGGGTGACAGGAATGTGCAGAGGTGCCCCCATATTTGGTGTTCGTCTGGAATTGTAAAAAGTTTGTTCAGGTTTGGGGGACCAGTGAGGTTTCCATGCGTCTGTCGAGCTTGAAAACCACACCCGCACACATTGGCGTTTCTTGCTTTGGCCACTGTGGGATTTCTCTGAGAAGTTCGTCGGGTTGGGGAAGCCGGCGGGGCTGGACATCTGGGCGCACTCGCTCCTGTGGTCCTGGCTTGCTAGACCTCAGACGGGAGGTGGACCTCGACCTTCCTGGGTCTCAGTGCGGAGCTTCGTTGTGGTGTTTCTCTGCGCGGTCTGGTGAGGGCCTGGATGGGCGCACTCCAGTGCTGCACATTCCTCCCTGCTCTTTTCCCTGCTTCTTCTGCCTGCCCCTCCCCCCGTGCTCGAGGCTCTGCAAGGACAATTCGCCCCCAGCCTTGAATGCTAGCAGTTTGGCTTTATTTTTTTTTTTAATTTTTATTTTTTAAAGATTTTATTTATTTATATGACAGAGAGAGATCACAAGTAGGCAGAGAAGCAGGCAGAGAGAGAAGGGGAAGCAGGCTCCTTGCCGAGCAGAGAGCCCGGTGTGGGGCTCGATCCCAGGACCCTGAGATCATGACCTGAGCCAAAGGCAGAGGCTTTAACCCACTGAGCCACCTAGGCACCCCTAGCAGTTTGGCTTTAAACAGGCTTGTGTCTTTTTTTCACTTGGAGGAAGGAGATGGGATATGGGGGTCGTGTGGAAGCCGTTGAAGCGTGCTGACCAGAGCTCTCCTGGTTCCCTGGGACAGTGCTCCTGTAGGAAGGACATGGTGAAGATCTCCATGGACGTGTTTGTGAGGAAGTTCCAGCCAGAACGGTACAAACTTTGGAAAGCTGGGAAGGACAGCACGGTCATCGACCATACTCTGCCCACGCCAGAAGCAGCCGAATTCCTTAAGGAGAGTGAGCTGCCCCCAAGAGCCAGAAACGAGGAGTGTCTGGAGGAAGATGACATGGGGGGACTTGAGGATGAAGAGGAGGGTGACTTAAAGCGAAGGTAACCCGGTGGCTCCCTGGGCCCAGCTGTTTGTGGGAGGGGTACCTGGGCAGCCTCCATAAGCTGTCGAGAGGCTGTTTCGACGCAGGGTGTTTGAGCCACGGCTGAGGGAAGTTTCTTCTTGGGAAAGGCTCCAGAATCCCCAGGCATCCAGGCTCTCCCTATGGCTGTCCCCCAGGAATGACCGCAGCTGTACGTGCGCCTGTAACTGACTGGAGCGAAGGGCCCATACAAAGCATGGCTCCCTCTGAGCCAAAAGAGTCGTTGTCTCATTGCCACCTGAGACGTTTTTTATTTTTTATTTATTGTTTTAAGTAGGCTCCGTGCCCACCTCGAACTCCCCACCTTGAGATCAAGAGTCACCTGCCCTGACGACTGAGCCGTGCAGGCGCCCCGGCGTAGGGGATGTTTTTGTACAAAGGAGAATGTAGTGGCAGGAGTGAGGTTGGCCGGCGTTCTTGGGGTCTGAGCTGGAGGGTCTTGTCTTCTGGGGGAGTTTCTGTAGGGCCGCGTGGAGAAGAAAGGAGGAATATTTGTGGGGTGCCTGCTGTAGGCCGGGCGCTCCGCCAGGCCCTCGGCATACCTCATAAGTTCCCGTCCAATCTCTGAGGTGGGCGGGGATGTTCCTGTTGTCCATTGGGGGGGACACGCTGAGCTAGGCGACGTCCCTCGTCTCCCCCACAGGCCAGCGGTGGGACTGAGGCGTGAAGCAGAGCGGACAGGCTCTGGCCGTTCATTGTGGGCTCTGCGTGGATGCGGGCGGACATGTGTGGATGTGAACGTGTTTGTGGGCCCTTAAAAAGCGTGCTCTCCTTCTTGCAGCCTCGCCAAACATCGTATAGGGACAAAGAGGCACCGAGTTTGTCTGGAAATCCCGCAGGAGGTGAGTCAGAGTGAGCTCTTCCCCAAGGAGGAGCTGACTTCTGGACAGTACGACGTGACGGAGTGCCAGGCTGCCCTCGCTCCCGTGAGGCCCACCCACAGCTCCGTGCGGCAAGTCGAGGATGCCCTTCCCTTCCCAGGTTCGTTGGCTGTGACGTTTTTCCCACAGGCGTCGGGTGGTGTGCAGGGTCACAGGTGCGGAACAGTGGGCAGACGGTCTGTGCGCCGAGAGTGTAAGTGCGGCGTGAGAGTGGCTGTGAGGAGCCCTTCGGGGCGGGACGTGCTGGGCGGGCGGTAGGGGAAGTGCTGCCTCCCTCTGCCCGGCCAGGGGCCAGGAGTGCCGGAGGTCGGCGAAGTGAGGCTGACCCCAGTCTTAGGAGAGGTTGGAGTTTTCCGGGCAGGCAGAGAGTCGGGGCACCCGAAGGGGAGCAGGCAGGGGCGCCGGCATGGAGGTCTGAAACCGCGTGAGCTAGTCGGGGGGCGGGTGGTGACTTCCAGTAATTGGACTGCAGCGGTGGGAAGGGTGGAAGACAGCTGGGCTGGCAGGCGATGAGGCTGGAGAAGCAGGAATGAGACAGTGGGACGATTGGCTGCCATCTTAAGAGTTTACTCTCTTGGGGGCTCGAGGGGCTGCTTGGATTTTAAGAAGGAAGTGGTGTGGTCAGCCGCTCTACCCGTGCGGGTGGTCGTTGAGAGTGGATTTGTTAGGGGCGGCTTGGCGCCAGCTTCGCATGAGGCTTGGCGGGTCTGAACTGAGGCGGCCTTGGTGCACCTGCTGATCACTGGGCAGCACTGGAGACCGGGGCCCGCGGCCCTGGCTGCCTCTGTTCAGCACATGCTTTAGCGTAGGGTCACCAGGCCTGCTGCGCTCAGGCCTTGGTTCCCGCAGGTGACTTCTTTTTTTTTTTTTTTTTTAAAGATTTTATTTATTTATTTGACACAGAGAGAGAGAGATCACAAGTAGGCAGAGAGGCAGGCAGAGAGAGGGGGAAGCAGGCTCCCTGCTGAGCAGAGAGCTCGATCCCGGGACCCTGAGATCATGACCCGAGCCAAAGGCAGAGGCTTTAACCCACTGAGCCACCCAGGCGCCCCCCGCAGGTGACTTCTGAGGGTCTGCTGTGTGCCAGGCTGTGCTCCATCATAGACACAGAACCCTGGAGATAGGTGGCAGGCTGCCTGCACTCCACGGGATGAACCTGGAGGCCCGGTGGGGCTGAGGGTCAGCCCTGGACCACACAGTGACCCTGTAGGTGACAGAGCCCGAATCAGAAGCCACGCCGCATTCGCCGCCTGTGTTCCTCTGCGCTTTGCCCCTCAGCTTTTCACTAGCTTCAGATGTGCACAGGGAAATTGGCTCTGGCCAACGTGTGTGTGTGTGTGTGTGTGTGTGTGTGTTTCAGATTATTCTGACTCCTCCGAAGTCAAATTTGAAGAGCTTAAAAACGTCAAACTGGAAGAGGACGATGAGGAGGAAGAGGACGAACAAGAAGCAGCTGCTCTGGATCTTTCTTTGAATCCCACTTCCATAGGGGGACGCCTTGGGCTCTCAGGTTCAAAAAAGAAATCATCTTCTAGCCTGGGCTCCGGTTCTTCACGGGATTCGATTTCTTCTGATTCAGAAGCCAGTGAGCCTCTGTCCTGCCGAGCCCAAGGGCAGTCGGGAGTTCTCACTGTGCACAGCTATGCCAAAGGGGACGGCAGGGTCACCGTGGGAGAGCCCTGCACGAGGAAGAAAGGGGGCGCCACTGGAAGTATCAGTGAGCGGGAACTGGCAGAGGTAAGGGCTCTGGGCAGTGCTGCGGGGGAGGAGCTGCCTGGCTGGGATCCTGTGGAGGGGGTAGTCTCGGGGTTGGGGTGCTTGCTGCAGGTGGCCAAGATGGCAGGACCATCAGAATGGGCCTCCAGTCTGCAGTGTCAAGCAGAAAGCCAGGTGGCATTCGTTCGCTTCCAGCTTGTTCTTTGCTGGGAGTTCCTTTTTTCTTGCCCTTGTGTGACTGTTCAGAAAATCTAGCCGCCTTAACGACAGCTGCAGATCTCCGGCTGTTGGATGCACCTTCTGACCCCTCCTGGCCTTGGGGCACGAGGGTTAGAGTGGCATGGTTGCAGCCCAGATGTCTGTGGGTGGGGATGCGATGGCCTTTCTTACCTGAAAATTCAAGAGTTTTTTTCCTTAAAGATTTTATTTATTTATCAGAGAGAGAGCACAAGCGGGGCGGGGGGTGGGGGGTGGGCAGCAGGCAGAGCAGGCAGAGGGAGAAGCAGGCTCCTGGCTGAGCAAGGAGCCCAATGTGGGACTCAATCCCAGGACCCTGGGATCATGACCTGAGCCGAAGGCAGACGCTCAACCGACTGAGCCACCCAGGCGCCCCTTCTTGAAATCCTGACTGCCTGGTAGACCCCACGGGAGTTCTCCCTCTCCTCCCCCTCGTACGTTCTTCGTTTCCCAGTACAACATTATTGATAGAGCATCCTTTCGGAGACCAGGATTAATTCCCAAAGCCATGAATGTGAATGTTTGTTCAGGCTTTCTTCTAGAACCTGCTGTCACCAAAAGCTGCTGTTTTGTGTAAAAAAGGCTCTCGATGGAATGGAGTGGGACACAGCAGAGCCGTGTTGAATGCCACCAGACTCATGCCTACCCAAGGGACCTGCTGGTACTCTCCAGCCTCACAGCCTATGGGTCAAATCGTAGTCTTGAGTGGGGCTGGGGTGGGGTTGAAGTCAGTGCAGAGAACTTTCAGTTATTCCTCATTTTCTTACCTTTATCTTTGAAAAATTGGTCTTCTAGAAGTTTTTATTATGAAACGTTTTGGAAGTCTGTACAAACGGAGAACCATCCCCAGCCCCTCACGTATACTCGTTGTCTTCGGATGTCAGCATTTGGCCTGTTGGCTTCCTCTGTGTTTGGCTGAAGTACTAACCCCGAGTCCATGTTACAGTTCTTCTGGTTTCCCCGGTAATGGATGATTGTGGTCCGTTTGTCCCTTGTCTATTTTTTTTTTTTTTTAAGATTTTATTTATTTGACAGAGAGAGAGAGGTCACAAGTAGTCAGAGAGAGAGAGGGAAGCAGGCTCCCTGCTGAGCAGAGAGCCCGACGTGGGGCTCGATCGCAGGACCCTGAGATCATGACCTGAGCCGAAGGCAGAGGCTTTAACCCACTGAGCCACCCAGGCGTCCCAGTTTGTCCCTTGTCTTGAATACCCACATCACTTTCCTTTCTGCCTGCCCTCAGTCTCAGGGCTCAGTTTCTGTAGATTTCCTTTGCCACTGCACATCCCTCCTTCCATCTGGGTGGGTGCAGGCCGCTGAGCTGAGGGCCGTGTTTCCTTCTTTCTCATTGCCTCTGGTGGCTCCTGTCTGCTCTCCTGCGGCAGCTTCCACAGAGGTGGCTTTCCACCTTGGACACCAGAACCCCTTATGGTCCCTGATGCCACATCGGAGCCATTCTTCGCAAAGCTCTTGGGTCTTCATCGACCCTGCCGTCACGCTGCAGGTCACAGCAGACTCTTGAATTTTCAGGTAAGAAAGGTCATCACATCCCCACCACAGACATTCGGGCTGTCCTCGAGCAGCATGCCCCTGACTTTCTTGCCTCCGGTTGCAGTCGCAACCACGAAAGCAGCTAGCAATAGCAGGGAGTTAGTACGCGCTAAATGCTTCATCCGGGTGGTTTAGACTCTCTGTCACTGGTAAGTTAATCTCACCACAGAGGCAAGTTGTGTGTGTGTGGTTGGTGGGAGGAGCCAACAAATAACACTCCCCTTGAGGCGCCTGGTGGCTCAGTCGTTAAGTGTCTGCCTTCGGCTCAGGTCATGGTACCAGGGTCCTGGGATCGAGCCCCGCGTCGGGCTCCCTGCTCATAGGGAACTCTGCTTCTCCCTCTCCCCCTGCTTGTGTTCCCTCTCTCGCTGCCTCTCTCTCTCTCTCTGTCAAATAAATAGATAAAATCTTAAAAAAAAGAAATAGCACCCATCTTTTTTCCTCCCAGGTTAGGAACTGGGTAAGGAATGGATACAGGAGTCGGGCATATGGAGCTCAGAATGTTGCTTCATTACCAGTTAAAATGATTGAAGAGAGTGGCTTTTAACCTATGGCCGGATGGTTCTGCTGCTCATCTAACCTCAGTGAGACAGGCTACCCGCCTGGTCAGCAGGCAGCCCTGGAGGACGCAGGCTTCTCATAGCGGCTGAACGTTTTCCACTGGCCTTTCGTGTGTGATGGACATAGGCCTGAGTGCACCCCCTCCGCCAAAGGCAAATCCTGGTGAAGTGAAGCTAAGGTCCAAGGGCTGGGGAGAAAAGCCGGGAAACCCTCCTTGTGGAAATCCGCCAGGAGAAGGAAGTCTGACCTGCCTCTTATTCCTGCTCCAAGACCACCAGTGCCTTCCTAATGCCTTTTATATGTGTGTGTGGCCTTCTTAGCTGTGGTCTGATGGTAATACCATTCTCCATTGCCTCGCCACCTGGCCCCCCTGCCCCCACCCTCCTGGTTACGCTGCCGTCTTTTTTTTTTTTTATTCGAGAGAGGGGGAGAGAGAGAGAGAGAGCATGAGTATAGAGGGGAGGAGCAGAGAGAGGGACAGGCAGACTCCTCGCTGAGTGTGGAGCCTGATGCTGGGCTCGATCCCAGGACTCCTAAGATCATGATTGGAGCCAAAGTCAGACACTCAACCAACAAGCTGCCCAGGCGCCCCTGCGCTGCCGTCTTTGAACTACTTAACATTCTCTAAAAGTAACTGGGTCGCTCTGCCTCTTTGCTTTAAAACTCCGTAATCACATACAGCGTGCCTACTCGGGGCTAGGATTGTGCCTTCAGGGGGCTCATAGTCTAGATGTGAGTGAATAAATCCACTCCTTCGGGATAAGTGTTGTAGTCCAAATGGACGAATTAGCAGCTCAGCCGGGGGTTGGGGTGAAGGAGTATGGGGAGACTGCAGAGAAGCAGGTATTGTTAAGTAGGCTGAAGATTTGCAAGAGTGTGCGCGGTGTCCGGAGGGAAACGGCGAAGGGAATCCAGGAGGGGCGTGTCTTCTAAACGGTGATGGTCACACGTGCCGAGGTCAAAGCGCGTGCAGAGTTTTGTTGGTCGCAGGCATATGGGTCTGGAGAGGGCCTCGGGAAGGGCTGCGGAGGGTCTGCCTGTGCACCATGAAGCAGTTTGACTTTGGAAGGTTCACTGCCACGTGTTTCTGGAGATTGAAAGGTTCCAGAATAACATTTTTAAACGCACAAAGATGCATGTGGAATAATAAAGTGAACCCACAGATGCTCCTCCCCTGGGCCTGACGTTTGCTTCACCTCTCTTTTTGTCATTTGAAGCACTTCTATTGTATTTGTTTTTTTACATTTTAGGTCGATTTGTTTTTAACTGTGCTAAAGTATACGTGACGTAAAATCTGTCATCAGCCGCTTTTTCATGTGCAGTTCAGCGGCCTCCCGTGCCTTCCTGTGTATCGTGTGGCCGTCCCCAGGCTACCAGTGGGTTGGAGGTGGGAGGGAGTCCTCGGGCCCCGGCTGTCCTGGAAGAGTTCTTTTGTTTATTGGAGCCCAGCCGTTTTCAAAAGTCCCTACGCCCAGAAAGCTTTCGTTGCTTGCCATCTGCGTGTCTTCCCACCTCGGACACCTGCAGACCTTGGCTCCCTTTTTATGGCAGCCCGTCCTCCTCTCCGCACGGTCGTCCTAGGTGGGGGAAGGCAAACTGCCAGGAGCCAGGCCCTGTGCCACACCAGCCTGGTGTCTTCACGCACCAGCACGGTCCTGGGACTTGAGCCCATGAGCCTCTGTAGACATGGAAGGAATGAATGGAAGTTTAGTTTTAATAGGAAGCTGACATCAGGATTGATCGATTGGGTTGGAATGGGGGACTGACAGTCAAGGCTCGGGGCAGAAGCTGAACCGCTTTACTTACCCTTGGAGAGGTCTAATG
The DNA here is from genome assembly GCA_028533885.1 of Nasua narica. Taxonomy (NCBI): domain Eukaryota; kingdom Metazoa; phylum Chordata; class Mammalia; order Carnivora; family Procyonidae; genus Nasua; species Nasua narica. The sequence goes on from CM052798.1 coordinate 30,118,754, forward strand.
GCATTGTATCTATATTTGGAAATAGCTAGGTTTTGGAGAGCACCCTTGTGGCCCTCCTGCCCCCGCTCTAAGCATCCCCCACGCTGTAATTCAGGCCTCTTGCTGTTCAGTTTGTGTGCTGCTCTATGTCAGGGGCCTTGGTAAAAACACCCAGGTTGACTGGCTGTTGAAGCACCGAAGCTACAATCGTGTGTCTGTTGTAACATTTCTCGTTAGTTGAAGCTACTTTGAAAAAGTTCTCCAAACAAGGAGCAGTTGGTTCTTCTCTGTTCGGGGCGAGCCCCATTAAGGACATTGACCTTGAACTGGTGCCTGATAGAAAAGGGGCAACAGAGAACTCAGGAGCCTGAGCTCTAGCTCTCTTGCAGGCAGGGGCCTGGGAGACCCTACCCGCTGTCACACGCCATCCTCACAGAGAGCCCGGGGTGCGGGCAGATTTCACCGCTCCCACTTAACGAGTGGGACGCTGCTTGCCTGGGCTCACACAGCTGGTCGCTAGAGCTGGGGTTGGAACCCAGGCCTTGCTGCTATGAACTGGAGGAATTTAGAAGTTGGAGTGCATCTCGGGGAGGAAGGCCTCGTGGAGACCACGTAGCAGGAGGAGTAGTTAGACCAGAAGATAAGAACATGTGGAAAGGTACTGAACTATTTGAATAGATGTGACGCCTTCGGTCAGCGGCAACGGGACGGTAGTGGACAGGGCAGAGACCTGAGACTTGCACACCAAGGCCACCTCTGGCTGGGCCACGAGCTCCTCGAGGCAGGGGATCGTGTGTCGCCGATGTCTGCGTTGGCATGGCCCCAAGCACAGGATGCTGGGCGCACGCGCTGGCGTGCAGGAGGCACTCGGAACGAACAGGGCTGGAGGCTGGCATCTTCTTTCCCAGAGCTGCCTCCTGGTGTTCTTGGTCTTGGCCGCTCTACTTCCTCCAGCACTTGGACCTTCTACATGATCTGTCTCTTCTACCCCATGCTCACTTCCTATTGCTGCTTTTTACAAGTTCCCACAGAGTCTGAGACTCCTCAGGAGTCTGACGTGAGCCTCGTTATGCTGAAGGCAAGGTGTCAGCAGGGCTGTGTACCTTCTGGAGGCTCCAGGGACGCCTTGCCCTGCCCGGCTTCTTCAGGCTGCTCACATCTCTTGGCCCGCGGCCTTTTTCTTCCATCAGCCGTGTCTTGCTCACGTCACATCGCTCAGACGCTGAGTCTTCTGCCTCCATCTTCATTATTAAGCACTGTTTGATTACACTGCCCAGAGATTCTAGGATAATCTCACTATTTTATCCGCCGAGTAAACTCCATAACGTTTTGTCCTGTCGACATAGCACTCATTCACAGGGATTAGACTGCGCGTCTCTGGGGACCGTTACTCTGTCTGCCACAGGCTTAGTATCTCTCTTCTCACAGGTCCTTCACCCTCTGCCTGGAAAACCATACGCAGGGGCACCTGGGTGGCTCAGTGGTTAAATGTCTGCCTTCTGCTCAGGTCATGATCCCAGGATCGAGTCCCACATCGGGTCCCCTGCTCAGCATGGAGCCAGCTTCTCCCTCTCCAGCTCTCCTGTGCTTGTGTTCCCTCTCTCACTGTCTCTCTCTGTCATAAATAAATAAAAATCTTAAAAAAAAAAAATCACATGCAATTCCCTTTCTCAAATACAATTGGAGGGAATTCCTTATGATCTCGTTTCTTCCCTTAATCTTCTCAAGAAAAGTTTCGGATGCATTCATTCCTTAGTTTCTAACTTCTGTCTGCTGGAACTTATCTCAGAAAAGTCCTGACACCTCCCAGTTGCTGCGCCCTTTGGCCCCTTCCTGCTCAGCTCTTTGGCATCCCTTGGCACTGCAGCATTCCCCTCCTTGCTTTCTGTATTCCTCTTGTACTCTTTGTGGCTGGATCTCTTTCTTTTTCCTTTCTTCTCCTCTCCTTCCCTCCTCTCCCCTCTCCTTTCGATTTTATTTATTTGAGAGAGAGCAAGAGCAGGGATCACAGGGAAAAGCAGGCTCCCCCCGAGCCAGAAGCCTAATGTGGGGCTCGATCCCAGGACCCCAAGATCATCACCTGAGCTAAAGGCAGACACTTAATCAACTGAGCCACCCAGGCGTCCCCGGATCTCCCTTTTCTCTTCCTCCTCCTATTCTGGAAGGCTTGTTCTCCATTCAGTTTATCTTCCACTGGTAACATCCACTCCCATGATTTCAATTCTGAACCTGATGCTGAGCATCCCTAAATCTATAGCTCTTGCTCTCACTTGCTTTCTGAACACTCAGGCTAATTTCTTCTTGTTCCTCTGGGTGTTTACAGAGAAACAGGGTGGGTGGTAGTGCCTATCATGTTTAACTTGACTTGTTACTCCTCCCCCTTCATCTCCTGAATTCTCTTAAGTCTCTTTCACCTTGGTGATCCAGCCTGAAAATTCTGTCATTTCTGGTTCCTTTAATTTTTCTTAGTCTGGTCTGTGCCACTGCCACATCCCAAATTTAGGCCTATTATCTAGGTGGTCTTCAGAGGCAGAATGTAAGATTATTGGGATGCAGAAATAATGGCACTTGATTTATTTATTATTATTATTATTTTGAGTACACTATGCCTCCCCTGCGGCTCAGACTCACAACCCTAAGATCAAGAGTCATATGCTCTACTGACTTAGCCATCCAGGCTCCTCATTGGAATTTTATTTTTATCTTTATCTTTTTTGGTCTATTTTAAAAAATTAAGATTTATTGGGGCTCTCAGGTGGCTCAGTCAGTTAAGCATCTGTCTTTGGCTCAGGTCACGATTCCAGAGTCCTGGGACAGAGCCCCACATCGGGCTCCCTGCTCAGTGGGGAGCCTGGTTCTCTCTCTCCCTCTGCCTGTTGCTCTCCCTGCTTGTGTGATCGTGTTCTCTGCCAAATACATAAATAAAATGTATTTATTTGGGACTGAGCACACGTGTGGATGGGGGTGAGGGGAGGGAATTAGGGGCAGAGGGAGAGAGTATCTTTTTTTGGGGGGGTGAGTATCTTAAGTAGGCCCTGTGCTGAGTGCAGAGCTGGATGCAAGGCTCGATCAATACAAGGCTCAATCTCATTTCCCTGATACCACCACCTGAGCAAAAACCAGTATTTGAATGCTTAACTAATTGCACTACCCAGGCGCCTTTATAGTCTGTTCTTGTTTCAAAATGTGCTTAAGCATATTGGTATATGTAATTTGTTAGTAAGTGTACATATGGTGGGAGCGCATGCCCCTAAAATTTTTTTTTCCGTGGTAGCACTGTGAAATAAATTTGATGAGTCTAGTTTTCCAGTTTGTTTCAGGCAAAGAACACTTTTTTTTTTAAAGATTTTATTTATTTATTTGACAGAGATCACAAGTAGGCAGAGAGGCAGGCCGAGAGAGAGGGGGAAGCAGGCTCCCTGCTGAGCAGAGAGGCCGATGTGGGGCTGGATCCCAGGACCCTGAGACCATGATCTGAGCCAAGGGCAGAGGCTTTAACCCACTGAGCCATCCAGGCACCCCAAGAACACTTTCTTTAAGTGAAGTCTTACTCATTTAAAAAGTATAAATCCCATGTCTGGGTGGCTCAGTTGTTAAAGTGTCTGCCTTCAGTTCAGGTCATGATCTCAAGGTCCTGGGATTGGGCTCCCTGCTCAGCGGGGAGTCTGCTTCTCTCCCTCTGCCTCTGCCCACGACTCTCTCATGTGCGTGCTTTTTCTCTCTCTCAAATAAAATCTTTAAAAAAAAGTATGAATCAAAAGCAGGGCTGTTTTGGTTGGAGGCTCTTGAGGGGCTTTTTTTTTTTTTTTTTTTAAAGATTTTATTTATATGACAGAAAGAGAGTGCTCAAGCAAGGGGGATGGCAGAGGGAGAGGGACAAGCAGACTCCACCAAGCCGGAAGCCTGATGCAGGGCTTGATCCCAGGACCAGGGATTACAACCTGAGCCAAAGGTGGACGCTTAACAAATGAACCACCCAGGCGCCCCGAGGACTCTTCTTGATGTGCACTTTGGAAATTGCTGGTTTAGCCTGGTTTAACCGACTGAGCACCTAGGTGTCCCTGAATTAGTATTTTGGGGGGGGGGGTAAATACCCAGTAGTGTGATTACTGGGTTGTAAGGTAATTCTATTTTTAGTTTTTTGAGGAACTGCCATACTGATTTCCACAGTGGCTGCACCAGTTGTATTCCCATCAACAGTGCAAAAGGGTTCCTTTTTCTTCACATCCTCATCAATACCTATTTCTTGTGTTACTAATTTTTGCCATCCTTGACAGGTGTGATGTATTTCCCTGATGATGAGTGATGTTGAGCATCTTTTCATGTGTTTGTTGGCCATTTGGATGTTTTCTTTAGAGAAATGTTTGTTCTCGTGTCTTCTCATTTTAATTGGATTATTTGGTTTTTGGATGTTGAGTCATAGGAGATCTTTATATATTTCTTATAGTAATCCTTTATCGGATGTTATTTGCAAGTATCTTCGATTCCACAGGCTGCATTTTGGTTTTGTTGATTGTTTCCTTTGTTGTGCAGAAGCCTTTTATTTTGATGTAATCCCAATTGTTTATTTTTGTTTCCCTTGCCTCAGGAGACATATCTAGAAAAAAGTTGTGGCCAATGTCAGAGAAATTACTGCCTGTGCTCCTTTCTAGAATTTTTATGGTTTCAGGTCTCGCATTTAGGTCTTTAATCCGTTTTGAATTAATTTTTGTGTTTGATGTAAGAAAGTGGTCCAGTTTCATTCTTTTGCATGTAGCTGTCCAGTTTTCCCAACACCATTTGTTGAAGAGACTGTCTTTTCCCCATGGCATATTCTTACTTTATTAATTAGTTAAATATTAGTTGACTATGTAGTTACTTCTGGATTTTCTGTTCCATTCATCTGTGAGTCTATTTATGTGCCATTGGCATTACTGTTTTGATTACAACATCTTTGTAACTTGAAGTCTGGAATTGTGATGCTTCTAGCTTTGCTTTTCTTTTTCAAAATTATTTCGGCTATTAGGAGTCTTTTGTGGTTCTATTCAAATTTTAGGATTGTTCTAGTTCTGTGAAAAATGCTCTTGCTATTTTGATAGATTGCATTAACTATGTAGATTGCTTTGGGTAGTGTATTTTAACAGTATTTGTTCTTCCAATTCATAAGCATGGAACGCCTTTCCTTTTCTCTGTGTTGCCTTTGATTTTTTTCATCAGTGTTTTTAAAATTAATTTTTATTAACTTTTGTCAGTTTTTTATATTTTTCAGAGTACAGGTCTTTCACCTCTTTGATTAAGTTTATCCCTAGATATCTTATTATTTTTATTGTAATTGTAAAGAGGATTGTTTTGTTAATTTCTCTTTCTGCTGCTTCATTATTGGTATATAGAAATGCAGCAGATTTCTGTAGATTGATTTTGTATCTTGCGAACTTTACTGAATTCCTTTATCAGTTCTAGCAGTCTTTTAGTGGCGTCTTGGGTTTTCTATATATGGTATCATGTCTGCAAGTAGTGAAAATTTTACTACTTCCTTACCGATTTGGGTGCCTTTTATTTCTTGTCTGATTGCTGTGGCTGGGACTTCCGGTATTGTTGAGTAAAGTGATGAGACTGGACATCCTTGTTTTGTTCCTGACCTTAAAGGAAAGGCTCTATTTTTTTTCCACTGAGGATGTGAGCTGTGGGTTTTTCATATATGGCCTTTATTATGTTGAGGTATGTTCCCTCTAAACTTACTCTTTTGAGGATTTTTATCATGAATGGATGTTGTACTTTGTCAAACGCTTTTTCTGAGAGGATGACCAAGTTCTAAATACATTGATTGGAAAGATTAGTGATTCAGTCTTGTACATCTTAAAACATAATTGCATTTGTTCTGCTATTATCTAAATACAGCACTGGTTACATCGACTTTTGCTTTTGTAGCTAGATCAGAGTTTTAGATGTGCACTCTGTCCTGTTTCCATGAGGAAACTGAGGAATGAATAGTCTCAGCTAGAGCTGAGAGCTTGACAACGCGAAAGGAGAGACTGGCCTATTTTACTTTAGTGGGTCAGCTGTTCCTCACCCCTTCGGATGTCCTCTAGCTTTACAAGTCCGATGGCCCAGCTGCCTGGCTCTTTGTAACAGGTGCTGCTGCCCTTCTGGTCCAAGAAAAGGGGCACCTGGTTTCTCTGGGGGCTCCTGGAGACGCAGTCTCATGACTGTGAGCTTAAGGGAGGGGGCGTGGCACTCCGGTAGCGTTTATTTTTGGTACATTTGTTTCAGGCTGCTTCTGAGAGGAACAGGAGCCACATTTGTGAGGCACAAATTTTGCCCTAAAATGTTTATATAATCCTAGTTTAGATTAGTTTGCATGGTACTGTCGTTTTGGTGTTTCCAAAGACAAGTGTGTTCCGTGTTTGGTTTTGTATTTCTTTGTGTCTCTCTCTGCCTGTCCTTTCCCTTGTCTTTCATTATAAGACCAACTTCTGTTGTGTCCCTAAGTGGAGGCAAGATCAATTTGATTTCTTGTGCTTTGCCCAGGTGGCGGATGAGTACATGTTTTCCCTGGAGGAGAACAAGAAGTCCAAGGGCCGGCGTCAGCCCTTAAGCAAGCTCCCCCGCCATCACCCACTCGTGTTGCAGGATTGCGTCAGTGATGATGGTAAGTGTTGGTTTCCCTCCTCACCAGGAAGAGGAAAGTGTTTCGCCCCGTTAGGACTCACACTGACAGGACATCGGGAGGCCCAGCTGAGTGTCAGGGGTGGGCCTGTGGCTTAACTGTTCTCCCAGGTACTCCACAAAGAGGACAGTATCTTACTTGATGCCTAATTTGTTATCATATTTCTTTGTACGTTTGTGTGCTTTGGAATGTGCCTAATATAGGATGATCGCATGCGGGTTTTTCTCTTTCTCTACTAGGAGGTACAGGCTGATTTTTCTGGATAGCAATTCAGTCAATGATGCCAAGCCCAATGCTGAATGTGTAGCTACAGAGATAACTAAGATATGTCCGTGCCCTCAAAAAGCTTACAAGGTAGTGGGGCAAACTGACAGGTAAACAGATCTAAAGAAAGGAGATGTTAATTGACACAGAAGGGAGCGCGATGAGAGACTCAGAGGGCTCACTTAAAAGGCCAGGTCAGAGTGTGATGGGTGGGGCCAGAGTGAGGTGGGGGGGAGACCAAAGAGGGAGGCCTTGCTCTAGTGGGCCTTCGGGAGCCTTTGGCGGGTTTTAAGTGGCCAGGTTGACATTAGGATTGCTTCTAGTGATTGCATCTTGAGAATGGCTTTGAGGGCAACAGATGGGCTTTTTTGTCTTGGTCTCTGAGAGACAGGGAGGGTCTGAAGCAGGATGATGATGGTAAGGAAGAAGGAGGGATGTAGTGAAGGTTTTGGGAGCACAAAGTCAGTTGGATTTGGGGGTTGGGTGTAGACCTGTGAGTGTGGTAGGGATTGGAGAAGCCTGAATTCAGTGCCTCCCCGCCTTCTAGCTTTGGTTGGGATTGGAAACCTATGTTCAGTGTCTGTGGAGGATGTAGACTTGGGGCCAAGCAGAGGGGGTGTTTGATACCTTTGTAGCAAAATTATTCAGAATGGGGCACCTGGATGGCTCAGTCGGTTAAGCGTCTGACTCTTGATTTCAACTCAGGTCATGATCTCAGGGGTCATGGGATGGAGCCTTGTGCCAGGCCCTGCGCTCAGCATGGAGTCTGCTTGAGATTCCTTTCCTCTTGCTCTCCCTCTGCCCCCAACCCCTGCACTTGCTTTCTCTCTCTAAAACAAAAAATTTTTATTTTTAAGATTTTATTTCTTTATTTGACAGAGACAGAGATCACAAGTAGGCAGAGAGGCAGGCAGAGAGAGAGGGGGAAGCAGGATCCCCGGCGAGCAGAGAGCCCCGATGTGGGGCTCAATCCCAGGACCCCGAGATCACGATCTGAGCCGAAGGCAGAGGCTTTAACCCACTGAGCCACCCAGGCACCCCTCCCTTGTTCCTCTTGATTAATGTCGGGCCCTTTCTTACCCTGCCCTGTCCTTCCTGGCACCACTGGCTGGCTGGGAAGATCCAGAGTCTGACCAGCCTCTGTGCTCCGTAAGCAAGCCCCACGCTCCCTCTCTGATCTCATGCTGGTGCCCATCTCTGCTGTTTTCCTCAGTAGTAGGATTGTGATTAGCAGGTGGGGAAAGTCTCTTGAGATCCTTTAGTCAAAAGTAGGCCAGACCTTGAGTCAGAGCCCTAGGAAGTCTGTGCTCTTCCTCTGGCCCAGGTGGGGCTTGGGTTCTCCGCATAGCAGCAGCCCAGCTTCAGGATTTCCACTCTCAGTGCTGTAAAGGCTCTAAATATGGGTTGTAGACAATTGGAAAAGCAAACAAAGTTATAAAGTGGACAGAATTACCGTGCAAAGGTTACCACTTGCGTGGTTCAGTGTGTTAATCTTCCTGATATTTCTGGTCAGATATTAGATTATATTCACGTGTGTCTTTTTATAATAACATAGTTGAGATGATAACATACGGCCTCCCAACTCTTTATGATCAGTTTTAAATGTGGAAAAGTTGAAGGAAGGAAAACTCCCGTATCCGGCAGCTGCCACCACATCGCAGTGGGCGCCCTCTCCACGCACATTGTTGGTGTGCAGGCTACATGCACTCACCACCTCCTGAGAGCGGGTTGTTGTCACCAGGTCACCTGAAGCGCACTGAGAGGCACCTCCAGAGGATTCTCTCCTATACAAGTGCTATTACCACACTGGGGAAAATAAGCCATATTTCAGGATGTTCTCCCATCTTCAATCTATATTAATTTTTCCCTGCTTATCCCCAAAATGTGTTTTATAGCTTTTTTCCTTTAAACCAGTATAAACCAAACCAGCATCACCCATTTCAAAGCTTGGTTTCCTTAGTCTCTCTTAGTCTAGCATGTGCCCCCACACGCCTTACCCATTTTTTCTTAATCGAGGCATAAATACTCATGAAATACACACATCTTACTTGCACATCTCAGTGGTGTTTATATATGTAAACTGTAAAATCCCTGCAAGTTTCACTTAACATATAAGTGGGGTGATTTTTGGCCACTAACAGTTTTGTAAATAGAGCAGATGTCACTGTGTTAGTTCTTCTCTTAGGACTGGGTGGCTGTTTCTGTTTCTCCTATTCTATCTGGGTCACTCTTGTTTTGGCCCAGATAAGGAAAATTCCTGCTTTGGTTTCGGTACCATGGTTCCTGGCTGGGCCTCGTCGATGGGGCTTGTAGGGGTTGATTTTAATTGTCTGCAGTGGCCTCCCGATGTTGAAGTGTACTTCACTGAGGTCGCACACACGGCACCTGCCTGGTCTCATTAGAGTCAAGGTGACTATGATGGCCAAGTAGGTAACTGTTTACCCTGAGCCGGGATTGCCAGAAATCAACAATTGAACGGGCACCTAGTGCAAGTATGTGCCAGAGTGTTCCTTGGGCTGCTCTGCATAGATCTGTAGGGCCTCTTCAGAGGAGTTCTGTCTTGGAAGAAGTGAGGTCATTGGAGGGGTAGCTGGGGATTACCGATGCCCACACATAGCCAGATACAGTGACCCCATGGAGGGCGTCCTGTGCCATGGCTGGCACGGACCTGGTCTCCTGTCAGGTGCTGCGTACTTGGACCTTTTTTGGACTCACTTGGCAAAGGAGGCCATCCCAAATGTAACCTCTCATACTTGCCTTGCATGGGGGAGCATCTGGAGAAACACGGTGGATTAGTTTATTTTGATATTTGTTGTTCCTTTTACCAAAGACTGCCTTCAGTGACCCATAGTTTTAGAGTTATGGTGTTTTCCTACCTCCTTGACCTTGTTTTTATTGGAATCTGGTGGGCTCTGCCCGTCTCACTGATTGAAGAGAACTGGAAAGTGCGCACCTTTTTATCCCTTCCATCTTGTTTTGCCAGCACAATTTTTTGTTTCCTATTCAGCAGTGTGTCTCTTTCTTTTGGTAAGATGGCACCCAGAGAGGGTTTTCCTTCCTCAGGCAGTGCTGCAGCCGATGAGTCACGTGCTCTGCTGGCTAGAGCACTGAAGAGAGGCAGATTTGCCCTCTAGTCCAGAGGTCTGTGAGAGACCACGTAGTGAATATTTCAGGCCTTTCACTTTGTCACATGTTCGTTCTTTCTTTCTTTCTTTCTTTCTTTCTTTCTTTCTTTCTTTCTTTCTTTCTTTCTCTTTCCTTTCCTTTCCTTTCCTTTTCTCTCCTTTCCTTTCCTTTCCTTTCCTTTCCTTTCCTTTCCTTTCCTTTCCTTTCCTTTCCTTTCCTTTCCTTTCCTTTCCTTTCCTTTCCTTTTCCTTTCTTTTCCTTTCTTTCCCTTAATCTTTTAAAGATAGCAAAACAGTTTTTAGCTCCCCACGTGGATTGCATTTGTCCTTTGGGCCATTGTGTGCTAGGCCTCGGTCTAGACTCAAGGTTCTACATCCTTTGGCTGGGAAAGAAGGTTTGTTGGTCACAGTCTACTACCTCTGAGCAGAGCCGGGATGGTTGGAGATCCCTGTCCAGAAAAGGCAGCTATCACACAGATCTTGCCAGAGGGAGCTGGAAAGTTCTGACCAAGGCACATGGTGTAAAAACTTAGAAGCCTTGCCATTTCCTTGTTATTTTTTCCCTTGTTTCCCTTCAGTGCAGCTATAGAGGAAGCTCTTAAAATGTGGGGACTCAACATGCTGGCGTACTGGAGGCAGCGAGTAACATGGTTTCTGGCAAGACTGTGTCTCACTGTGCTGCTCTCGGGCATGGGATTTCAACGCTGGCAGCTGCCAGGGGAGAGGAGGGTGGACTGAACTCGGGTTCGAACCCTAACCGGAGAAGGCGCTACAGGCAGGACTGTGCAGTATCTTCCGAGTACTGAAGGAGTCTCTGGGAAATCACTTCTGCCCTTTGCCTTTCTCAGACCTGTAGGATCTGAGGTTTAGGCCAAACCCGGGACCAAGAATCCAGGCCGCGCGCATTATCTCTCGAGGCAGCGTGACCGCTGCGCGGGCCTGGTGCTGACCCGCGCTCTGCTTCCTGCCCTAGAGTCATCCGAACAGCTGACCCCTGAGGAGGAGGCTGAGGAGACAGAGGCCTGGGCCAAGCCCCTGAGTCAACTATGGCAGAACCGACCCCCGAACTTTGAGGCCGAGAAGGAATTCAATGAGACCATGGCCCAGCAGGCCCCTCACTGCGCCGTCTGTATGATCTTTCAGACCTACCATCAGGTACGCCCCCTTTGTCCTCTGTTTACTCAGGCCCAGCCGTCCAGAGGGAAGCAGGTTTAACTGCGGGTGTGTAGAGCTCGTCACTGCTGGTCTTGGGAGAGGCTGTTCTTCTAGTGTTCTCTGCCCCATCTCTGTCCTGGTCAGACTTCTCCCGGCAGACAGATAATCCAGCAGTGCGGGTTTTCACTGGAGAATGGTTTGCAGGAGGTGGGGGATGTGGCTGGGCCTTGGGGGGATGCCCTGTGGCACTCACACTGTTTGCAGAGGGATCTGTTCTTTTGTTACCATTCTCGTCGGTGATTGTTCCTTCCAGGTGGTTTTTCGTCCTGGCCAGTCTGGAGCGCGGCATTTCCTTACTGTCGTCTGCCAGCGCCTCAGTGTTGTCTTCCTTTTCCCATTGCCACAGTGGACAGGGGCGATCATCTGAAGGGATCGGGTGGTAGCGGGACGTGGAGAAGCAGTCCTCTGATGGTCATGGTGGCCTGGCTGCCCTGAGCCTGGCATGGCCCCAGATTGACGATGGCCAAAGACTGGAACGTCGGAGTGACATATTTTGGATTAGTAACTGTGCCTTTCCATTGGCAAAAAAGCAAAATGGAAGGACTTTGTGCCCCTGCCTGTGAGACAAGTGAATGGCCTGGTGGTGCGGTCAGCACACTCCCGCTGAGTGGGTCTCAGAGCTTCATGAGGGGCCTGAGCCTCGGGTTGGCATATTTTGGGCCCTGTCCTTGGAATGGTCATAGAGCTGGCAGATGTTGGCAGTCAGGCTGTTTGCCAAGGGAAGTACGTGGGCGTAGCATTCTTTCTGAAGGGACCCTGAGCCGGGAGTCCCATGTGGGCTTCCAGCCAGCTGCATGGCGGTGCTGCAGCTCAGGTGACTGGCTGCCATGGGCCCCGGGGGGACATTTGTACTGGTCCACGAGGAGCATCTGCTCTGGGTCCTGTCCCTGAGTGGGGGCCACCACGCGGTGCTGCACATCGGGGAGCCCGCAAGAACAACCTTGCTAACATCTCAGTGCGTTTTATTACCACTTGGTTTGGGAAGATGGAAATCCCAGTTGCCTCTTACCTCGCTCCCTTTCCTCACTTGTCCCCAGGGGCCTTTGTTTGATGCTGCTGTGAGAAATTGAATTTGAGTCATTAGAGGTAACTTCAATTAGCAGCTCTGGGATAATGGCTGTGCACCCGGGAGCCGTAGCCAGAGTCCTGCCAGTAAGAGAGGCAGCTTTCTGCTGACAGAGCAGGTAGAAAGCTGGGAACACAGGCGCGTGTTCTCTGAGGGATGCACTTGCTCTCTCTCCTTAGGTCGAGTTTGGAGGCCTTAGTCAGAGCTGTGGAAACACCTCAGCTCTAGCTGCCCAGAAGCAGAGGACCAAGCCATTGATTCCAGAAATGTGTTTCACCTCCACTGGCTGCAGCACGGACATCAACCTTTCTACCCCTTACCTTGAGGAGGACGGCACCAGCCTTCTGGTTTCCTGCAAGAAGTGCAGTGTCCGCGTCCACGCCAGTGAGTGCCTCGCCTATCGCCTGGGCCTCTCACTGCCCGTCTCGCCCCCTGTTGGCCTCCGCAGCCCCCACCCACCCCCAGCCTGCCAGGTGGCTCCCCAGGCCCTCAAGTGCAGAGATTGCTCTTGTGTTGTTGGGGAGTTTGCTGCTGATGGAGTTGGAGTTGCACTGACTTTGGGGTCTCCCTTGTGCTGATCACTGGGCCTCAGATACCAGGAGGTGATTAGTCTGCGCTGCTCCCTACGTGTTCAAATCAGGCAATCTACAGTCTCTGCCTTTTCGAGACTTTGGGCCATGGAGCTGTATGGGTGAACCTTGGGGCCCCAGACTCTAGAATTCTGGGGCTTTTCTGTAAGATTTGGTTGCAGCTTTTAGACTGCAACCAAATCTTACAGAAGATTTGGTTTCTTATGTAAAAGAATAGAAGGTGTACATTCTCACTTTGGCCTCTGGGTTTAATTTGCTCATCTTGGTGTCCTTGTTAGGTTGTTATGGGGTCCCCCCGGCAAAGGCTTCCGAAGACTGGATGTGCTCTCGGTGTTCGGCTAATGCCCTGGAGGAGGTGAGTGCCTCCACACTGTTGCTATCTTCCCTGTGAGACTTGGGGGTTTTTCTGGGCCAGGCTTTTTCATGTGGACTTGCTGTCTCCAGGGCCTGGTACACAGTGAGAGCAGAGAGGGCAGGTTGTGAGAATAAATCCACAGGACAGCGTGGCTGCCGCCCAGCTGTGGCAGGCCGTGAATGGGGTCTGGAAGCCGTGTCGGCTACGTTGAGTCTGGACCCCATAGAGGTCCTCCTGAGGACCAGCTATAAGCCCCTTTAAGGAACCTCACTATTGGGTTGGGCCATCAGAAGGAGCTCATGGTTCATTTGGTAGCTTCCTCGTCCTCACCCCCTGCCCCGGAACCTGGCGGTACCCCGCGTAGGAGGCAGGCAGAGCCCTGTAATGCCTGCAGTTTGAGAGAGTGTTCTTGGTGACTGCTTGCGGCTGTTATTATCAGCAGTAACAGCGAAGAGGATTATGTTGAGTCAAGCGAATACTTGGTGTACTTTAGCCCCGGGTGGTCTCCCTCTCTTCCTGTAGGGGAGTCCGGCTTACATGGACTGTGTAGGCGAGGCCCCACGTGCCGGTAAGCCGCTTTCTTATGTAGAGGCTGCAGTTAACCCAAAGGAGGCCAGGGAGAGAGCAGACTGGATGTTAATGACTTGGTGGTAACCCCCTTCCTCCCCTTCCCTTCTTGGCAGGATTGCTGTTTGTGCTCATTACGAGGGGGAGCCCTGCAGAGAGCCAATGACGACAGGTGAGTTTCTGAGCGGTGGCTCCGAGGCCTGGTTCTGGAGCCGCGTGCAGAGAGGCACTGAGAGGGCTGTGGCTGTTCGTTACAGTGACCGATGGAGGGTTTGGAAAGCACATCGTCGGAGCTGGAATAGCATCGCCAAGACTGATTTTAAAAATGGGCTGCCAAGGGGAGCCAAGCAGCCCTAGACCTTTCCAATCTAGTTTCTTCTCCGAGGCGGAGATACAATTGATGTCTTCCTTTGGGAGGAGCTAAGACAGACTCATGAGGTTTGGAGAGCCCGCGCAGATGATACACAGGCTCTAGGGCCCGGAAGTGCGGACAGTTCCTTTATCGTGGCTGGGGCTGGTGCAGAGGTGGCTGTGGCCAGGGGCTTGTGAGCACTTGTTCACAGGCATGCTCTCCCTGGCTCAGACCTGCTGTCGGAAGGAGGGCGTGTGTCCTTGGGGAACAGAGCGGGACACTGAGAGCTCAGCCTCGCCGGCCTCCAGTGGAGTCAGAGCCACAGAAATCTGGGCATCATCGCTGGCCGGCAGCAGCTTTTCACTGAGCTGACCCTTTGTGCCTGGTCTTAGCTGACTTGTTTGGAGGTAGAAACGCGAGGTGGATGAAGGGTTTTTTTCTGGAAAACCTGGCTGTGTAGGGGCTGGTACCCACAGATCAGTGGGCAGCCAATGGTGAGTATCCTCCTTCCAGCTCATGTCCTGTGGGGGCTGGAGCCTTCTGCAGCATAAGAACCTCCCTCACCCTTCATGTTGTTCCCAGTAGAGGGCTCTTCTGCTGTCTGCTTCCACGCTTTTAAAGGCACTTGCTGCCATTACTTAAGGTCATCGTGTTCCTCTTGGTTGTGAGAGAGCGCTGTTAGGAGTTCTTCCTTACTTGGAGTGGAAGTGGCTCTGCTTGAGCCCCCCCCCAACCCCCCCCTCCACCTTCCCCGTATATTCCATAGTTCTGCGCTTGTGGGGCCACGCCAAACCAATCTGTTCCCATGCTTGCAGAGAAGGCCTGCACTGTGTGGTAGGTTTCTATGTGGCCAGATTTTATTTATTTATTTATTAGGAAAGAGAGAGAGTGAGAGAGAGCAGGTCAGAGTGAGAAGCAGACTCCCCATGGAACTGGGAGCCCGATGTGGGACTCGATCCCGGGACTCCGGGATCATGACCTGAGCCGAATGCAGTCGCTCAACCAACTGCGCCACCCAGGGGCCCTACGTGGCCAGATTTTAAGAGCTCTCATCATGCTGCACGGCTCAGAATGCCCAGAACTGTAATTCTCCCAGGGTGTCCATTGAACAGACTTGTCAGAGTAGGTGGGCCTGGGCAGACCGTAACGAGTGAGGGTGCTCTGGATGAAGGGAGCAGAGGGAGAGGTCATCTCAGCCCCGGGCATGAGTTTGGGTTAAGGCCTGGAGGGGAGATCTGTGGCTGCTGGCAGACAGGGTGCACATGGAGACATTTTGAAATGTTACCACCCAGCTCCTGTGGTAAAAGAGGTCTGTGTAGACCTTTCTGACTTACTCTCACTCCCTGAAACCTGCCCCACTCCGTTAGCTGTGGTTCTGCTCATTTTGCAACAGACTAAATGAATTTGTGGCGTGAGAAGCGCAACCCTGGGCTAACCCAGGGCGGTGTGCTGGGGGCCCATCTCCAGACTCAGTGTGGAGACACTCCTGGTTCTTACCTGGCTGGCTCCGGGGACCTTGCAGGTGGAAGTAAGAGGCCATGCTGGGCTGGGGACGGAGCACTTGTGGCAAGGCCCACCCACTCTGGAATCGATAGATTTAATGAGGCCACAGGGCCTTGGAGCCAGAGGTGACTGAGGTAGCCTTTGCCTTTTGGCAGGTGGGTCCACGTCTCCTGTGCTGTGGCGATTTTGGAAGCGAGGTTTGTCAACATTGCCGAAAGAAGTCCAGTGGATGTGAGCAAAATTCCCCTGCCCCGGTTCAAACTGGTAAGGAAGAGGAGATGGACTTGGGGACTCTGTGTGTCATTGGCCCATGTACTCGTCTCTGGGTGGAGGAGAGCATAACATCTCTAAGGGCATCTTCTGCATGACTCAGTGCTCCTCTTTTACCTCTTACTCTTACCAAGACCTCTTGGTTTTGGTCGAGTCTGAGTCACCCTGTGGTTAAAACTACTGAATGAGAACACACATATTCAGATAGGAGCTTGGAAGAGGCGTGTGTGCCCTCTGGTTTTGGGAGGAAGGTTGCTCCTTGGGCTCTGTGCATCTGGGCAGGGGAACGGTGGAGGAGACGGCATCGGTAGCTGCTGCAGTCCCAGGCTTGCTTCCCTCGTGTTGTAGAAATGCGTCTTCTGCAAGAAGCGGAGGAAAAGGACTGCCGGCTGTTGCGTGCAGTGTTCTCACGGCCGCTGCCCGACCGCCTTCCACGTGAGCTGCGCCCAGGCCGCGGGGGTGATGATGCAGCCCGACGACTGGCCTTTTGTCGTCTTCATCACCTGCTTTAGGCACAAGATCCCCAATCTGGAGGTGAGGGAGGATGCCGGTCTGGAATCCTCTTGCCGGTTTCTACAATCGTTTTCTCTGCAGGCTGTTCATTTATTGTGTCAGCAGGTATTTTCTCCGGCGTTGTGCTTTACGGAGAGTGTGGGTGAGGAAGGGGCGGAGAGGCAGCCCCCGTCCATCTCTGCTCCCTGCCTGGCACCAGACTGCCTGTGGTTGAGTCCTTGTGATTATCTGTGTACTTGTTTGCTACTCCTCCTCGCGGGGCCCTCGCTTATTAACAGGAGCGCCCCTGTTCCCTAACACTGTGTCCAGGGCACAGCAGGGGCCCGGCTGATTGTGTGAACTGGTGGAGAGACCTCGGGGCGTCAACTGGTAACGACTGCACAGTAGAGATTTTGGTGCTTCTCTAAATAGTGAAGCTTGGAGAAAATTACATGTCCTCCCAGCTAGACAGGTTATGAGAGGGTTCGGGTAGAAAGTAGCAGTTGAAGTGGGACTTCATCAGGAGGTCAGAATTGTGAGAGGGAGGGCATTCGGGCTTCAGAAGCGGAGTGAACATGGCTCAGGAGAACACACACGTAAGAACACACACGTTCCAGGAATGTGGCTGGGCTGGCGGGTAAGGCCCTGGACTGCCCTTCGTGGAAGTTTGAGCCCTCTTCTGCTAGATGAGGAGAACTTTTCAGAAATTACTATTTTGAGCCATATTTGTTAACAGTTACTCTGGTGGTGGATTCAGAGCCTCAAAGGGTAAGAATTTAAGACAGGGAGGCTGGTTAGCCTGGGAGCGGAGGGAGGTGTGCAGGGGGAACACAGGTAGAGCTTTGGGGTCACATCTAACTGGTGGGTGGGATTGGCGGGCTTTGTTGACCGCCCTGGAGAGATGAACATGGGGAAGGGGTGAAGGAGTGTGCCTTGACAATGGCTCAGGTTACTCCCCTGGAAGGTGGAGAGGGAGCAGATAGGGTGCCAGTAACAGTGACCGGAACTGATTCAGAGTAGGGCTTCCAGGGCCAAGGGGGAGACGTGAAAAAGAGGGTAGGACATTTGAGGTCACTTCTGGAGAATTCTGTTGAAGCAACGAGCACGCAGCTGCTTTAACTATGACGGTGAAGATTTGGGTCTCCCCAGTTTTTAGCAGGGTAGTTCAGTCCAGTTGCCATTAGGAACCGGGCCCTGGAGAGTGCTAATATGAGGAGCGGATGGCAGCGCAGAAGCCAGTGAAAGTAGCTGAGGAAGTACAGACGGAAGCCGGGGCAGGGGGCCAGGGGGCCATGTGCTCCGGGGCGGGCAGGTCTGGTGTCGTGCTCACTGGTGCCCCACACTGAGGAGTTGCCATGGGGTCTTCTGGTCAGGAGTCAGACTGTAGTTGGAGGAGTCAGAGTCGAATAAGAGGCGGCCGTGAAGCCCTGTCCGCCGAGCGGTGAACAAGGTAGCGCAGGACACGAGGGTACGGGTCTGGAGGGGCAAACCTGTCTCCACCAGGTGGGATCACGGCGGAGGCCTGGCTGCCTGGCTGGGTTCTCCTTTTTCATAAAGATCTTTCACTGAGCACAAGGAGTGGTCAGCTGGGCCCAGGAAGAGGAAGAATCATGTTTGTGAGGAAGAGACTAGAGGGGCGGTGGGTGAGGTCACGCTGAGCCCTGACGGCTCAGGGGGCAGGAGTTCGGTTATGGAGCCAGGACAGTGACTTGGGGATTGTCATCGGCTCTCTGTGTCCTTAAATTGGCAGCCGCAGACCACCGATGCTATGGGAAAAGGGGGGGGGGCGTAGAGTATTTCTTTCGCTCATCACTTTTCAGATACTGACTGAGCGCCTGTCCCATGTCAGGCTCACTAGGAGTTACTCCAGTGAAGCAGGCAAAACCGAGCCTTTGCTGCTGCATGCAGTCGGGAGACCTGGAGAGACAAACGTGTGGACGTGTAGTGTATCTGATGGGGACGAGTGTGTGGATAAAAACGTAGCACGATAAGGGGAGTGGACGAGGCCAGTAGGCCACAGTGTTGGTAGGCTGACATTGAGATGTGAGGGGGCCAGTGTGCGGCTGACTGGGGGATAGCATTTCAGGTAGAGGGAACAGCAGGGCAAAGACTGAGCTGGGAGCCTGCTCAGCGCACATGCCCAGGGTCAGCAAGGCGCCAGCGTGATGGAGCGCGGTGCTTGGGGAACTTGGGAGGAGTGTTTGGATAGGATGCCGCCAGGTGCTCTGGGATCCCATTTGCATCAAGGGCAAGTTCTGAATGAGAGGGTGCTCTTAGGGTCCCAGAGACGGCAGGGCCCTTAACATGGGGAGTCCCTGGTCACATGCAGCTCAGGACCTCCGGGGGACTGCAGCTTTGTGCTGTAGGCCTGAGGGGAGGGCCGTGCTGAGATGAGCCTGGGGCAGGGTCGGGTCAGATGTCCTGCGGCGAGTCCGTCCTGCCGAGTGTCTAAGCTGCACAGTGGAGACAGTGTGGGTGAGGGAACTAGGCGGAGGGTGGAAGACAGCATGGACTGGGAATGACGGGGGTGCTACACTTACGGAGGAGAACAGGATGCTAGTGTCTTGCAGCGTCCCCGCTGAGGGGTGGATATCTGAAACGACCGGGGCCACCCACCACCTCTCGTCCTTTTTACCCTTCGTTCCCTGCTCATCTCTCCCTGGGAAAGAAAAACCATCTGATCTTGGTCCCGGTTTTCCGGTTCCGTCAACTGGATGTGGGAGTTACCCCAGCCTCTGTTTTTTCCAGCGTGCCAAGGGGGCCTTGCAGAGCATCACTGCAGGCCAGAAGGTCATTAGCAAGCACAAGAACGGGCGCTTCTACCAGTGTGAGGTGGTCAGGCTCACCACCGAGACCTTCTATGAAGTCAACTTTGACGATGGTTCCTTCAGCGACAATCTCTATCCTGAGGACATAGTGGTAATGTCTTCGAGGAGCTGCTTGGGCGGTCTGGGCTGGGGGAGGGGGTGTTTCTAGGTCTGGCTGGCAGACTGACCGTGGGCCTGCCTGCCATTTCCAGGAGGCCTGAAGTCCCATCAGTCTTGCCCTGAACAGAAAAAAGCGTTCGTGTTGGTCTTTCCTTACCAAGAAAATTGTGTGCTGCTAGGCTACCCTGCGTCCTCTAGAAGCTCACAGTAATCCTTGTTTTCTGCGAGACTTTGCGGACGTGCTTCTGCAGGCTAAACCACCCTTGCGAGGTGTTGTAAGGCAGTGCAAGAGCCCAGGCAGTGCGATCTGACCAGGGGGCCGATACCAGCTCCTTTGCTTATCAGTAGCTGTGTGATTTTGGAGAATTATCAAACTGTCTTTCCTATCTGTGCCCTCTGACTAGACACGGAATTTGCTTTTGGTTCTTCACAGGTGAAGGCGTCGGAGCTGAGTAGAAACTACTTGGAGCTACCCTTGGCCTGCTTAGGTTACTGACACCCGACACACCCACTTCTAGGTTTCCTGGCTCAGTCTTCAGGACTTAGTTCAAGTTTCCCTTACCCTCACTCTGCCTTTTCGTGTGTTAGACTAAGCACCAAGGTAGAGGGATGAAGCCACTTCTGCCTTTAACAGATCCGGTATTTGCCACCTTTATATCGCGTTAGCAACCTAGTTGCTAAAAGCTCATTCATTAGTTATAAGGTAGACTCAAGTCATAGTAAAGATGAGGTTAATAGTGTCTGTGGCAGTAGAACAGCTGTAATTTACCAAGCCTTTCTAGCACTCCAGGTGCTATACTAAATGCCTCATGTCCGGTGTCTCACTTCTCATTCCAGTTCTGAGAAGAGTGGTGGTATCTCTAACTTACGAATCTGTGATCTCAGGACTCTGTTTTCTTTTCTTTTCTTTTCTTTTTCTTTTTTTTTTTTTTTAAAGATTTTATTTATTTATTTGACAGAGAAATCACAAGTAGGCAGAGAGGCAGGCAGAGAGAGAGGGGGAAGCAGGCTCCCTGCTGAGCAGAGAGCCCGACGTGGGGCTCCATCCCAGGACCCCAAGATCATGACCTGAGCAGAAGGCAGAGGCTTTAACCCACTGAGCCACCCAGGCGCCCCCAGGACTCTGTTTTCTAAAAGTTACTGAAGACCCCAAGTTTTTTTTTTTTCCGGGCAATGTCTTTTTTTTAAAGATTTAATTTATTTACTTGACAGAGAGATCACAAGTAGGCAGAGAGGCAGGCAGAGAGAGAGAGGGGGAAGCAGGCTTCCCGCTGAGCAGAGAGCCCGATGCCGGGCTTGATCTCAGGACTCTGAGATCATGACCTGAGCCGAAGGCAGAGGCTTTAACCCACTGAGCCACCCAGGCACCCCTCTGGGCAATGTCTATCGACATTTACTAGAAATTAAAATGGAGATTAACTGATTTAAAATAATCTTTTTTTTAATGGGGTGGGCTCCTGGCTCCGCAGGGAGTCTGCTTCTCCCTCTGAACCTTCTCCCCTGTCATGCTCTCTCTCACTGTCTCTATCTCAAATAATAAAATCTTTAAAAAAAAAAATTTAGCCTCACGCAGTTCTGTAGTAAATGGAAGGGGGAGGAGTCTTTGAGTAGCCTTTCATACCATTGTGATTATTCTTTGGTACTACACCAAAAGTCAGTGAGGAGTGGTTTCTTAAAAGTTAGTTGCAGGGTGGAATCTGAAAGCAGGTCAGCGAACTTACATTAAAATTCACTGGCTTATCTTGCACTGAGAGTGAATCTTCTACCTTTGCCTAGTTTTGTAACATCATACATCAGTCGTTTTGAAAGTACTCATGCATTGGGCTATGCAGATCTTCCAAATGTTTGATTTTTATTATACAGTATCAAACCACACAGTTTTTAGTATCACTGTGCTCAGAAATCACTTTATTTAAATGATTTTTTTAAAGTAATCTCTACACCCAGCATGGGGCTCGAAACCCACAACCCCGAGATCAAGAGTTGAATACTCCACCAGCTGAGCCTGCCTGGTGCCCCTCAGAAATATCTTTAAATTTGGCAAAGTTTCAAGCTAATTGTGGTGATAAAACTTTGCTGAAGTTCTAATTTTTCGAAAAACTTAAGTTTTATTATTGGTAGTACTGACTTACTTCCCTTGAAGTGCATGTCGGCTTATTTCATTCATTTCCCAGAGGATGTCTGCCAATACTCAAATCCGAATAACCATGGTTTGTCAGCCCGTTTTTCAAATAAAGCCGGCGCTCTATGGAAGAAGCAGCTCACAGTTCAGTTTCACAGTGCTTTTCCTCAAGGTCACCATTGTTCTTCAGCAAGTAGCCAAAGTGTCCGTCTTTGAGTACTCACATGGACTCAAGGGCTAAGGTTTGACAAAGCAAATTTTTCTGCTTCACCAAGAGACATTGTTAGGGGTGCCTGGGTGGCTCAGTTGGTTAAGCCGCTGCCTTCGGCTCAGGTCATGATCTCAGGGTCCTGGGATCGAGCCCCACATCGGGCTCTCTGCTCGGCAGGGGGCCTGCTTCCTCCTCTCTCTCTCCGCCTGCCTCTCTGCCTAATTGTGATCTCTCTGTATCAAATAAATAAATAAAATCTTAAAAAAAAAAAAAGAGACATTGTTAGATGAAACCAGGTATCTTTCCTTCTTTTTTTTTTTTTTCCCTGAATTATGAGTGCACAGTGGTGAAGAACAGTAACAACGGGTAATGCTTGGAGCCGCTGCCCTGTGCTAAGGTACAAGCAGTTTTACCTGTTAGAGATTTTACACCATCGCTGCAAAGGTCAACACTGAGAAAGAGGCTAATAATGTTTTTAGTAGTACTCTGAAGTCCTCATTCTAGTATTTCTTCAGGGCAGAGCCCTGTCCTCTGATCTTTGGCAGGACGGTTAAAGGAATGCGAGAAGGATTCTTGATCTTGGCACTGTGTTTATTAAGTTCACGGGAAGCTTATTCTGGCTGCCCTTTTCTGTCACCTTAGGGCATCAGGAGTAGAGCTACTACGGTGCCGACTGTGACTCGGCAGCCAGTTCCTTAACTTGTATCTTTCAGCCGAGGGAGCCTGCTCTGCTCAAACAGATGTCTGAGCAGGAATTTGTTCTGGTTCCTTCTTCTCTGAGTAGATGGTGGAGAGGGATCTTCCTTTCACTCTTCTCCCTTACTGTTTCCTCAGAGTCAGGACTGTCTCCAGTTGGGTCCTCCCGCCGAAGGAGAAGTGGTCCAAGTGAGATGGACAGATGGCCAAGTCTACGGAGCTAAATTTGTGGCCTCCCACCCCATCCAGATGTACCAGGTAGCCAAAGGTTTTTTTAGGGTCTGGGGAATACTTGATTGATTCGGTGCTTCCTCTTAGGCCAGAGGTGAATCTTTGCTCTTGGGAGAGCTCACGGGTTAGTAACCCTTTCAGAGCATGGGGCTGCCCTGTGTCCTGTCTGCCGGAGGCGGCTTCAGATCTGGCAGTCCTTTCTTCAGTGTTCTGGATTCTTCCTGTGATGATAGCAGGAAGTTGCCAGTGTGCACAGTGGACCAGGGAGTCAGGGATATCGCAGCCAAAGGTCTTTGTTTACTCGGTAGGTGGAGTTTGAGGATGGCTCGCAGCTTGTGGTTAAGAGAGATGACGTGTACACGCTGGATGAAGAGCTTCCCAAGAGAGTCAAGTCCAGACTGGTGAGTGTGTTTTCTGTGTGGCTCCCGTCTGGGAGGGAGGGAACAGGCAAGGGTGTGTCCTTTTGTTCTTTGCTCCGGGTGGTTGGCCACCGGGTGCTCATTCGGCTTATTGTTCTGTAGTCCGTAGCCTCCGACATGCGCTTCAATGAGATTTTCACGGAGAAGGAGGTTAAGCAGGAAAAGAAACGGCAACGAGTGATCAACTCAAGATACCGGGAAGATTACATCGAGCCTGCACTATACCGAGCCATCATGGAGTAGGTGCTTCCAGGGCGACAGCACTCTGGGGTTCCACAGCACAGCAGATACTTGGAACTCTGAAGTCTCTGCGAGTGAAGTTGTAAAATGAAAAGGAATGGAATTACCGACCCCATCATCTTCTCACGCCCCCGTTCCCCGTCGCATTCCGCTGTAGTGAAAGGACAGCCTTTCTTGGACATGTGGCAGCAGCCGCCTGTCTCCCCACTGAAGGGCTGAGCACTGAAACGCTGGGGCCGCACTGGCCCCGGTCTACAGTGGGGTCTACAGTGGGGTCGACTGTGCTGGCTGGGCTGGTTGCCTAGGACTTAGCTTCCTAACGATCACCTGCACCAACTAGGCAGAGGTGCTGGTGCTTACTCCCTCCCCCTTTTGTATTTATGTGTGTGTGTGTATATGTGTGTATGCGCACGTGCGTGTGTGTGTGAGTGTGCGCGTGTGCGTGCGTGCGTGCCTGCGTATGTTTGGTCTGGACCAGCTTCTGCCAGCCCCTGGCCTTTACTTTCTTCCTTGCCTGTCCAGGGCAAACAAAATGTGAAATTCTGCCCTCAGCTGAGCTGAGTAAAGGCTCCTGGGGGTTGGCTGGAGATGAGTGTGGCATCTGTCTGTCCCTGGAACTGCCTCGAGGGAGTGCTGGCAAAGCTGCAGTATCGAGATGTTAAGGAGTAAATGCCACCTCTTTGTCCTGTCTTGAAGGAGAAGATTGGGGGTAACCTGGGTGTGTGCCCATTCACTCTAGGCACAGAGCCGCTGTGGCACAGTATTAGAGGGTGTGGGTGGGGAACACCCTGAAGGGGGTTCTTAATGATGGAAGCAGGCAGAGCCTGGTGGGTGATTCTGTCAACAGAAAATTGCAATCATGCAGGGGCTGGGAGGGTTAAGATGAATTGGGGCCACTGGAGACCAGGGGCAGGTTTAGACATGTCCCGGGTCTGGGGGTGGGAGGGAGCTGATTCGGGGGTGGGGGTGGGACTGGAGGGCAACACTGAAGGGGTTAAACAGGTTTTTGCTCCTCATGAATTTGTTTGCCTGGGCCCAGGATTGGAGGGCTTCACACCTATACCCTGTGTACACAAGAATCAGATTTATAATACTTCCCTGTTTTTTGTTACGTATGAACGCTATAAACCAAATTATTTTGAAAACTGGTGCATCACCTTGTCCTTAGCAATAAAATGTGTTGAGCAGAGGATTGGCTGTGTCTGCCCCAAGGAGCCTGAGTGGCCCAGGGTCAGGCTGGGGGTGGGCCTAGTCATAAGTTGTGGAGCAGGGCCGGGTATTTTCAGAAGACTCAGACAGGATCTAGAAGCCGTCCTAAAAGCGATGGGTTCCTTGTCAAGTCCTGGTCCTGTGGCTGTGTGCTAGACCGGGCCAAGTGACACGTGGGAGGCACCTGGGGCTCTGAGCTCCTTGTTTTGTTTCCTTTGCCTTAGGGATGGGAAAGAGGGGATGGAGGACCAGACCACTTTCACACTCAAACGGGGTTTGGATTCTCACTTCTGCACTTGATTATCTTCATGGAGTGGTCTAAGTTCATATCATGTGTACCATGCAAATTGTGGAACCAACATAACGGTGTTTTAAGAGCAAGGGACTCCACCCCTAGTGGGATCCAGTGGGGTCTTGAAGCTACTCTGAGCTTCCCGTAGTGGGTGAGAAATTTCCCTGGGAGGAGGATCCAGTCCCTTTGTCTGATGGGTTCCTGGGGTGTAGGTGGTTGAGAATGGAGCAGGAGCAGAGCAGGGAGGAGCCAGTGACTACGAGCAGGACCCTGGGGCACAGCAGAGCTGCTCCAGCTGGCCCTTGGATGACCAGGTGCTTGTTTCATGGCCTGTCCAGGTGCTAGAGAGGCTTGGGTCAGCTCGGCAATTCTCAATGCTGCTTTGTATCCTGGGGCTTGGGACGTGGTTGCTACCTGGTTGGTGTCTGATCGTGGGGGGAAGGGAGGAGCCTCAGGCTCCAAAGATGCTTTTCTATGCCTACTCCCTCCTGGGGCCAAGAAAGGGAAGTTGACTTTTTTGTCCAGCATCCAAGACTTCATTTGGGAGATGAGGTGGGACCAGGCCTTAATGGGCTGTTGAGCCCTGGGAGCACAAATCTTTGAAGGGAAGGAACACACTTCTCTAGAGTTGGCAGGGTGCCAGATCCTCCTACCTCTCACAGACCCCATCATCTCCATCCCCATCCCTGCTGAAGGACCTGCAGGGCTGAGGTGCCTGGTCCAACCCCAGCAGAGCTCTTACCAGCTAACTTTTTTCTAGAAATTCTGCACTTTGAATTTTGGCTAAAGTAATAACTGGGGAAACGGAAGTTTAAAGAGGTGATGAGACTTGATCAAATCTCACAGATCAGAGCCTTGGTTTTCTTCCTCACTGCCTGCCAGTGCAGTCAGGCTCAGGCCCTAGAGGACGGGTTCCAGGGACGCCTTTTGTCAGGGCAAACTGCCCTCCCTTCCTATGGTGGTAACCCTGGGTTGGCAACCAAGGATCGCAGCCTGACAGTACCTTCTCCCTTCTGTCCATCCAATCAGTGGTGGTAACATTTCAAATTGTGCGCCGGGTGGATATGCCGGTGCTCAGGGGCGGGAATGAGGTGGGAGAGAGCTGGGACCTCGGGGGCTGCAAAGGGCGAGTGGTCCTATGCCCGGACTGAACATTTTCTGCCACACTGCAATGGGCAGTACAGCAGGGAACCCTGTTTCCTTATACGCCCTAGGATCGGGCACGGTCGCCCAGGCCGTAGAGGCCCCCAAACCTTGGGCCTCAGGGAGCCCACTGCTGGCGCTCAGCTGGGCTCCTGGCGGCAGCCCTTGTGGAATGGCCGTGGCCACCCTGCATCTGCGCCCGGGAGGCCGCCGGCCCGTGGCGGGCCTGCGAGGAAACAGGCTCCCGAGGGGGTGGGTCACGCCCGCGGGCACCAGATGTCCTTTTTCCCGGGCGTGAAGCCGGGGGGAGGAGGATTGCTCCAAGCGGCGGATGTGCTCCGGGAAGCCGAGGCGAAGTGTCCGCGCTGACCTGCAGGCCGAGCCTCCTTCGCCCGGCGCGACTCCGCACCGCCCGCGGCATCGGTCCCCGCGGAGGGTGGGGTGGGCGGGTCGGGAAACTGGGGGGTGCCCATGCCGATTGGGTGTCCGCGAGCTTGCGCTCGCCCGCTGCCCGCAGCGCAGCTCTGCATTGGTCAGCCCGGCGCCCCGCCCGGCTCCCGCGGCCCCATTGGCCACCGATGCCCGACCCCCGGCGAGGGCGCTGAGGCGGAGAGCGGGATTGGTGGTCGCGTCGTCCCCGGGTCGCGGCCGCGCGCTCCGCCCGCCGCTGCGTCCCCACTATGGCGGCGCCCATGCAGCCCACCGCGTCGTGGGCGCCCGCCGGGGTCCCCCGCGGCTGTTGCGGCCGCCTGCGCCCTGGCCTTCGCCTTCCCGCCCGCTTCGGGCCGGGCGCCGTCTCCCCGCTGCCTCGCTCTCCGCTGCGGTAAGGGCCCGTCGTGCGTGCGTCGGGGCGCGGCAGCCACCGCTGCTAACGGTGGCCGCGGCACCCCTCCCCTCCCCCGCCGCCCCCGGTCCCGGCGGGGCGCGGAGTCCGCTGGCTCGCGCTGGGGAAGGGAGGGTGGGGGCCCGGCCTAGCTGCCCACCCGAGCAATGAGGTCTGGCGCGGACTCAGGGCTCGGGCCCGGAGCGCAGTCTCCGGGCGACCTCGCCCGGGATGGGGGGCGGACTGGCAGGCCTGGGGGGAGGACGGCTGGACCCGGGCCGCGCGGTGTGAGGTCACCTGCGTGCGAGACCCCGCAGCGCTGCGCACCTTGGCGCATAGGAGGGACGGGCGAGCGGCCCTCTGCTGTGGGGAGAGGGGAAGGAAAAGTCCGGGGAAAGCTTGAGCGGGAATCTGCAGCGCACTGGGTAGCGGTTGTCATTGCTTACTGCTTTCCTGGCAGCCAGACCTTCAGGGGACCGGGTCAGTTTGATTGGCATAGGACGCCTCTCTGGCTTCCTTTCCTTCTGGCCCTTCTCCCCATTGTTAATTCGGGGATTTTGCTTGCAAGACGAAATATCTTCCTAATGAGAGCAGGGTTGGGGAGGGATGGTGTCCCACGAATGTTTTGGGTTTCTTTTTGCCACTGCTCATTTTTATAATTCCTCAATAAACTTCATTTCTGTTTGCGCTTCCCTCACAAACGAGAGAGGAGTGGAACGTGTGAACTAAATCAGAGTAGTTAATTGAGAGAGAGAGAGACCAATGAAAGCGGCTGTTATTTTGTAAAAACTGGAAACTTCTTTATGGATATAGTTTGAGTTGTCTATACTATACCTAGTTGAACTGGAAGATAGAACAAAAGTACTTATTCCTGAAAGTAAAGCAGTCCTCATGGAAAATTAGGCTATTTCTAAGTCAGAATCACCTTGGAATGATGATCATTGAACTGTTTGGTATACCTTCCAAGTCAAAAGGATTAAAAGGAAGCTGGCACGAAAATTTATGACCAAATTGTGTTTTCAAATCCCCTCTTAAGGCAGTAACAGCTCCTAAGATGAAAGATTCTTCACTCTAGGGTATCTTGAGGTATTAAGTGATGAATCTCACTATTTCACATGTCTAAATGTGTAGTCGTGGTATAATAAAAGTAAATTATTATTTTTTAATAACAGTAAATTATTAAAGAGGGAATAAGATATGCATGTTCTTAGAGTAACTGGATCATCAATAAAGCGTCTAATGAATACATACCGTGTGCAGGGCAGTAAGAATGTGGGGGAACTGTAATGTAAGAGATTTATTCTCAGCAGTTTATGAGATAGTTGGAAGTTCTGCGAATACAGGGCACACAGGACACTGATAACTGATGATTCTGCGTCTAGAATTCCTAGACAGTAGGTAGGAGAATCTGGGAAGAGGAGAAACCCATGTCTTTGAGGAAGGTTTCACGGGGAAGCTGAGACTTGCCTTAAGCTATGACTGGATAAGCCTGGGGGGTGAAGAACAAGAGGGAAGGAGGAAATAAGAAAGAGGATGGTCAGGGGGCAGGGGAGAACCGGAAATGCTCATGGGTGATTCCAGGGGGTTCTTGTTAGAGAAACTGGGTGGTAAGTTTGTATCAAAAAGGAAGGTGGGTCCCATCAAATGGAGAAGTAACTTTGTCTCAGGCAGAGCAAAGGATAAACAGGTAGTAGCATTTACTTCAGCTAGCCATTAGAAAAATATACAGGAGCACTTTGTTGGTTCTTGTCACTTATCTGATTAATCTCAGCTATGTGGACTGACAGTCCCTGTGGCTTCCGGGATTCGGGGATCAGTGGCTCTAGATTCCTTCTTGCCTTCCTTCTCTCCCCTTGTATTCACTTGGTTGCCAGGTCTTGCTGCTAGACCTCTGCACTGTTTTTGTCATTTGCTGCTTTCCATTTCTACTGTTATCAGGCTTAGTTAGGGTCATTGATACCATGCCCACCCGCAACATTTCCCCCCTCCCATCAATGCTGTGTACCGCTCTCACTTCCAGATATCTCCCTTCCCCGGGCAGTTCCCGGTTGTCTGTTGAATTAAGCACAGACCAGCCTGGCAGAGACACTAGGGGTAAATTCGTTTCTTGCTGTTCCCTTATTTTTTATTATTTTTTCCAGGTCAGTAGAACTGTTTGCTCTTTGTGCTTTGCTGTTTGTGCTTCATATCTTTGCTTATGTTGCTTTTTCTATCTTAAATGAGCCCCTCGAATCTCTAATTGTTGGTTCTTACCCATGTTCAGGGCCATGTGATATGGAATGTCCTTTGTGAAACTTTCCTGTACTTTTCTTCCCATCTAGATGGAACTTGTCTCTCCTTTAAACCACTGTTACACTAGAGTCTGCATTTTTGGCACAGTTGTCAACATAAGACTGAAACTTGTTCAAGATATAGACTGTCTTCATCATCTAGCACAGTGTTTTGTACTTAGTAGGTACTTGACATGCATATTTTATATTGAACATAGCTTTGAACCAAGATGGATGCAAAGAACATTCTCTGTACAAACAAAATGTTTATCATAAAATCTGTTAAGAAAGTTACTTGTGTGAGATCTGATTACTAAGAGATCTGATGAGGGGCGCCTGGTTGGCTCAGTCAGTGGAGCTTGTGACTCTTGATCTCTGGGTTGTGAGTTTGAGCCCCATATTGGATGCAGAGATTACTTAAAAATGAAATCTTTAGATTTTTTTTTTTTCTTTATGAGAGAGAAAGAAAAGAGCGTCAGCGGGAGGAGGCGGGGGGCAGAGGGAGAAGCAGGTTCCCCATGAGCAGGGACCTAATGAGGGGTTCAATCCCAGGACCCTGAGATCATGACCTGAGCTCAAGGCAGTCACTTAACCAACTGAGTTATCAGGTGCCCCCAAAATAAAATCTTTTTTTTTTTTTTTTAGATTTTATTTATTTATTTGACAGAGAGAGACAGTAAGAGAGAGAACACAAGCGGGAGGAGTGGGAGAGGGAGAAGCAGGCCTCCCGCTGAGCAGGGAGCCCAACACAGGGCTCGATCTCAGGACCCTGAGATCATGACCTGACCCAAAGACAGACGCTTAATGACTGAGCCACCCAGGTGCCCTCCCCCACAATAAGATCTTTAAAAAAGAGAGAGAGATCTGAAGATCTGATGTATTGATCTGGACAGCTTGGATTAAGCTGCATTAACGAAAATCCATTAAGACATAAGTGGCTTAACAGAACAGAAGTTGATTTCTCACTAGCACGAGTGCACAGGGAACTGTGCTCCTCCCAGTCACTCAGGGACCCAGGCTGATGGAAACTCCATCTGAACAGTGTTTCGACGATCATTTTGACTGAGCAAAAGATGGTGTTTAGGAGGCACGGTCCCTGGGTGGCACATGTCACTCTTGTTCACATTTCATCGGCTAAGGCAAGTCACATGGCCAGACCTAACTTTAAAGAAGAGCAGGGAGGGGCGCCTGGGCGGCTCAGTTGGTTAAATGTCCAACTCCTGATTTCAGCTCAGATCATGCATGATCTCAGGGTCATGGGATCCAACCCTGCATCAGGCTCTGTGCTCAACGTAGGCTCTTCTTGTCCCTTTCCTTCTGCTCCTCCCCTCTGCATGCTGTCTCTCTCTCAAACAATAAATAAATGAAATCTTAAAAGAAAAAAAAGAGCAGAAAATTGCAACCTTAGTATCTGCCTGGAAAGCAAAGAGCCAGATCTAATTGGTGGGCAGCATGAAGGACTATAGCATCTTTTATGAGTACCACAGCCCATAGAAGATTGGAGGTAGCAAAATCAGATGGCTTGCTAGAGATGAGCATATTGACAGTAGCAAGAAATAGGATCTCTAGCTAGGTGTGGGAGGAGGGTGAATTGGGAAGTTAGGACTCCAACATGCTCTGTACACGCCCACAGGCCAGGACTGCTGGCACACGGGCAGGCTGGTGTACCTAGTTCCAGCAGAGTCTCGCCCGGGGCATCACTGTACATAGTGTCCTCAGTAATGAACACACAAATGGTCCTGAGGCATCCCCCAAAAGTTGAATTGTATTCAAGTGATTTAGCCAGGAGGAATGAAATAACTGGAGGTACATTTTCACTTGTATAATTAAACTAAGAAGGAATCTTAGTTTAACATTGGGTTTTAGTTTAATTGGGTTTCCTTGAGGCCATCAAACTTTGATATTTGGGGAAGAGATTCACTTTGTTTTTTTTTAAGATTTTACTTATTTGAGAGAGGGCAGGGGCAAGGACAGAAAGTCTCAAGCAGACTCTACATTGAGTGCAGAATCTGATGCGGGGCTTGATCTTCTGACTCTGAGATCATGACCTGAGCTGAAACCAAGAGTTGGATGCTCAATCAACTGAGCCACCCAGGCGCCCCAAGATTTCACTTTCAATAAAGAATAGAAACATAGAGTGCTGGTTGGAGCCATGGTGCGGGAGACAAGATCTGGGTTGAAATGTTGTTTCTGCCACTGATCGTCTGACATCGAGCGAGTGTCTTCTTGAGCCTGGAGTTATCAGTAAAATGCATAGGGCGAATCAGTAGAGTTGGTTTATATAAAGTGGTTTGCATCGCACCTGGTTCAGAGTAAGCAGTCATGTTCATGAATGTCACCACCAGCAGCAGCAGGATTTGAAAAAAACTTTGAGAAAACCCAAGAATATAAGTAGAAGCGTTCCCTCTGATTTTCCTACCTTTTTTTCCTTTCCTTGGATAACAATCTTACCATACCTTTCTTATTTTCACATTTGTCCTATTTTATTTTACTTCGTTGTGTGCATGTCTGTGTCCCCCATCGCACAAGGCACTCCAGTCATCCCACAATAATTTACTGAGCAGGTGCTGTGTGCAAGGCCTTGTGCTAGGTCGTGACATTGTAAGTAAGAAAGGGCTGGCCTTGGCCTAAAGGAGCCTATAGTCTGGTAGGACAGAAGCCAGTAAGCCAGCAGTGAAAATACACTGTCACCAGGGCTGTGTTTGAGGGTCCTTTGGGATCTCCAAAATGAGACCTGGTATCACAGTGGGAATACAAATAACTGTTTTCCAGAAAAGTTCACACCTAACCTAGGTCTTAGAGAATTGCTGGTTACTGGCTGGGTGGATGTGGGTTTCAAAGGCTTTCTGACAGGAAACGATGTGTGTAGTGGCCTAGAAACACGAGTGAGCGTGGCTACATCTGAGGCCACTTGAGTGGCAGGAGAGAGAAGGGAGTGTGTGGGAGGCTGGGAAAGGCACCTTGCGAAGGCTGTGTGAGTTCAGGAGTCAGCTTTATCCTGCAGACGAGTAGGAGCCACGGAAGGATTTGAAGGTAGGAAATCAGCTTTGTTTCTTAGAAGGGTCACGGTGAATGGAGGACATGGAGCAGTGAGTGCTCCGTTTCCCTGACAGGGGAAGGTTCTGGGGTTGGCAGCCGTGGGCCTGTGTCCTGCTACACAAGAGTCGTAGAATGTTCATGTCTGGGGAGAGGTGAGAGTGAGGTGAGTGGACGGCGGGCACCAGAGAGACAGGGGCGGTGATGCGAGTGGGGACTCGGGGTCCTTCCTGAGGGTGGAGGAGAGCTCCCTGTCCAGGGGTCCGCAGACGAGGATTCCCATCCTGGTTTCCCTAGTTTCTGCAGTATGACCTTGGGCAAGCTCCCACACCCCTCGTATCTTGTGGCTTCCAAATCTGTGAAATGGGGTAAAAAAAAAAAAAAAAAATCCGTACCTTGTAAGGTTGCTGCCCTGGGGATTCAAGCAAATAGGAAGCCTGGCATGATTAGATAGCATAAGGGACCCCCTGTAATAAAAATAACAGTTTTAAGATTTCTAACGTTGAGGATATTACCAGGTTGGAGGTAGGTGCCCATTAGCCTTCAGTCCCACAGTCTCGAGATAGCCACCGCCCACATTGTGGTTGTTTACCTCTTATGTGACTGGGGAACGCTGGTCTGGGAGTCGTAGGGGTGGGGAATTATTCTGAGATCAAGGAGGGAAGCATTGATTAGGGATCGCACACCGATTTAAACGTTCTTTAAATGCCAACAAATTATATATATGGCTCTTTGGCAGTCTCCGCCCTCACCCAGAAGCCGCGGGTGCACAAGTGCGCACCCCTGCCCCTGGCTTTGCTCTACCATGCACACTGCACGTGCGCCCGGAGTGCATACTTCTTTGGCCTGTTGTCGTTGACTGCTTCCCCCCGAAGTTTTGCTCCTCCTCAGTCTTTTTCTGAGCATGGTTTTAAAGATGATAATGGGGCCTTAATCAGATTTGTTTCCCACTAGGTTCCTCCTTGGTCTTCCCGAGGGACGGGATGGGGTTCCTCCCCTCTGAGCTCCTGTACAACTCACTTTACGTTACTCTGGTTAAATGTCATCTACTGTCTTTTTTTTTCATCTACTGTTTTCTTGTCTTACCGTTCATTATTTGTCTACACATCAGTACATTTCCCTTTTTCCTTGATGTCAGTTTTTCTTACAAAATAATGGAGTAGTGATAGGTTTATGTAATTTTGACGTGACTTAAAAACCCACTGAGACCTTTTGTTTGAAACCATTGAATGGGGTTAAAAAATTCTATGGGGCGCCTAGCTGGCTCGGTTGGTGGATGAAGTGTATGACTTTTGATTTTCGGGTCGTGAGTTCGAGCCCCACGTTGCATGTAGAGATTACTTAAAAATTTTTATTAAAAAAAACAACAACTCGGGACCCTGGGTGGCTCAGTCTGTTAGGCGGCTGCCTTCGGTCCAGGTCATGATCCCAGGGTCCTGGGATCGAGCTCTGCATAGAGCTCCCTGCTCTGTGAAGAAACTGCTTTTCCCTCTCTCTCCGCTCCCCTGCTTGTGCTCTCACTCTCTCTCTGTGTCATATACATAAATAAAATCTTTTCAAAAAATTATAAAAAAAGGAAAAGAAAATTCTATTGTTAATCTTTTTTCTTTAATTAATTAATGAAAGTAATCTCTATGCCCAATATGGGGCTTAAACTTACCACCTGAGATCAAGAGTCACGTGCTCTTCGGACTGAGCCAGCCAGGTGCTCCACAACTGAGTTTTTATTTTATTTTATTTTTTAAAAAAGATTTTATTTATTTACTTATCAGAGAGAGAGTATGGCAGGCAGAGGGAGAAGCAGGCTTGCCACTGAGCAAGGACCCCGATCCAGGACTCGATCCCCGGACCCTGGGATCATGACCTGAGCTGAAGGCAGAGGCTTAACTGACTGAGCTACCCAGGCCTCCCGAGTTGGTTTTTTTTTTTTTTAATTGAAGTGTAGTTGACACTTTATTACTAAGCCTTTAAAGTGTGTGAAAAGTAAATTGTATAGCAGCTATTCCTAAGAGTTTTTGGTCTCAGGACTCCTTTATAAGTTTAAAAATTATTGAAACCCCAAAGAACTTCCATTTTTAATGGGCTTTGTCTATTGAGATTTAATGTATTAAAACTTACTGAGAAAATTTTGAATCACAAAAATAATAACCATATATTCCATTAGCTGTGAGGACAGCAATGTTGTCACTTGTCACATACGTTATGTAGCCTCTGGAAAATCTGTTGGACCCTTGTGAGAAAATGAGAGTGAACAAGGCTAATGGTGTCTGAGGATTATTATGAAAATAGTTTTAAACTCATGGATCTACTGAAAGGGCCTTGGGGACCCTCCCAGGTCTTTGGACCAGTTTGAGAACTGATGACATATAGATATGAGAGTTTTTATACATGACACTGTTACATCTTTTTGGCAACAAAATGAAATAAGGTGGAAACACTACCAAACATTAGTTTTTGTTTTTTATTTTGTTTTTTGTTTTTTCTTTTAGAGAAAGGGGGTGAGGGGCAGAGGGAGAGGGAAAGAGACAGAGAACATCTTAAGCAGGCTCCACACCCGGTGTGGAGCATGATGTGGGGCTTGATCTCACAACCCTGAGATCATGACCTGAGCTGAAATCAAGAGTCCAACCTTAACGGACTCTTGGAGCCTCCCAAACATCAGTTCTCAAAATGCACTCAACATAGTTTCTTTTAAAAAAGTAACTAGTTAAAAAAAAAAGTAACTAGTTTCTAGCTTTGGTTAAGACGCATTCTTTACCTTGAAAGGACAGTTGTATGTTTGGAGTATGTGCTAAGTTGCATACTGCTAACAGATGCTTGCCATTGCCAGTAATGGTCAGCGAAGTTGGAACACCAGTACCCAACTGTTCTTTTAGTTCTAGAAATCTTTAAAATATATATATATATATATTTATTGTATATGTATATATATACATGTATATGTATATATGTATATGTTGGCTCCATGCCCGGCGTGGAGCCCAGTGTAGGCTTGAACTCACAACCCTGAGATTGAGACCTGAGCTGAGATCAAGAGTCTGACACTTAACTGACTGAGCCACCCAGACATCCTTAAAGATTTTAGTTTTAGGGGGTGCCTGGGTGGCTCAGTCATTAAGTGCCTGTCTTTGGCTCAGGTCATGATCCCAGGGTTCTGGGATTGAGCCCCACGTCAGGCTCCCTGCTCAGCAGGGGGGAAAGCCTGCTTCTCTCTCTTCCCCTCCCCGTGCTTGTGTTCCCTCTCTCACTGTCTCTCACTCTCTGTCAATTAAATAAATAAATAAAGGCTTTATTTATTTATTTAAACATTTGTCTTTTTTTTAAAAAAGATTTTATTTATTTATTTGACAGAGAGAGATCACAAGTAGGCAGAGAGGCAGGCAGAGGGAGAGGGGGAAGCAGGCTCCCCGCTGAGCAGAGAGCCTGATGCGGGGCTCGATCCCAGGACCTTGAGACCATGACCTGAGCTGAAGGCAGAGGTTTTAGCCCACTGAGCCACCCAGGCACCCCATATTTATTTATTTATTTTTAAAGAAAAGATTTTATTTATTTATTTATCAGAGAGAGAGAGCGCGCACAAGCAGGGGGAATGGCAAGTAGAGTGGCAGAGGGAGAAGCAGGCTCCCCGCTGAGCAAGGAGCCCATTTTGGGACTTGATCCCAGGGTCCTGGGATCGAGCCCCGCATTGGGCTCTCTACTCAGCAGGGAGTCGGCTTCCCCCTTCTCTCTGCCTGCCTCTGCCTACTTGCGACTCTCTCTCTCTCTCTCTGTCAAATAAATAAATAAAATATTAAAAAAAGGTTTTGTTTTTAAGTAACCTCTACACGCAGCTTGGGGCCCTGAGATCAAGAGCTGTATGCTCCACTGACTGTGCCAGCCAGGTGCCCCTCATTCTAGAAATCTCAGATGTCCTCAGCCAAACAGTGCTTCGAGAACTGCTTTGAGGTGTAAGATTTCGTGGTTCCTCACCATCTCATTGCGACATTTGGTTACAATCCTGTTTAAAAGATTCAGTTCTTAGGAGCTCGGCCACATTGATGTCGTTCTGTAGAGCAGAAGCTGTCCTGCACCCCAAAGCAGGCGAGCAAATGACGGGCCCCCCTCCTCCATGCTGCAGGATGCCACACTTCCTGAGGACTCTTCCCGAGCCCTGTGTGCCACGAGACATTTGCCAGAGGCATTATGGGAGTGTCAGTTGAGACTAAATCTCGTAAGTGTTTATCTGAAGATATCAGAAGAGTGTGTGTCGTGTCGTGCCCCCCCCCCCGTGCTGGGGCACATCATGTCGGGCGCCCTCTGAGATGTCCCTCCACTCTGCCAGGGGAGGGTCTGAGCTGTCACAGTGGCCTCGTGCTGCTCTCACCATAGTGTGCTCCTGGCGGTGCTGTGTCCCGCTGTTCCAGGGATAAAGATTTTATTTGAGAGAAGAGAGCGAGAGAGGGAACACAAGCAGGGGGAGTGGGAGAGGGAGAAGCAGACTCTCTGCTGAGCAAGGGAGCCTGATGCGGGGCTTGATCCCAGGACTCTGGGATCATGACCTGAGCCAAAGGCAGACGCTTAACCGACTGAGCCACCCAGGCGCCCCTTCACGGATCCTTCTGAACTAAGCGTCTGTCTTGACTCTGCTTGGTCCCCCAAGTGGTTCTTCATTGCCGATGGGACGAATTTCAAATTCTTCAGCACGGCATCTAATGCCTCTCCCACCCTTCTTTGGCTTTTACTGCTTCACCTTCTTTGTGAAGCTTTTGCTAAACGTTATACAGTTGTTCACTTCTGTCATCTCATAATGTTTATATTCTGCCCGCATCCCAGGCTCTGGAGGGCGGGTACCGCCCTGTGCTCCTGCTGTTGTACTCAGGTGCCTAATAGTGGCTTCTGCCTGGACGTATGTTACAATGTGTTATATACGTCAGGCTAATATGTTGTCTGTATGTTGATATGCTATATTATTTGTTATACATAAGATATATAATATATATATTAAAGACATGGGCAGATAAAGAATATGGAATTACTGCATTAAAGTCTCAAATAAAAGCAATGACAGGGAACACATTATCTCATATTTTATTTATTTATTTGAGAGAGAGAGACTGCGTGTGTGTGCGTGCACCAGGGAGGGGCAGAGGGAGAGGGAGAAAGAGTCTTAAGCAGACTCTGTACTGAGTGTGACGCCCCATGTGGGGCTCATTTGCACAACCCTGAGGTCATGACCTGAACCCAGACCGAAAGTTGGACACTTAACTGACTGAGCCATGCAGGTGCCCCTTCTTTCCTTTTTTTTTTTTAAGTTTTTACTTTAGTTTTTTAAAAGTTTTATTTATTTTTGATAATCTGTACCCCCAATGTGGGGCTTGCACTCACAACCCCAAGATCAGGAGTGCCGCCCTCCACCCCCTGAGCCAGCTAGGCGCCCCAGTACCTTAAATTTAAAGTTTTTAAATTCCCATACACGTTTTTATGGTTTTGCTCCGTGCTCTGCGCCCACATGCCGCACCCAGCAGGGGCGGGGGGCCGGGCTCGCAGGTGTCACTGGGACTCTGCCATGCGTGCCGAGCGTGAATGTTGGTACTGACCGCTTCCAGGCTGCGGCGGAAGCCACACGGCCATCTCCCAGCCCGCTTCCACACCAGCCCCGCCCTTTGGTCTCAGTTGGCCCAGGCAAAGGAAGATCGTCTCTTCAAACATTCCGGCTGAATTTCCTCAAGACCGATTGCATTAAGCGTTTTTAATCCTACACATAGAATTTCCCGGTAAAACATCATGTCTGCAACCTTGTCCCGAACACTGTTAAATAGAACCCCCTTAAAACCAAACCTTAACAGCTCCTATTCAGAAAGGATCGTTATGTTTGCTTGTGTATTTTGGGGGTAAAAACAAAGGTGAACTGAAAGTTGTGGTCCCTTGGGTCCCTCTGCCCCTCCCCCAACCTGGCTTTTCCTCCGCTGCTTCTGAAGGGAGCATCTGATCAGAGACAAACATTTTTCAGCTTTTCCCTTCTGTCTTCTATTTTTGTAACCTTGGTGGATGTCTGATTTCTACTTAGAAAGTCACTGACCACCTGTGTTACAGGAGTCTGGGTCCAATCAGGAGAGAGAAACCACATGGTGCTTGAGCAGGTAAACTTTAATGTAAGAATTATTAACTCTAACAGGGATTTGGAGCAACATGAGATCAGCCAGTAAGAAGTAAAGAAATAAGCACATGCAAGGATGCTCAACACCATTAGCCATCGGGGGAATACAAAGCAAAACTATACTGAGACACTTACCCTCACCCCAGCTCTCTCTGATTATCCATTTTTACATATTACACATATATATGATTATATATTATATAGAATTTATATATGTTAATAATTTATG
Source organism: Nasua narica (assembly GCA_028533885.1). NCBI lineage: Eukaryota > Metazoa > Chordata > Mammalia > Carnivora > Procyonidae > Nasua > Nasua narica. The sequence goes on from CM052798.1 coordinate 30,157,162, forward strand.
TGTTATTTATATGCGTTTTAAAAGATTTTATTTATTTATTTGGCATATAGAGAGATCACAAGTAGGCAGAGAGGCAGGCAGAAGGAGAGGGGGAAGCAGCTCCCCGCCGAGCAGAGAGCTGGATGCGGGCCTCGATCCCAGGACCCTGAGATCATGACCTGAGCCGAAGGCAGAGGCTTAATGCCAGCCAGGCGCCCCATATATATTTTATATATATATATAGCCTCAAGACCGATTGCATTAAGCGTCTGCCTTAATATATATATATATATATATATATATATATATATATATATACATGTTTCATTTACTTGGTTCACACCCACTAGGACAGCTATCATCAAAAAGACAAATAATCACTAATGTTGGCACAGGTGTGGAGAAATCAGAATTCTGATACGTTGCTGGTGGAAATGTAAAATGTTACAGCTGTCATTTCCTCAAACAGTTCAGTGTAGAGAGTTACCATGTGACCCAGGTGTATATCACCCCTAGCTGTACCCAAGTCCTTCTCTAGGTATGTACCCAAGAGAAATTAAAATCTACCTCCGTATAAAAACTTGTATATCATTCTTCCAGAAAGTGGAAATAACCCAAATGTCCGCCAACTGATAATTGGATAAATAAAATGTAATTTCTGTTCATACGATGGAATGCCATCTGGCGCTGAAAAGCAATGTAGTCCTCATCCATCATGCTACAACATACGTGGACCTTGAAAACGTCAGGCTAGGTGAAAGGAACCTGTCACAAAGGACCACATACTGTATGATTCCATATGTAGGAAATGTCTATAAACCTTTGCCCATTCTGTAGAAGAGAAAGTAGATTAGTGGTTGCTTAGGGCTCAGAGAATGGGAGATTGGGCAGGGGGTGGGTGGCGGCTCAGGGGTGCAGGATATCATTTTGGAGTAATGGACATGTTCTGAAATCTATTGTGGCACTGTTTACCCAACCATGTGAAAATAGCCAAAGCCACCGAAATGTCTACTTTGAATGGGTGAATTGTATGGTATGTGAGGGACCCCATCACCAAGCTTTTCTAAAGGAGTAAAGAGAACTCCAGGGAATGTAGCTGCAGCACATGGAAGGGGTAGCCAGCTGCCCGGGGCTGAGAGAGAGGGGCTGCTGGAGGAAGAGCTCCCCAGCCCACCCCACACCTGGCACAGGCGGAGATACAAACTTTGGGGTGCGGTGGACATGACCATGGCTCCCTGGGTCGCAGATGAGTTACTACGATGCCGCCTGGTGGGATTGGCTGGAAATCAGCCTTCTGGGGGGTTGGGGGGAAGCTGTTGGCACGGAGGGGTCTGTCTCACCGGAGGCACTCTGCTACGGAACCGCCCGGGCCGGGTGCTGGGCGGCCGTTGGCGGGCACCGGGAAAGCCAGGTATGCTGTCGAAGCCGACCTGGAGAAACACACCAGAGCCCAGAAACGGAACCCCTATTTCCTCCTGCAGGGGCTCTCTGGCACCTTCTACTGACCGAGCTCCTATCATGCCAACCGGCAAAGAACAATACCGCGTGGGTGCAGATGGAGGTTGACAGAGCAAGCAAGCAGGGTGACTGTGGGGCTGAGAGGCAGTAAATCCGTAACCCATGCTGGAGTCCCGGGGACCCCAGCATCCCCCTAGCTTTTCAGTTCCCTTTGGGGGTCCCAAGGTTATCCTTGCCCCCGAGGCTGTTGTGGTTTGGAGAAGCCAGGACACTGTGTCTTTGGGTCAGCTCGCCCTCAGCCCAGCTCCCGCTAGTCCATTGTCACGTGTCTTTTTCTGTTCTGTTGGCCCAGTTCTCTTTTTCAGGTACCGGTTAGGCTTACGCTGGATGTCCTGTGACGACTGTTGCCGCAGGCTTTTGTTTTGTGGCTTGGATTTGTTTTGGTAATCCTTTTACACTTTTTATTCTTTTTCATTTCATTTTGTTTTGCTTTGTTTTAAGATTTTATTTATTTATTTGAGAGCGGAGAGCATGCGCTTGTGAGCGTGAGTGGGGGAGGGGAGAGGGAGGGGGGAGAGGGAGGATCATGACCTGAGCCGAAGGCAGATGCCTAACCGGCTGAGCCACCCAGGTGCCCTTATTTTTCTTTTATCTTGCTCATTTGTTTTTTTTTTTAAATCCACCTTCATTTCCTTCCTTCCTTCCTTCCTTCCTTCCTTCCTTCCTTCCTTCCTTCCTTCCATTTTAAAGATTTTGCTTTTTTAAAGTAAGCTCTACACCTGACGTGGGGCTCAAACCCACGAAGCCGAGATCAAGAGCCGCGCACTCCACCCCCTGAGTCAGCGAGGAGTTCCCACCGTTGCTTTCATGACTCTTACACCGCCTTTTCAGCGGCGACCTCTTTGTTGTCTACTGCTGAGGCTTTCGTTTCCGTGATGGTGTTATTTTTTTTTGCTCACTCTTCCTGAATGCTAATTTTACTTTATTTAGAAAAACGGCGTTGTCTTAGTATTTTTTCCCTGAGCTCTCCCTTTCGTGTCTGCTCTTAGTTAGCTCTTGTTTTAAAGAGCCAGTTGGGAACAGGTGGGATTAGGATAGTCTCTGTTAATGATCTTTTTTTTTCAAGATTTTATTTATTTATTTGTCAGAGAGAGAGAGAGACACAGAGAGAACACAAGCAGAGTTGCAAGCAGAGACAGAGAGAGAAGCAGGCTCCCTGCCGAGCAAGGAGCCCGATGCAGGACTTGATCCCAGGGTCCTGAGATCATGACCCGAGCCGAAGGCAGCGCCTCAACCAACTGAGCCACCCAGGCGTCCTTCTGTTAATGATCTTTATCTGCTCTGTAACCACATTTTTTTCTGTCCTGTGGTCTTCATCTACCATGTTTTACCCCAACCCTCCCCATTCCTTTCTTCCACTGTGCTGTAGCATTTTTCTTTAGATCCTGTACTGATTTTTTTTATTGTTGTTTTGATTTACTCTAGCACTTTTTCAGATGAAAAAAGTTACGTGATCGAAGCCAGATCATTGGGATTTGAATCCTGGCTTTGCCATTTACTAGCTCTGTGATCTTAAACAAGATAATTCAACCTCTCTGTGCCACAGTTTTTTCTGTATATAATGGGAATGATAACCTCTAGGATTGGTGAGAAGATTCACTGAGTTAAATCGTTCAGAACTCTTAGAACCTTGGTTGGTCTACAGTAAGTGCTGTATGAATATTAATAGTATCAACTTACCCCGCTCATTGACTTACAATTAGAAAATGCACAGTTCTTCTGCATAGAATAATTTAACATATTGCATATTAATTAACTACTTAAATCTGCCTAGTCATGCATAACGGCTGAATAGGAGCTGTGCATTCAGCAAAAACGTTTGTTAAAAAATTGATGAGCTTTTCAATAAAATTTTTTGGGAAGCTGGATAACAAATAGTATGGCATATAATAACTTCTAATTTGCTTGCCTCAAAAATATTCACGGGAGGCATGCTTTGTGGTTTTTGCTCTGCATACCTTCGTCATACTTGAGTTTATATCCAATATGGCTGATATTTGAAAGTCAGCAAAATTCTGACATTTTAGATTAAAAATTGTTGCCTGGTGTAGTTCAGAACATAACCGTATTGGAGGGTGTTTTAGAAATGACAGGAGTTTGGTGCAGTTTGTTTCAGTGAACTCAGATTTTTGTATGATTTTTCTTTTTATGGCTAACTTAGAAGGAACTAGCATTATAAGCCTTTTGTCCCCCTTTTTTCAAGCATACTGTAACTGACTAAATATTCAGTCAGCGAGAGGGGGTTCTTGAATACCTACCAGGGATACAGGGGTGAGCAAAGTAGACGGGCTCCCTGCCTGGATTAGCCAGAATGGAAATGTTAAACAAATTACCGTAAGTACGCCTAAGATTCCGAGAGCCCTGTGAGCTGGGATGAGGGTAAACCAGCTGCTGGGAGGCTACAGGGAGACCTAACCTGGCTTCTCTGCGGCGTTGACCCGGAGGCCGCGGATTCAAGGCTGAGCAGGGGCCGGTGGGATGATGCGGGAGGGTCCGGGCAGCCTGAGCCTGACCTCGGGAGGGAGCGTGGGGACTGGGAAACACTGGGAGACCGGCAGTGTCGCGGAGCCCGCGGGCCCGAGGGGTGAGGCGAAGGGCGTGCAAGAGACGCGGGAAGAGGTGGGCAGTGGGGCCGACCACGAGCCTGACAGTCCCCGTTTAGTGGTTTGGGCCCTTACACCCCAAGGATAGCGGGACATTCGTGAAGTTTAAGCCTGGGAGTGAGATGAGTTCACATCAGTTGCTGCGTGGAGAACGGGAGGCTAACCAGGGCGCTGGAGTAAGAGTCCAGGCCAAAGATTAGAGTGACCTGACGCGGGATGGTGGTAGTGACGTTGGAGGGATGGATGCATTCAAGAAGGGTTTCAGAGGCGCAAACCGCAGGACTTGGTGACTGATCATATGTGGAGGTGAGAGCGAGGGGGCTGGTGTCAAGGGTGACTTGCGGCTCTCGGACAGGAGCCCCTGTGAAGGCGTTGCCTTTTCCTTGAGATAGGGACCAGTGAAGAAAGAGGAAGTTTGGGGCATCTGTGAAACTTCCAGATCGTACTGTGGGGTGGGAAGTTGGATAGATGGACACGGAACTCAGAAGCAGTTATCTGGATGGAAGAGCTCAAGCTCAGGCTGGTCAGCCTAATGATTAGCAAATAAATCCCAGAAGCGGAGCGAGATCGCCTTGGGGATGTCTGCAGAATGGAAACGTTGAGACAGCCTCCCACAGAGCCCCAGGCTTCTCTCCTCATGCAGAATCGCTGTGCATACGTACGTGCACGCAAGTCATACCTTCGGGATGTTAACGTTTTGGAACGTGTACAACTTATATCGTGTCTGGAATTGGGACATAGAATTAGAAATATATTAGTTTATTCTTCAAACACACCCCTCTCAAGTGTTGCTATGGACTGGGTGCTGTGCTAGTAAATGCTGGTGATCCACAGACCTAAGTTCTAGGTTTTGCTTCCAAATGGTGTGCTCATTCTTCGCAGAGACTGAGGAACAGGCACGATGTTTTATATATGCCGTGTTGTAGGTAAGCGTGGGGCAATGTGGGAGCAGACGCGGAGCACAGGGCTATGATTAAAGGAAGTTTCCCGAGGGAGGTAAGGCTTGAACAGAGCCGTAAAGATGAGCTGGCGCTGGTAGGCAGAGAAGGTGGAGAAGGGACTCTCCCACCGTGCTGTGCTGTCTGTCCCAGTCCCAGATGCTGCAGACGGGTCAAGGCACCAGAGGATGACAGTGTCCATCCAGTGCGTCTGACAGTTAGGAGGTCATTGGCAAATTTAGTGACCCTCTAGGGCAGGGTATGAGTTTGATCGTCTTAGTGTCCCCCGTGCTCTGCATAACTCCTAGCACTTGGTATTTGTTGTGGCAGCTTTGGACAGACAGAGACACCTCCTTCTCCAAGATGAATGCACGGGAAGGGGATGAGTCTGGATTGCTGCATTCCCTCGACAGCCCACGCGGGCTTACTGCAGTTCTCTACCTGCGTGCTTTTTTACGGCTGCGCAGGGAGGCCAGGTGAGCTCCTACAGCCCGAACGGTCCTAAGTATTAATCTAGTGGTAGTGTTTTTATGTTTTACTCTAGTCCTTTTCTTTTCCTCTTTTTTACTTGTCTCTTTTTTCATTTAATAGTATATCATAAACATTTCCCCACGTCATTAAAATGTTTTCATGATTTACATCTTTTTTTTCCCATAAATTACATCTGAAGTGGCTGCCACATCTCTCATTTGGTTGTTTATTTGAACATTATTTGAGCATTTGGCCTTTCTTTTTTTTTCTTTCTTTTTTTCCAAGATTTTAGTTATTTGACAGAGAGAGAGACAGGGAGAGCAGGAACACAAGCAGGGAGAGTGGGGGAGGGAGAAGCAGGTTCCCCGCTGAGCAGGGAGCCCAACGCGGGGCTCGATCCCAGGACCCTAGGATCATGAGCTGAGCCGAAGGCAGAGGCTTTATCCCACTGAGCCACCCGGGTGCCCCTTATTTTAACCTCTTACTTGGTCCTGTGTATGCCATCCACTTTGGAAATCGGTTTCCTCTTTGGATTTTTGTTCGACCTCTTCATTTGAAGAACCTTTTCTGTAATGGAAAAGATAGAGGTCAAGTGGCTGATTAGTTCAGCCTTCTCGCTGTGCTGTTTGCTGAATGGACAGGTAAATCTATGGACAGACCGATGGTGGTATGTCTGCCGGAGGTTTAGGTCACAGTCACCGTGTGGCAGCTTAGGTATCACATCTGCCTTCAGGACGGGAAGAAGGGGGAGGGGCTGGGACCAGCCACCTGCTGAGAGGAAAGGCTTCCCCACAGGCCGCTTACACCTTAAATTTGTTTCCACGGGGAGCCCCGGATGGGATACATGGTGCTTTGTGTTGCTGGAATTGCAGGTCTCTAATTTCTCTTTCAGTTTGAAAACTTTGTATGTTTGTTATGTGCATAAATACAAACGTTAAAATTAAAAATAAATATACTAATAAGTAGATTGTGAAGAACACCCCCCTCCACTTTGCAGAAGTAGACATCGTCTACAGTTTGGTGCATATTAAATATGTACTGAATATGTAACCTTAGTTTTCAGCATTCCTGTCGCCCTTGTTTGTTATCAGCAGTATGTGGCCATAAGTACATGTTCATTACTATTCTGCAACTAGATTTTTTCCCATTTAGCAGTAGACTAGACGTTTTTCCCATGTCAGGACATACAGCTGTGCCTCCTGTCTGACTGGTACATCATACTTTATCCTTGTTATTCTCCTGCCTTCATTGATCGTTATCCACCTCGTGTCCTCGGTGCTGGTGTCTGACCTTGAAGAAAGCATCATCTCGGCTTCCTTGCTCTCTGGCTTCCCGTTGGATAAAAGACACTGACAGGGATCAGAGGGCGAGTACTGAGAGAAGTCAGAGAGCATTTCTTACCCCCTCCAGCCCTTGCCGGAGCTCCAGGAGCCGCTGTGGCTTCTGTGGCACTGCCTCTGATGGCTGGCCTCTCTATTCCAGGGACACCTTTCCATCTCTTGGTCTTTCGCTTCGAAGGCAGGAGTAGCTTCCTACGGTGGAGAGTCCCTGGATGCTTCACCTGACCCCTGGTTGGTTCCTTTAACTCTAAGCACATAGCTATAAAAACACCCCTATGATTCACTTCCTTTGGTTAATTCCTTTGTGTGTCCCATCTATTTCCTGCCAAGACCCCTACTGATCTAGATGTTACTGTGTAGACGTACCATAATTCATCTGTTTGGTTCCCTGTTGATGGACATTTGAATTTTTTCCCAGTATTTTGTTCTTATAATGAGTGTTGCTGATGAACATTCAGGTACATACCTTGTAAAGTATTTGTTGAAATGTTGCTGTAGGAAAAAGTCACCAAAATGGAAATGCTGCGTTGAGGGGCACAAATGCTGTAAATTTCAGTAGCTGTCGCCCACTTGCTCCCGAACGAGTCGACCAGTTTATGTTCCTACAATGTGTTGTTTGGTTTTTTTTTTTTAAATTAAAGGATTGTACAGGTGTGGGGTGCCTGGGTGGCTTAGTCAGTAAAGCGTCCTACTCTTGGTTTCTGCTCAGGTCACGATCTCATGGTCGTGAGATCGAGCTCCACGTTGGGCTCTGGGTTAAGTGTGCAATCTGCTTAAGATTCTCTCTCCCTCTCCCTCTGCCCCTCTGGCTCATGCTCTCTCTGTCAAATAAATAAATCTCAAAAAAATTATAGAGGTAATACTTGTAACTTACAACAAATAACTTTAACTTAGAAGTATATAAAGGGAAAAAGTGCTTCCATTTGTTTCATCCTGTTTCCTGGAGATCAACAACATCAGCAGTTAGCTGTGTATCCTATCATGGTTTTTTTTTTTCTTTATGAAATTTATATGCTTATCATAGAATAAATTCATATATAAATAGCTAAAGTAAATTCATTTGTGTGTGTGTGTCTCTATCTCTTCTGAGAGCTCATTTGTAGACTCTACTCTGCTCTACTGACCTATTTGTCTTTTCCTGTGCCAGTACCGATCTGTCTTAAGAATTACAGTTTTGAGTCAGTTTTGATATCTGGTGAGGCATATCCTCATCTCATTTATTTATTTGAGAGACAGAGAAAGTGAGAGAGAGCGTGAGAGGAGAGAAGGTCAGAGTGAGAAGCAGACTCCCCATGGAGCTGGGAGCCCGATGTGGGACTCGATCCCAGAACTCAAGGATCATGACCTGAGCCGAAGGCAGTTGCTCAACCAACTGAGCCACCCAGGCGCCCTCATTACTTTTTATTTAAAAAAATTTCTGGGCTCTTCTTGGGCATAAAGTCTTCAGATTAATTTTGGATTTAAGTTAAACACACACACACACACAACCATGGGTTTTGACTGGAGTCAGACTGGAGTTATAGAGAACGGACATATTTCCCATATTGAAACTTCTCACTTAGGAGCCTGTTATGCGTCTGAATTTATTCAGCTCTCTTATGTCCATTGGTGAAAATCTTGTCCATTTCCTCCTGTTTATTTTTAGGTGTTTTATAGATTTTGTTGCCATCGTGAATGGAATTGTTCCCCTTCTATCTTCTCATCAGTATTGCTCGTATAGTTTTTTAAGAAGCTGTTGATTTTTTCTTTTTCTTTTTTTTAAATTTAAATTCAATTAGCCAACATATAGTAAGTCCATCATTAGTTTCAGCTGTAGAGTTGAGACATTCATCAGTTGCATACAACACTCAGTGCTCATCACATCATGTGTGCCCTCCTTAATGCCTGCCAGTCAGTAACCCCATCCCTCCACTCTCCTCCCCTCCAGCAACTCTCAGTTTGTTTCCTGTAGTTAAGAGTCTCTCATGGTTTGTGTCCCTCTCAGATTTCTTCCCATTCAGTTTTCTTACCCTTCTTCTATGATCCTCAGCACTGTTTCTTATATTCTTCATATGAGTGAAACCATATGATAATTGTCTTTCTTTGACTTATTTTGCTCAGCATAATACCCCCCCAGGTCCGTGCACATCGTTGCAAATGGCAAGATTTCATTTTTGATGGCTGCATAATATTCCATTGTATATATATACACCACATCTTCTTTATCCATTCATCTGTTGATGGAAATCTAGACTCTTTCCCTAGTTTGACTATTGTGGACATTGCTGCTATGAACATTGGGGTGCAGGTGCCCCTTTGGGTCACTGCATTTGTATCTTTGGGGTAGATACCCAGTAGTGCAGTTGGTGGATCATAGGGTAGCAATATTTTTAACTTCTCGAGGAACCTCCAAGAAGCTGCTGATTTTTGTGGGGGCCTGGCTGGCTCAGTTGGAAGAGCATGTGACTCTTAATCTTGTGGTTGTGAGTTTGAGCCCCATTTGGGTGTGGGTTACTTAAATAAATAAAACTTAATAAAGAAGCTGTTGATTTTTTTGTAAATTAATCTTATGATCACCTGCGTATTAGTTCTGATGGTTTTTTCAGTTGGTTCTCTTGGCTTTTCTGGATGGACAGTTAAATCTGCAAATGATAACATCTTATCACTTTATTTATGGTACTTATATGTAATTTCATATGTTATTTCCTGGCTAAGCTATCTGAGTGAGGTGTGGGTGGGGGTGGTCCTGGGGAGTCTTCCCCACCGATGTTCCATTTCAGGAACATCAGAGAATGTGCCACCAGAGAAACAGCGGTGTGGCAGAGAATGTCCCGGGCAGGCCTTGAGGGGAGAAACAAGGCTACGTTCAGTGAGTTGGAAGAAGAAAGGCACAGGACACAGATAGTGCTGGGAGGTAGAAGAGATGGTTTAGAGAGTAAAATAGGGGCACAGTCAGAAGCTGCTAGACTCTGAGGGGCAATGACTTCATTTTAAAGGGATTGATTGAGAATTTAGTGAAAGGTGTGTGAGGCAGAATGGCACCTCAAAGATGTCCACACCCTCATCCCTAGAATCCATAAATACGTTCCCTCACGTGGCAGAAGGGGTAGACATTAAAACACGGAGATTATCCTGGATTCTTCAAGGGGGCCCAACCTAATCACATGAGCCTGAGAAGCCAAGAGAAGTTTCTCTGACTGGAGGCGGAAGCAAGATGTGGTAGAAGGGGAAGTCGGAAAGATTCAGAGTGAGAGGGATCTAACCCACTGTAGCTGCAGGGGCCACGTGGAGAATTGGAGACGGAATACAGGAGCGGAGACTGTGTGATAAGCAGCAGGGAGATGGGGACCTTGGCCCTGCAGCTGCAGGGAACTGCATTCGGCCAGTAGCTGGAACGTGTGAGCTTGGAAGCGGCTTCATGCTCAGAGTCTGCAGAGTGGAGCAGAGCCCGGCCGCCCCCTTGGCTTTGGCCCTTGGGAGACCCCACACAGAGGACCCTGCTGACCCACCCACACTGCAGCTGGACTTTGGGCCGCCAGAACCCTGAGCCGCCGAGCCTGTGGTACTCTGTTTCAGCCGCAGTGGAGCACTCACACGGAGGGGCGTGAGCAGGAGAGGAAGGTCTGATTTTGGGTTATCAGCGGATCCGTCCTACTTCTGTGTGGAAAGTGGATTTGGGAGAGTGCAGTTTGAAGGCTGGGACCTCAGTGGCGTGATTGGGGACTTAACCCGGCAGGTTGGGATTGCCGGAATTTGGTCTTTGATTGGATGCTGGGGATGAGGGACAGGAGGGACGCAGGGATGATTGCTGATTTCTGCCTTGTATGCTGAGTGACTGGTGAAGCTGTTTCTTGAGACCAGGACTAGCAGGTTGGAGGGTGCCACGTGGGGAACTCAGTGGTAACTCTGGGCGGCTCTTCACGTGAACAATCTCCTATACGCACTTGTTTTACGGTAGAGTGTATCAACAAGGTGATTGCTTTATCCTTTAAGACCTAAATTGGTTTATTTTTATTTTTATTTTTATTTTTATTTTTATTTTTTAGGTCATGTAGGAAATCGTAAATCATGTGAAGATGGGACTCTTGGTATTTGTGCGCAATCTGCTGCTAGCCCTCTGCCTTTTTCTGGTACTGGGATTTTTGTATTATTCTGCGTGGAAGCTCCATTTGCTCCAGTGGGAGGACTCCAGTAAGTATGGTCGCCGCGGCCCGCCCCCAGGAGAAGCCCGGCGCAGAGCGGTCCCGGGGCACTCGGGCTGCGGGGCCTTCCTGTTCTTCAGAGCCGGGCAGTGAGAGGAAGCCGCGTACTCCTGCCATGTAGGGCCTCAGACCTTGCCTGCCCTTTTTGTTGCCGTAGGTTGGGAACTTTGATGTTTTTCAAAAACTGCATGCCATGGCGTATCCTTTTATGATCACGGTGAAAACATGCTATTCTGCAATAAACCCCCAAACTCTACCAGTAAGTCTAGTTTTCTGAATGCTGTTCTTTTTAATTACTGTGGTGTCTCGCCCCGCCCATGTATATTCACTGCCTTAGGGCTGGGGGTTGAAGTTGGTTTTCTCCTGCCCTGAAAACAGTCACCGCTACCTTTTACTTTGAATTTTCACATTTCAATTTAATATTGTCTTTGCTTTACTTTCCCTGGAGAAATTTTGCCCACCTAATTATTTTGCCCTTGCTGGCCCTGAACTTGTACCTGAATAGAATAATGGCTTTTTCCCCCCACCTCCCCAGTAAGTCCTAATCCCTTTCTTTGGCTTCTACCTGCGGCGGCCTCTGGGTTACACAGCGTTTCCTGCCTTGCCTTCTGCTCACCTCTGACTTAGTTTTGATTCACCCAGTGCGGCCCGTGTTGTGGTTTTAGGCTCGGGGTTGAAGGGCTCACTTTGGGCTGCATTGACCTTTGCATGTTCTCTTCTTGGTCGTAGCTTGACGTGTCCCACAGTGGCCATAAGTAGTTTTCCTTTTGGTTCTTTTGTCTGTTGGCTGTCTGAGCTTGGATCCTGATTCTTAGTGAATGCGATTTCTCTCAGGTTGTTTTATTTTTACAAACGTCAACTGGAGACTAGTGTAGAATTTACTCAAGAGTAGGGTCAGACTCTAGGTGTGAGGTTAAAATGAGTTAGAATGAATTGGAAGAGGCAGCTGGCAACTGGCCTGCTAGCGTATTGAGACCTTAATATGGGAACCATTCCTGCGAAGTAGTTCACTTATTTCTTACCTGGACCAAGCTCCTGAAGCAGTTTCAAGCCAATTTTTTTTTTTTTAAAGATTTTATTTATTTATTCGACAGAGAGGAGAGAGAGCACAAGCAGGCAGAGAGGCAGGCAGAGAGAGAGGGGGAAGCAGGCTCTCCGCTGAGCAGAGAGTCCGATGTGGGGCTCGATCCCAGGACCCTGAGATCATGACCTGAGCCAAAAAGGCAGAGGCTTTAACCCACTGAGCCACCCAGGCGCCCTTCAAGTCAATTTTTTAAAATGTAGCATTATATCTTTTCTTTATTGTTTTATGTTTTATGTTTAAGTGCCTCATATGCTTAGCTTATAATTTTAACTAATTACTTTGGGTTTCCAAAGTTTATTTAAATTTCTCTCTTCCAACTTATTTTTAAAATCAAGGAGACTACCCAGAATAAAGTGTTTGTGTCAGGGCTGTACAGAACTCTGTAATGAAAGGCACTGCGTATATCCGTAATGGATGGACTCAGCTGTGTGTGTAAGATAGTTGGGGACAGATTCAAGGAATCTGTAGGTCTCCTGACCTGTAGACAGCATAACCAAGAATTAGATAATATTTCCCCAGAGAAGTTGAGGACATTAACTTTATGGAAGAACTATTATATGTCAGGTTTTAGGCTAGATGACTTACAAATTGAAGTTAATTTACTTCTCACTCTTTGGGTACCTGGGTGCCTCAGTCAGTTAAGTGTCTGCCTTCCCCTTGGGTCATAATCTCCAGGTCCTGGGATCGAGTCCCACATCAGGCTCCCTGTGTAGCTGCAAGTCTGGCTCTCCCTATCGTCTTCCCCCTTGCTCTGCTCTCTCTCTTCCCTCTCAAATAAATAATTAAATAATCTTTAAAAAAATTTGCTTCTCTAACCATGTGGAGATGCTATTATCCCTGTTTTCCAGCTGAGCAAACAGAAGTATTTAATTAATTTTCCTAAGTTATAACAGCTAATTATTAGAGCTAGAATTGAATCCTGATTTGTCTTTATTTTAAAAAATTTTTTCTTAGAGATTATTTATTTATTCGAGAAGGAGCCCGGGTGCACAAGCAGGAGGCAGGGGCAGAGGGAGAGGGAGAAGCAGCTTCCCTCTGAGCAGGGAGCCTGACATGGGGCTTAATCCCAGCACCCTGGGAGCACAACCTGAGCCGAAGGTTCAGTTAACTGACTGAGCCATCCAGGAGCCCCCATTTTTAAAATTTTTAAAGGGATTTTATTTATTTATTTTTAGAGAGAGAGCATGTGTGTGCACGAGAGCGAGTGAGGGGGAGACCCAAGGAGAGGGAGACAGAATCTTGAGCAGACTCTGCGCTGAGCACAGAGCCCTATACTGGGCTCGATCTCACAACCCTGAGATTGTGACCTGAGCCGGTACCAAGAGTCGGACGCTTAACTGAGTGAGCCATCCAGGCATCCCTTGATTTATCTTTAAAAACTATGTTCATTGTGTTATTGAAAAGTACAGTGAGCACAAAGACTGAGGATAGGATGGAATTCTGTGTTCCGATTGGTAAGAAGAGAGGAGAGGGACTCCGAGAAATGGTAGAGCGCATCAGGAGGGTGGTGGAGAAAGAAAAAGGAAGGGAAGTAAGGGGAAGGGAAAGAAAGCAAGCGCCCCAGAGGGCAGGGGTGTATGAGGTCGTGTATGAGGAGGGGACGTGGTGCTGTCCCCGCCAGTGCTGCAGGCTTGCTTCAGTAGGTTGAGGATAGCTGTCTGCTTTCCTTTGAGTGAATTATCAGCTGACTAACCACTATTGGCATCTTTTTGTTATTCTGACTTCCAAGCCTTCCAGATACTTGACTTCGAATTGGTTGTCTTAGACCGGCTTACTGGGGCGTATTGTTTCCTGTGCTGTCACATCCGAGGGCAGGGTACTGTGACTAGCTCTCGGATGGCTTACCAAGGCCCGGAAGAGCCCAAAGTCAGCTGGAGGGCGCTCCCTAAGGCGGGGAGAGAGAGGCTGCGGTTGATGAGGACCGTGGCTTAGTGACGAGAGTCTCCTCTGTGTCCGCACTGTCAGGAGCACTTCACATCCCCTGTTTCATTTGATTCTCAGAGTTGGGATTGATCATTGCTCTCCTGTCTTCCAGACATAGAAGCTGAGGCTTCAAAGAGGCTCAGTAAGAGTCTGTGTGTCTTTCATGTGAGTGCATTTATGAGTCTGAAAAATAAATGTCTTTAGCAGTATGTTTCCTGAATTTGTATACCTCTTCTGACTTACAAAGATGATGTATTGGAATTCCTTCATCGTGGTGGTGGAGGGGGGTCTAGAGATTTCTGTTATTAAATTATTAACTTAATAAGCAGTACATTCCTACTGTGGCCCATATGCAGCTCTGCGTAAACTGGGGGTAAGGTGCACAGACCATTATGCTCGCAGCCTGTAACGCGGGAAAGAACGCAGACAGCCCTTAAATGTTGCATTCTGAAAGCGACGTCTGTATGAAATGCCGTGTTGGAGCATAGAGTCCCTTCCAGATGGAAAATATCATGATTTCATTAATCCCAAGACCCACTGTGGCACGATGCAAACTGCTTTGTTTTGAGCCGCTTAGAGCTATGCGTGGTCAAGTCTTGATCCAATTGCTAGGACTTGGGTCACATGCTTAACCTGAAAGACTTTAAGTAGAAGATTGATCTAGTTATCAACCTGTTTTTAAATTTATTTATTTATTTTTATTAAGTAGGCTCCACGCCTGGCAGGGAGCCCAGTGGGGGGCCTGACCTCAAGACCCTGGGATCGAGACCTGAGCCGAGATCAAGAGTCGAACACTCAGGGGCGCCTGGGTGGCTCAGTGGATTAAAGCCTCTGCCTTTGGCTCAGGTCATCATCCTGGGGTCCTGGGATCGAGCCCCGCATCGGGCTCTCTATATTCAGCAGGGAGCCTGCTTCCCCCTCTCTCTCTGCCTGCCTCTCTGCCTACTTGTGATCTCTGTCTCTGTGTCAAATAAATAAAATCTTTAAAAAGAAAAAAAAGAGAGGTGAACACTCAACTGACTGAACCACCCAGGCACCCTCAACCTGTTTTTGAAAGTTCTGTAGCTTGGGGCGCTTGGGTGGCTCAGTCCATAGAGAGCACGCGTCTCTGGATCTCAGGGTCGTGAGTTTAAGCCCCACATCGGGCATGGAGCCTACTTCAGACAAACAAACAAAGCAGCATCACTGAGACACCACCACGTATCTGTGGGAATGGCCCAAATCCAGAACACTGACAACACCAGACGCTGGCGAGGCTGTGGAGCGGCAGGGCTCTCGTTCATTGCTGTTGGGAATGCACAATGGTGCAGTGACTTTGGAAGACAGTTTGCAGCTTCTTGTAAAACTAAAGATACTCTTAACTCGGTGATCCAGTCACGTTCCGTGGTATTTACCCAAAGGAGTCGAAAGCTTATGTTCACACAAAAACCCTGCCTACAGATGTTTAGAGCAGCTTGATTCATAATTGCCAAAACTTGGAAGCACCCAAGATGTCCTTTAGCAGTTGACTGGAGAAACTGTGGTAGATCCAGACAGTGGAATATTATTATTATGTTTTAAAGATTTTATATATTTACTTGACAGAGACACAGCAAGAGAGGGAACACAAGCAAGGGGGAGTTGGAGAGGGAGAAGCAGGCTCTCTGTTGAGCAGGCAGCCTGACGCGGGGCTCGATCCCAGGACCCCGGGATCACGACCTGAGACGAAGGCAGACGCTCAACCAGCTGAGCCACTCAGGCGCCCCCTGAAATGCATATTTCGAAGTGAAAGAAGTCAGTCTGAAAATGCTATATACTGCATGATTCCAACTTTATGACATTTCTGGAAAAGGCAAAACTAGGGAGACAATAAAAGGATCAGTGGTTGCTAATCCTTGAGGGGAGTGACATACAGGCAGGGCATAGAGAATTTTTAGGGTAGTAAATCTGTATGATATCATAATGATGAATATATTTTTGTACTTTTGTCCAAACACAGAAACTATATACAACACGAAGCATAAACCCTTATGTGAACTATGGACTTTCAGTGTAGGTTCATTACTTTTGAAAGTATACCGCTCTGATGAAGGATATTGATAATAGGGGAGGATATACATGTGGGGGAGGCTGGAGATATATGGGAAATCTCTGTGCTTACCCCTCAATTTGCTGTGAACCTAATTCTGCTCTAAAAAAATAGTCTTAATAAAAAAAAGTACCGTAGAATTATTATATGTGTGTGTGCATGTATACACACAATCACACATATAGAATGATAGAAATATATACATACATATATTTAACTTAATGAACAAATCTTGGGAGGAGTTGGGTATACTTCAGTTTCATCATCTCCAGAATGGAGACAAAATACTGGCATTTCTCTTGGCTCTGACGCTTTATTCAGGTCAGGCCTAGTAGGAGAGTTGGGTAGTTGCCTGTTATCAGTAGACCTGATACTTACGGTCCATTTCTTGGAAACTTTACATACTTTATTATTTTTATCTATTCATATTTCATAAATTAAAGTGGATATTTTATAGGAGTAGGATTAATTTCTTATGAGACCTTTAAAAATTCATACTACCACGTTTATCAGTATAGCAACCCTCTCCGTGTTCTTGCCTATATTTACAAAAGATCATAACTGAGAGATGATAAAATATGCATTATTGATCTGATTACTATGGGGAATACCATCTGGCGAGTAAGTCGGAGTTTGTATCTGATATTGGGAGGAGGGTAGATTAAGTTTAGCTTATAGACATAGGAAATTATATTAACTCTTAGTTTTCCATCTTAAAAATGAAATGGAGGCTGGCATTTGTAGCCTGTAGCTTAGGGTGACCCTCTGCTTCTTATGACAATGGCGTAACTGGTGTTAGGCTAGCCCTCTCTCTGTAGTTGCCACACTGGACAGAATAAATAAAGCAACTCTTGTCAAGCAGTAGGCAGTAGAAAATTTCAGTCTCTAAGAACAGGAAAACTCATGAGGCGACCTCCACAGTTCTCTCGGGGAGGAGGGGCAGTTTCCCAACCCTGTACGGAGAGCGGGGATCGAAACAGACTTCAGTGCTTCCACTTGGCTCAGGAGGCAGGGATCAGAGCTTAGGGCAGCCAAAGTGGGGAGAGCCCATGAGATGGGTCGTCACTGAATAGGGAAGTGTTCAGAGGTGGGGTCCCGGAAGTCTGGGGACGAGGGCAGTTCCCGTGATTCTGTAGCTGAAGACCGGGCTGTATGTGCACAGGGCAAAACCACTGAATTTAACCACATCCGCAGGATGGGAGGAGAGGTCAAGCAGTGTTGTGGGTAGCCGAAGCGTCAGGGACTTTGAAGTGCCAGCCTGGCCAGGGTGGAGAAGGCTCACGAGCACCGAGACACCAGGAAGGCCAGGCCTTAAGAATAAAGATCTCACTCTAGAGTAAGGTCTACTCAAGACTCACTCTAACAAGATGAAAACCAAGCCCCAGCAAAGCAGATTTTGAAGGTTAGGTCCCATCAAGTTAGAGAAGTCAAAAATGCCCTGAATTTCCTCAGATCCACACTACACATAGCATAGAATCAGGCCCATACAGATTCAAGGCCAGGCAGTATACAAATCGATGCTCTTCAGTATTCATGGTTTCCACATGCCCATCTCCACTGCTCAGTGTTCAGTAAGAAGTTGCTAGACAATCAGACACACAGGAAATTGTGGTCCATATTCAAGAGAAAAAATGGTCTATAGATAAGATAGCTCAAATACTGGACTTGGGAGAGTAGCGATTACAAATAATTTAAAGAATTAAAGAAAAAGTGAACAATAAGTAGTCCCAGCAGAGAAATCAAAACTATTTTAAAGAAAGCAAATTGTAGGACTGAAAAGTACAGGAACAGAAAATGAAGATTTCACTTAACGTAGATTGAATAGAACACTGATCAGTGAACTTGAAAAGACTGCAATAGAAATGATCCGGTCTGAGACACAGAAAGAAAAAACTATGGAAGAGAAATGAAGAGCCTCAGGGATCTGTGGCACGATATAAAATTGTCTAATATGTATGAGTATGGGACAGAAAAAAATTTGAAGACATAATGGCTGAAAACTTCCTAAGTTTGGTGAAAAACATTGGCTTAGAGATCTAAGAAGCTCAGCAAACTTTCAGAATAAATATTGGAAAAATCTAGGCAAATCATAGTCAAACATCTGAAATCTAAAGGGAAAATCTTGAAAACGGAGAAAAAGAAACATTCTGATGGGGGGAAGAAATCCCACTGACCCGTCACCAAAAACAGTGGAGTTCACACAATGAAGGATCTTTAAAATGCTGAACCCCACCCCCAAAAAAAACCCCAAATCAAAAAACCAAATATCTGTTGTCCCAGAATTCTTTATCTGTTGAAAATATCCTTCAAAAATGAGGATGAAGTGAAGACATTTTTTCAAACAAAGACTAGGAGAATTTGCCGCTAGCAGAATGGCATCACAAGAAAAATACTAACGGATATCCTTTGGGACACCAGGACGTGAGACCAGATGGAAACTTGGATCTATAGGAAAAAATGAAGATCACTGAAAATGGTAAAAATAATGAGTAAATATAAGAGACTCTTTTTCATTTTTTCTTATAATTTGCTTAAAAGACAATTGCTTAAAGCAAAAGTGATAACCAGATGGAATGAGGTTTAGAGTATATGTAGAAGTAAGATGTGACAAAACTTGCCCAAGGAATGGGGAGAGGGGAGCTAAGTGGAACCTTACTGTTGTAAGGTTATTGCCTTTGTGAAAAATAAGAAGTGGGAAGTAGGAATGTTGTGTATAAGGTTAGGAAGGAGTAAAATAAGAGATATGAAATGTTGGATGTGAAGAGGTTTTATATTAACTCTAAATAGTCTCTGATAAGTTAAAGATGTGTATTCCTTAGTAGAACTCCTTGGTAGAACAACTACTGGGGAAAAAAAAACAACAGCAACAACTCCTCCCCCAAATATATGTCTAAGATGCCAAAGAAAAAATAAAAAGCACTAAAAAAATATTCAGTTACCCCCCCCCCCAAGAAAGTAGGAATACAGCAAAGGAGCACAAAACAGAAGAGAGAAATGGAAAACAAATGTTAAGACGATTGACTTGTTCATGACTGAATCAACATTTACATTTACATCCGAATGGATTAAAACTCCAGCTGAAGGCGGAAATGGTCAGAATAGCTAACAAAACATGATGTATGTCCTGATATGAGAGACCCAGATTTTAAATTTAAAAACAGGTTCCAAGTAGGGGCACCTGGGTGGCCCACAGTTGGTTGAACATCCAGCTCTTGGTTTCAGCTCAGGTCGTGATCTCGGGCTTGTGGCAGCAGACCCCGCACGGGCGGGCTCTGCACTCAGCAGTGAGTCTGCTTGGGTTTTTCCCTCCCTCTCCTCCACCACTCCAAGCCCATGCTCTCTCTTTTGAAAACAAATAAATAAATCTCAAAAAAATAAAACAAAACAAGTTCAGATTTAAGAGATGGAAAATATATAAACAATAAACATAGGAAAGCTGGCATAGCTGTATTAATTTCAGTACGTACCTTAAGAAAGAATATGATGATATTACAGAGGGTCATTACATAAGGATAAAAGGTGTAATTTACCAGGAAGGCACACATGAATATGTATGTACCTAATCAGAGAGCATCCAACTTCATTAAGCAAAACTTGTTAAGACTAAAAGGGAGAAAGGAATAAATCCACCATCATGTTCAAATATATTAATATCCCTCTCTCAGTAATTAATAAAACAAGTCAAAAATCTGTAAGGATATAGAAGATGTAAGCAATTCTATGAACTACCGTTACCTAATTGACATTTATGGAAGCCTTTACCCGATAATGACAGAGTACACATTCGTTCCAAGTGTGCACAGAGTGTTCATTGAGATTTTTGTGTTATCGAGGACATCATAGACAAAGTTAATATGCAGATAATATACTGGGAGAAGACAACTTCAGTATTTGTTAACTATACTGGAATTAAAATTAAAAAAACAAAATTTGCTAGGGTTTATATTTAGAATATACAAAGAATTCCTGCAAGTCAAGAAGAAAAAGGCAACATTCCCAGTAGATAATGGGCAAAGAGGGATTCCTGGGTGGCTCATTTGGTTAAGTCACCAACTCGATTTTAGTTCAGGTTGTGATTTGGGGTTGTGAGACTGAGCTCCCCATCCAGCTCCGAGCTTAGTATGGAGTCTTGTCCCTTTCCCTCTGCTCCTTCCCCTACTCTCTCTCTCTCTCATAAATAAATAAATAAACAAACAAATAAAATCTTTAAAAAAAGGAAAATGAGCAAAGAATTAGAATGAAGAATTTACAGAATAAAAAGCCCATAGGCTAAGCATAGGAATAGATATTGAAACTCATGAGCTTGGGGCACCTGGGTGGCTCAGTCATTGAGCATCTATCTGCCTTTGGCTTAGGTCATGATCCCAGGGTCCCGGGATCGAGCCTTGCATCTGGTTCCCTGCTTGGTGGGGAGCCTGCTTCTCTCTCTTCTAATTCCCCTGCTTATGTCTCCTCTCTCTCTGGCAAATTAAAAAAAAAAAATCTTAAGAATAAAAAAGAATATAGTAACCAGTATTCTTTGCTGGAGGGAAAGTAGACTAGCAGGGCCATTCTGGAACACAGTCTTATAATAACTAATCAACTGAAGTGTATACACATCTTTTAGCTGGCAAGTCTGCTCCTTTATATATATTCCATGGCACTTGTCAGATACATACATTGTTTGTGTGCCCAGGGAGTTGGAGGATGAATGTGCTTCCATCCTAGGGGTAGGAGTGAAATAGGCAAAAAGTAGGGTATTTATATCATGAAATGATTTGCGGTTGTTAGAAGTAACAGATCCTATATACATGAAACAACATGGATGGAACTTTAAAACCATAGTTTAATTCAAAAATGAAACAATAACACAGTGCCATTTTTTAAAAATTAAAAAGGCACACAGATTTCTTAGGATACAAGAAACAGCCATAAAATTTAAAATTTGATAAATTAAACTTTACCAGGATTAAAAATGTTTGCCCTTTACAAGACACCACTAAGGAAATGAAAAGGCAAGCCACAGAACGGGAAGAAACATTTAATACTCGTGTAGACAATATTCAGTTATAAAATATTCAGTACATGCATATGTTTATATCTAAAATATATTTAAAAATTCTCGTAAGTTAATAAGGTGAACAGCTTAATCAAAATGGGTAAAAGATTTGAAGAGACACTGTACAAAAGAAGATATAGGAATGGCCAATAAACACATGAAAACATTCCCAAATTTTTTGTTACTCATCATAGAAATACAAATTAAAACCACAGTGAGGTAACATTAGATTAGATACCAATTGGAATGACTCAGGTTTTAAAAAAAGATAAAGTATTAGCAAGAGTATGAAGTTCAGTGGAACTCTCATACTGCTGTTGTGAATATTAAATGGTGCAGCCACTTTGGAAACCAGTGTGGCAGTCTCTTAAAAAGTTACCCGTACACCTGCCAAAATGACAGTCATTCCATTCTTCAGTATTTACCGAAGAAAAATAAAAGCATATGACCACGTAAAGACCTGTACAAGAATGCTCAAAGCAGGTTTATTCCCAGGAGCTCCAAACTGGAAACCAACCGAAATGTCTATCAACAGGTGAACGGATAAATAAAATGTGCTGTATTCACACAAGGAAATACCATTTAGCAACAAAGAGGAACAAACTTGATCCATGCAACATCATGGATGAATGTCAGACTCATTACTCCGAGCAGAGGAAATCAGACAGAGAAGACTACATGTGATGTGTGGTTCCATTTATATAAAATACAAAGTAATTATTAGTAATTGAAAGCTGATGGTTAGTTACCTTGGATGAAATGTGAAGGGAGAGACGGATTTCAGAAGGGCACAAGAATTTCCCGAGGTTGATAGAAACGTTCTGTGTCTTGATTTATGGCAGCAGTTTTGTGAGTGTATATACAACGGTCTGTGCTCTTGACCGTATACATTGAAGCAGTTTATATAAACTATTCCTGTTGATAAGAAAGGTTGATACGTTGATAAGAAAAAGTAAATGCTTATCAAACATACATATATTAAAAGAACATAAGCAAATACACATATTAAACAATAGAATAGTTGCCTCTCTAGGAGAAAGGAGATAGGAAAAACAGAGGAATAAAACTTGACTTGATTTATATTATTTTCCATAGGGTTCCTTGCAATTCCCTCAATGGGGTTGGTTAGCTGTTTCTGTATACCTATACATTCTGTGATAGTTAGGGTGATAGCCTGAGTGCGGGGAAGAAGACCGTCTAGGGAGCAGAACAGCCAGTGTGTGTGCTAAAACCGCCAAAACATTGCGGTGTGAGAAATGAAAGAATACTGAAATAAAGGCACACCCTGTTCATGGAGCAGAAGGCATGATATTAAGATCCTGAATCTCCCCAGTCTGTTTTAAGCTCCAACACATTTCCAATAAAAATTCCAGAAGACTTGGTGGGCTATTTTTAAATTTATTTTTTGGTAGAAATTGCTAGCTGACTCTAAAGTTTATAGGGAAACAGAGAATTTTACATCGTCAAAACAGTTTTAAAAAATAGCAGGGGCGCCTGGCTGGCTCAGTCCTTGGAGCATGGGACTCTTGATCTCAGGGTCGTAAGTTGAAGCCCCATGGTGGGTGTAAAGCTTACTTAAAAATAACTATTAGAAAGAAGTAACTAAGTTGGAGGATTTATATACTAACTGCTTTCAAAACTCACAAAGCCACTATAATCAAGACAGAGTGGTACCGGTATTACGGTGCACATATAGATCAATGGAACAAAACAGTCCAGGAAGAGGCCCACACATATATGGCCAATGGAATTTTTTTTTTAAAGATTTTATTTATTTATTTGAGATAGAGACAGCGAGAGAGAGCATGAGAGGGGAGAAGGTCAGAGGGAGAAGCAGACTCCCCATGGAGCTGGGAGCCCGATGTGGGACTCGATCCCGGGACTCTGGGATCATGACCTGAGCTGAAGGGAGTTGCTTAACCAACTGAGCCACCCAGGCGCCCTAATGGAATTTTTTTAAAAGATTTTATTTATTTGTTTGCCAGAGAGCGAGCACAAGCAGGGGGAGCTGTAGGCGGTGGGAGAAGCAGGCTCCCTGCTGAGCAGGAGCCCAGTGCAGGGCTTGATCCTGGGATCCCCGGATCATGACCTGAGCTGAAGGCAGACGCTTAACCAACTGAGCCACCCAGGCGCCCGTGGGATTTTTTTTTTTTTCATTAAAAAAAAAATTTTTAATTTGAGCATAGTTGACACACAATGTTACATTAGTTTTAGGTGTACGACTTAGTGATTTGACAAGTTTATACGTTATGCTTTATTCACCACATCTGTCCTATTACATTGCTATACCAGTGTCATTAACTACATTGACTATATTCCTTATGCTGTGCCTCTTATTCCTATGACTTACTCATTCAGTAGCCAGTCGATTTTTTTTTAAAGATTTTATTTATTTATTTGAGAGACAGAGAAAGTGACAGAGAGCATGAGAGGAGAGAAGGTTAGAGGCAGAAGCAGACTCCCCGCGGAGCTGGGAGCCCGATGTGGGACTCGATCCCGGAACCCAAGGATCATGACCTGAGCTGAAGGCAGTCGCTCAACCAACTGAGCCACCCAGGCGCCCCTAGCCAGTTGATTTTTGCTAATGGTGCCAAGGCAGTGCAGTAGAGAAAGTATAATCTTTTCAATAAATGGTAGCGAACAAACAAACCTTGACTCATGTTTTTCATCATATATAAGATTAACTTGAAATGTATCATATATCTAAATGGACGTGCTAAAACTATAAAACTCATAGAACAAAATATAGGGGAGAATCTTAGCAACCTTGAGTTTCCTAAAGATTTTTTTTAAGGATTGATTTACTTTATTTTCATCCTTTTAAAGATTATTTATTTATTTGGCAGAGAGAGAGAGAGAGACAGCGAGAGAGGGAACACAAGCAGGGGGAGTGGAAGGAGGGAGAAGCAGGCTTCCTGTGGAGCAGGAAGCCCAATGTGGGCCCGGATCCCAGGACTCTGGGATCATGACCTAAGCCAAAGGCAGACACTTAACGACTCAGCCACCCAGGCACCCTGATTTATTTATTTGAGAGAGAGAGAGAGAGAGAGAGTGCATGAGCATGGGGAGGGGCAGAGGGAGAGAATATCCAAGCAGACGCCCACTGAGCCTGGAGCCCTACACAGGGTCTGATACCATGACCCTAAGACCATGACCGGAGCTGAAATGAAGAGCTGGATGCTCACCTAATGGAGCCACCCAGATGCCCCAAATTTGCTAATGATTTCTTAAGGAGGATAAAAAAAAGCATGAAAAAAAATTAATAAATTAGACTTCATCAAAGGTAAAAAATTTTGCTTTTCAAAAGACATTGTTTCAAGGTTTTAAAAAAGATTTTTATTTGAGAGGGAGAAAGAGAGAGGGATCAGGGGAGGGGCAGAGGGAGAAGGAGAGAGACTCTCCAGCAGACTCCCCACTGGGTACAGAACCTAACTTGGGGCTCAATCCCAGGATCCTGAAATCATGACATGAGCTGAAATCAACTGAGCCACCCAGGCACCCCACAAATGGGATTTTTAGAAATATGGCATAATGAATATGAAAACATTGTAAGTTCTGTATAACTCAGTGAATTAATAATGTCAAAAGCCCACTGTTGTAATGTTCACAAGTCATGCATGGCAAAAAGTTCTGTTCTAAGTTTGAGATAGGCCCAGTGGATGTTTTGGTTTTGTTTTAATATTTTTTAAGATTTATTCATTTGAGAGAGAGAGCACAAGTGGGAGAGAGGCAGAAGGAGAGGGAGAATCAGACTCCCTACTGAGCTGGAAGCCCGACATGGGGCTCAGTCCTAGGACCTGGAGATCATGACCTGAGCCAAAGGCAGATACTTAACCATCTGAGCCACCCACGCGCCCCAGACCAGTGGATGTTAATGTAATAAAGTTTGAAAATGTTTTCTGATAGGGTTTCAGATTCCATATTGCCCCTAAGCTTTAAGAAACTACCACTTTTTGAGTTTTGTTGTAGTATCAAAAGAGGAATATCCATAAACTATATCCATATCCAAAAATCTGAAATACCTCGCCCTCTTTTTTTTAACCTCTCCCTCTTCTTACTGTATTATCTGTGAAAGTCCAAAATTTTTTTCATATATTTAAAGCAATGTTTCACAACAGACTGGATGTGGAAATTGAGGAGAATCCACACTTCTTTTATAAAGTTGCAAATTAAAGACATTTGCCCACATGTAAAACAGTGCCGGTCTTCCTACTAATCTTTTTTGGAAAAGTTTTTTTTTCCCCCTCATAAAATTGTATTGTTTATGGTAATATTTAATAGGCTTAGTGTAATTAATTTTAATTAAACATTTCTTACTTTTTAATGTCCAGTATAGTAAATATTGTTAACCCACACATAGAGACCCTTTTTGGAGTTCTCCGTAAGTTTTCAGGTTGTAAAACAGTCTCAATACCAGAAGTTTAAGAACCACTGTTTATTCTCGAGTCTTCAAAAGGGGAGTTCAGGCCTTGGTAGACTTTCAGAATTATTATTATTATTGTTCCTTTTAAGATTTTATTTATTTGACAGAGAGAGAGAGATCACAAGTAGGCAGAGAGGCAGGCAGAGAGAGAGGGGGAAGCAGGCTCCCTGCTGAGCAGAGAGCCAGACCCAGGGCTCCATCCCAGGACCCTGAGATCATGACCTGAGCTGCAGGCAGAGGCTTTAACCCATTGAGCCATTCAGGCGCCCCTAGACTTTCAGAATTAAGAGTGTTTAAGGACTGGCTGACCTTTCCCTGTGGATACGCAGTTTTCTGAGAAAGACCGTCGCTGAATTGGATGGCTTTCGGAAGCATGGTCATTGGAGTGAAGCTGTCGCTGATTGTATCCCTTTTCACAAGCCTGTACATCGGTGTGAAGCTATCATCGATCCCCGGGAGTTTGAAGCTGGTTCTGGTGGTCGCTTCTTGCTGCAGGAAAAAGAACAATCAATACCCTCTTAAGTGGTTGGGAATCTTTTATTCTCAATGGGAAAGATGGAGGAAAAATAGAATCCTCGACTCTTACAACTCGATAATAAAAAAGACAAACCACTTTTTCTAATGGGCAAGGGATCTGAATAGCCATTTCGCCGAAGAAGATACAGGTATCTCCTGCTTTTCAGAAGTTCGTGTTAGCCACTTCGCTTTTTCTTGAGACCTGCACGGCTCCTGCCTGTTTTCGCTGAAAGAATCCTGAAGAGGATTTTTGCCTTTGTGATAAAAAGGTGAGAAGAGAAAATAGCACTCAGTGTTTGTTTTTCCAGGAGCCGGGACGGCGGCAGCGCGCACTCCGAGCGGCGAGAGTGGCGCCCCCAAGCGCCTTCGGCGGGAACTGCACTCACTGTGTCCGCATCACGCGGCCTTGAGCTTCGAGCGGTGTCTGAGCGTCTGGGCTTGCGCTCAGTTTATTTTGTGCCTCTTCTAGCAAGGTGTGCCCTGAGGTATCAGAAAGGCCTAAAGGAGTTATTTTGGGGGGCCTAGCAACGTTCAGACATTTTCCCATATAAATTAGTGGTGTTTCTTCACTGTATGCCATTTGGCTTATGAAAAATTTCGTAGGAAATCTCCACTCTCGGAAAGCGGGGGGAACCAGGGTACGTGGTCAGTAAGCAAATGGAACGATGTCCAACATCATTAGTGACCAGGGCAGTGCAAATCAAAATCACACTGAGACACCACTTACCACCTACTAGCTGTGATGAAAAGGACAGAGAGTAACAAGTGTTGGCGAGGATGTGGAGAAATGAGAGTCCTCGTGCGCTGCGTTTCGGAATGTGAAATGGTGCAGCCGCTCTGGAGAGCAGTCCAGCAGTTCCTCAAAAAAGTTAGACATCCAGTTGCCATTTGACCCAGAGTCCACACCTAGGACCCCAAGAGAAATGAAAACATATGTCCAAACTAAAACTCGTACACAAGTGTTCATAGCAGTATTATTCCAAGCGGCCAAAAAGTGCAAACAACCCAGATGTCTGTCAGCTGATGAATGGATACATGGAATGCGGGATGTCCACACAATGGAATGTTAAGAAAGGATAGAGGTGCTAACATATCCTACAGCATGAACGAACATTGAAAACACGTGAACCTGTCATAACGGACCACATATTATAGGAGATGTCCAAATTTGGCAAATCTGTAGAGGCAGAAAATGGATTGCTTGCTTAGGACTGGAGAGGGGCGGTGGGAGTATGATAACTAAAGGATACAGGGTGATTCTTCCTTAACCTGTGGACGCCAAGGCCACGTCAGCAGGGGCCCTGGGAGGGGCGCCCCTCCTGGGAGCTTTAGCAGTTCATTTCCTGTTGGTGGGGGTTTGGGAACCTGGAAATTCTTTTCAGATGTAATAGTCATGGACTGTTGCAGATCGGGCTTGGATTTCTTTGGCTGTACAGTTCCCTTGAAACCTGACGCCAGCTGTAGAAAGATTTTCTTGAGATAATTGTGGAAGTATGAATATGGACTGAGCATTTGATGATATCAAGAAATTATTAACTTTGTTAGATGTGATAATGATGTTGTGGTCATATAAGGAAATGTCTTTGTGTTTTATTTTTATGTCCAGACGAAGTATTTAGGGGTGAAACAGCATGATGTCAGGGACTTATTTCAAAATTATGTGGCCAAAACAAAGAGAAAGGGAAAGAAGGAGGGCCAGGGGAAGGGAGGGGAGAGAGAAAGAATGAAGAAAAGAGTGAAACCAGGAAGCCAGTAGCAAAATGTTTTAATTGTTTAATCTGTAGGAAGGGGTTCATTACACTCTTCTCTCTACTTTTATGTATTTAGAGAACTTTCATTATAAAAGTAAAATGAAAAAGCTTTCATAGGTAAATAACCATAGATGTCAAAGATGTATATAGACTATGATTTATTGACTTCTGTGCCCTCTTCTTCCATTCTTCCCTTGAATTAATTTGTGGCTACTTTGTGAAACCTATTTTTTTTTTTTTTTTAGATTTTATTTACCTGACACAGAGAGAGAGAGAGAGAGAGAGCACAAGCAGGGGGGGCGATAGAGGGAGAGGGAGAAGCAGGAGAAAGCTGGCTATGGGGCTCGATCCCAGGACCCTGGGATCATGAGCCAAGCTGAAGGCAGATGTTTAATGTACTGAGCAACCCAGGCTCCCCTACTCTGTGGAACTTTTCAAACAGGAGGCTGGGGTGGGGGACAGTACGTGAATCTGATCTTCCCCTGTGGGTTCATTCCAATTGTCTGCCACATAACTGTGGGTTGAAAAATGTTTTGGGCCGCAGTTTCATCTCTTATGAAAGTTGCTGCTTGGCAGTATCCCCTTACGACTCCTTCAGTTTGGGATATGAATGCTAACATTTGTATAGAAGGGGAGAGGGAAGGTCTTGTGCATGTACATTCATATTTTTACAGGCATATATATAGTACATATAGATTTGCATACATATGCATAAAATTTCTCTGGAAGCATAAAACCCCAAAATAGTGACTTTGGTTGCCTTCAGGGAAGAAAACTGGGAAAGGATATAAGATGAAAGAGGAGCAGGGCCCAAGTCCTGTGGGAATATATAACTAAGGGTCAGGCAGTAAGTGGTCGCTGCTTAGAAAGTCACCCCAGGGACGCCTGGGTGGCTCAGTTGGTTAAGCAGCTGCCTTCGGCTCAGGTCATGATCCCAGTGTCCTGGGATCGAGTTCCGCATCGGGCTCCTTGCTCTGTGGGGAGCCTGCTCCTCTCTCTGCCTCTGCCTGCCTCTCTGCCAGCTTGTGTTCTCTCTCTGTTAAATGAATAAATGAAATCTTTAAAAAATAAAAAAAAAAGAAAGTCACCCCAAATAAAACAGTGGTTTGTAAACTTTTAAGAAAGCACGAGAAGGAGCAGCCAGAGAGACAGGAGGGGGAAGTCAGAGGAAGAAAAAGAGTTTCAGAAAGTGATACAGAGGCATGCATGTGCCCTTTGACCGCGCATTTCCACTCCTAAAAATTCATCTGCAGGTAATCTTGCACACTTACAAAATGGTCTGTGTACAAGATGATCCACTGTGGCGGTTTTTCTTTGTTTGTTTTGCATGGTTGTTTTTAATAGCAAAAGCTGGGAAGGCCGGCAAGTGTTCACCAGTAGCGGCCAAGTTCTCTCATCCAAGGGGGTGCCTTACTCCTGAAGGATGAGGAGGCTGTGTATTTGTGGTGTGAGATTTCTAAAATATACTGTTACGTATGGAAAGCAAAGGCCAGGAGTTTTGTTTGGAGCTTGGAAGGTTTTAAACTTCTATCCCTTCCAGCGGGTGTAGCTTTTTGTCCTGTTGCTTACCATCGTTACAAAATACTGATTTGTTTGTTTTTCTCTGTTCTCTAGAACTGTTGTTCTTCTTATGATCTTATTACAAGCAGTGGTTGTCACTGAAGAGTGGCAAGGTCAGATTTTTGAGTTATTGAATCTGCTTCGTTTAGAGCCCATCACAGTTGCCTCCTGCTGTTTTGTAGGACTACCAGTTGCCTTTATATGGTATTTTAGCTTTTTAATGGAGCTTCGAGATGCAGTAGTCTCCTTCAGCCAGAAGAGGGCAGAAGAACCTTTGGAATCGCCAGAGGACAGTTCTGTGCTGAGTCTCTTCTTTCTGGCAAAATCTTGCGGGGGGGGGG
>CM052798.1:30186995-30297160 GCA_028533885.1 Nasua narica
TACAGAGTTGAGGTTTTGGAGTAACCCCCAACCTGACTTTGAGTCCTAACTCTGGGACTTGAGGTTATTTATTTACTCTGTGATCCTGAATTTTACTGCCTGCGGAACGTAAAGAATTTAGTGAGATAATGCACATGAATAAAGCTCTTAGCTCAGAAAGTAACCACTATAAGTGTAATAATACCAGATACCTGCACGGATGGATAATAGAGCCTCGATAATTTTTGTTATGTGCACTTTCTTATCTATTTAATAATTTCTTTATTTGACTACAAGCCAGGTGGTAATATTTTCTTGAGGACAATTTCAAAGCTCCTTTTCTCAAAGTGTTTATGGTTTCTCTTATTTCCTTGCAAAGAGTCTGTTTTTTTTTTTTTTTAATTTTTATTTATTTATTTGACAGAGAAAGAGAAAGCAGCAGGCAGGGTAGCAGGCAGAGGGAGAGGGAGAAGCAGGGTCCCTGTTGAGGAAGGAACCTGACACGGGGCTCGATTCCAGGACCCTGGGATCCTGACCTGAGCCGAAGGCAGTTTCTTAACCAACCGAGCCACCCAGGTGCCCCAAGAGTCTGTCTTTTAATAGTCTAATACGTTCTGAATTTTTGTCTCCATTTTATTTTTCTGAAGTTTTCATTTCAGTGCAAGCTGGTTCATGTAAAGTGTAATGCTAGTTTCAGGTGTACGATATAGTGATTCCACATTTCCACACAGTCCCGGCTGCTCATCCCAGCAAGTGCCCTCCTCAGTCCCCGTCACCTGTTTCACCCGTGCCGGAGAGTCTCAGTTTTAGAACTTCTCTCCTATTGTGACTTTGTGTATTTTCATTGTTGATGGGAAAATCTGGTCTTGGTGCCCTCTGCCGAGGCCGGGGAGGGCAGCCTGGCGTCCGTCAGGAATACAGTGCCTGTCTCGGGTTGGGGTCACGGGGAAGTGACTCTGAGATATAGGTCAGCGTGCAGAAACCACTCATTGGGGAGTGATTTGGGGGTCAACACCCCTGATGGGAAGAAAAGGAAAGGGAGGAAAAGGAAGCAGGAATTGTGCAGAGGGAGAATGTGGGCTGTGCTTCGGTTTTAAGAAAGGCTTCAGCCGATGCCAAGGGGGAGAGTGAAGTGGGGATGGCCCTTCTGAGTTGGGGTGAGGGGGCTGTGCCTTTATCGTTTCTCCTCGACTGGTCGCAGGCTGCCGCTAGTTATTGGAAGGCCACCCCAGAAGGGCAGGGCGTGACGCTGGGCAAGCAGCTCTTTTCAGCTAAGCCATTTCCTGAAGATGCCCAATGGCTGGGGGCTTTCTGCTCACCGTGATGCCCGCAGATGGGGACTAGTCCTTCCTTCCTTCCTTCCCAGGGGAGGGGGATCCGAGGGGCATACTACAGCTCCACCAGGGCCCAAGTCACCTGAAAGGGAGGACAGTAACAAAAGAGACTTAGAGTTGTTTGTAAGTAATACTCAGGAATCATTATTATTTTTAACTTTAAGAATTCAGGATAATATCATTTTAGTCAGGGGGGACTTTCTTTTATGACAAACGACCCCCAAATTGCAATGGCTTACCAGAGTGAAGGTTGATTTCTCTCTTGGCGCCAGCTAGTGCAGGGCTGTGGGGGCTGGGGGGAGAGTTCTGTCCCGCTTCATTCGTTCAGGGACACAGACTCCTCCCATGTAGCGACCGTACCAGCCCCTAGGGCCTTAGAGTCCTCCTCTGGTCCTGATCCAGTTCACAGAGCAGAAAGAGGGGAGAACATGGAGATTTTGCAGGCCTCTGTGGGCCAGGACTGGAAGGGATACGCTTCTGCAGGCCACATTCCATTGAGCAGACCCCCATCACCGACTGAGGGGAGCTAGCACCTAGAGTGGTTGTGTGGGGGGGGGCTGGGGGGGTGGACGGTGGGGGGAGGCCTGGGGGGACGACACAGACATGGAACCCTGGCTGCTACAGTATTAAATTGCTCATACCTTGCGGTGACTGGGTCTCATCACTATTGTTGAATCAAAGACACTTCCAAACTGTATGTTTTTAATTTCTTAGAGTTACATATTTTAGTTTCCAAAAGCATACTATCACAGTTTCATTTTTACCTGGGGGTATTTTTAAAAGGCTCAGGAAAGCAACATTTTCCCAGAGGGTGGGAGCAGAACTGAGTAATACAGAACTGAGAATTTAAGGATTATTTGCTCTGGAAAGGCAGAAAGAGGCACGACAACTTGAGTTGTGTGTTTGCGCGTGCATGTACGTGTGTACGTATTTCTAGGGCGACAGAAGAACAGTGAAAAGCCTCTGCTTCTGCCCTATAGCTAGGAAAACAAGCTCTTCTCTCTCCCTCGCTTATGCAGGAATGTCTTTCACATGATGAGGTGGAGGGAGTCGGGAGGTATAGGATTACAAGGACATATCCTGCAGACAGCACGGATAGCTCCTGGGGCTTCCTTCGTGGGGGTGCCACCCAGGGAGAGAAGCTGAGGTGGAGACATCAGTGACTTTGTCGGTCAACAGGTGTTACTGCTGAGTGACCTTGGGCACTTACTGGCTTTGTTCTGGGCAGGTGAGGCGCAGGGCGTGAGAAGTTGGCAGCCTGAAAGCTACGGCCCAGAAAAGGAACCGAGGGTCAGACAGGGCCCAGTTCAGTGTTCCAGAGGTGAGGAGGAAGGAGTGAAATCGAGGGAGGCTTTGAGAAAGACCTGCGCTCTGAGGCAGGGACCCTGGTGAGTGGGGTAGGACATTAGGGGGCCTGGGGAAAGTGCACCAGCAACACTTCCGAAGCAGCAATGATTGCTGAGAGCCACATGTGAATCGTGGTGGTTGAGGGCCACGGAGAAGTGGGACGGGAAGACTGGAATGGGGACCGGCTCCCATGATGGAGGCCCGGTCCCAGCTCTGCAAGCTTCGGTCTGATGTAGCAGGGCCATTAAAGGTTCTTGCACGGACTGGAAATACCTGGTAGAAACGTGGTGTTCCGGCCTTCAGTGTGAAGAATTAACAGCGCACAGAGCTTTCTTCTGGAATTTCTCTTTGGGTTCCTAGAATCAAAAATTGTCTTCCTTTATTCCCCCAATGAAGTTCATTTCGTTGTACTTGTTAAGCTAGTGCCTGTGCTAGTCTCCTAAGATCAAAATTAAATGAGCCTCCGCCCCTGCCTTTAAGGACATTATAGTCTGGTTAGGTAAGATGTACTTTAAAAAATTAGTGCACTTAGGTGTTAACATAGGCTAAGACAGAGGACGGTAGGGCCCACAGTGCTGGCCAACCTTTTGCAAAGGCCACCCTCTGCCATGAAAACACCCAAATCCTCCTGAAATAGAGCAAATAACATGATTAACAGTTAACGAAGGGAAATTCTCCTGGCCCCACCTCTGCCCTTGATCGTCACCGTTATACAGGGAGTGGCTAACCTGCCGGGGAAGGGCCGTGTTAGGGGATGGGTGTGTAGGAAGGACCTAGTGGAGGAAGCCACTCTTGAGCCTGGACTTGCAAGCTGCAGGAACGAGGCGGGAAGTGCATGTTAGGTAGAGGGAATAGTAGGAACGCAGGTGTGGGTACCTGGAGAAGGGCTGGGAGAGAGTCCGGTCTGGAGCGCCGAGTTCAGGCTCTAGGTAGAGGGAGGTGATGAAAGGATCGTGTGCAGGAGAGAGAAGTGGCCGGATCTGCGCTCTAGGAAGAGAACTCTGGCAGCAGCGTGGAAGAGAGGGGGCGGGGGAAAGGGCAGGGGCAGGTCCCGGCTGCCTCTGGTAGTTCAGGGATGGGGAGGAGGCTGGAAAGGCCGCACAGAAGTGGGTTCTGAGCTGTGGAGAGGATAATGAGGAGCAGACACCAGGAGCACTGGGGCATTTCTGGCAAAGCAAAGATTATGGGCAAAGGCACAGAATGTGAAAGAACCAGCGTCTTCGAAAAACCACAGGGAAGCCTGCGTGGCCAGCAAGCAGGGCTCTAATGGGGAGGTGTCCCTCACGGGCCGGGTAGGTCATGATTCAGGTCACACTGAAGAGTTCAGACTTTACCAGAAGAGGAAGCCTCAGGCCATATGTGTAGCAAGTCTCAACACATTTCCCAGGATTGGTAGTGTATAGAATAAATTCTCTGGCCACAGTGGAATTAAACTAGAAATCAGTAACAAAGATAACCAGCATATCCTTGTAGATCTAGAAGTCAAAGAGATAAACTTGTAAATAATCGTCATGTCAATAAAAAAAAATCATAATGGGAATTGGAGAGTATTTGGAACTAAATATTTAAAAGACAATGTTAGAAAGTGGGTAATGCTACCGAAATCAAGCTTAGCGGGAAATCTACAGGCCTAAACCTAAATATTGGGAAAAAACAAAGGCTGAAAGTCAGTGATGTAAGCATGGGTTTCAAGAAGTTAGGAAATGTACAGCAAATTAACCCCAAAGAAGGGAACCAAAATAGTAAAGAGTAGAGTTTGAAGAGGGAAAAAACAAACAAAAAACACCTTAAAATATAGAGGATTAACAAACCCAAAAGTTTGTCCTTTCAAAAGGCTGATAGAACGGACAGACCTCTGGCAGGGCTGACCACGGAGGGATGGGGGGGGGAGCGTGGGAGCCCCGGGGCCAAATGAGCAACGCCAGCAGTTGTGAAGGGACAATGCCAGAGAAACGACAGACATTAAAAAGATAAAAAGAGACTATTACGAGCAATTTTATGCCAGGAGTTTTGAGAGAGAACTTCTGGCCCAGTGACTGGCCTTCAGTCCTCAGCTGTATGTGTAGATCAAGGAAGACAGAGCAGATTTAAAGCTATGGGCACAAGAAGGGAGGTGCACACCCATCTTGACTCGTCGAGGTAGGACTGGTGACTAAATCCTAATGAAAGGACACGTCTCGTTGAAAGACCACCTCAACTGGAGGAAAAGCCACCCTGGAAGCGAGCACAGCGATGAAAATCAGTTGGGACGGTTTTTGACTGGCTGTCAAGGCTAGAAACAAAGCATCTGATCCCATCTCCCCTTGCTTCTCGGTGCTTGGAAAGGAGAAGAAATCATTCGATTTAGCAAACATTGCCGAATTCCTGCAGCACGCCAGATACTTGGCCAAACGCCTGGGATATTAAATCAAATGACGTCCCATCTCTGAGCTGGAAGGAAGTGCTGCGCCCTGGTCCTGAGCAGGGAGTGTTCAGAACTTCCCATCATGGTATACAATGCCCTTCAGGTTCTTTTTTTTTTTAAAGATTTTATTTCCCCGCCGAGCAGAGAGCCCGATGTGGGGCTTGATCCCAGGATCCTAAGATCATGACCTGGGCCAAAGGCAGAGGCTTTAACCCACTGAGCCACCCAGGCGCCCCAATGCCCTTCATGTTCTGATCTCCCACCAACTTTGCAGCCTCGACTGCCTGAAGAACAAGGCTCACGTCTCTTGCGTCTCGGGCCTCACCCCGTCTCTGCCAGCATCCGTCTTCACTCCCCCTCTTGCTGAGTCCAGTGGGATTCCCTCTTCCCTCATCGGGTCAACACCAGCTTCTCTGTCTGCCGTTCCGGCCTCCACTTCCCCCTGACTCCCTCCCTTTGGGTAGTCGGCATCCTTGCTCATTTACGCGCGCATAAAAACTGTGAACGCATTTTGTATCCAAAATGAGTGCTTGAACGTGCCTGCCATAAACAGACTGACTGGTTTAGAAAACATGAATTAGAGACCTTTTTTTTTGCCATGTACTGCGAAATAGGTTCTTGGAAATCATCATTTATGTTTAAATAAGTGAGACTGGGTCTTTTTGGAAACCACTGTTGATGCAGTAAGCTCCTAACCAAACCAAACTCGGGAGTTACAGTTTTTCACAAAACCGGGTGTGTGTCTGTGTGTTTGAGTCATGATAAAATAAGGCTCGTTTTAGAGAGCACACCTGTACTTATATCATTCAGAGGCAACCCAAGGTAACTTTTGTTTTATTTTCTTCCTGAACTGCTCCCTGTGTTCCAAACGTTTTTCCTTGTTGTATATAATTAATCACATTGGTATATCGATATTTTTTTTAAGTTTTCAACTGTAGTTTGCTTCTCCCTCTCCCTCTGCCTCTTCCACCAGTTTGTGCTCTCTCTCTCATAAATAAATAAATAATCCTTTAAAAATATTTTATTTATTTATTTGAGAGAACATGAGCGGCAGGGGTGGGGGCAGTACTGGGGGGCTGACGGGGGGTTGCCGGGTGGGGGGGATGCCGAGGGACAGGCACAGGGAGGTGCAGACTCCCCGCTGAGTGGAGAGCCCACTGCCTCCCAGACTCGATCCCAGGACCCTGAGATCATGACCTGAGCCAAAGTCACACACTTAACTGACTGAGCCACCCAGGTGCCCCCAGGTCACTTTATTTTATTTATTTATTTATTTTAAAAAATTCATTTATTTATTTATTTGACAGAGATCACAAGTAGGCAGAGGCAGGCAGAGAGAGAGGGGGAAGCAGGCTCCCCGCTAAGCAGAGAGCCTGACGTGGGGCTTGATCCCTGGACCCTGAGATCATGACCTGAGCCGAAGGCAGAGGCTTTAACCCACTGAGCCACCCAGGCGTCCCCCCAGATCACTTTATTAATGAATTTTTTTAAAAGATTTATTTATTTGAGAGAGAGAGTGCACACACGCACACACACACACACACACACACACGTGCACGTGCACACATGCGGGAGGCTGGGAGGGGCAGAGGGGGAGAGAGGGGTTAGGGAGAGGGAGAGAATCTCTAGCAGTCGCCCCGCTGAGTGCAGAGTCCATCATGGGGCTTGATCTCAGGGCCCTGAGATGATGACCCGAGCTGGAATCAGCAGTCCGAGGCTTAACCGACTGAGCCACCCGGCGCCCCTGGATGAATTTCTTAATTTGTTTGTGAATGCTCTCAGTAGGAACATGGAAGTGAGGAAGGACGAAGGGAAGGCTTTTGAGTATTGTAACCACAGTGCCTTCTCAATGACCTCAGTCCCTAGGCTCACATCCCACCCACCTCTTATGGCGGGAATTTTGGCTCCTGGGTGGCAGTCAACCTGTGAGGTTTTGTTTTTTTTTTCCTTTCCCTCAAGGAGTGAAGAGATTCTGGCTCAGCCTTCGTTGGTATCTTAGTGTTGTCTGACCAAGGTTACCACTACATGCCCTGGTCTCAGGGCTTCAGCTCTGACCCATTGTTAATCCTCTTTATTTGTTTCTCCTCAACTTCTTGCTTTGGAAAAATTACAAAAAACAGTAAAAAGTTGAAAGCACGGTACAGTAAGCATCAGGATCCTCTCTAACTGGATTTTCTAGTTAACATTTTTATGTTTTGCCACATTTGTTCTATCTCTGTAGACGCATTTTCCTGTACTATTTGAAAGTAAGTTGCAGAGTTTTTATTTTTAAGATTTCATTTTTCAGAGCAGTTTTGGGTTCATAGCGAAGATGAGGGGAAAGTACAGATATTTCCCCTAAACACTCTGCCCCCCCACAGTCTCCCCCACTATCAAGACTCCCACCGTCCCCGTTTGTTAATAATTGATGAACCTACAATGATGTGTCAATGTCACCCAAAGCCCGTAGTTTATAGTAGGGTTCACTCTTGGTGTTACACTGTGTGTGGCTTTGGACAAATGTTTAATGACACGTATCCTTTATATTATCAGACAGAATAGTTTCACTGCCCTAAAAATCCCCCGTGCTTCACCTGTTCATCTCTCCCTTCCCCCCAACCTCTGGAAAATGCTGATTTTTTTACTGGCTCCATAGTTTTACCTTTTCCAGAATGTCATATAGTTGGAATCATGGAGTATGTAGCCTTTTCAGATTGGTTTCTTTCACTAAGCAGTATGCACTTAAGGCTCTTCCATGTCTTTTCATGACTTGATAGTTTATTTCTTTTTAGTGCTTAATGATATTCCAGCGTCTGGATCTACCACAGTTTCTCCAGTCAACTGCTAAAGGACATCTTGGGTGCTTCCAAGTTTTGGCAATTATGAATAAAGCTGTTGTAAACATCTGTGTGCAGGTTTTGTTGTTTTTTGTTTTTTGCTTTTTTGTGGACATAAATTTTCAATCCCTTTGGATAAATGCCAAAGAATACGATTGTTGGGAGTGTATAGTAGGGTATGTTTAGTTTTGTAAGAAACTGTCAAACTGTCTTCCGAAATGGCTGTACCACTTGGCATTCCTGCCAGCAATGAATGAGAGCTGCTGCCGCCCCACGTCCTTGTCCGGATTTGTGGCGGTGGCGGTGTTCTGGATTTTGGCTATTCCGATAGGTGTGTACTGGTATGTCATTTCTGTTTTATTTTTATTTTTATTTATTTATTTATTAAAAAAAAAGATTTTATTTATTTATTGGGCAGAGAGAGAGAGAGATCCCAAGTACGCAGAGAGGCAGGCAGAGGGTGGGGGGAAGCAGGCTTCCCGCTGAGCAGAGAGCCCGATGCGGGGCTTGATCCCAGCACCCTGAGATCATGACCTGAGCCAAAGGCAGAGGCTTTAACTCACTGAGTCACCCAAGTGCCCCTTCATTGTTTTTTTAATTTGTGTTTCTCTATTGGCATATGGTATGGAACATTTTTTTTTTTTTGGAAGTTTTTACTTTATTTTATTTATTTTAACTAGGCTCCATACCCAACATGGGGCTTGAGCTCACAACCCTGAGCTCGGGGGGTCACATGCTCTACCAACCAGGTGCCCTGTGGAACATCTTTTTATATGTTTATTTGTCATCCATCTTTCTTGTTTGGTGAGTAGTCTATTAAGGTCTTTAGCCCACTTTTTAATTGGGTTGTCTGTGTTCTTGTTATTGAGTTTTAAGAGTTCTTTGTATACTTTGGATAATTGTCCTCTATCGGATTTGCCTTTTACAATTATTATCTCCCAAATGGTGCTTGTCTTTTCATTCTCTTTATGGAGCAGAAGTTTTTCATTTTAATGAGGTCTAGTAGAACAGTTCTTTCCTGAATCACATCTTTGGTATTGCATCTAAAAAGTCACCGTCAAACCCAAGGTCATCTAGATTTTTCCTCTGTCTTCTAATACTGTTATAGTTTTCTGTTTTATACGTAGGTCTGTGATCCACTTTGAGTTTTTTGAAAGGTCTCTACCTAGATTCATTTTTTTTGCATGTGGATGTCCGGTTACTCCAGCATCACTTGTTGAAAGGACTGCCTCTGCTCTATTGTATTACCTTTGCTCAGAGATCAGTTGACTATATTTATATAGGTCTATTTCTGGGCTCTCTATTCCATTGATCTATTTGTCTTGTCTTTGGCCAGTACTACACTGTCTTGATGACTGTAGTGTCATAGTAAGTGTTGAAGCTATGAATGCCAGTCTCCCCCCTTTGTTCTGCGGTATTGTGTGGCCTGATTTGGGTCTTTTACCTCTCCATAGAAACTTTAGAATCAGTATTTGTCAGTATTCATAAAATCACTTGCTGAGATTTTGATTGGGATTGCCTTGAATCTATAGCTCAAGTTTGGAAGAACTAACATCTTGGCAATATTTAGTCTTCTTATGGAATGTGGGATGTTGCTCCATTGTTTTACTTCTTCTTTGATTTCATTTATCTGAGATTACGTTTTTCCTCGTATAGATCTTGTATTTTGTTAGATTTAAACCTAAGTATTTCATTTTGGGCGGTACTAATGTAAATGGTATTGTCTTAAATTTTAAATTCCATTTGTTCAATGCTAGTTTATTGGAGTGATTGACTTTTATATGTTAACCTTGTATCTTGCACCCTTGCTAAAATTGCTTATTAGTTCTAGGAGTTTTTTTGTCAATTCTTTCAGATTGTTTACATAAACAGTCATGTCATCTGTGAACAAAGACAGTTTTATGTCTTCCTTCCCTGTCAGTATACCCTATTTCCTTTTTTTTTTTTTTTTTATTTCATTGTATTAGCTTGGACTTCTAGTACAATGTTGAAAAGGAATGGTAAGAGGAGATATCCTTGCCTTGTTCCTGATCTTAGTGGGAAAACTTCTAGTTTCTCACCATTAAGTGATGTTAGCAGTGGGTTGTTTGTAGATATACCTTATCAAGTTCAGAAAGGTCTCTTCATTTCTTAGTTTACTGAGAGTTTTTTCTCATGATGGGGTGCTAGATTGTGTCAAATGCTTTTTCTGCAACTATTAATGTAATCTTATGCTTTTTCTTCTTTATTAACCTGTTGATGTTGATGTATTACATTAATTGATTTTCAAAACTCAAGTCAGCTTTGTGTACCTGGGATAAATCCCATTTGGTTGTGGTATATAATTCTTTTAATACATTGCTAGATTCAATTTTCTGATATTTTGTTGAAGATTTTTATGTCTATGTTCATGAGAGGTATTGGTCTGTAGTTTTCTGTTCCTGTAATGTCTTTGTCCCATTTTGCTATTAGGGTAATGCCAGCTTTTTAGAATGAGTGAAGAAACATTCCCTCTGCTTCTGTCTTTTGGAGGATATAATAGAGAATTGGTTTAATGTCTTCCTTAAATGTTTGGTAAAATTCACCAGTGAACCTATCTGGGCCTGGTGCCTTCTGTTTTGGGAGGTTGTTAATTATTTATTCGATTTCTTTAATAGATACAGGCCTGTTCAGATTGTCGATTTCTTCTTGTGTGAGTTTTGGCATATTGTGTCTCCAAGGAATTAGTCCATTTCATCTAGGTTATCAAATTTGTGGGCCTAGAGTTGTTCATAGTATTCCCTTACTTGAAAGTAAGTTGCAGAGTTTTTGATATATTTTTTTAATATCTCATCTTTCATTTCTTAAAAACAAGGATATTATGGGGCTCCTGAGTGGCTCAGTTGGTTAAGCGTCCAACTCTTGATTTTGGCTCAAGTCATGATCTCAGGGTTGTGAGACTGAGGCCCATGTTGGGCTCCACACTAGGTGTGGAGCCTGCTTAAGATTCTCTCTCTTCCTCTCTGTCTGCCCCTTCCCCGCCAAAACCCCCCAAACCAAAGATATTTTGTACCATTATCACACTAAGAAAATTGACTTATTAATTCCCCTATTAACTTATCTTTTTTAAAAAAAGATTTTATTTATGCAAGAGAGAGAAAGATAGAGAGGGAGAGGGAGAGAGCATTAGGAGGGTTAGGGGCAGAGGGAGAGGAAGAGGGAGAAGCAGACTCCCTGCTGAATAGGGAGCCCAATGTGAAGCTTGACCCCAGGACACTTAACCAACTGAACCACATAGGCACCCCTCATATTAATTTCTTAATAATGAACTTACTAATCACAAGGGGGAAAAGTGATCTGAGGGTCACTACCTTAACCAGGTGATTAAATTTAGCATCACCAATATGAGAATCTGACATTATATGCCTTCTGCTGTGATACAATACTAAATACCTATCATCTGCAGAGTGTTGGTGCCAAAAATGTTCAACCTGAATCTAATATTGAGGACGTAATCAGACAAATCCAACATGTAGGATATGCTACAAGTCAGCTGATCTGGACTCTTCAGGAAAAAAAAGGTCAGTGACATGAGTAAACAAAAATGGAGGAGGCGAGCTGTTCCTAAGTAAGAGAAGTTAAGAAGACAGAGCAGCCGCGTGCAATGGGTGAACTTGAATTGGGACCAGATGTGAGGAGAAAAGCCATAAATGACATTTGGTGGTGGGGAGGGGGGCAGTTGGTTAAATCTTAATATTACTCTATGTGATGACATTGAGTCCTTATTACCCGATGGAACTGTTAGAAGTTGTGGTAATTCCACTTCTGACTCAGTTTTTTTTTCTTTTGATGTTTTTATTCTTGTTTCATCGAGCAAATGGGGCCATATAGCTTATAATATATTTTAATAAGAATCAAAGCTGTTTTCGGTGCCATTCCCTTGTGGAGAGTTTTGCAGTGGATGTTTCCAGAAGACTGCATCTTGCTGTAAGTGCAGATATGTGGGCCACTGAGTGACCTTGTCTCTCTGGCAGATTCAGGACCTTTGCGTTGCTGACCGTGAACTGGAGTTTTTAGGTTAGGGACAGAGACTAGACTAGAGTAGCAAAGCCCTGTAGGAAGTATAAAAGTCCTGCATGGATTATTCCTCTCTCTGAGGGAGGCAGGACCAAGCGTCCTGTGGATATTCTGAAACAGACTTCTAAAAATCTGTAGTAACTCTACGACAGTGTTCAATCCTTTCTTTTTATAGTGAAAAAGGACATGATAAGATTTTTGTTTCCGAAAGATTACCTGTCTCCAGATCCCTTTCCACATCATTTGTCCATTCTTTTTTTTTTTTTATCATTCAGTAAATATTTATTGAGTGTCTGCTGTGTGCCAGGTACTGTGCTCAGTGAAGAGTATGGTCAATAAGACTATATGTGTCACCTGGAGTTTTTTTGTCTGTATGAGGAAACCAACCTTAAACATAAGTCAATACTCGGTTAATCTGTAGTAAGGGCTGCAGAGGAAAGGTAGAGTGGCGACTGTCCCAGCCTGCATGTTAGCTCAGAGTAGGATGTCCGCCCCTCCTTCTGCATCCTCTGCCTCTGGTACACCCAGGCCCTGTCTGCCTGATTCCTTTACCTTCTCTTCCCTAGTCTGTGAGTACTTTGGATATCAATTTACAAAGCTCATTTGTTTCAGTGCTTAATTTAAAAGACACATTCTTCTTGGGGCACCTGGGTGGCTCAGTGGGTTAAGCCTCTGCCTTTGGCTCAGGTCACGATCTCAGGGTCCTGGGATCGAGCCCCACATCGGGCTCTCTGCTCAGCGGGGAGCCTGCTTCCCCCTCTCCCTCTGCCTGCCCCTCTGCCTACTTGTGATCTCTCTCCTCTCTGTCAAATAAATAAGTAAAATCTTAAAAAAAAAAAAAAAGACACATTCTTCTCTATTACCAGATTCTGCCTGTTTTTCAAAAGAAGCTGGAAATCTAGATTTTTTTATGTGAAATCTCTTGACTCATAAATGTTAACAAATTCAGAAATTTTCATACACTTTGTGCACTCCAGTTTGCAATATCTGCTTCAGGGCACAGAAGTTCAGGTATAGGAGGATTCTGGGTCAAAAGATTAGGCAAAATTCCCTTCTTCTTGTCTAGTCCTAAATAAAAAAAAAAAATAATAAAGTTACTAAATAAGAGATTCAGAATACTAAGGAAAGAAACCGAAAGAGAGATTTAAAATCCAGGTCCTTTTTATGCTTTCCTCAGTATAATAATTAAGTAATAAGTAATGATTACGTTCACTGATTCCTTAGCCCTCTGCTGAGGTTTCTTTCCTTTCATTAAAAAAAAAAAAAAAAAATCCGAACAGTAAGGTTCCCTGTGTTCAGAGGAGCAGACAAAGGCGATTTGTCCATGGTTAGCCTCCAAAACCACAGGGGTCCATTTTTCCCTAGAGGGCACATGATGTGCCTTCCATTCTCCTCCCCCTTTCTTTAGGGCGCAGCTTTCTTGAAATATAATTGACATATACTACAGCCCACCCATTGCAAGTATACAATCAAATGCTTTTTTAGTGTATTCGGAGTGTGCACACATCACTACA
Source organism: Nasua narica (assembly GCA_028533885.1). Taxonomy (NCBI): domain Eukaryota; kingdom Metazoa; phylum Chordata; class Mammalia; order Carnivora; family Procyonidae; genus Nasua; species Nasua narica. The sequence goes on from CM052798.1 coordinate 30,200,425, forward strand.
ATGAATTTTAGAACATTTTCATTATTTTAGAAAGAAACCCTGTACCCATTTGCAGTCACGCTCCCCTTTCCTCCAACCTCTCCTAGCCGTAGGCAGCCACTAATCTACTTTCTATCACAATAGATTTGCCTATTTGGGGCATTTCATATAAATAGAATCATACAGTGTGTGGTCTTTTGTGACCGGCTTTCACTTTGTATAATGTTTCAAGATTCATCCATGTTGAAGCATGTAACAATACTTCATTCCTTTTTATGGTGAAATAATACTCCTTTATATGGATATTCCACATTTTGTTTATCTGTTTATCTGTTGATGGACATTTAGGTTGCTTCCACTTTTTGGCTATTGTGAATAATACCGCTGTGAACATTGATGTTCAGGTTTTCATGTGGACATTAAATTCTCTTGGTTGCTGAGTCATACAGTAACTCTATATTTAATCTACTGAGGGGGCAACCAGCTGACTCAGTGGGAAGAACCCACGACTCTTGATTTCAGGGTCGTTAGTTCGAGCCCTGCATTGGGTGTAGAGATTACTTAAATAAATAAATAAAAACTTAAAAAAAAAACCCTATTGAGGAAACCCCAGACTCTTTTCCAGAGCTACGTCTCCATTTTACATTCTTACCTGTGATGTATTTCATTTCTCCCCTACCCTCCACTCATGTTACTTAAGATGAACAATAAAGATGGCAGCCAGTTAATATAGCTTTTCATTTCTCAGCTGGGGTACTGTGCAGTGCATAGCCTCCCTTTTAAAATAGAAATACTATGAAGTCATAGATACATAAAATTTCTCATGAAAAAATATAAAGACTTTGTTGAGCAACCTTTTACTTTATTCCCTCCCTTTGCCTTAACTAAGTTATCTCTGGAGAACAGGATGGCACCATACTCCTAATTACTTACTTACTTAATTAATTAAAGATTTTATTTTTTTAAATAATCTCCACACCTAACATGGGACTTGAACTCATGATCCCGAGATAGGAATCACACACTCCACTCACTGAGACAGCCAGGCACCCCAAGTACCATACTCTCTTTTTAAAAATAATTAATTAATTAATTATCTGAGAGAGAGAATTTCAGGCAGACTCCCAGCTGAACAGGGAGCCCAACTTGGGGCTCTATCCCATGACCCTGAGATCATGACCTGAGCTGAAATTAAGAGTCTGAGGCTCAACCAACTGAGCTCCCCAGGTGCCCCAGTGCTCCCCCTTTTAATGACAGCCTACCAAGTACATCCTTTTTTCCCAGATGAAGAATAGAAGGTCATATGGCAAATGACCGAAGAGTCTCATCCTATCTGAGGGTCTCTGGCACGTGTGAATTATGCAGGCCCTGTTCTCACAGAGATGAATCTCTTTTTTTTTTTATTTGGACTTCTAAAAAGTTATATTGGATTTTAAAGCAAATCCCAGACATCATGTCACTTCACCCATAAATACTTCAGTATACATCTCTAAGAGAAGAACTTTTTAAAATAGTGCCATCATGAAAAAAAAAATAGTGCCATCATGTTATTATCTCACATTAACTTAATTCCTCAGTATCTTTTAATACCTAAGCCATACTCAAATGTCTCTAATTGTCTTAGAGATGCCTTTTCATAGTTTTGTTTTTTTTTTCTTCTCAATCTGGGTCCAAAGAAGGTCCACACAGTTGGTTGTTTTGTCTTTTAATTATGTTTTATTTTGAACTAATTATCCAAATATGATTTATCAAGTGAATCACAAAATAACATAAGACAGTATCTGGTAAGGCATTAAGTAAGTAGGATGTGGTCAAATGTGAGTCACCTAGATTTCGAATGGACTTGTTGGCTCTGTTGGTAGATACATGACAAGTAGGTCAGAGAACCAGACCAACTAGATTAGAAGATCCATTCCTCCCACTATAGGCCATGTAATCCTGTGCAAGTTAATTTAGGGTTTGTTCTTAAGTGAAGTTTATACATGGCGCGCGTGGTTCAAAAAAAGAACTCTACAAGGCCCGTTACCAACAAAAAAGAACAAGAAAAAAAGGACTCCCCCGTTACCACTACTACTTGATCTCCTTCCTCAAGGAGGCATCCAATTCCAACTCTTCCAAGTAATTTGTTTGGTATTTACCTCCTGGTCTCTAAATAACATACTTCTATTGCCAGTTGTTAATATTTCGATTTTGGGTATTACCTGTTGACTTTCTATGGTGGAAGGTGGAGATTTAGTACTCTATCGCACTGACTGCTTCCTCACCACAGATAGGAAGGCCGTCCTCCCAGTCTTCTGATACAGTTAGGGCAGCATTCAGTCCATATACTGTGACCATGAAAATGCTATTCGTAGACGACAAGGTTACTGTTTTTTTCCTGGAGCTTTTTGTTTTTCCTGAAGTCAGTTAACATTCTTGCCTTCTGTTTCGCTTTGTTTTCTGTGTGTGTATTCGATCCTAAACTCTGCCTCAGTTGTACGAATCTGTTCTCCAGATGTTCGAACACGTTAGGTGGTCTGTCAGTTTCATTTTTTAAAAAAATTTTTAATTTTTTTTATTTTTAAATTTTTATTTATTTGACAGAGAGAGAGAGCAATCACAAGTAGGCAGAGAGGCAGGCAGAGAGAGAGGGGGGAAGCAGGCTCCCCGCTGAGCAGGGAGCCCAACGTGGGGCTCGATCCCAGGACCCCGAAATCATGACCTGTGCCAAAGGCAGAGGCTTAACCCACTGAGCCACCCAGGTGCCCCAATTTCATTTTCTGGAATAAAATCTCTCTAGGAGCGTTCTGACGGGCACTGCTCCGGACTTTTTGCTCTTTATCCCTGCGGCCAGGCTGTGGTCTTAGAGTCACCCTCCACCATCATCCTCTTCTGGTATATCTTGTTTCCACAATCTCATGTTTTTGTTTTTGTTTTGGTTTTGTTTTTTTCATTTTCTTCTTCATTTAGTGGAACACGTCCTCTAATAATTTCCTGAGAAAGGATGCCTGAGAGGTAAATTTTTGAGACTTTGCCTATATGAAAGCGTCTTTATTCTAAACTCATAATTGATAATCATGCTTGGTATAGAATTCTTGGTCAGAAATTATTTTCTCTCAGCCAGTTAAGCATCTGACTTTGGCTCAGATCATGATCTCGGGGTCCTGGGATTGAGCTCCAGGTCAGACTCTTCCCTTGTGGGGAGTCTGCCCGACCCTCTCCCTGCCCTTCTCCCTCTGCCCCTCCCCAACTCATGCTCGCTCTCTCAAATAAATAAAATGTAAAAAAAAAAAATTTTCCCTTAGTATTTTGAAGATATTGCCTTACTGCATTCTAGGCTTTCAGTGTTCCTGTTGAGGGGTCTTATGTCATTGCAATTTATTTATTATTTGCATAAAACCTGTTGTCCTCTCTGGAAATTTGAGTGTTCTAAAATTTCATGATGTTGTACCTTGGTGGAGGGTTCTTTTCTTTTTTTTTTTTTTGGAGGGTTATTTTCATATTGTGCTGTACGCTCAGAAGTCCCTTCAAGCGGGCCGCCTGGGTAGCTCAGTGGGTTAAAGCCCCTGCCTTCGGCTCAGGTCATGATCACAGGGTCCTGGGATCAAGCTCCGCATCGGGCTCTCCGCTCAGCGGGGAGCCTGCTTCCCCCTCTCTCTCTGCCTGCCTCTCTGCCTGCTTGTGATCTCTCTCTCTCTGTCAAATAAATAAATAAAATCTTTAAAAAAAAAAAAAAAAGTCCCTTCAAGCTAAAAAGAAACTCAAGCCCTTTAATTATGGGGAACTTTTATTGAATTATTTCTTTGAATATTTTTGCCCCTCATTTTTTTTCTTATTTTCTCTTCCTAGAATGCCTGTATTCAGATGTCATGTCTCCTAGACTGGTCCTCTGATTTAAAAAGAATTTTTTTCTTGCCTGTTTTCCATCTGTCTTTTGCTCTACATTCCGAGAGATTTCCTCAACTTATTTTCCAATCTTTTTCATTTCTCCTATCCTGTTTTAATTTTCAAGAGTTATTATTTTCTTTTTATTTACTAAATGTACCTTTTTGAAAAATTGACATGTTTTACTTGTTTCATGAAGCATTTTTCTCTCTGAGGATTTTAATGGTTCTTTTTTCCCCCCTAAGTTTTCGTCTTCATGTGTATTTTGTGTTTTTCCACATTGCATTTATTTCCCAGTTGGTTTGGTCTTTGTCTTTACACTGGCTATTTTTTTCTAATGCCTTGTGATCTCAGCCCATCCTTAAGAGTGCCGTGTCTTGTTTTTAGTGCTCTTTGCCCTCTGACTTCCTTTGGTACCTGGGGCGCTCAGCGGTTGAGCCTTTGGGGAGTTCTTTGGGGGTATTTTAGGTTATATGTTAGCTTTCCTCGCTACTAGTATAGAATTTAGCTTTGTGGGGGGTTTGCTGAGCCACATCTTCTTGTTTACCTGCTTTCCAGCTTCAAAACCTTTACCGCTGATATCCCCGCTCCTGTTTTCTTGGTCTTCGCGTCCTTCTGCTTTACAACAATCTTTGGTGTCACTCAGAGGGGTTTGGGAGGGAGTGCAGGTATGTATGTGTGTACTTTAAACAATTTTTTAAAAGATTTTATTTATTTATTCGACAGGACAGAGATCACAAGTAGGCAGAGAGGCAGGCAGAGAGAAAGGAGGAAGCAGGCTCCCCGCTGAGCAGAGAGCCCAATGCGGGGCTGGATCCCAGGACCCTGAGATCATGACCTGAGCCGAAGGGAGAGGTTTTAACCCACTGAGCCACCCAGGTGCCCCTATGTGTGTATTTTAAATCAGAGTGCAGCAAACGAGAGTTCCTGCACGGAATCCAGCCCTTTCCTCTGTCGAGGGCACCAGGACTAAAGCTTTCCAGCGCACCTGCGACTCCAGACCTCCTCCGACGCCTCACTCCGTTTCGGCACATGCCTAGTTCTGCTGCTTCCCGTAGCCCACGTGGGTTCGTAAGCAGTGCCACCCTCCTGCCCCTGCCCCGCCTCCGAGAGGGCAGTGCCTCGTAGAATTCCAGCTACTCCCCGACTGCCTGGTCTCCCTGTGGGTGCCGATGCCCCAGGGGGTGGCCTGCCCCTGATCCTCAGCCAAGCGCCTTTTGTCTTCTGGATGATATAGCACTTTCTTTCTCAATGTCATGGTGACTCATTTTTTAAAAATAGTCTTTGATGTGTCAAAGCCTTTTCTGAAAGTCTACACAGATTGTATTGACGAGTTCCCTTTTAGTCACATGCATTTTTTACCTCCTGAAAGAAACCCTAATATATTAATTAGGTATGATTTTAGCTTCCTGAAACCACACACCCCTCACTTTCCACGCTTCAGTGCCTCTCCTAAGCTGTCCCCACCCTCCCAGCACAGCCTGTCCCATAAGGTCATCTCTGACCTGCTCAACACTCTCGCCTCCCTGGCTTATCGGGTTCTCCCTGCAAAAACTCTCCCTCTTGCCTCTGAACTCCTAGAGCAACTTCTCTGCTGGATGGTTCATAAACTTTTCCATGGCAAGGACCATGTCTAATCTTTTCCTGCAGTCTTTTGAGCTTAGTAAGAACCCTATTATATATGTTCGGTAAGTTAAATTAATGAAATAAATCTAGGGCCCCTGGGTGCCTCAGTTGGTTAAGCATCGGCCTTCGGCTAAGGTCGTGATCCCGGGGTCCCAGAATCAAGACCCACATCGGGCTTCTTGCTCAGTGGGGAGTCTGCTTCTCCCTCTCCCTCTGACCTTCTGCCTGGCTTGTGCTATTCTCTTGCTTGCTATCTCTCTCAAGTATATAAATAAAATCTTTAAAAAAAAACCCCGAAAAACAAACAAAAGAAATAAATCTAAGAAACTTCTTGAAATAAGTCTATATCTATATCAATATCTACTATATCTACTGTATTGATTCAAAGCTGAGTCTGCCATTTGATCACTGTACAGAAATGCTTCCCATTGAGGTTACAGATGTCTGCCCAGTGAATTATTCTGGGAATAATTTTCTGGGTAAGATTCTGGGCATCTTTTCATCCATTAGTTTCTTCCACCTCTTGCTACATTTCACTATTCCTTCTTGTAACCAATTCTCACCTCCTCTGGCCCCCTCTGTCCTTCTACTCCTGACTTTTTTATTATTACACTGATTTCTCTTCCATATACCACATGCCCCTAAATTAATGGTTGTGTTTTATTTTTTTGTCCTCAGACGTTTTTTTCTGTATCTTCAGGAATCTCATTTACTCAGGTTTTGTTTGTTTGGGATTGAGGAGAGAGGGAAGAAATTGAGGGGCCAAGACTGGGGGTTAGAACCCTCCCCTGAGGATTTAGGCAATGAAGAGTCTAGAACAAGAAACAGCCATGTGGCCATTAAAATACCAGCTCTGCTAACAGACCAACAAACCCCTCAGGTTGAGGCTCTTCTGTAAAGCTGGATTAGAGGACACATCTTAGGCCCAAGGCCCAAGGTCCAAGTGGGGCCTCTTACTCCTCCTGAGATTCAGACCCTGTGGGTTGAGTGGTCCTTGGAGCCGGTCCAGCCTTATGTCGGATCCGCACGCTATACCCCGTCATTGGGAAGGAGAGAGGCTCTAGGGTATTAAAGGGTGAGGACTGGGAGGTTGAGGAAGTGAGCCCACTTAGACTATAGATGGCTCCATGATAGCAAGAGGACATGGAAAGTTGAATCTCAGTTCTAGGATAAGCCTCACCTTTGAAGAAAAGCTGAACCCTGAGGTTGAGGGGAAAGGTAGTATAGTCGAATGCCACAGATTCTGTCACTGGAAAAAATTCTGGCTTTAAGACAGCTCTTTAAGGTATCTTGTTGCCCTCAGGGGCAGGGTTGTGGCTTTCACTCTGATCTCTGCCTCACAGGTGGGCGCTCGGGCCCAGCATCAAGTCTGGCCCATGGCCTCCCAGTCTTGGCTTCTTTCTCTGCTTGTGTCTGCCCAACCCTCTGGACTTCCCGGTCCAGGTCACCCGAAGGTAGACTCTGTGTGCCTCGTAGATGGGTGATGATCGGGGTCAGGTACCCACTGTGGTCCGGTCGTCAGTGGCTGGAGGAGAGGCAGGGTCACCGGGTTTAGATGAAGGCCAGTCCCAGTCAGGCAGCAGTCGCCATCTAGTGGCTTAAGGCCCAGTGTGGATCCAATCCTCCTCCTCCATCTCTCACTCTCGTGCCCGCCCCCCCCCCCCCCATCACTCATCCTGTAGTTTCCCTTCTGAACATCTCTAGCGTCCATCCTTTTTCTCTTCCTGTTGCCACTGTCTTGGTTCAGGCTGCCGTGTTCTGTCCTCTGGAAGGAGCATTCTGCTCATTATCGATGTCCCTGCCTTCAGTCTCTCTGCCCTCATCGGTCTTTTCCTCCCTTGCCAGAATAGTCAATTTCGTTCCCACATAGCAAAGTTTATATTTAAAAAATAAATCAGATCATGTTACTCTCCTGGTTGAAGCTATTGAAATACAATCAGACTCTTTCTCTGGCCTCCTATGTAGGGCCTCCCAAGGATCTGGTTCCTGTCTTCCTCTCTGACCTCATTTCGCACCCTCCTTGTGCATTCCGTGCTCTGCATTCCAGCAACACTGGCCTTCTCTGGTCCTTTTTTTTCTTTTTTTTTTTTTCAAGATTTTATTTATTTATTTGACAGAGAGAGACACAGTGAGAGAGGGAACACAAGCAGGGGGAGTGGGAGAGGGAGAAGCAGGCTCCCCGCTGAGCAGGGAGCCCGATGCAGGATTCGATCTCAGGACCCTGGGATCATGACCTGAGACGAAGGCAGACGCTTAATGACTAAGCCACCGAGGCGCCGCTTTTCTCTGGTCCTTAAATGTACTAAGATGGCTAACCTTGCTTTTCCTTTGGCCTGGAGCTCTTTTTTTCCTTCATCCTCTCTTGGCTGGCTCCTGTCTTCAGGTCTCACCCCACAGGTCACCTCCTCAGAGAAGCGTTCTCGAAACGCCCCATCTAGCATGGCCTGTACCTCACCCTCGGTCACTGTCACATCACTGAACATTCCTCGTACCACTTACCGCCTGAAATTGTTTTGCTCATTTGTTTACTCATTTTTTTCATCTCCCTGCATAAAACATAAATTCCTTGAGAATAGGAACAGTCTTGTCCTTTCTTACCATTGTATCCCTAAGTCCGGTGTGTAAGAATTACTTCATAAAAAATCTGTTAAATTAACAGTGAAATAGCTCCTTCCTTATTCTTATTTCTATCCCTCTGTGTTATGCTTAGCTTTTTATCTCCAACTTTATTAAGACATAATTGACAAATGACACTGTAAGTTTATGGCGTACAGTGGATAATTTGACGTACATCCGTATTTGTGCAATGAGCACCACAATAAAGCAAGTTCGCCCATCCATCAACTCACCTAGTTACCTTTGTGTGTGTGTGTGTGTGTGTGTGTGTGTGTGTGTGTGAACCTTTAAGATCTGCTCTCTTAGCAAATAGCAAGTGTATAGTACAGGACTGTTAACTAGCAAATGCTTATCTTTATGTGTGTTTATATTTTACCTGCTTGCAAGCTACTTGAGGGGATAATTTTTTTTTTTAAGATTTTATTTGTTTATTTGACAGAGAGAGAGAGATCACAAGTAGGCAGAGAGGCAGGCAGTGGAAGAGGGGGATGCAGGCTCCCTGCTGTGCAGAGAGCCTGATGCGAGGCTCGATCCCAGGACCTTGAGATCATGACCTGGGCCGAAGGCAGAGGCTTTAACCCGCTGAGCCACCCAGGCGCCCCGGATAATTTTTTTTTTATCCATTCTTCCATCTCTAGGGCTTACACATGTTGAATGTGTACTGCAACTGCTACCTCGTACCCGCATGTGCGGCTCGTTCGCTGAATTTGAGCTGTGGAAGCCCCTCCAGTGACTGGAAAGACTGGGCCCCATTCTTCCTGCTCCTTTTATATCCCTTTTATCCAAAGCTTCAGAAACCAGACACAGGAAACATCTGACCATAGTAAAAGATTTCCAGTAAATTCTAGGTTTCCTCCTTGAACAAAGTCATGCACAGCGATGCTCTGTTGTACCTTGGTCTGGAATTCCATTTGGTCACCCGTGTAACGCACCACATGGCTCCCTCTGGCCCGTTCCGAGCCCGGAGCAGCTGGAGCCTGGGCTGCTTGAAATAAAAATGGCCTATCCGTTAGCCGGACAAGGGGAAGTCTGGATATCCTTGCTCCGTTTCTCGCAAAACAAACTTCTTGATTTGTTGAATACCGAGTTTTCACTGTAGCTGTCCCAGTGGTTTATGACTAAAATGATCTTAACGTCCTTTAGAATAAACACAAATAACGAATGACCAAACCGATTTCTCAAGTCTGTGCCTTTAGTGCTCCAAGCAAAATCCATCAAAACTAACGCAAAACATGAAACTGTCACAAACTTCCTCCGGAAATTTCTGCCCTGTCGCTCACATCTTCCTGCAGCCGTACATGTGCTCTCGGGAGCCGTCCACTACCGCCGGAAGTAATAGCTGCGAAAACCCCGACTTTTTCTTTCCAGTAAGATGCTCCTCCGCTTCCTGCTTCCTCTTTGCATATGCTTTTCCACTTTGTTTTTATTTTAGGTGCCAATGAACTTGTCCGTGTCTCTTGGCTGCAAGGCAGAGACTGGCTCTTATTCAGCTCCCTGTCTCTAGGATCTGGCACAGGGCCTGGCACATAATCGGCATTTGATAATTTGATAATATTTGGCGGGGCGTGGGGGTGGGGTGGGGAGAGGGAAGATAAAAAGGATAATAATTTTAAAACGCCTGGTCTATTTAGGAACTGATGTCGCTGAGATATATTTAAATAGCGTGAAATAAAAAAAACTGCAGGAAAAAACCGAACAGCTTTTTGGCATGCACGGTGGAAAATGAAGACCAATCAAGAACCTTCCATCCTTTTGCACTTCGTACCTCTGAATTAGAGGTTAAAATCCTACAGGTGGATTAGAGAGTAATTTTTTTTTTTTTTTAGTTTTTTAAAAATTATGATGATGGCGATGAATAAGTAATACCTGTTCACTGTACAAATTTTGCAAAAACACAGAGTAGAAAAATAACCTATAATTCTTTCACCCAGAGGCAGCCACTGTTAGCATTTCATCTTGCTGCTTTTAGGCTCAGTTAAGTTTTACTTAGTCTTTTATTTAACTTTTAAGCCTTTCTTCTTGGTTTAGATTGAAAAGTTTAAAAGAGATCATCTCAAGGGGGCCCCTGGGTGGCTCGGTCGTTAAGCGTCTGCCTTTGGCTCAGATCATGGTCCCAGGGTCCTGGGATCGAACCCCATGTAGGGCTCCCTGCTTAGCGGGAAGCCTGCTTCTCCCTCTCCTGCTTCCCCTGCTTGTGTTCCCTCTCTCGCTGTGTCTCTCTCTGTCATATAAATAAATAAACACACACACAAACAAAAAATAAATAAATAAAATCTTTAATAAAATAAAATAAGAGCGGGGCGCCTGGGTGGCTCAGTTGGTTGAGCGACTGCCTTCGGCTCAGGTCATGGTCCCGGAGCCCCGGGATCGGGTCCCATATCGGACTCCCGGCTCTGCGGGAAGTCTGCTTCTCCCTCTGACCTTCTCCCCTCTCATTCTCAGTCTCTCTCTCTAATAAATAAATAAAATCTTAAATAAAAAATAAATAAATAAAATAAGAGCTTTTTCAGGACTGCTTGAGAGTACAAAGAAGGTAAATTGCAATTGGAATGGAACTTGTCAATTGCAATAAAAATTTGAGATGCCGTTTTTATTGTTGCTCAGGTGGGCAGTCAGCACCTCAGGAAGCTGGTCCTAATCTTCTCCAGGTGGCTGCAGCCTCTAGCCTAGAAGCTTCAAGGCCATTTTCCTTATTCCCCTTCCGCTGATTTGTATACATGCTTTTATCTTCCTAGGAGGAGGCCACCCTTGAACCCCTGAAGCTTCACTGTCGAGGGACAGTTAGGTTGACATAACTGAATGAGAATCTATATGCAAAATGGATATTCCCCCCGCCCCCCCCCCCCCCCAGCTTCTGAAATACCACTTAGATCACTTCACCTTTGAAAGCAAGAAAGGACATTTACTGGCTTATTCCTTTGTTGAAGAAACATACTAACCACTTTCTGTGTGGCAGCCACTGAGCCTGGTGTCCCTGCCTCAGAATGAATACACGTTTCTTGTCCTCAGGGAACTCGAAATGCTGAACAACGGAAAAAGAAGTAACCAGGCGTTATAGTAAATGACACAATAGTAGTACGGTGACGTCCTAAAGAAGAGGGTGAGCAGAACTGATCAGAGAAAGCGTCAAGAAGAGGGGATGATTGGGGCATGCGCGGGGAGCTCAGTTGGCCAAGCGTCCTGACTCTTTTTTTTTTTTTTTTAATTTTTTTATTAACATATAATGTATTATTTACCCCAGGGTACAAGTCTGTGAATCATCAGGCTTACACATTTCACAGCATTTGCCATAGCACATACCCTCCCCAGTGTCCATATCCCCATCCACCCCCCCCAAGCGTCCTGACTCTTGATCTCAGCTCAGGTCTTGCTCTCAGGGTCATTAGTTCAAGCCCCACATGGGGCTCCACGCTGGGCGGGGGGCCTACTTTAAAAAAACAGAAGAGAAGAGGGGATGATTGGGTGGAAAAGCGGGAGATTTTTCGCATGCAAACAGGCAGCGAGCAGTCTGTCCGAAGAGTGGAGACACGCTGGGGAAATAGGGGTCGTTTGGCCCATCTGGAACATGAGACGTATTAAAAATGGCAAATGAGGGGGAAATGAGGGAATGTCAGAGCTTGGACTCTATCTTATAGGCTGCGGGAAACCTCCAAAGGATTTTAATCAAAAGCAAAGCCACAGCGAGGTATACTTTTGGGAAACATCATCGGCAGTGGTGGAAGTGGGCAACGTTGGAGGCAGGGGTGTGGTTAGGGGCTATAGCAGAGCCCCAGCAAAAGTGGGTGGGCGGGTGTCCAGCAAGGCAAATTTATGGGGACAGTAAGTGAATCCGTGGTTGCCTGGGGCTGGAGGTGGGAACGGGAGGGACGAAATGGGCAGGAGGGGTCTTTTCGGACTGATGGAAATGTCGAAAAATTGCGTGTGGTGATAGTTGCACAGCTCTTGTAAATTCTCTAAAAAATCGTACGTTTAAAATGAGTGAACTTTATCGTATGTAAATTATACTGCAATAAAGCTCCTTTAAAAAAGAGAGAAATAGGGGGTTCTCTTCTGGAAGGGCAGTAGCATTGAGAGAAGACAGACGTGTGAAATGTTGATAAGGAAGTAGCATTTCTGAGAGTTTGACCTTGGTTTTGTCTCACAGAGGCAGGGCGGTCATCTGTCGGATGAGCCAAATGTCCTTCCCGTGCTTCTACATTTTTGTAGAAAGACCTCCACCCTGTCATCTCCTTGGTAGGTTTCAAAGCATGTAGATCTGCCCTTAACCGGCAGTACAGTCTCTGCTTTTGGATCCTTATCAAAAAGGATCTGTGGTCCATTCATCTCTCTTGGCACTGTTATCCAGCAGATGGCTATCGAGTGCCAGGTATTGCGAGGGTAGTGGGACAGCGGATCAAGCAGGTACAGTGTCTGCTTTTTGGGGGTGGATAGTCCAGCAGTGGGGACAGACGTTACTTACAGTTAGCATAACGGTTGTGTTGGATTTCCTTGTACAATAAGAGAAAATTACATCAACTTGAGATCTGAAGGGTAATGCCGGGGCAGCCGTAGGGCTGTAGACCCCGGTCCCATATGCATCCAGCTGGCTTTCCTTGGTGGTGGGTGAGCCTTTTGAGTCTGGGCTATCGGGGGCTGTCTTAGGCCTTAAATTATCTTGGTGGTTCCGTAGAATTGCTTTTATCTAACTATACATTGGCTTCATTTTGTACGAGCTCGTGTTGGAAGAAATAGCCATACCACATTCACACTCACTTATTACAGAAATGCCGTGGAAGTTACAGTCTTCAACATCATACAGCGTCCCCCTTTTCTCATTGGGACCCACAAGAGATATTTCATCTTGATGACTGTTTAGTATTTGCTGGTATATTTTAGTCTTTTCGTCACTCTGTAGCATCCCACTCCATCGAGCCTCAGGTGTCCACACACGACGATCTCTCTGCCTGGAATGCCTTGTTCCATTCTTGTTAGGTTTAGCTCCTGCTTCCCTTCAGCTGTTAGTTCAGGTGTCAGTTCTTCAGAGAAGCCTTCCCTAACCAACACCCACTCCCCTTCCTAACTAGGTCTGGGTTGTTGTTGTTGTTTTTAAAATTTTTTAAGTAGGCTACACAACCAGCATGGTGCCCGGTGCAGGGCTCAAACTCAATGACCCGGAGATAGAGACCTGAGTTGAGATCAGGATTCCGAAGCTTCACTGACTGAGCCACCCAGGCGCCCCTAGGTCTGGTTCTTAATGGGAATGTTCACAGCACTCTTTTTGACTTAGTCAGTTTTTAGTTGGATGCTTTGTTGTTTGGTAACTTTGTTTTGTTCCTAAGACTGATGGCAGGGAGGGGCACCTGGGTGGCTCAGTGAGTTAAGCCTTTGCCTTTGGCTCAGGTCATGATCTCAGGGTCCTGGGATTGAGCGCCGCATCGGGCTCTCTGCTCAGCGGGGAGCCTGCTTCCCCCCCCCGCCACTCTCTGCCTGCCTCTCTGCCTGCTTGTGATCTCTTTCCTCTCTGTCAAACAAATAAAATCTTTAAAAAAAAAAAAAAGACTGATGGCAGGGAGAACATGAGGAGATTGTGCTTTTTTTTTCTTCTTAAAGATTTTATTTATTTATTTGACAGAGAGAAAGAGAGAGAGAGAGATCACAAGTAGGCAGAGAGAGCGAATCAGGCTTCCTGAGCAGGAAGCCTGATTCGGGGCTCAATCCCAGGACCCTGAGTTCACCACCTTAGTCGAAGGCAGAGGCTTTAACCACTGAGCCACCCAGGCGCCCCCGTGCCTTTTTGTTGGCCCAAAAAAAAAAGCACGAGACTTTGAGACTTTGTATCTCAAAGTCATGGTATAATATCATATAATATCAATACTTACTGAATGGTTGAATGAATGAATGCACTTTTGGCAATAAATCTTCTAACTGTTCATTCCCTCCTTTCCTTCGGCGGTTTGGGAGCTCAGGCCTTCTTGATCCTACCGCTGGTTCCCACGGCATGCATTTTGTGGGCTAACATTCCCCTGACTGTGTATTTCCTTTCTCGATGTCTTCGTTTTTAAGTTCCAACGTGTAACTGTAAATTCCTGTAGGCCACTTTAAGCCCTTTTGGAGAAGAAATAATAAACAACTGGGTATATGAATCGGAAAAGAAAGGGAGAAGTCAAAGGGAAATGTTAGCGCCTTTAACCAAATGCAGGAGAGTTTTCTGTTGCGTTGCTTTCATTTTAGTTTCATTGTAAGAAGGGGGAAAATCATGTGCCCTAATTTGGCAGGAAATGCCTCTGAAGAATTCGGGGCCTGTCTCTGCCCCGAGGTGTTCTTCCCGGTAGCGGAAGGCTCGGGGCTGGGCTCGGCGGGGCCTCCCGGCCCAGGGGGCGGGTGGGCACAGACCTGTGGACGCTGTCCGCGCAACTGAGGGTTCCGTTCCAGCTGCCCTTCCCTTGGGGGAGGGTTTGGGCAGAGTCGGTGGGAGCTTGTTTTTGTTTTTGTTTTTGCTCCTCCAAGAAGGAGGAAGAAATGAACTTGTCCTCTTGTGTTGCAGATTCAGTGGTTCTTTCCTTTGACTCCGCGGGACAAACAGTAGGCTCAGGTACCAGTCCCTCCCCCTCTGTCCTTTCGGCACTCTCGGCACTCGGCGCTTGGCCACATTTGAAGTGGAGCCTGGTGAGGTGGGGGGCGGGGCGTCTGGGGAGGGCAGTGGAGTTTCTCGGAACGGTGGCAGAATCCTCAGAAGCTTTTCTGGGGACTCATGGTCTAGAAAGTGAGACGCCACCCCCAGGAGACTTTGCCAGTTGCTTCAGAAGCGGGCCCTTGGAGGAGTGTGGGGAGGTGCTCCCTCCTTGTTGGGAGTGTTCCAGGTTCATATAAAGGGCGTGTGTTTTCTGAGCACCTCTCCTGGCCCGGAGAGTGGGGCAGAGGGCATCGAGAGGCCCCACGTTCTGGGGACGCTAGAGAAGAGCATCATCAGAGCTCTCCAGCACAATGGCAGGCCGACGGGAGCATGATAGCTTCCTGGGGATGCGCTCTGTTGCATGTTTGCACGCACGTTCCATCTACTGAAACACCTCCCTGGGATGTGCCTGCCCTTCACCATGCACTTGTGCCAACCCACGTGCTGGCCCTCTCATCCCTGCGTCTAAGCGCAGGACATACCCACTCCTTGGACACTAGCTCCCTCCAGGTCGCTGGAGCTTGGCTCTCCCAGGTGTGAGGCGGTCTCCCTGCTCCACATGCTGTGCTGTCGGCGGTAAGCAGGAAGAGACGGCACTTGGAGTCTTCAGCTTGCCGCCATTATGTTGATGTGGGAGCCCCAGGATGACCCTACTGTGTGAGAAGAGCACCTCCGGGCATCAGGCCTGCATTTGTTGAAGATGGTGGTTCTTGTATTGGTGCGGGCCGAGGTAACAGGGAGGCTTGGCTGGCATGCCGAGGGCAATAAATCGATTTCGCTGTCGTCAAACACAGTAGATGGGGGTTTCACAAAGCAACCCTGAAGTTCAGGCAGTTGTAGACTAGGGGAAAGAGGAGTTCGGAGAATGCAGTCACGGCTGCCCTGTTTACTAACGGCTTCCTCTGTGCCGACACCGTGGCGGGAGCTTCAGACACATCTGGCAAGGTGGATAGTGTATCTTTGATTGTAGATAAAAGAAACTGATGCTCTGAAAGGTAAAGTAACCTGTCCGGGGCCACTCAGATCGATCCGCCTCTGCACCTCCTACTGTCTCCCTTGTTACCTTGCTGTCTCATGCCTCCTGTGCTTGAGAGGTACTCCACCCAAATGCTGAGACGAGAGACATCACTTTAAGAGAGAGTGGACAGAGAGAAAGTTTTTAAATAGACACAGAAGTTGTGTCTACTTTTATAAGAAAATATTGATCAGTTTTATTACATTCAAGTTAAGAACTTCTCGTTAGTCAAAAAGACACCATTAAGAGAGCGACAAAGGCAATCCAGAGTGGAAAAAAGATCTTTATAACCCAAACAGCCAACAAGGGGCACGTTTTCAGAATGAAGAACTACAGAAATCAATAGGAACAAAGAAACAACCCAGTATTGAAACAAGCAAAGAGGCCTCAGTAGGCACTTAACTAAAGAGGAAATCCAGATGGCCAATAAACTTATGAAAAGATGTTTGATTGCATTTTGCATTGCCACCTGGGGAAAGGCAAATTAGGATTACAGTGAGATCCCACTGCACCTCCACCAAAATAGCAAAACTTGAAAAACTTGCTATTCCAGTGTTGGTGAGGATGTGGTACAGTGGAAACTCAGAACCTTTACTGGCCAGAGGGTAAGTTGGTTACCACCCCTCTACAAAAGACCATGTAGTATCTAGCAAAATTCGAATAGACACATACCTCATGACCTGGCGTTTCCTCTCATAGTTATATTCCCTACATAAATGCATGCCTCTGTAGGTACCAGGAATACATTTCCAAGATACATGTACAAGAATCTCTGTCATTGGATGCAGCTAAAGGGCTGGACAGGTGCATTTAGCAGCTATTTGAGAACTCTGAAAAATGAATGGCAGCAAACAGATTGGGGGAAAAGACTAGAATTAAGAGTGCTGCACACTGGCAATGAATTTCTCATTTTTTTCCTCCGGTGTCCCATGTGCTAGACTCAAGGTCAGGGCACAACCAGAGGGAATTTCAGAAGACCTCCCGTAAGGGCTCTGGGCGGGAAAGGGGCTCTGAGGCTCAGGCAGAGAAGTCCCAAGGGTTGTCTTTGTGCCTTAGTTCTGTTCTCTTGTGCCTTAGTCACCGGGGAGTCCCATGGGAGTGGTGTTGGTGGTGGGTTCAGTGGCAGCAGTGGGGTCTTCAAGCTCCTAAAACTGAAAAAGGGAAACCTTCCTCTCTGATCAGAGGCTGTGTAATCCCAGGAGGGTGGGGTGAAGTCAGTTGCCTTTTTTTCCCTCTGCCTTCCTGCTGGTTGGGTTTGGGTACAGTTTGGGAAATGTGTGGCAGAATATGGTAACTAAGATCCCAGCCTTCAGGCCAGAGAACCAAGAAGGGGAGGCCCAATGAACTGGAAGGTACAAGGAGAAAACAGAGAGGGAAGAACTCCAGGTGATTCCAGAAAGTTACTTACGATCTTCTAGGCTAACCCCTGAGCTATGCATGCATGCTTCTGACTCTAACCACCATACCAAAGACTTTGAGAACTGATCTGAAAGACAGACCACTGCCTGAGTCCCAGAGTGGACAGTGGGTGGTGCCCATGGAGGACACACGTGAGTAGGCTTTGAAACTGGAACTGACATTCAAACCACAGCCCATGGAAGGCTGGTCAGAACTCGCTCCCTGAATCCAACCTGGTTGAGAGTTTGGTAGAACAAAAATGTCAACATTCTCCACCAGATCTATGTATTTGTGTATTTTTAAAGATTTATTTATTTACTTTTTAAAGATTTTATTTATTTTTTGAACAGAGGGAGAGAGAGAGAGACAGCAAGAGAGGGAGCACAAGCAGGGGGAGTGGGAGAGGGAGAGGCAGGCTTCTCGCTGAGCAGGGAGCCCGATGTGGGGCTTGAACCCAGGACCCTGCAGTCATGACCTGAGCAGAAGGCAGACACTTAATGACTGAGCCACCCAGGCACCCCTTTCCACTGCATTTAAACAAGACTTACAGTTTCATAACTTGATATGCAAAATATCCAAGGTATAATCCAAAATTACTTGTCATGTGAAGAACCAGGAAAATCTCAACACAGATGTTGGAATAAGCTGACAGTGACTTTAAAGTAGCGATTATAAAAATGCTCTGCAAAATAGAGCCAACAGTATGGAAACAAAAGAGAGAGAAACTGTTAGGCCCTCCCCCACCAAAAAAAAAAAAAAAAAGATATAAGAAAGAACCAAATGGAGATATAGGGAAAAAATACAATACTGAAAGTTTTAAAAACTCAACTGAATGGACTCAGTGACGAAATAGAGACAAAGAGGAAAAAGATCAATGACCTTAAAGGAAAGCAATAGGAATGATCCAGTGTGAACCCCAGAAGAAAAAAGAGTTAAAAAGTTGAGCAGAGCCTCAGTGGCAGGTGGGGCAATACGAGGTTGGAACCCCAGAAGAGGAACAGTGCAGTGCCAAAGAGACACTCAAAGGAATAATGGCTAAAGCTCCCCAGATTTGGTGCCCACGTGGGGTTTATGCTACAAATGAAAGGCTAGTTCATCATTCAAATGTCAACGTAGACCGCCACATTCTCTGTCTCAAGAAGGGAGACTACATGGTCATGTTAACCGGCGAGGAAAAAGTATTTGACAAAAATTCAGCATCTACTCCTGATTAAAAAAAAAAAAACAAAAAACTCAGTAAGCTTAGAACGGAACTTCTTCAACTGGCCATGGGCATCTCCAGACAACCTACAGCAAAAATTAATGCTTCATGGTGAAAAACTGCTTTCCCTCTGAGATCAGGAAGCACTCCCGCACGTCCTAACTGGTGCAGTAAGGCAAGAAAAAGGAACAATGAGAGTACAGATTGGAAAGGAAGGAATAAAACTGACCCTCCTTATAGGTGACACGATTGCCTACATAGAAAATCTCAAGGAATCTACAAAAAAAAAAAAAAAAAAAAACCCTCCTCGAACTAATAACTGACTTTAGCAAGATGATGGGATATAAGATCAAAACATTAAAAATTAGTTATATTTCTATATACTGGCAATGAATAACTAAAATTTAAAAAAAAATTAGCAGCCCCTCTTCAAATAGAAAAACTTACCTCTAAATCTAATGGAATGTGATCTCTGCACTTGTGGGATCTGTGCGCTCAAAGTGGTTCTTCTCCCACTTTTTTTGTCCCCATCCCCCCCAGTGTTCAAGCCACAGACATGGCAACCAACCACTTTGATTGTTGCCCCTCCTCGCTCCCTTTCTTACTTTTTCCGTCTTCTGGTGTGTCCTTGCCCAGCATTTTTCTAGCAGCTCTGTCCAAGGTACCATCTTCTCTCTCCTGGATAAGGAAGCATCTACTGGTCTCTCTGCTCATTTGATACCTCCCAGTCATCCATTCTCCATACTGTAGCCAGAGTGATCTTGTCAAATGTAAGTCACATCATATCTCACTCCTACTGAAAGCTCTCCATTGACTTCGTGGTGCACTTAAAATAAAATCCAAACTCTGAGCCCTAGAGTCCGACTTGCTGGCTCCCACTCCAGTTTCTCTGGAATCATCTCAACACTTGGCGTTTTGTCCATTTTGTTCTTCTGCTGTCCTCAAGGCACATTGGCATTCCTATGAGTCCGGGAATAGGCCAGGCCCCTTCCTGCATCAGGGCCTTTGTGCTCAGTATCTCCTCCTCCTAGAATGCTCTACCCCTGCTTCCCGTGACCGTCCCAGGTCTGTGTTCATATGTCCTCTGCAGGAAGGCCTTCTTGGACCACTGCACCTAAAGTAATCTGCTCTCTTGACACCCAGTCCTTCTCTAAGAAGGTATGTCTTTATTTCTTCTTAGCGCTCATCCTTCCTTCAAATTATCTGCTCTTTACTTGAGTATTCTCAGTCTCCCCCAGTAGAATTTGGCCAGGGACCTTGCCTGTCTTGTTCATCACTGTGTTCCTGGTACTTAGAGCACAGTAGCTAGCACATAATAGGTGCTCAGTAAATATTTGTTGAATGCAGAGTGGGAAAATAGAAATGGTGATGTCCATCATGCAATGTGTACTTAAGGATTACATTAAAAAAATGGTACATCCATATGGTGGAATACTGCATAGCCATTAAAAATGATGATGTAATTTTATTTTTATTGACACAGAAGACGTTGAGGATAGTGTTGAGTGAGGAAAACAGGAACAAAGAGCATGTATATTGAGGCCACGTATAAGTAAAATTATATATGCATATTCACACATGTATTTCTGGAAAAAGAGGTTTATGGGAAGGTTTTCCCCAGAATGTTTACAGCAAGTAACTTCAGATAATGGGAATTTCAAATGATTCTTAACTTCATTCTTTCAAAATCCAAATGAAAAAAACTTATTATTTGGTTAATAAATAGCATGTGTTAATCCTACAGCTGGGAGAAAAGAAAATTACTTTTGTTTGGAGAGAGAGACTGTCTTTTTTTTTTTTTTTTGACTCTGTCTTATATAACAATTGCTCAGTGATTATTTGTCCTTATCTGCCCTACAAGGTGATGAGCTCCATGAAGTTTAGGATACCAACTGCAGAGCGAGCTATTTTTGCTATGTGTTGTCCCAGCTGCTCTTTTGACATGTCGTCCGCCGAAATTCTCCTGTAGCTTCACGCAAGATGCCATGGTTGGTCTGGACACACTTGATAGAATAGAATAGAATTCCCTGTGTGCCCTGCTCAGGACACGGCTGTTTTCCCAGGACAGACGGAACTAGGTGCGTGACCCATGGGCCGGCACCGGCTAGGCTGGTACTCCTGCCTCCCAGTGAGGGTCCACTTTCCGCTGGCCCCAGGTGTGTCACGCTGGAGAAGAGCTATGCTGTCCATAGTCTGTCCCACGACTTATCAGGAGCTTCTTGAGAGCCTCTCCCTTCCCCCACACTAGTGTGCACCCATCTAAGATTGGATTTCAGTTTGTGTGAACTTCTGAGTTATTTTACTGGGTCACTTAATTTAGGCTAGGTCCCAGAATTTTTCTGTGTTTATCTTATAATACTGCTTTTCCTATTTTAGTTTGTCTTTGATGAATTGATCCTCCGATATGATTTATTTCCCTGACTCGAGATGGTGTGGGAGCGGTTTGCTTTCTGGCCGGCCCCTCTGGGCTGTTGCTGACTCCCATGATTCATGTGGGGGCACAGCTGGGGCCTTTTGCCCTCACCCTGGGGCAGAGGCGTGGAGGTGATGATAAGTGCTCTCTTCATATGTGCGTCTGCTGTTTTTCTGGTTGCCTCTGAGAGTCAGTGCGGCATAATTTAAAGAAAAGAAGCTTCAGAGTCAGACCTGGGGCGGTTCAGCTGGTCCACTTGTTGGGGATCTAGAACATGTTCTCTCTGCCCTCTGAGCCTCTGGTCCCTTACCTGTAGAAGGGAGACAGTGCCTGCCCCATGGGGCCATGAGGATGAGAGAGTGTAGGCAGAAGTATTGAGAGCAGCGTGAGTACACAGTAGGTGCTCAATAAACAGTCGTTCCCCTCACTCTCTCCCTTCGCCTGCCATGTCTGACAGTCCGTTTGCAACTGTTGCCGACTTTCCCCTTCACCCCAGCCAGGACCTATATTACTTATGTTTAATAGAGCTTATGACTTTCATTGGCGACTGTGCAGTGCCATTCCTTCGGAGATGAGAGGCCTCTTTCGGTTAGGAGAGGTCCTCGTTCCATTTACCCCTCAGCCCTTTGCACTTAGCAGTTCATCAGAGCTCAGCGATTGGAGCCAAAGACGACCCCATCAGAGAAAATCTGGCTGCAGAGCTGCTTCCATAATGCGGCTGGAGTTTTCTCGCCTGGTGGCCTGTCCTCCCTGGCTGGCCTCTGTGCGGTCCCAATGCGAAGCATTGTCCTTTTCCCGTAGAATGACATCCATATCTTTAGCCCATGAACTAAACTTTATATACCCCAGTAGTATTCCTCAAACTGTTCCTCTTCGTGGGAAATGTTCACCAAGGTCCTCAGGAGCCATTAGTTACTAAACATCTGCTTTGTGCGGATTATAGGGACAGCTGGTGGGAATTTGTGGTGGCTCTTTAGGCTGAAAAAGGGAAGTGGGTCACTGGAGACCAGAAAACGCCAGTAGGCGCAGTTGGCTCACGATGTGCACCTGTGTTCTAGAAATTCCATTCTGGGGCTCTCTGGCTTATTGATGAGGCTAGAGTAGGATACTGGGCTTGGGGACCTTTGAGGGAGGTCTCCATTCATCCCAGAATAGGATTTCCCCGTGCAGTGCGGTGTTCCCGGCTGTTTGCATGGGAGAGCAGAGGTCGACAATGATTCTGTTTGTGCACCATGCTAAAATACACAGGAGGGCACTTAGGGTTATCTAATCAGGCATGTGAGAGCATCTATAATTTTTTTTTTAAGATTTTATTTTTTTGACAGAGAGAGAGAGAGGGAACACAATCAGGGAGGAGAGGGAGAAGCAGGCTTCCCGTGGAGCAGGGAGCCAGATGGGGCTTGATCCCAGGACCCTGGGATCATGATCTGAGCGGAAGGCAGGCGCTTAACCCACTGAGCCACCCAGGCGTCCCGCATTTATAGTTTTCTTTACAGAATTACAAACAAAATGAAATGCCAGGTATTATGGAATATATTAAATGTTGAATTGCTGTAAGACACAAATAGGCATTTTCAGATTTTTAAGTGAAAAGCTTGAGTTCATGTCAACATTCATAATTTTTTATTATCAGGGTTTATGCCTCAGAGGTGGTCAGTTTTCATAAACGTTCCATATATGCTTGAAAAGAAAGTGCACTCTCCACTCGTTGGGTGTGAGGTACTCCGTATATCAGTTCGAATTTAATGATTGTTCTGTTCTAGTGAATTCTCACAGATTCTGTGAGCCCGGTTTTTCAGTGGTTCTCATGTATCCCATTGCGATGACAGGGGACTCGTATATTTCTCCTTGTAATTTCGTTGATTTTGTCTCGTAGAGGGAGAGGGTTCGCCACTAGGTGCATACCCACTTTAGTGCGTAGCCTCCTAGGAGTTTGCATGAGCTCAGAACGCCGGCATGGTCCTTTGGAAGGGCAGTGGAAGAGTTAATGGTTAATTTCAAAGACCGTAGGCATCAGAAAAAGCACTGCGCGCGTTCACGCGTAGGACGTGGTGCAGGTGCGGGAGGAGAAAAGCAGAGATTTGCATTATCCGTGCCACTTCCCACCTGGAGCCAGGCCACGGACACACATGTGCTCCTTGGTCAGGGATTTTTATAATCCTGAGCTCTGCAGCGTGGCTGAGGCAGGAAGCCCAAACCGCCAGACTAAACATCTCTCCTGCACTGCATGGCTGTGGGCTTGCTGCTGTGACACCTGAGGAGGGAGCACCTTCAGGCACTGGGGGTGCTGTCTGTGCACATCAGCCGGCGTTGTGCCCCGCTGACTTGCGAGTCCCGGCGTCTTCTGTCCTTACTACAGATTCGGCATCTGCGGACTGCCGGTGAGACCCAGGCTTTACTGCCAGCTTCCCCAGATGCACGTTGACCCCGAAGAATTGGTACACTCAAAATAGCGTTTCCCTTGTCTAAGTGGCATTCCCACGCAGCTTCAAAAACACACTTGTATACGCTGAGATGCTCTGGGCTCTGCAGCCTCGCCCGGACCTGACAGTAAGGAGCTCTGCTCCGGTGTCCCAGAGTATTAGGCCTCTGCCTTCCTGATTGCTTTCTGCTACTTTACATTTCCTAAAGATCAGACGTAAGCTTTCCTGCTAGTGTGGGAACTCCGCGAGGAACCGGGCGCCCACCTGTCCCCAGCTTCGGGCTCTGAGAGCGCAGGGCCGGTTAGGTCAGATCCCTGGCTGCACCAGAAGTGGGGTAGTCACTTGGGAGCCTCAGGGAGGTCTCTGTGGAGAAAGTTAAGTTTTAGGCTTTTCCAAATGACCAGAGGGAATTGCCTGGGCAGATATGGGGTCCTCAGAAGGTAACCCCAAAGTAAAAGCCAGAAACCGCAATGGGGGAGGAGTGCCTAAGAAGAGCCAGGGCAGGCTCTCCGTGGGCAGGTGACTGTGACGTGGTTGTCCCCGTGGGCTGGGAGCACCGTGAAGGGTGGTCGGGCTAGCGACAGGGAGCTGCAGCCGCCGCCACCGCTGTCATCAGCTCCTGTTGCCCCCTTGTAGCAGCGGGTGGAGGGACCCAAAGAATCCAGGTCTTAGGGCTACTCACTAGGATCTCTTGGTCATCAGGTCACTCTGTTCATTCTTCCATCTGGTTAGCTTGTTGATGGAGTACGACGCTCTGTGCCAGACCCTGTACAGGATACATCGAGTTAGGATTGCTGAACGGCAAGCAACAGAAACGGAACCTGGCGAACTTAAAAGAAAAAGGAATTTACTGGAAGGTCACTGGGTACGCAAAGAACCCAATGAAAGGTCAAGTAGCTTGGCCCTCAGAAAGGACTTGAAGGGCGGGGCCAGGATCTCGATTACCACAAATGGTCCATTTCTTCAGCACCCTGTTCTACTCTCTGCTGCCCTCCGTTTAAGAAAGAAAGAGACCACTAACTAACCTAGCTTTTGTCAGGTGCCCCCACCCTGGGCCGGCAAATCCTGTCGACAGTCTCACCACTTGCCTGCAGTAGAAGAAGGGCAGTTCCTTCAAAGAAATTCACGGGGCTTGTTTCCAAAGGAGGACAGAAGTGCCATGAGGACAAATGATTGTTAGTGCTCTAACAGAGTGTTAGAGGAGCACGAGAGAGGGCACACCTAGGCAGGAGGGTCAGCGAACGCTCTTCTGAAAGAGTACATTGAACTAGGATCTAAAGGATAGGCGGGAATTAAGCCAAGTAAAGAGGTAAGGACACGTTTCAGACAGGAAAACACTGCTTCTAAGAAAAAGTCTTATGTTGAGACAGCTCATGGTTTATTCAAGGACTGGATGAAGGCCGAATGGCCTGAGTGGAGAGCACAGTGGGGAAGATAGTGCAAGTTGGAGATGGGAGGGTAAGTAAAGGCCAAGCCATGAAGGTCCGTGTGGCACTGCCAAAGTACCTGTTAGATTTTGCTTTGACAACTGTATCTTGAAGGATGAGTGGGTGTTTGCTAGGTCAGCAGGGTAAGTGAAGGCATTGCAAAGAGAGGAAACATTGTCTGCAGTAGCTCTCAGGCAGAAAGGCTGCCCAAAGGGGAGTGGTGGAAGGTGAGACTGGGAGGACAGGTACGGACAGATGAAGAGCTTGCCGCATGGCCTAAGCAACAGTGCCGATCCAGCAAAAGCAGTGACCACGGTGCAGGGAGGAGGATCTGTATTTAAAAATGAGAGAGGGGGGGCGCCTGGGTGGCTCAGCGGGGTAAGTCTCTGCCTTCGGCTCAGGTCATGATCTCAGGGTCCTGGGATCAAGCCCCACATCAGGCTCTCTGCTCAGCGGGGAGCCTGCTTCCCCCTCTCTCTGCCTGCCTCTCTGCCTACTTGTGATCTCTGTCTCTCAAATAAATAAATCTTTTTAAAAAAATAAATAAAAAGGAGAGAGGGTACACCAAAAGTGTCTTTCTTGGAGGACTGAATGGTAATGGCCCTAGCAAACAAACAATAAACAAGAAATAAGACTGGGGGATAGGGTGCAGATAAGTCTGATTTGCAGCATTTTGAGTTTGAGGTGACTAGGTCATTTAGGAGCAAGGTGTGGGGATTAACCAATGTGGAAAGGGATTGGGAAGAAGGTTTCAAATGAAGGGAAAAGCATGTACGAAGGCCTAAAGATGGTAAAGATACTTTGGAGGAAAATAAAGTAGCTCAGTCTGGCCAGAGCATAGCCTTTGGCAGGGGCAGAGTGTGGGTGATGTGGGGACTCCAAAAGTAAGGTTGGAATGGTCGATGTAGGCCAGATCCCGCAGGGCCTAATGAACCAAGAGACTGGGATTCATTCTTAGAACAATAGAGGGTGTTCAAAGGTTTTAAGCAGGGGTTTTTTTTTGTTTGTTTTTTTTAAGACTTTATTTATTTGACAGAAAGCGAGAGAACAAGGAGAGGGAGGTGCAGAGGGAGAGGGAATAGCAGGCCCACCACTGAGCAGGGAGCCTGACATGGGACTTGATCCCAGGACCCTGAGACCATGACCTGAGCTGAAGGCCGATGCTTAACTGGGCCACCCAGGCACCCCTTAAGCAGAATCATGACATAACCATATTCGTCATGTAGAAAGATACCTCTGGTCACATTAGGAAGACTCTATTAGAGGGGGACAAGACAGGAGGCAGGTAATCCAGATGAGAGGTGAAGCTGGCTTCTTAGTCAAGGTAGAGTAAAAACAGACAAAAGTAAGTGGGTTTGAGATCCATTTAGAAGATGAAATTAAAAGAACATGATAACTCACGCACTCCAATGTTTATAGCAGCACTATCTACAATAGCCAAATTACGGAAATAGCCCAAGTGTCCATCGGCAGATGAGTGGATAAAGATGTGGCGTACACATAGTGGAATATTACTCAGCCATGAAAAGGATGAAAGCTTGCCATTTGCAAGGACGTGGATAGAGCTAGAGAGGGTCATGGTAAGTGAAATAAGTCAGAGGAAGACAAACACCATATGATTTCATTTATGTGTGGAATTTAAGAAACAAAACAAATGAGCCAAGGGGGGAGAAAGAGAGAGGCAAACCAAGAAATGGACTCTTAACTGTAGAGAACAAACTGGTTATCAGAGGCGAGGTAGGTGGGAGTTGGGGGAAATAGGTGATGGGGATTGAGGACTATACTTGTCACAATGAGCACGGAGTGATGTATGGAAGTGAGGAATCACTATACTGTACCCCTGAAACTAGTATTACACTGTATGTTAACTAACCGGAATTTAAATTAAAACTTTATTTTTATTTTTTTAAAGATTTTTATTTATTTGAGAGAGAGAGAGAGAGAGAATGGGGCGAGAGAGAGCACAAGCCAGGCTGCGGAGAGGCAGAGGGAGAAGCAGGTTCCCCGCTGAGCAGGGAGCCCAACGTGGGACTCGTTCCCAGGACTCTGGGATCATGACCTGAGCTGAAGGCAGACCCTTAGCCCAGTGAGGCACCCTTAAAGAAAAACTTATAAAAACAAAACAAAACAAAACACGGTAATTAAATAGAAGGAAATAGGAATCAAGGAATCCTCTCAGGTTTCAAGCTTGGCAGCTGGGTGAATAGGGGTACCATTCATTAAGGCAGGGACTACGGGAGAAGAACCAGGTTCTACATGTGTGAGAATGATGAAAGAGAGCTCTGTGTGGGGCAGCCTGAATTTCAGGTGTCTGTAGGAAGTGGATATGTCCACCAGACAGCTGGGTGTACAAGTTTGGACCTCAGGAGAGGAAAAGCTCAGACCAAAGACTGAGACTAAAATCCACTTTGCCTCTCATCTTAACCCTACAGAGCTTAAAAGCAAACCTTGAAAGGATCAAACTTTCTAAGTAATTTAACTGCATCTCAAAAATAAATAAGGAATGCACAAATATCCTGCACCCAAGAAGTAAAATTCACATGGCTGGCATCCAATCAAGAATGACCAGGCTCACCTCAAACTAATACAACACTGTATGTTAACTATACTGGAATTAAAATAAAAAACTTAACGGTGCCTGGCTGGCTCAGTCTGTGGAGCATGTGAGTCTTGATCTTGAGGTTGTGAATTTGAGTCCCACGTTGGGTATAGAGATTGCCTTTTAAAAAAATATTAAAAAATAAATAAATTAAAAACTTAAAAAATATGTTATATGTAGAGAGTGATCAGGCAATTCAGAAAAGCATGAAAAAACAATCCATAATGAGAAGAAACAATCAATAGAAACAGTCCTAGTGATCACAAGTGTTAGAATTAGTAGGCAAAGACACTGAAACATATACCATATCTTCAAGAAGATAGAAGAAAACATGAGAATATTAAGGAAAGACATTTAAGATATAAAAAAGACATTTAGAGATGAAAAATAGCGTTTGAGATGAAAACCATACTGAACCAGTAAACAGACACTGCAGAAGGTAAGAGTGGTGAACTAGAAGATATTTCAACAGGAATTATCTAAAATAAAATACAGAGAGCAAAATTACTGGGGAAAAAAGTGAACAGAGCATCAGTGAGTGCCAGAATGTCAAGCAGACTAATATTTGCGTCATCAGAACGCCCCTGAAGAGAGGGGAGAGCAGAAAAAAATTTTGAAGAAATAATGGCCAGAGACTTCTCAAATTTGATTACAACCATAAACCCACAGATCCAGGAAGCTCAGTGAACCCCAAACCCAGGAAAGGTGATGAAAACGGCCCCACAGAACATCCTCAGTACTCCCCCCTCATGTCTCCAGGATGTTGGCATTTGAGAGGAAAAGCGGCCTTCCCTTGAGAGCTGCAGGCAAAGCAGGTCTCACACGGCAGAGCCAGGCTTCAAGTCTGCCGGGAAGTGGAGGGAGGTGAGCCAGAGGGCAACATGAGAAGGATTTTTTTTTAAAAGATTTTTTATTTATTTATTAGAGAGAGAGACTGAGAGTGAGAGGGGAGAAGGTCAGAGGGAGAAGCAGACTTCCCGCAGAGCCGGGAGTCCGATATGGGACTCGATCCCGGGACTCCGGGATCACGACCCGAGCTGAAGGCAGTCGCTTAACCAACTGAGCCACCTAGGCGCCCCGAGAAGGATTTTAAAAGGAGATTGGTTCGGGAAGAAGAAAATCCCATAGTGGCATGAGGATGAGAGGAAAGAAAGTCCACAGTGGCCCATTTGACGTCCATACCTATTGTTTTTCGGGAGATTAAGCTAGCTCTGAGTTTTCCAAAGACTTCCTGCTGTTCCCGAGAGCCTGCATTTGTTCGGGATGGCGCATTCCTTCTTCTGGTAAATGCTCCTCACCGCGTGTGTCTTGTGGGAATCGTGATTCGTTTACAACCCTTGTCTCCTGTCACTGTGATGAGACAAGGTGTGAGGAAGGGATTCACACCAGGCCACTCCTGGCCCTTCCCTGGGAGTTTTGCCATTAGGAGCAAAGAGACTGAGTCTCTGTCCATTTTCAGAGGAAATGTGTCCCTGAAAGTTGCCGGCAGCATGTTTTCTGACAGGAAGGAAGTCGGTCGGGGAGAGTCATGGCTCAGGGAAGCCCAGTGGTGTTCCAGTCATCTTCCGTGGTCCCTGAAGCCCTCTGCACCCTGGCCCTTTCCACAGTTTGGTTGTGTGAACCATTAAATTGCCCTTTTTGCCTGAATTAGTACAACCAGTATATTGAACATTCAAATAATCAAATAATCAAAGCCAGCTTTATTTTGTCTCCCTGTGTCCCCTTAAAATGTTTTCATTGTGGGAGGTCCAGAGAATTTTTTTGATACGGCTGAAGCAATAAAAATCCCATGGTCAGGGGTGCCTGGGTGGCTCAGTGGGTTAAAGCCTCTGCCTTTGGCTCAGGTCATGGTCTCAGGGTCCTGGGATGGAGCCCCGCATCGGACTCTCTGCTCGGCAGGGAGCTTGCTTTCCTCCCCTCTCTCTGCCTGCCTCTCTGCCTACTTGTGATCTCTCTCTATGTCAAATAAATAAATAAAATCTTTAAAAAAAATCCCATGGTCATATTGAGTCACCAATTCCAAAATTAGAGTATCCAGCCTTATGTAATAGCCATAGCTTTCAATTCATTCAAAGCTACAGTGACTTCCCCTCCCTGCACTCAGGGCTTCATACCAGCAGGTGCCTGACCCCGGGAAGGGGATGTGCCCTGCTTGGCCTTCTCCTCCCACTCCTCTCCAGATGCTGGCTGTGGTTTCTGACCTCTTTGGAATCGGTGGGGAAGGGAGAGAGAGAATGGGAGCAGAGAAGACAGAAGATCCTATTAGCACTCTTTCAGCTGTTGAGGGTTTAAAGCTAACGTTTGTGGGGTGCGCTGGTAGGCATTTTAGAGACCCCCTCCAATGAGGGAGCTCTGCTGTGCAGTTCCCCCGATGGGGGCAATGCGTTCATCAGAGCCTCGGCACTCCTTCTGCAGCTCCCGGACTTGGCGTCTGCCCCCCTGCTCTCTGCTGGGGCCCTGGCCACCCTCCGGACAGGTGTTTTGGAAGGGACCCCAAACAAGCCCACACATGCTCATTCACACGCCCTCTTCTACACCAAATCCTGGGAGCACAGGCCGGTTCTGTCGCACCTCTCCTTCACATCCAGCCCACCTTGTGTCCTTTACACTGGTCGGGTGGAAGTCGGTCACCCGAAGTCTACCATGCTCCCCAGTCTTGAAGGTTCCAAGTGAAGCCTCCTTCACCAGGCCTGAGAGACAAGTACCCATCCTGCCCCTTCAGTGAGATGGAGTCCCTCTAGCACAGCTCTCTCCAGATTCTCCCTCCTTAACTGCTCATAGTCGGTTACTTTTGTATTTGATGGAGGGAGGGCCTTTCGAATTTTGTGGCAAGCTCTCAGATAGTTCCCTTGAAAATTTACATCTCAGTCTAGAATCTCACTTTGATGTCTGAAATTTATCATCCCACAGGCTTGGCTGAAATACCCTTTTTTTTTAGAGAGACCGAGCGAGTGAGGGAGCAGTGGGGCGGTGGGGGGGTGGATTTGGGGGGCAGAGGGAGACAGAGAGTCCTGAGCAGGCTCCAGGCCCAGTGCAGAGCCTGACTCGGAGCTGGATCTCACGACCCTGAGGTCACAACCCGAGCTGACGTCCAGGGTCGCACACTTCACGGACTGAGCCGCCCAGTCGGCCCTGAAATGCTCTTTTTAGCATGCTGTTAGATTATTGATTTGGATACATGACCGTCGTGGCCAAATAATCCCGGTAATAACAGTCAACGAATACTTAGGGAGCATTGACTGTGTGCAGCCACGAAAGAGAAATGTTTCCAGTCCTCACGGGCTGCCAGCCGAGGACAGAGTTTATAGACCGAGAGCCCACTGGCTGAGTCCTGCCCGGGGACGTATTTTGGGTAATCCTCCTAATCTTTACATTTTCCTCGAATGTACTGTTAATAGTTACACATTGAGGAGGTTCACCTTCAAAGATCCAGATTCTTGGCTTTAAAAAAAAAATCAGAACGTGGCGGTGCTGGGCCTGCATCGCTGGCTGCCTTTGTTAGCTGGCGCGTGCGGAGACCCCCACTTCGGCCAGGGGTGGATTCTCCAGATGGGCTCCGCTCCCTCTTGGCTCTGTGACCCGAAGGCAGTGTCCGTTGCCGTTTATCACTGTTGGGCTCACGCAGTTACCTTTCCTTAAATTACAGAGTAAAATGAAAGACCTCGTACTCACAGAGAGCAAGAGAGCCACGAAGGGAATTTCTTCAGAGACGCAAAGCATTCTTATCTATTAATATGCAATTAGCATGTGTATGTGTGAAACAAAACTTAAGACGCCACTGGAAAATAATCCCTAGACATTATGGCTACTGTACAAAGATGCATAGTGAAAAAAAGACATTTCAACAGGATTTGTTTTCAGGGCAACTAAAATCAGTAGTATGAGTTACTATGGGAGAGTATCACATTCCCCCTCCTTCCCTCGTTTGTATTATGTTCTTGCTTGGCCCTGACATCTGAGTTTGCAACAAGGAGAAGACATTCTCTGGTGCCTCTGAAAGGAACCAGCCAAAGCGTGGATTCATTGTATGTCCAGGGAAGCCTTCGCTCGGGTCCGAGGAGCAGTAGCAGGCTGACTGCCCCAAGGTTATGACCACATGGGGAAAAGCAACAGGTGTGGGCAAGTTAATGAGATTTTCTTTTTTAATGGAACGACAAATAGGCTCGCTGCAAGAGTATTAACCTTTGAAACTAACCCCCCCTTTTTTTTTTGCAAATTTTGCTTTCAGTTTATTTTTAAAATTGAAACCTTTTTTTTTTCTTGCTGACTTTTATAGATTCCTGACATATTAAGCAAAGTCTCCCATCCATTTATCTGAGTTAGAGCAAAAACAGAATTATTTTGAGGAAAGGCTTTGACTGCCCAAGTGTATTCTCCTGGGAGGCAAGCTTCTGTTGGGCTGCTGTGTCCTAGTTGGTATCTTCAATTTTAAGAAGAGGAATTACTCTCTCACTGCAGCTCTGCTGCTTAAGAAAGAGTTCCAATCTGGGCCTTACTTGGCCTTGCAGAACGGCTCCCGCGAGGTACTCGTCAGTATGTGTAACTTCCTTCTCTTGGCCCATCATTACTTATTAAAGACGGAGTTCTTCAAAAGCCTCGCTGCATGGTCTTTACTATTTAGTTGTTTGGTCCTGGTATTATTCTCTTTTATCCTCACGTGAAGCCAGGCCAACTGAGAACTGTATTCATAGGCTGCCTTATTTTGATGTAGTCACACACACACACACACACACACACACACACATTTTGCAATCACTGAACAAAGATATAAGAAATAATCCTATGACACTTCTCAAGTCTTAGTGGACTTGGAGTAGTTGTGATAGTCCTGGTTTATTTTATGAACACTGTAAACCCTTTTATCAGTGCTTTGCATTTAGCTTTAGCTAATGCTAAAGAAATCTTGGGGTGGGATAAATCTATAATCTTCCTCCTTATAGGACTTATAGGTCATCCAGTTTGGGTATTCGTATCCTGGCTGTATTTTATCATTTTTCTCATGCTTACTTCACCCTTTGGTTCCAAATGCCTTCTTATTAAAAATCTTGTACTTCCTATAACTTTGTAAAACTGCTTCAGTTTCATTTTAGAATGAGGGAGAACGTAAAGAACTCAAGCTATTTCGTGACTTATCATTTGTCGTAAACATCTTACAACTTATTTTTAGATTTCATTTTCAGTTTCCTACCCTTTATGTGATCATCTGTCCGTTCTTTGTGGCCGTCACAAAGAGGACGGGTTCATTGCCACGGATTTGAAGACCCCCTTGGCTACGGAGCAAAGATGCAGCGAACACGACTGCTGCAGCAAAAAATTACGACTCGAGCTCAGAGGAAGCAGAGATTGCTTCTGGCCCTGTTACTTCTCCGGGGGTCTGGTTTTGTGGTTTAAGTAAATTTCAGTCAAGTACCACATTCAAACAGGAAGGCAGTTACATGCCAGCACGGGGCTGTTGGCCTAGAGGGTCTGGGAAACACCTGGCATTGAACCTGGTCCTTCAGAAAACAGGTGTCCAGCAGGAGTTCTCCGACTTAAATTCAGTCGTGGCTTATGTGTTTGGCTCTGTTCCTTGAGCTGTTATCTGTCCCGTAGCCTGTGTCTGGGGAATGCAGCCTGCTTGTGTCGACAGTGGGTTGACCCCAGTGACATTTTCTGCTTTTCTTTTTCAGAGTATGATCGGTTGGGTTTCCTCCTGAAGCTGGACTCTAAGCTGTGAGTAGAATGTGAAAGCGCCTTCACTCTGTGGTAGAGATGTCTGTGGGAGCTGGGGTCCAACTTCGAAGGGTCGCCTGCTGCACCCCGTGTCTGCTGGGGGACTCCCCGGGGCCTCTGGCCTCCGTCTGTCAGCACACTCTTGGAGCATGTACCGCTTGCTCCCGGAGAGGATGGGATGGTGGGTGCAAACATAAAGCCTTCGACTTGGCTGGCATGGGCAGCTCCTGCCAGGTTCGGGAGACAAGGAAGCTCCGGAGAGCCTTCTACAGAGCAGAGGATGCTTGGGTTGCAGCAGGAGGCAGTGGCCAGGCAAAGATGCCCTGCAGCCTGGGGTGCAAAGCCTTCCGTGATCAGACCCCCTCCCCCGCAGTAGCTGCTATCCCTCTGCCCCAGGCAAACCCTCCGTGCCCCTCCGCCTCGACCTGTGCTGCTTATCTGTGCCTGCGCTGCCCTTGCCTTGCTACCCACCTAGGAAAACTCAAAGACCGCCTCTTCCCTACACAAAATCCATGATCTCTTCTGCAATGCTTCCTCTGTCACCAATGATCTCATCGTGCTATAATTAACTGTAATAATTATCAATTTATGAAGAGCACGGGGTTGGCGCCAGCCTGGCTTGGTTGCAATCCCGGATTGCCGTTTACTCTCTTGGCCATCTGGGGCAAGCTCCGGAGCCACTCTGACGCTCAGTTCCATCTATAAGATGAAGGCACCAGTATGCCTACCTCCCAGGGTTATGGTAAGGATTTAATTGAAATGATTAATTCATACGGATTTTCCAGTACAGAGTATCTAATCAGCTCTTCCGGCCTTCTTGGTCCTCCTAGCCCCTAGCCAGGGCTGGCGTGTTCGTGAGGTGCTCTGCAAACCCGGCCCGTGGCTGCATGGAGGGACGCACGAAGGATGGGTGGATGGCCGTGCGCTGCCCCAGTTAGGTGGGGTGCCTCGAGACTGGGCTGCGTCCATCCTGTGTGTCCATGCCCTGCATGGCTCCTCGCGCCTGGCTGGTCTGCCCTAAATGGCTGCAAAACTGCCTGTGGCTCCTTTGGGTTGTCCGTCGTCTCTGTCCACCCGTGGCCCCTGCCCTGTCCCAGACGGACGTGAAAGATGGGAATCGTGTCTCCTTTTCTTTCCTCCCTTGCATGAGTCCTTGATCATAGCTGCTTGCGACGGCGATGACGGCGCCTACACACGAGACATCGAATCTGGGGCTCTCTGGCTTTCCCACCGAATTGTCCAGCCTCTAGGCCTGTTTCCTGGCACCTGGCTTTGTGGTTCTTGTGCCTCATACTGTGAGTTCAGGCGGCGTAATTCTCCCAGCTTCTATACATCACGGAGGGGAGGCAGCCCCAAGGGAGGATGGTCTGCTCTTTACGCCAGGCGAGTAGAAAGATGTCAGCCACGCGTTAACATCTGGGGAATGGGGCCGAATTATGCTAGAAAGCCATAGGCTTCACCCTTAGGAAAGTTCCTAATTTAGTGCTCTGGGTGAAAAAGAAATCAAGTATAAGCAGTAAACAAGGGAAATGCCACCAGAATGGAAGAGATACAGTGATTTACCGAGTCAGAGCACATTGAGGAACAAAAGGCCTGTGACCTAGGACATGTTAACTACAGTATTTAAACTGTCTCCAGCAGCGTGAGGAGGGAATTAGGAGGACCCTCTTGTCACTACTGAGTTGGCTAGTCCACAGGGGGCTGTTGTGTGGGTCTCTGTTGCCTACCAGGCCAGGCCCGTGAACCTTTGAGTCAACGTGGCCGTTAGCCCAGGGAATAACTCACAAGTTCAGGTTCAAGCTAGAGCGTTCCTGCCTCTTCTTGCAAAGACCTCTCTAATCCAGTGCTTATCTTCAGAAGAAAGCATGGTTCTGTGGGAGTGATTTTTACCTGCTTCCAAGGAAATGTTTCCAGGTCCAGGGTTCTGAGCTCTGGAGGCGATGCCTTCGCAGTGGCCGGATCTCCTCTTACGAAGTCGCCTCCTGCTGTATTGCATCCTACTTCCGATGTACAGGAAAGAACCCGACCTTGATTCAGAAGAACTAGATTTGAATTCTGCCCCTGCTCCTTAGAATTACGTGACTGTAGCTAATTTGTCTGAGTTTCCCGAATACCAGTTTTTCCTCCTGAAAAACGTAGCTGATAATACCCGCCTCCCAAGATTTTTAGGAAGAATAGAAGAAAGGGTTGTCTAAAACATGAATAAATTTATAAACGTAAGCATTTCTTTTTATTGGTCTTGACTGGACTCATTGAGAATTTTTAAATATTTATTTAATTTTTTAAATTAAACCAAAAAAAAATTTTTTTTTTTTTTTACAGAATCGGTTTTTAAAATTGAAGTGTAGTTGACACACAATGTTACGTTAGCTTCACGTGTACAACATAGTGACTTGAAGTGTCTGTGCGTTACGCTTTGCTCACCACAAGGGTATCCACCATCTGTCACTATACTTCTGGAGTATAGGAATGCGTATGTTTTGGACAATTTCCGGCCATAATCTGTCTAAATATTGCCTCTGCCCACTCAGTCTCTACTCCCCTTTAATCAGTTTAAATGTTAGACCTTGTCATTCTAGCCTCCAGGCCTACCACCATCTCTTCCCTATTTTCCACCTTGTGATCCTTTGCATATTAAACTGGAACCCCAAAGGACTCAGCGTAGGATGAACTACAAGGAAACCTGCACTCCTCCACCAGAAAAGGTTGCCAGAGCTCCGAGTGGACCAGGGCAATAAGTTAATAAGAAAGCAACACTTGATATTCGCAGCCAGGTGACCTATGGAACCTCAAGCCTTGAACTTTAAGTATATGAGAGTTTCAGGTAGTCCAGACTGGCAGTGCCGCCAGGGCCTTGGCAGAGGCAGATGTAGGCCTCCTCTGGAGGGAGATGTGAGCTCCTTGCAGATAACCTTTCAAGGAAATGAACAGCTAACAGTAAAAATAAGTAAGCTCACGAGGAAATAAGGCTCCATTAGTGAGAACCGTGAAAAACCCCATACAACAGAGGGGGACCTGCAAAGACTTGTGAAATTGGAATTGCCAGACACAATTGATAAAGCAATTATATATACTGTATTTAACGGAAAAAAAAAGACAAGATTGAATTATGTATCACATACATGGAATGGGGGTTATTAAAAACAAAATATTAGATTGGAAAAACAAAACTTCTAGAATTGAAAAACACATCTAGTAAAATTAAAAAGTCAGTAGGATTTAGCAGGATTAGATAGAACTGAAGACCGTGTTGGTGAACTGAAAGATAAGTCAGAAGAAATGATCTGTGATGGGCTGGCCAACTTTTTCTGTAAGGGCCAGATGGTCACCATTTTAGCCAACATTGGCTTTGTTGTTTCTGCCGCAACTCCTCAGCTCTGCCGCTGCAACATAGAGGTGGCCAGGGGCAGCACGGAGACAAAGGAGGAGGTCTGCGTTCCAGTGAAATTTCATTTATGGACATTGAAATGTTAATATGATTTTTATGTGATTTTAATATCAAATTTTAATATGATTTTTTTTCTCAGCTGTTAGAAATAATTCTTAACTCATGGGCCTTAAGAAAAACAGGATACTGGGTTGTATTTAGCCACAAATCATAGTTGCCTTAATTGAGAGTCCTGCACAGATAGAGCTGCATGAAGATTGTCTCCTCACCTCGGGTGCTTTCCATTCTTGAAATCCTATTACACAGAAATAGTCTCTCTCTCTTTTTTTTTTTAAGATTTTATTTATTTATTTGATAGAGAGAAAGAGATCACAAAAAGGCAGAGAAGCAGGCAGAGGGAGAGAGCCTGATGCAGGGCTCGATCCCAGGACCCTGAGATCATGACTTGAGCCGAAGGCAGAGGCTTAACCCAGTGAGCCACCCTCAGCGGCGCCCCTACATAGAAATAGTCTTAATTAAAATGTCTCTATATCCGATGATTCTCCACAAATCTTGGAGTACACGTTTTGGAATTTTTGTTTGTTTGTTTTCACTATATTCTTTTTAAAATTTTTTTAAATTATTTTTTTACTTTTTTATTTTTTTATTAACATATAATGTATTATTTGTCCCAGGGTACATGTCTGTGAATCATCAGGCTTACACATTTCACAGCACTTATCATAGCACATACTCTCCCCAATGTCCGTAACCCAGCCACCCTATCCCTACCCCCTACCCCCCAGCCACCCTCAGTTTGTTTCGTGAGTTTAGGAGTCTCTTATGGTTTGTCTCCTTCCTGATCCCATCTTGTTTCATTTCCCTACCCCACCTCCCACAACCCCCTGCCCTGCCTCTCGATTTCTCTTCATATCAGAGAGATCATATGATAATTAACTTTCTCTGACTGACTTATTTCACTCAGCATAATACCCTCTAGTTCCATCCACATCGTTGCAAATAACAAGATTTCGTTTCTCTTGATGCTGCATAGTATTCCATTGTATATATATACCACATCTTCTTTATCCATTCATCTGTTGATGGACATCTAGGTTCTTTCCATAGTTTGGCTATTGTGGACATTGCTGCTATAAACATTCAGGTGCATGTGCACCTTCGGATCCTACATTTGTATCTTTAGGGTAAATACCCAGTAGTGCGATTGCTGGGTCATAGGGTAGCTCTATTTTCAACTTTTTGAGGAACCTCCATATTGTTTTCCAGAGTGGCTATACCAGCTTGCATTCCTACCAACGGTGTAGGAGGGTTCCCCTTTCTCCGCATCCTCGCCAACATCTGTTGGTTCCTGACTTGCTAGTTTTAGCCATTCTGACTGGTGTGAGGTGGTATCTCACTGTGGTTTGGATTTGTATTTCTCTGATGCCGAGTGATGTTGAGCACTTTTTCATGTGTCTGTTGACCATTTGGATGTCCTCTTTGCAGAAATGTCTGTTCATATCTTCTGCCCATTTCTTGATTGGATTATTTGTTCTTTGGGTGTTGAGTTTGAGAAGTTCTTTATAGATTTTGGATACTAGCCCTTTATCTGACATGTCATTTGTGAATATCTTCTCCCATTCTGTCAGTTGTCTTTTGGTTTTGTTGACTGATTTCCTTTGCTGTGCAAAATCTTTTGATCTTGATGAAGTCCCAATAGTTCCTTTTTGCCCTTACTTCCCTTGCCTTTGGTGATGTGTCTATGAAGAAGTTGCTGCGGCTGAGGTCGAAGAGGTTGCTGCCTGTGTTTTCCTCAAGGAGTTGGATGGATTCCTGTCTCACATTGAGGTCTTTCACCCATTTTGAGTCTATTTTTGTGTGTGGTGTAAGGGAATGGTACAGTTTCATTCTTCTGCATGTGACTGTCCAATTTTCCCAACACCGTTTGTTGAAGAGACTATCTTTTTTCCATTGGATATTCTTTTCTGCCTTGTCGAAGATTAGTTGACTGTAGAGTTGGGGGTACATTTCTGGACTCTTTATTCTATTCCATTGATCTGTGTGTCTATTTTTGTGCCAGTACCACACTGTCTTGATGATTACAGCTTTGTAATAGAGCTTGAAGTCTGGAATTGTGATGTCACCAACTTTGGTTTTCTTTTTCAACATTCCTC
The DNA here is from genome assembly GCA_028533885.1 of Nasua narica. Classification (NCBI taxonomy): domain Eukaryota; kingdom Metazoa; phylum Chordata; class Mammalia; order Carnivora; family Procyonidae; genus Nasua; species Nasua narica. The sequence continues at coordinate 30,238,891 of CM052798.1, forward strand.
TGGCTATTCGTGGTTCCATATAAATTTTAGGATTATTTGTTCCATTTCTTTGAGGTAAATTGATGGTATTTTGATAGGAATTGCATTAAATGTGTAGATTGCTTTAGGTAGCATAGACATTTTAACAATATTTGTTCTTCCGATCCATGAGCATGGAACATTTTTCTATTTCTTTGTGTCTTCTTCAGTTTCTTTCTTGAGCACGTTTTGGAATTTTTTTTCTTTCTTTCTTTCTTTTTTTTTTTGGTTTTTCACTATATTCTTTTAATTATATCTCTGTGGAGAGAAATAGTTTTCTATTTCCTTTGGGAATTCCCTACTGCTTGTGTTAGAGGACAAAATCATGTGTCAACGCTATGAAAATTATTAAAAATACTTATATGCAGTGAGCTGTACGAAACCTTGTCTATTAACTGCAAGCTGTGATGTGCAGGAGGGCGGTGATTTTTGGCAGTTGAAACTATGGGCTGTGGTGTCAGACATGGAATTTTAAAGCCCAGCTGCACGTCATACTAACTATAATCTTGAGTGAGTTATAAAGTGGAGATAATACTAATCATCCAAGGGTGAGATTCAGCCTATCCTGTATCCTTATCAGTGTCTGCTGAACTGGGAAGGATATAACCCAAAAATGAGACTTGAACCTTAGTTTGCCTCCTCCTTATCCCAGATTTCATTTTTTTATTTTTCACTCATTCATTTAGCAAATCTTTCTTTCTTTCTTTCTTTCTTTCTTTCTTTCTTTCTTTCTTTCTTTCTTTCTTTCTTTCTTTCTTTCTTTCTTTCTTTCTTTCTTTCTGATTTTATTTATTTGAGATAGAGAAAGAGTGTGTATGAGCAGGGAGAGGGGCAGAGAGAGAGAGGCAGAGAGAATCCCAAGTAGATTCCCCACTGAGCATGGAGCCTGACTCAGGGCTTAATCTCATGACCCTGAGATCATGACCAAGAGGCCGACACTCAACTGGCTGAGTGAGCCGCCCGGACACCCTGCAAATATTTCTTGAGGACCAACTATGCTCTTTGTAACAGGGATAAAACTGGAAATTCTAAGCCGAACAGATGACCTCATAAGCGTGATTGGAAAGGGTGTGTTGTGAGCTAAAGACTTAGTGAATGGGAAGGGAGCAAATGAGAACAGTGTTTCTGGATAGCATCAACAATGAACGGGTTTTTGTTTTTTTATTTTATCTGATAAGGATGACATAAGCGATGGCTTGAGAGCATAGATGGAGTGCAGAGAGGATACAGGGGATCCTCAGCTGGATGGAGAATACAAGAACAAGCAGCTTCGGGCGCCTGGGTGGCTCAGTCGTTGAGCGTCTGCCTTCGGCTCAGGTCATGATCCCAGTGTCCTGGGATCGAGCCCTGCGTTGGGCTGCCTGTTCGGCAGGAAGCCTGCTTCTCCCTCTCTCACTCTGCCTGCTTGTGTTGCCTCTTTGGCTATGTTTCTCTCTGTCAAATAAATAAAATCTTTTTTGAAGAAAGAAAGGAAGGGAGGGAGGGAGGAAGGAAGGGCGGCCTCCATCACCCAGGGCTGGAGGAAATGGCATTTTCGGGGGGGCACCCAGGTTTCTGTGAGAGCAGTAGATGGAAGGGGCATTCACTCAAGAAGCTGAGAATTAAAGGGACAAGACTTTACAGAACACAGTGGGAAGTTAGCATCGTGCAGGCAGAGAGAAGTGGGAGATGGAGCCGAGGAGAAGCAGAGAGCAGTGACTTGCACATGGGGAAACTGACAAGGACGTAATTGAGGGCCAGAACAAGAACAGCCTGGGTGTGAGGCTGCCCCAAGATTGCCCAAGAATTAACCTCGTATTCCCCTGGGGTGGGGGGAGGCTCAGGCTCTCAGTGTTTTCAGCTGCAGCTTGATTGGACGAAACCTGGGTGGGGGGAAGGGAGGCCATCTGGTTCCTGGGGAGGCTCTGGGTTCTCTGAAAGTCTGCTGTGCAAAGTTGGGGTTCCTAGGGGAAAGGCTCAGGGCTACAGGTTGCTGCAGTGAGGCGAGCACTTCCTCCTTTATTCATCCAGTGTCTTGAGCAACTTCAGGGTGTCAGGCAACGTTCTGTGCTGTGAGAATATCGCAGTGAACAAGACGGTCATTAAACAGAGAGTGTAACCGATGAGTGAAGTTTTCAGTATCTCGGCAGGTGAGAAGCGGCATGGCAGAAAATAGAGCGGGCCACGGGAAGGCTGGAGGAGAGACTGAGTTTGAATGTGGTAGTCAGGGTAGGCCTCGTTGGAGGGTGTCGTCTGAGCGAGGCCTCAAAGGAAGAGAGGGCGTTAGGCAGTAAGCGGGAGGCAGAGCACTCAGCCCAGAACCCGGAGGAGCTCTCATGTATGAGGGACGTGACACCAGCAGCCGGGAATGTGCCCTAGTGGCCTGGTGGAGAGAAGAGCCACCTGGAGCCTCGAAGGAGCCCGCCCCTGGTGCCCAGGTAGGTGTGTTTCCTGAGCTCATGCCAGCCTTCAGGGAGCTGAGCTAGTTCAGCGGAGGTTTCATCTGTTGCAGCTCAGTGTGGGTAGGAGCTCTGTGCTCTGGAAGGGTCTTGCCTGCTGCCACAGTGTGGTATGGTATGGTCACCCCGTGGGCGAGGGCACGAGGACTTCAGTGCTCAGTCTGCTCTCGTAAGGAATTCTCTGTGGAAACGCAAAGATAGAGAGCCCAAACCAATAATCTTTAACCTCCGAAGGCTTGTGAAAACCCTCCACTGGCATTCCCCATTCCCCCTACTGTGCCATTTTTCTCCAGTGTTTTTCACTGCTGGAAATCTGTGTTTTACCTACTTGTTTGTCCCCTCCCACTAGAGGGAGGGCAGGTGGAAGGGGTTTGTCTCTTTTTTCACTACTACTACTTAGCACCTAAAACAGTGCCCAGCACCTGGTAATTGCTCAGGAAACATTTGTTGAATGAATGAAATGGTGGACAATTCTATGAAGTAGGTGTTTTTTTTTTTAAGATTTTATTTATTTGAGCGAAATAGAGAGAGAGAGCATGAGAGCAGGGGGAAGGGGCAGAGGGAGAGGGAGAAGCAGACTCCCCTCTGAGCAAGGACTTGATCCCAGGACCCTGGGATCATGACCTGAGCCGAAGGCAGATGCTTAACTGACCGAGCCACCCAGGCGCCGCAGAAGTAGGTGGTACTTAAATGCGTTTTAACAAACGAGAAAGTCACCGTAGAAATAATTTACCTGTGTTCACAGAACTGTATGTGATCAAGTCAGCATTCACACCCCTCTCCACGTGGCTCCAAGCTTTCTCCTCATCCCACTCCTCCACAGAGCCTTCTCTTTTTTCCAAATCCGCACTGTCAGTTTGATCCTAAGCAAGCTTCGTAAGGGCAGGAGGTAGGAATGTCCCGCTCACAGGTGTGCTCCCAATGCCTCGTTTAGTGTTCCTGGTGCACAGTGAGTATTCAATAAATGTGCAATAAGCCGATTAAGGACAAAGGAGGAAGATCTAAGAATAGTGCCATCTGTAATAACGAAACCCAGACCCTAAGCCTCAATACTGGAAGATTTTGGAGAAATGGGAAGTGCAGCAGTGCGGACTGCCACATGACCCCGTCTTTAACCCTTCATGTCACCATCTCCTGGAGGGTCTCTCACATCAAGAACTGTCCCCACCATCAGGTTGACTGTAGAGAGCACGGATTCTCTTTAATGCTTTAAAAAAGAGGGGGGAGAAAACAACAACAAAAACCTTTCTTCTTGGTTCTTCTAAGCAAAACTAAAAATATCTCACTGAGGACAAAAAGGGGACAACAGAGAAACAAGGGCTGAGAGCATAAGAAAGCCAAAAAGGTAGTCTGGTTTGCAGACTACAGCATTCTGTTTCTTCTGTAGATGTCTCAAGCCAGCGCCCGCCTTAGTTCGCAGCAGGAGAGCACGGCCTGGCAGGATTCCACTGGGCTCTTTGCTTCACAACTTCTCGCCTGTTCACAAGCCCCACTGTTCAAAGACTTCCTCCTACATATCTCACTACCTGTGTGATCGAGACCCAGAGAGCCACACTCCGACTTTGTAGCTCGCCTGGGGGTCTCAGCACAGTGGTTCCTCAAGCAGACTGCATATTGGAATCACCAGGGGAGCTTAAAAAATTATCCATGCCTGCGTCCTCCCCGGTATAGATTCTGAAGTCATCGGGTTCACGTGTGGCCTGGGCATTGGGATTTTTTTAAGCTCTTCAGGTGAGTCCAAAATGGTTCCAAGTTGAGGATCACTGCTCTAAAAGATACTGTCTTCTGTCTGAGGAACTCTGCACTTTCCCAGTTGGTGGATACCAAGAATAAACTCGGGTTTGAGGGGAGAGCCCTGCCAACACAGAGGAAGTCTGTCTACATTCGTTGGCTCTCAGCCCAGGTCCCCTCCACCCAGAGATTCTGATTAAGCACATCAGGAATTAGACTTAGCGCCTTAGTGTTTAAAAGTTCCCTCAGGTGATTCTAACATGCCAGGGTTGAGAAGCATGGGGATATAGCCTTCAAGCCTGTCACTATAATCATTTCTGAATATTTCATAACTACAGAAGAACATAGTAGTAGTTTTATTAGGATAGTGGGATTGTGGGCACTTTTTTCCTTTTGAGTTTATACATTTTTTTGTGTTGTCCTCATATACATTTACAATGAAAAGATATATTTGGATGTGCCTTCTTTTCTGTATATTTTTTTCCAAACTTCCATTATGATCTCTAGGTCTCTAAACACTACTTTCAAAAATATTTTTATATTAATTTTTGGTTACCAACCCTTTCTCTAGTTTTTCCTTTATGGGCTTTTAAAATCTGAATCGGTTATTTCAAGAATTTCCTGTACATTCTGTTAGCCTATTTAAGTATCTCTTCCTTACCTATAATTTTAATAAATGTTTGTGTAAAGACTTACTGTCTTTGCTGTGCTGTCAAATCCCCAGGAGGTCTGAGGGTGAGGCATGATAAGTCTGGAAGAATGGGCAGACCAAATCATGCAGGACTTTCAATGTAACAGTAAGAAGTTTTGGCTTCATCTTGAGGGCAAAAAATGCCATTGAAGTGTTTGAAGCAGGTGAAAAACATAATCAGTTTTGACCTGTAAGAAGATGACTTTGACTGCAGGAAGATAGGTGGATTGGAGAGGACAGAAGTGTGAAGAGGGATAGCACATAGGGGGCCATCAAAGAAGTAAAGAGCAGAAATCAAAGAAAAATCAACAAAACTAAATGCTAGTTCTTTGAAAAAATAAAATTGATAAACCTCTAGCCAGGCTAACCACAAAAAAAAAAAAAAGAGAGAGAGAGAGAGAAAGGGAAGATACAAATGACTAATATCAGAAATAAAAGGGGCATTGTCGTTACTAATCCTATGGATATTAAATGGACAATAAAGGAATATTGTGAACAAGTCTGTAAAGGCAGTTTGATAACTTAGGTACAATGGACCAATTCCTTGGAGGACACAAACTTCCAAAACTCACCCAAGAAGAAATAGATTATCTGAATAGGTCTGTTATCTACTAAAGAAATTGAATCAAAATTTAATGACCTTCCAAGACAGAAAACACTGCATTTAGTTGGTTTCACCGATGAATTCTATCAAGCATTCAAGGAAAAGATGATACTGATTCTCTACAATCTCTTCCAGAAAATAGAAACAGAGGAAACACTTCCTAACTTGTTCTGTGAAGCTAGCATTATCCTAAAACCAAAACAAGATGAAGACACTATAAGAAAAAGCTGGCTCAGTTGGTGGAGCATATGAGTCTTGATCTTGGGGTCGTGAGTTCAAGCCCCCATTGGATGTAAAGATTGCTTAAAAAAAAAAAAAAAGATGATTCACAGACTTGTACCCTGGGGTAAATAATACATTATATGTTAATAAAAAAGAAAAAAAAAAAAAGAAAGACATTATAAGAAAGAAAAATGACAGACCATTATCTCTTGTGAACATAACATAAGGCTGGCTCAGCTGGTAGAGCATATGACTCTTGATCTTGGAGTCGTGAGTTCAAGCCCTATATTGGATATAGGAGATTGCTTTAAAAAAAAAAAAAAGACATTATAAGAAAGGAAAACTACAGACCGTTATCTCTCGTGAACATAACATAAAAATCCTCAAGAAAAGTATTAGCGTATTGAATCCAACAATGTATAAAAAGAATCAAACACAACAACCAAGTGGGATTTATTCCAGGTGTGCAAGACTGATTCAACATCGGAAAATCAGTGACTGTATTCCATCAACAGGCAAAGGGGAAAATTATATGATCCTATCTATAAGATGCAGGAAAAGCATTTGATGCAATTCAATATCCAATCATGATTTTAGAAAAAAGAGTCAGCATACTAGTACTAGAGTATGATAATAGATTACAAACTAGTAATCTTTTTAGAAAAAAGTCAGCAAACCAGTAATAGACTACCAAAAACCCTGCAGTTAACACGATGCTTAATGATGAGAAATAGTGTTCCTCCAAGACTGGGAAAAGGCAAGAGTCTCCTTTCACTACTCCTTTCCAGTATTATATTGTAAGCTCCAGCTAATTCAATAAAAAAGAAAAGAAAAAAGAAAACAAAAGAAAAGGAACTAAAAGGCATAGAGATTGGGAATGACAACATAAAACTGTCTTTTTTCACGGATGACATGATTGTCTCTGTAGAAAAACCCAGAAACTTGCCAAAACACTCCTGGAGCGCATTAGCAATTATAGCAAGGCTCTAGGGTACGAGGTTAATAATACACACTCAGCTCTTTTCCTATATACCAGCAGTAAGCAACTGGGATTTGACATTAAAGACAGTATCATTGAAGGGACACCGCAACAGTGCAGGCAGAGAGTGGTGTGATGCGTCCACAAGCCCAGGAACACTGAGTTATCAGGAGCCGAGAGCAGACGCCCAGACCTGTGTGCCTATGTTTGATGTGGTTATGACTCCTGTGATGCAGAGTTGTTTCCTACTACGTCATAATAGTAGACTGTGACTCTCTGGAGGATAGTGAAGTCACATGCTTTAATTATTCCAGTGTAAACTTTGGATTAGCAGAAACCGACAACACCTATATTAATTACTAATAGTATATTGCATGCCCACTAAGCACCAAGCCTTATATACATTACCTCTTTCAGACCTCACCTCTAAGGTAGGTACCGCTATTATCCCTGTTTTGCAAGTAAAAACTCAAGCCTTTGAAGAATGACTGCATCTGAGAAAATAAAAGCAATAGCTCCCATGTAAAAAAAATCAGTAAATAAAAATACAGGATCGTTTACGTTAGCACACACATGCAAAGACAGACTTAGGTATAAATCTAACTACACACACATATATCTATTCAGCAGATGTTTGGAGAGAGCCAAGGGAGTTGGAGAAAATAAGCCAAGTAAGAAAAATGAAAGGAACAGTTTTTTCCTCATTAGATTAGTGAAATGATAATTCAGATGATCTAGAAGTAGTAAAAGCAGAAATCAGGCATTAAAACAGGAGCAGTAACTGACATTTCTGTAACCTTTCAAAGAATGCTTTGACCTATATTGTTGCAGGAAATGATTTGATCTTTCCATCTTTTCTAGAAAATATATATTATTATAGCTATTGTAAGAGTTGAGGAAACCGACATTACATAACTAGTAAGTAGAAGAGCTAGTTACTTAAACTCAAGTCTTTTTACTTTTATGACCATTGTTCTTTATACCAAAGAAAGTAAGGGCTTTGGTGAGAGCAGAGGATGGATTTTAGACTCGGTTTGTCTTATCAAAAATGAGAATAATACTTACCTTAAAGTAGGGCTGCACCAGGGGTGTACAGAGCCCCAGCTGAATACATTTTTTTAAGATTTTATTTATTTATTTGACAGAGCATGCAGGAGCACAAGCAGGGGGAGCAGGAGAGGGAGAAGCAGGCTTCCCGCTGAGCAGGGAGCCCCATGCGGGGCTCGATCCCAGGACCCTGGAATCATGACCTGAGCCGAAGGCAGATGCTTAACAACTGAGCCACCCAGGCGCCCCCCAGCCAAATATTGTTAATACCTCTGGTGTATGAACGCGTTGATGGGTCCATGTGAGATACAGTGATTTACTGATGAGGATTTAGAACAATAGGGAAAGAAGAGATGCATATGTATTTATTGTCCCTTCAGATCACATGAAATTTCTTCACAGTATCCAGATGTCATCTCTTTCTGTTCAGGTTCAGGCATCTCTTGGTGTATTTTATTGTCCAGTGCATCACTCCTGGCTAAGCCACACCTCCTACAACAACAACAACAAAAAACCTAATAATACTGTTACTATTCATAGTTCCTTGGCTCTCTGGAACCTGGTCGGTTTTGTTTGTTTGTTTGTTTGCTTTAAGATTTATTTATTTATTTTAGAGAGAGAGCGAGAGCATGCAGGGTTGGAGGGGCAGAGGGAGAGGGAGGGAGAATCTCGAGCAGAGTCCCCGTGGAGCATGGAACCTGACGTGGGGCGGGATCTCATGACCCCGAGCTCATGACCCAGATGCTGAACCTACTGAGGCACTCAGGCGCCCCAGCATTTGTCAGATCTCCACATCCATTCATAATAAAAACTCTCAACAAGTGCGTATAGAGGGAATTTACCTCAACGTAATAAAGAGCCTATATGACAAACCCACAGCTAATATCATCTTCGACAGTAAAAAGCTGGAAGCTTTTCCTCTAAGATCAGGAACAGGACAAGGATGTCCACTCTTACCACCTTTATTCATTATAGTATTGGAAGTCCTCGCCAAAACTGTTGGGTAAGAAAGAAAGGCATCCAGATCAGAAAGGAAGAAGTGAAAGTGCCTGTATTTGCAGAAGACGTCATATTACGTAGAGAAGATTCTAAAGACTCCACCAAAAAACCACTTGAACTGATAAACGGATCCGGTAAAGTTGCAGGATACAAAATCAATACACGAGAATCAGTTGCATTTTTATGCAGCAGTAACTATCAGTAAGAGAAATTTCTTAGAAATCTGTTTACAGTTGCCTCAAAAAGAATAAAAGACCTAGAAATAAATTCAGCCAAGGAGCTAAAAGTCCTGTACCACTGAGGACTATAAGGCTTTGATGAGAGAAATTGAAGAAGACAGAAATAAATGGGAAGATATTCCACACTCTTGCTTTGGAAGAATGAATATTGTTAAAGTGCACATACCACTCAAAGCAATCTACAGATTCAATGAAATCCCTATCAAAATTTATCATTTGAAATTTTATAGTGTTAAAAATAAAACAGCACATCTTCCGATGATGTCTTCTCTTGGACTCTGCACCCTGCAGGCCTGGATCTTAGGGCTGTACTGCCTTAGAGAACTATTGCAAAGCTAAATGTGAAATAGTCAGGTCAACTATTAGCATATGGTTAATCCTCAGTAAATGTTAGTTTCCTTGTTCTTTCCACTACCACCCTGAAAGAGGGTGTGGTTTTTGTTTTGTTTTGTTTTTAAGAAATGTAGAAACAGAATTGAATTGGAGCAGTTGCCCCAGATCCCTGATGGGGCGTCTCTGGGAGTGTTGCCTTTACAGCTCAGGCTAAAGGACTTGCAGGAGCTTACCGGAGAGCATCCTCTCAGCCAAAAGGAAAGAAATGACAAGGTCCTGGAGACAAAGATAAACTGCAGCAATGTCAGCTCCAGAATCACTGATCAAACAGCAGAGTTGGCCTGGTTTGTTGAAAAGGTATTACAGTGCGCAGTAAGTAGCGAGGGCTGAAAGGCAGGTCCTCTGGGGCTGAGAAATACCACAGATTCCAGATGGCTCAGATCAAGCAGTCCCTCTGCCTTAAAGTGATGAAAGAGACATAGGACAGTGCTGCCAAGTTTATTATAGATTGCCGTAAGTGGGGCGAATACTGTGTGGGAGCCCCAGCCTGCAACGGCGTTCACGAGAGCAAAGGGTCAGTGACGCCCGGGGCATGGGGGATTGGCCACTCCCAGATGTAGGCGAATGAAGACACTAATCATAATGCAAGAAGAGCCAGCAGACCCGTAATAATGCAATTAGTCGGGAAAGGCAGTCAGAGGAGATAGAAGTTGTCCTTAAGGAGAAAAGTTTCATCTTGGAGCTGAAAGGATCTACGGCAGTGTTGAATAGCCTTTCTTTCACTAGTCGACTTCAGAAAGAAAGAAAAATGAAGATGTGTAATGACAGGATAGGGCTACTAAAGCCAACCTAAGCTGCTTCTGCCATTTCCCACGTCACGTTCCAGACACAGATCTCTGGTAACTGGAGAAATGCATCTTCACCAGGAAGGTTAGGGAGGATAGCTTTGACGAGGCAGTGGTGGGGCCAGCCCTGGGCCAAGGGTTCCAAGGGTTCTGTGTGTTCGTGTAAGTCCTCCGACGATAGAATTGGCCACCTCTGGTTAAATTGGTCTACTGGCTTGAAAGGACACTACTAATTACTCACTTTTTCTTGGTCACAACCAGTTCCTGAGCTCCGCAGCAGTGCGCTGGGGGCCGAATGAAGGAGGAGACATAGTAGGGGGCTGATCTGATTTCAGTCCTCTCAGAGAAGGTTCTGGAAATTAGATCATGGCTCACAAGATGCCCATCACTGGACTATAGAGGCCTAGGAAGAACCCTCACAGTCCCCATCTCCATTTCCTGTGCCATCACCATGTCCCCCCACCTACTTTCTGCTAATTAACCTTCCAATGAGTCAAGGTAACCAGTTGAGTTCACTCCAACCAACATTTTCTTGGGTGCTTCTGTACTCTGTGCCGTGCATGGTCCTCTGGTGCTCTGCACCAGGTTCGGTTTTCCTGGTCTAGGAGAGACGACTTGTTTAAATGGAGAGTTACTCTTCAGTATAACTGGTGGTGGGCCATAACCAGGTCCTAGCCATCATTGTGTCCCTAATCCCAGGCCAGGGTCCCGCACCCAACAACAACAAGACTGTTATAGTCAGCATGTATTGAGAGAAAACTAAGTGCCAGCCATTGTACTAAGCACTTTATTCTCTCTCTCTTTTTTTTTTTTTTAAGTAAGTAAATGTTAGCAATTTTACTCAGAATCATCAAGAACTGGAAGGAGCCAGGACATCTGTCAAGGTGAATGGATACAGAAAGTGTGTATCCATACAATTAAATAATATTCAGTGATAAAAAGAAATGAACTATTAAGCTACACAAAGACCTGGATGCAATTTATTGTTGTTGTTGTTGTTGTGTGGGTTTTTTTATTTTTGTATTTTTTTTTGTCATGTCTGGTTTTTTTAAAGTTTTTATTATAATACCAGTTACTTAAAAGCACTTTATTTCCACCCTCATCCTCAGTATAATTGTGTAAGTACCATCCCAGTTTTTAAAGATGTGGCAATGAAGGCACCGAGCAATTCAATAGCGTGCCCAAAGTCACGCAGCAGGAAGGGAGGAGCCAGGACACAAGTCCGAGCAGAGTGACTCGCCTCCAAATGTTTGTTGAGTGAATGCATGAATGAATGAATGAGAGGGATGAAGGGAAGGGGGCGGGAAAGAGCGTGGGTACAAGTAAGCAAACTAAGGTGAAGGTCGGCTGGGTGAAATGGGGTCTGCAAGCAGGTGGGTTGGTTCTGCTGGGGAGGGAAATGGTGCTTAAAGTGTTGCAAAGGTGACTAGGCAGTCACTGGCCAGGGCGGGGCGGGGCAAGCAGAGGAAGGCCAGCCCTCTACTTTTGTATTAGGTCCTTCCCCCTGCTCCCTTCTCCCCACCTCCTCAAGGACTTTTGTCCTCCAGCTGTCCTTTCTCTGCCGCATCCAGAGTTTCCCTCTTATTCCATCCAACTTACAAATGTGCTAAACTATCTCCTAACCTCAAAAACATCTTTCCCTGCTTGCTCCCTTCATCTGTTGCCCCATTTCTCTGTCTCCCCTTATAGCAAAAACAGTAGTCTCTATTCCAAGACTCCATTCGTTCTGTTTTCTATTAAACCCAATGAAATCAGCCTTTCACCCCCACGCTCCAGTGAACCAGCTCTTGTCAAGGTCAGGAGTAACCTCCATGTTGCCAAAGCCAGCTGTCCAGCCGGTGCCCACACCGTGCCAGGCCTTCCACTGTGTTCCATGCAGGTGGGTCCTGGGTCTCTCTTGAGACACTTGCTGGCCTTCGGCAACTGAGAGAGCACTCGCCCTCTCCAGATGAGCGTTCTGTCTCATGGACTGCTCCTTCCAGCCTCTCCTCACCCCAAACACCGATCCCTAAATGCCCTCTCCCACTGGGCGTCCTTCAGCGACGCTCCCCTATCATAGGATCCAAGCCGGAGCGAGGCATTCGGAGCCTCTGTGATCTCGACGCCCATCTCTGCCTCCTCGTGTTTCACGTTTCACTGGTATGGTGCTCTAGAGGACAGCCGGCCTGGCCAAGGGTGCTTTCTCACCGCATCCTCCCAGGATCCCTGGGAATTGAGTGGTTCCCATTTGCAGATGAGGAAGCTGAGAATCAGATTTTCCATCACTTGCCCAAGGTCACACAACGTGCCAGTGTCCTCTGCGAACGTTTCTCGTTGCAGATCCTGTGCTCTTGCCCTTTACAACCTCTGCTCGGCCTGATCCTTAAACTCAGTGGTGCTGGGTGAAGCCAGGGGAGTGGAAGTGTGGTTCCTTCTCTCGGGTTCCAGTCTGTCCGCCTGGCTCTCTTGAGAGCAGCGGTTCACACTCTTCACCCCAGGGGCTCAGTAGTCACGTTTGCAGGACAATGGGTGCTCTTACTGGTTGAAATGCTAAATCTCCCAAAATGAAAGGCCAGCTGGAGAGTCCGAGAAGAACAAGGGCTGAATGATTTGATCAGACATCTGTGGGGGCCTCCTGGCATTTGGAGTGTGAGCGCCTTAGAGAAACTAACCATTCTGGCCTGAGGGAGTTGGCGACAGTTAATCTTGGTGGTTTTGACCGCTGACTGCCCCAGAGGTCCCAGCCCCCCGTATGACTCAGAATTCCCAACACTCTCCCTATTCTTCTCTCCCTGGGGTAGTCAGGAGGCCACTGCGAAGGCATTTTAATTTGGTAATAACTTGACCTGGCCCACTGTCCTCGGGGCTGTATGTTTTAGAAGTTACTGTCGCCTTTTAAATGGGGGGTTGGTTTACAGCTGCTCATCCTTGACATCGGGCTACCTTGCACTGTCACGGGAAGAGCGTTCCCGGCTGGGTTCTGGCTTCCCTGTGCTCCAGGTGGCCAGGGCCCCCTCTTTCCCACGACAGATTACCTGAGTCTGTAGACCTTGGACTGCCCATGGCCCGTGTTCCTGAAGCACCTTGCCAGAGGTTGACAGCGTAAACCAGAGAGAGGAAAGACATGGCCAAAGGCTTCTCTGTTGTTGTTTATACATTTCTGTGGGGGCAGTGTGTTTGAGGGGCAATTGTACTCCCATCTTTTTGTCTTCAGTGTGAAACCTTCTAGAATGGAGAAAGAACACAGGAACTGTTACAAGGCAGGCACACAGATGGTAGGGGGTTGGGAGGCACAGATATGAGGGACCCACAACACCTCGCTGCTCGTCTACACGCTTTCAAAGAGCTACGTGAGGCCTTCTTGACCCTCCTCTCTACCCCTCACCACCAGTGCTGACCACTTCTGTGCTGTCCTCGGACTCGGCGCTTCCTGTGTGATGGCGCTTACCGAGGTCCGCTCTGTGGTGGCGCCATGTTGGGAGCTCCAGCCCTGCCATTTGCCACTTCCCCAGCCGTAGGATCTTGGATAAGTCTCTCTCTCTTTCTGAGCTCCTGTGTAAGTTAATAACTAAAGAGCACCTACTCACACGGCTGTTGAAGAACTGAAAAAAAACCTGTCCCAGTCACTGCGCCTAGTCTGAGAGCTTCCTGCAAGGTCATCGGTTGCCCTGGAGTTTAGATTTTGTTTCAGAAGTACAGTCGCTTACATAAGAAAATGCTGTTACGTAAATTCTCTTGTTAAACCTTTGGCTTTCCTTTGCCTACCAAATAAAGTCTCAACTCTGGCTTAGCGCTGGGCATTTGCATCTGCATTTCTGGCTTTTACATTTCATTGGTAGGAAAGGCTAAAAAAAAAAAAAAAAAAAAAAGATTTCCGGAAGAAGTTGCACATGGCTACAGATGAGTTTGTCTACATTCAGTGAGCAGTTACTCTGTGCCAGGCCCTGGGCTAGGCCCACAGGGGCACACGAGTGAATCACACATGACACACGCTAGCAGTGGCATCATCGTTCCTGGCTCTCCAGTCCAGGCGCCAGCTCCCTTTCCCCCAGACCCGCCCCACCCAGTTCCTGCAGAAGGCAGCCCCGAGGGGAGACTTACCACGGGGGCCCCAGCACGGTAGAGCAGCTGGGCATCAGCGTGTTGGCAGCGGGCCCAAGGGTGGAGGCGGGGGAGGTTGGGCCTGGGAACTGGCGGCCCGCCAGGGCTCCCTCAGGTGCCCCGGCACGCACGGCCTCCAGCCTCGCAGCCAGTGAATGTGTCCTGTTCTTCCCCTGTGGTTTTCTCGGGACTCCACTGGCGAGAGTTTTTGGTGGCGAGGCAGGGACTCCAGCCCCACAGGGAACACGTAAGGACATTGAGGCCCAAAGATGTGAAGGGATTTGACTGTAGTCGCCGCCACAAAACCAGAGCTGGGACCCACAAGTCTTCTGAAAAAATATTCCGCACATATTCAGCAAATACTCTGGCTTGTGGGCTCCTGAGATTGTCTTGTTTTCAGTACAAGTTCAGTGAGACTGTAGCAGAGTCATTTTCTTCCATCAGAAAATTATAGGCATCTTCTGTGGGCCCATCTCTTCACAAGGGACTGGAGATGCAGGGTTAAATCAGACTCCGGCCTTGGGAATTCGCAGCATAATGAGAGACATGCTCCCAACAATTCCAGTACCGTACGGCGTGTAGTGTGGGTGGCAGGGAGATGGACCATGGGGCCCCGGGGAGGCACTTAGCCCAACCTGGGGGTCAGGGGATTACTTCCAGTGAAGCTGAGACCTGAGCTTAGTTGTGAAGCTTAGCCAGGTGGAGAGGGACAAGGAAGAACATTCCAGGCACAGAGAATAGGCGAGCAAGAGAGCATCTCCAAGTAATCATGACATCATCCATCTAATCGTGACAGCAATAGCCCCAACATATGTTTGACTTTAGGGCACGGAGAGTGGTTCCCACTGGCTGGGTCCTAGTATGTCTGTGTCGAGAGACTAGAGACAGGCGTGGCTCGTGTGTCGGGCCCCACAATGAAGCTTAAAAGGTCAGTGCCTGTGACTGTCGAAGCCCGGGCAGCTGTCTCCCTAGGTCTCAGGGCTCCACTTGCCTAGCCTGGGAGCCTGGATGGAGTTCCTGCTTTCCTTGGTACTAAGCTTCCTGCAAAGAATTTGTGCAAAACCCAGTGAGTTCCTTTTACCAAATTCTATAAGAGGGGCCTTGCTAATTTATTTATTCCTTTAGGGCTTTGGGTTTGGGATTTCTTCCTCCCCCCCCCCCACCCCGAAGTGTTGGTGTAGAAAAGGGGCTGAAAGGCTGATTGTAGAGAATGAAGCTTTATTCAAGGTTCAAAAAACAAAAAAAACGTGCAGCTCTTCAAGAACTAATACCCCACCGATTGCTCAGTGCCTGGCAAGCTGTGACTTTCCTTCTCTTCCCATAGGCCTGCTGAGTTAGCCACCAAGTACGCAAACTTTTCAGAGGGAGCTTGCAAACCTGGCTATGCTTCAGCCCTGATGACTGCCATCTTTCCCCGGTAAGTGCTCCTCTTTCTTCCCGAGGCCCAGACAGCCTGGTCCATGGCCCAGGAGTCAGAAACCCAGTGCTGCACAGTGATGTGCTCTGAGAACGTGAGATTCTGTTCTCTCTCACCGCTGTGCCCTTGAGTCCGTGCATGCCTGGGAAGCACTTGTGTTGGGTGGTTCCTACCCCAGTCCTACTCTGTGCCCCCAGTCCTACTCTTACCCCCATCCTGCCTCTGGGAGCTTACGCCTGCCAACACAGCCTGTCTGCGTGGAGGGGAGGGAGCGGGTCGAACCTCCGTGGCTGCTCCTTGGAAGCTGGGTACCCAGAGGCAGCCAGACAAGGCTACGCAGCACAGAGGCTCCGAGCCACGTACCAAAACTACGTGGCTTCAGGGAAGCATATCCAAATAAAGCAGGGAACAAAGAGGAGTTTCAGAGGCTGGCTGTTCCGGCACCTTCTCTCTTTGTCCATTTTGCATTCTGGAGTTCCTGATTTCCTGATACCAAGCTTGCTGGGAGAAACCGTGCCAAACCCTGGGAGTTCCTTTTACCATTCTTGAGGGGCCTTGCTTATGTATCTGCCTTTTCCTCTCGAGTTTTCTTTCTGTGAAGCCGTAGCGTAGAGACGGTCCTGACATGCCAGGGTGGACTTTGTCGTCTGGAGTGCAGGGAGACTATCAGGGTCATTTTGTTCCTTCGGAAAGTTCTTAGAGTGTCTGACTTAGAGTGGCTGGAGGAAGGGCTGCCCGGGACCCTCTGGGAGTCGGGTTGTAGCACTTGTGCCACAGGGAGGAGTCCTGGAGGGGGCCTCTTGGGGTGGGACCTGTTCACTGGGAGAATGGCTTGCGTCCCATCGCTGAGCGGGCTGAGGTTAGGGCACACAGTGTGCCTGCAGAGGAATGCTGAGAAACAGCCTGCCTGAAAGTAAAGCCAGCATAAAAATCCAGGTTTTAATGCTGCTGCTTCTTTTTTTTTTTTTTTTAAGATTTTATTTATTTATTTGAAAGAGAGAGAGAGCGCGTGCATGAGTGGGGGGTGGGAGGGGCAGAAGGAGAAGCACAAGCAGACTGCCCCTGAGCAGGGAGCCCAATATGGGGCTCCATCCCAGGACCCTGAGATCATGACCTGAGCTGAACACAGACGCTTAACCGACTGAGCCACCCAGGTGCCCTGCTCCTTTTCTTTTTCTAATCTGAGCAACCCAAGCTTAGCTCCTGTCTAAAACGGGCTCTGCTGGCTGAGTATCTGGTGTCCAGATGGAAATCTCTTTGTCCAGGGTCTACCTTCTGACTTTATTCCAAAGAATATTCTTCCTCCAGTTATTTATCGAGCACCTCTAAAGTGTCTTGTGCTATGTTCCATATTCTTCGAATGTTTTTGTAGGCTTACTTGACTCAGTCCGCTGGGCCAGACACCTGTGAGTTTTTCTTGACCCGAATATAGGTGTGGTTTGTCTTTTTTTTTTTTTTTACTTTTTCTAATTGAAAGTAATACAAGCATATGGTTAAAGAAATAATAACTAAAAATGTGCAAAGGTGTATATACTCCTGCCCCAGATCCCTGCCCCAGAGGCAGCCAGTAGTACTGTAAACGGAAGCATCATGTTTATTGTTTTGTATCTTGCTTTTTGCCCCTGACAATAAATGTTAGAGATTATCCTCTTACCAGCATATGTGGTAAGCTTACTTGTTTGATGATTGCATAACGTATGATTGTATGGCTAGATCATAATTTTTTAAAAAGTAAGATTTATTGAAGTTGAATTTACATGCAGTAAAATGGACTTTTTGGTCTAGTCGTAGGGGTTTTGATAAATGCATCCCCTTGAGCAAGCACCGCAGCAGTCCAGTAGACTGCTAGAACACTTCTGCCGTCATGAGCCCCTGAAAGTCCCCTTGTTCTGCTTTGTAGGTAACCCCTCCCTTGGCCCCCAGCTCCTGACAACCACTGATCAGTTTTCTGTTCCTGTGGTATTTCCAGAATCCTACATCAATGGATTCATGTAGTGGGAGGGCTTTTGAGTGTGCCTCTTGCCTTTGGTATAATGCATCTGAGATCCCTACGTGTGTCGTGTGTATCAGTTGTTCCTTTTTATTGCTGAATGGCATTCTGCGTGGATGTAACACAGTGTGTTTATCTACTCACAGGGCGAAAGACATTTGGGTAAATTCTAGTTTGGGGTGATTATAATGAAAGCCACCAGAAACATTTGTATACAGGATGTATGTTTAACTCTACAAGAGATTGCCGAACTGTTTTCCAAATTGACCGTATTGTTTTGCTTTCCTGCCGTCAGTGTGTAAGAGTTCCGGTTGCTCCACATCTCTGCCATCGGTGTTTTTAGTTGTAGCTATTCTAATTTATGGCGATACCTGACTGTGGTTTTAATTTGCATTTTACTAATGACTAATGATATCCGGTTTCATTTTCATGTGCTTATTTGGCATTCTTTTATCTTTGAGGAGTTGTCCAAGTCTCTTGCCATTTTTTAAATTGGTTGTCTTCTTATCGAATAGTAAGACAGTTTTACATATTCTGGATAGAAGACCTCTGTCAGGTGATTTGCAGATATTTTCTTCCAGTCTATGGCTTGTCTTTTTATTCTCTTAATAATGTCTTTTACACAGCAGAAGTTTTTAATCATGATAAAGTCCGGTTTATCAATTTTTGTCTTTTTTTTTTTTTTTTAGATTTATTTATTTGTTTATTTATTTGACAGATTGAGAGAGAGAGAGACAGTGAGAGAGGGAACACAAACAGGGGGAATGGGAGAGAGAGAAGCAGTCTCCCTCCTGGGCAAGGAGCTCAGTGCAGGGCTTGATCCCTGGATGTTGGGATCAGGACCTGAGCCAAAGGTAGACGTTTAATGACCGAGCCACCCAGGCACCCCTCAATTTTTTCTTTTATGGGTTTTGCTTTTGGTGTTTTACCTAAGAAATCTTACCTAGTCCAAAGTCAAAAGGTCTTTTCCTCTGTTTTCTTCTAGAATTTTTATAGGTTTACCCCTTTCACTTAAGTCTGTGGCCCGTAACAAGTGAATTTGTGTATATAGCTTTGCATATGTATGTTCAATTGTTCCAGAACCATGTGTTGAAGACTAGTCTGTCTTTGTTGAATTATGTTAGCATATTTGTTGAGAATCAACTAGACACGTATATGTGGGTCTCTTTCTGGAATTCTTGTTTCATTCCACTGATGCCTATGTCTGTCTTTGCACGAATATCACGCTAATATCATACATAGACAATCAGGTCTTCTGTTAATAAAGACAGTTTTATTTCTTCCTTTTCAATCTGGATACCTCTTTTTCCTTTTTCTGGCTCATTGCACTGGCTAGGCTCTTCAGTAAAGTGTTGAATAGATGAGGTAAGAGTGAGTATACTTGCCTTGTTTCCGGTCTCAGGGGGAAAGCCTTTAGTTTTTCACCATTACGGTGTTAGCTCTTGGTTTCTCATAAATGACCTTTTTGGATAGAGGAATTCTCTTCTATTTCTGGTTTGTTGAGAATGTTTGTAATGAATAGTGTTAAGTTTTGTCAGATGCTACTTTTTCTGCATCTTTTGACATGACCATATGGCTTTTTTTTCTTTAGTCTGCTAGTATGCTGAATCACAGTGATTTGTTTTTCGTTACTTGATTTTCGAATGTTAAACCAACCTTGTATTACTGGAGTAAACTTCATTTGACTCTTAAATGTATTGTTCTTTTTATATATAGCTGGGTTCAATTTACTAATGTTTTATTAAGGATTTTTGTTCACATGAACAGTCATGTGAAATATTGGTCTGTAGTTTTCTTGTAATGTCTTTAATTTTGGCATCAGGATAATGCTAACATCATAGGACAAGTGAGAAAATATTCCTTCATCTGCAGTTTCCTGAAAGTTTTGTATAGAACTGATAATAATTTTCTTTAAATGATAGATAGGATTTATCAGCAAAGATATCTAGGACTACCTAGGTTTTGTATTAAGAAAATCCCTTTGGGGCACCTGGGTGGCTCAGTCAGTTGAGCGTCTGACTTTTGGTTTCCACTCAGGTCACGATCTCATGGGTTGTGAGAGCTCCACACTCAGCAGGGAGTCTGCTTGAGATTTTCTCCCTCACCCTCTGCCCCTCCTCCCATGCATGCCCCCCCACTCTCTCAAATAAATAAGTAAATCTTTAAAAAAGAAAAAAGAAAATCCTTTTGTGGGAAGATTTTTTAAATTAAGAATTACATTTCTAAAAAGAAAAAAGAATTTCATTTCTTTAATACATCTAGAGCTTTCATATTTCTATTCAGATTTCCTATTTCTTCTTTGGTAGTTAATGCCTGACAGGGAATTTGTGGATTTCGTCTAAGTTGTTAAATAGTATTTTCTCTTTTTTTTCCTAGTCTTTCTGGTTAGAGGTTTATCATTTTTATGGATCATCTCACAGCTTTTGGGTTCACTGATTTTTCTCTTTTGGTATTTTTCTCACTATAATCATTGTTTTCTGCTCTTACCTTTAGTATTTCATACCGTACAATTATTTGGGGTTTAATTTGTTCCTTGTTTCTTGAGATAGAAGATTAGACCACTGATTTGATTCCTTGATTTCATGCCATAAATTTTCCTCTATATGCTGTATCAGCTGGGATGCTTGGCTGGCTCATTCGGTTAAGCATCTGCTTTTGGCTCGGGTCCTGATCTCGGGGTCCTAGGATGGAGTCCCACATCAGGCTCCTGGCTTAGTGGGGAGTCTGCTTGTCCCTCTTCCTCTGCCCCTCCCCCCAGCTTGTGCACTTTCTTTCTCTGTTTCCTCTCAAATGAATAAAGTCTTTAAAAAAACTATTATCAGCTACATCCCATAAATTTTGATATTGTATTCTTATTTTCATTGAGTTAAAGATATTTTCTAACTTAACTTGTGATTTCTACTTTGACCCATGGGTTCTTTTGACATTTTGCTTACTTTCCAAATATTTGAGGATGTTCCAAATATCTTTTTGTTGCAGGTATCTGGTTTATTTTTGTTGCGATCAGAGAATATTTTTTGTATGATTTTAACACTTTTAAGTTGATTGAGACCTGAGTTGTGGGTTAAAATGTGGTCCATTTTGGTGAATATTCTTGTGCTTTTGAAATTTTTCTGCTGTTATTGGGTGTTCTATAAATGGCAATTAGACTAGGTTGGTTGATAGTGTGTTTCAAGTCTCTTATATCCTTACTGATTTTCCATCAGTTACTGACAGAGGGATGTCAAGATCTCCATTTATTAGTTTTTGCTTCACATATTTTAAAGCTGTGCCATTTAGTATATGTACATTTAGGATTGTTATACTGCCTTGCTGTGAACAGATTCCTTCAGTATTTTGAAATGTCCCTTTTTCCCTGGTGTAATAATCCTTGTTCTGAAATCTTCCTTGTTCGATTTATGTAGCCACTCCAGCCTTTTTAGAGTTAGCTTCATTGTGCTTTATGTTTTCCCATACTTTTATTTTTGTGTGTATTGTAGGGGGAAGCATATGTTTGTGTTTATCCTTGATCCTCAGAGAAGTTGGGTCTCAGGGCTGGTTCACTCCAGGCTGGTCTTTTTTATGTTTAACCATCTGTGTCTTTATAATTAAAATGGGTTTCCTGTACACAGCACATAGTTGAGTCTTGCTTTTTTATCCAATCTGGCAATGTCTGCCTTTTATTGCAGTGCTTATACCATTTACATTTAATATAATCATCAGTGTGGTTGGGTTTAAATTTATCTTGGTATTCATTTGCAGTTTTTTTTTTCTTTCTTTTTCTACCTCCTTTTGGACTAGTTGAATATGTTTTATGGTTTCATTTTACCTACACTATTGGCTTAATAGCTAGGCCTCTTTGTTTTATTTTTTTCATCATTGTTGTAGAGTTTACAATATATGTCTTTAATTTATAATCTTCTTTCATATAATATTATAGGACTTCACTTAGAGTTTAAGAACCTTACAGCAGTTTAGTTCCATTACCCATCCCATCGTTTGTGCTATTTTTTTGAAAAAGATTTTATTTATTTATTTGACAGAGAGAGATTCAGCAAGAGAAGGAACACAAGCAGGGTGAGTGAGAGAGGAAGAAGCAGACTTCCTGCCAAGCAGGCAGCCCGATGCAGGGCTGAATCCCAGGACCCTGGGATCATGACCTGAGCCAAAGTCAGACTCCCAGTGACTGAGCCACCCAGGCGTCCCCCTTTGTGCTATTTTTGTCATACATCTTACATCTATATATTATAAATCCATATGTCATTGTTCTTATTTATTTTTGTCTTAAACAGTTATTTAAAGCGATTTAGCAATGAACTGGAAAAGGCAACCTGCAGAGTGAGAGAAGATATTTACAAATCATATATCTGATGTGGAGTTATATTTAGAATATATAAAGAACTATGATTCAACAACAAAACAACTAATCAAAGAACTTGAATAGCTATTTCTCCAAAGAAGATATATAGAGGGCCTAACAAACACCTGGAAAACTGTTCAATCTCACTAATCATTAGGGAATGCAAATCAAAACCACATCTTATCCTATCATTAGGATAATGATAAGCTATCATCTTATCCCCATTAGGATGGTTCTATCAAAAAACAGAGAGAGAGCGCGGGGCTCCTGGGTGGCTCAGTCATTGGGCAGTATAACATTCCCTCTCTCTGTGTCTCTCTCTTACTCTTTGTCAAAATAAATAAATAAAATCTTTAAAAAAAAAACAAAACAGAGAGAGAGAAAATAACAAGTGTTGACAAAGATGTAGAGACATTGGAACCCCTGTACACTGTTGGCCAGAATATAAAATGGTGCAGCCACTATGGGAACAGAATGATAATTCCTTAATAAAATTGAAAATGGAGTGACTATGTGACCCAGCAATTCCATTTCTGGGTATAGACTCAAAAGAAATGAAAGCAGGGTCTCAAACTGTATTTGTACACCCACGTTCATAGCAGCATTATTTTACAATAGCCAAAGCAATCCAAGTGTCTGTCTACAGAGATGGAAGGATAAACAAAATGTGGCATATTCATACAATGGAACATTAGTTGTCCTTAAAAAGGAAGGGAATTTTAAAATGCTACAACATGTGTGAGCCTTGAGGACATTATGTTAAGTGAAATAAGCATGTTGGACATAGAGCTTATTATTAAAAAAATGTTTAAGATGGGGGCACCTGGGTGACTTAGTTGGTTAAGCTCCTGACTCTTAATTTTGGTTCGGGTCATGATCTCAGGGTCCTGGGGTCAAGCCCTGCATCAGGCTCCATGCTCAGAGAGGAGGCTGCTTGAGGATTCTGTCCCTTCTGTCCTTCTGTCTCCCTCCGTCCTTCCCTGTGCTTACAGGGTCTCTCTCTCAAATAAATAAATATTTAAAAAAAAAAGTTTAAGATGGTAAATTTTATGTTATGTATATGTTACCACAATTTTTAAGTGATCTCTACACCCAACGTGGGGCTTGAACTCACAATCCTTAAACCAAGGGTCAGTTGCATGCTCTACCAACTGAGCCAGCCAGGTGCCCATGATTTTTAAAAAAAATTTTAATGAGAGGAAAGTCCATTATAGTTATCCACAAACTTATTTTTACTGTAGGTTTTTCTTCCTTTGTATAGCTACATATTTCCATATGGTTTCCCTTTTCATCTGCCTGAAGAACTTCTTGTAATGATTCTTATGAGTCAGATTTAATGGCAATGCAGTCTTTCAGCTTAGGTTTCTCTGATAAAGTCTTTATTTTACATTAAGGTTTTTTCTTTTTTAAAGATTTTATTTATTTATTTATTAGGAAAGAGAGAGAGTGAGAGAGAGCAGGTCAGAGTGAGAAGCGGACTCCCCATGGAGCTGGGAGCCCGATGTGGGACTCGATCCCGGGACTCCGGGATCATGACCTGAGCCGAAGGCAGTCGCTCAACCAACTGCGCCACCCAGGGGCCCCACATTAAGGTTTTTTCTTTTCAAAGATTTTATTTATTTGTCAGAGAGAGAAGGAGAGAGCACAAGTGTTGTGGGGCGGCGGGCAGAGGGAGAAGTAGCCTACCCACTAAGCAGGTAGCCTGATGTGGGACTCGATCCCAGGACCCTACAATCATGACTTGAGCCAAAGGCAGACGCTTAACCGACTGAGCCACCCAGGCATCCCTTACATTAAGTTTTGAAAGTTTTTTTTGTGTGTGTGTTTTTTTTGGTGGGGGCAGGGGGCTGGGTATATAATTCTAAGCTGAGGGTTTCACAACACCAAGTACTTCAAAGTTATAACTTCATTTTCTTTTGGCTTGCATAGTTTCTTATTATGGTTTTCTTTAACTTAGATCGGGATTTTTTTCTCAGCTCCTTGGACCTATGGGTCCGTAATTGTTGGTTTTTTAAAGATCAAATTTGGACTTTTTCTTGCCCTTATTTTTTTTCAAATATTTTTCCTACCCCACCTCTCTTCCCAGGAGTCTAGGGAATCCCACAGGCCACTGATGTTCTTCCCCCACTGCCCCCCAATCTTATTTCTCTCTGTGCTTCATTTTGGGTAGTTGACATTGCTAAGTCTTCACATCCACTGAGTTTTCTTTTGTAGTATCTACTCAGCTGTTTATCCCATCTGGTGTATTTTCATTCCAGATATTGAGTTTTTAATCTCTCGAGTTCCATTTAGGTCTTTTTATATCTTCCATTTCATTCCTTGTTATGTTCATGTGTTCCCCTACCTTCTTAAACATGTGGAATGGGCACCTGGGTGACTCAGTTGGTTAAGCGACTGCCTTCGGCTCAGGTCATGATCCCAGAGTCCTGGGATCGAGTCCTGCATCGGGCTCCCGGCTCCACGGGGAGTCTGCTTCTCCCTCTGACCTTCTCCCCTCTCATGCTCTCTCTCACTGTCTCTATCTCAAATAAATATAATCTTTAAAAAATAAATAAATAAATAATAAACATGTGGAATATATTTACAATAGCAGTTTTCACATCCTTTTCTGCTAATTCCATCATCTCTGTCATTTCTGGGATGGTTTCTATTTGATGATTTCTCTCCCGGTTATGGCCCATAGTTTTTGGCTCTTTGTATTCCTGGCTGGTAATTTTTTATTAGATTCCAGACATTGCGAAGTTTACATTTTTCTGGGCTAGATTTTTGTCGTATTCTTTTAAAGAGTGCTTGATTTTGCTTGGGCATACGGTTGAGTTACTTGGAATCAGTTGTAGCCCTTTGAGCCTTGCTTTTAACACTGTTAGTGCAGGTTGTGAGCAGTTTTTTGTCTGGGGCTAATTTATCCCCATTTCTAGTATGGTACCATTCTGAGGACTCGACCCCATGCCTTGTGCTTTATGAGGTATTTCCACTCTGATTTATTTTCACTCAGGTTTGTATGAGTACTAACGATTCCCAGCCCTGGATGAGCATCAGGAATTGTTTGGTCTGCTGCTTCCTGGTGGTTTTTTTCTCAGCCTCAGATTTTCCCTCTCATATATACACAAAGAAGTGCTTGGCCAGAGATCTGAGGCGACCCTTTGCAGATCTCTAGAGCTTTCTGTGCAGCTCTATCCTCTATATCAGTCTTCTCCACAAGTTCTGGCCCTTTTGGTCTTCTGAATTGTGACTTGTTTTCTCAACTCTGAAAGACCACTGGGCTCTCTTTGGGTTCCTCATCCCTGTACTGGTCTAAAACCATTTTTTTCACGTATTTTGACTTGTTTTCTAGTTATTTAAGGTAAGAGGTTAAATCACATCCCTCTTATTCCATCATGGCTAGAAACAGAAATACCATATTCTGTTTTACATGGCATTCCATTGTACAGATGTACAGTAGTTTAATTAGGTAATTCCCTATTGATGGACATTTAGGCAATTTCTAATCTTTACTGTTACAAATATTATTACATCATTGAATAATCTTTTCTGTACATCATTTCCTACACATGTGAGGTCACATAGAATAAAGAAAAATATTTCTCGATCACAATTAAACAGGCGTTTGCAACTTTGAAAGTTACTGGCAAATTGCCCTCAGTAAACAGTTTTTGGATTTACATCCATACATAGTAGTCTGTAAAGGTGTCTTCCCTGTGCTTTCTTCCAGTCCTTTTATAGCTTTATTATTTATATTTGAATTAATCCATCAGGGTTTTTGTTGTGGTTGTTGTTTTGTGCTCTTTTGGTGTTAGGAGTGATCCCTGGTATTGTAATTTAGGTTTGTTTACTGTTTTCCTTGTGGGTACCTAGCATTTCTTGATATTTTGACCAAATGTACTAAGTAAAAATCAGGATTTTGATTTTTATAGCATCAACTTTTTAAAAAATTTATTTGAGCTAGAGAGTGAGAGAGAGAAAGAGAGAGAGAGAGCAGAGGGAGTGAGAGAAGCAGGCTCCCCACTGAGCAGGGAGCCCAGCGTGGGGCCTGATCCCAGGACCCCACAGTTGTGACTTGAGCTGAAGGCAGACGCTTAACCAACCGAGCCAGCCAGGCACCACTATGGCATCAACAATTGACACAGAAGGTCTTAATGGTTTCAGTGTGGTAGTTTTGACACAGTCTAAACCACTAAATATTTATTTATTTATTTATTTACTTACTTACTTACTTATTTTTAAGCCAAGGGCTGTGTGAAACATACATTCTTAACTCTGTTCCCTAAGCCTTGCTCCTCCCGTAGCCCATCCAGTCACTGACTCCCACACCCGGGTACATATGGGGGAACAGGCAGTGGAAATGGAAGGGATGCCCATGTGCCAGCCTGTTCCCTCATAACCATTTGTGCTGTCTGCTGGGAAGTCTTCCTTTCTTTCCCTGAGACTTGCCTGCCTGGAGACAACTTCTGCTAATGAGAGAGACAGGGAAGAGGGGGTGCCCTCAGGAAATGGAAAAACCGAGGATGTGAGGCATGTGGTAAAATACCCTTCTAATGGAAAGAGTGAAGAGAATAATTATTTGGATGTAGAAGAATTATTTTGACATATACTAATACATGAAAGATTGGAAAGACATGAGATGAGACAGAAAGTTCTCATGGCTTTCTCACTTAACATACTGTGTGATCTTGGGAAAGTCAGAGTATTACTTATCTCATTAAGTCAAGAGAATGAAATGAGATGATGTGTCTTAGGGCTATAAATGTTGATCATTCCAGAAAATTTTAATGTTAGGCACTTACTAAGTGAATTCCCGTTTTCTCAATGACTTTTATCATGATCAGATAAGTTTTTTTCAGGAAGGAATAAAGATTCCAGAATAGAGCATGATAAACATTTAAAATCTAGGTTTTAGGAGCAGGGTAGGGAAAGTACGTTTTTAAAGCATAAAGTATAACTGATGAAACCTTACTTGGCATACCCCATTTTCCCGGCAATCCTTTGCTACGTATGTTTGAGTCACCTTTTGTGCTTTGGTGAAAGTTTTTTGTGTTTTTTTTTTTTAATTTTTAAATTTAAAATTTATTTTTGGTGGGGCAGAGGAAGAGAAGAATTTTAAGCAGGCTCTACACCCAGCACAGAGCCCAACTCCGGGCTCAATCTCAGGATCCTAAAATCATGACTTGAGCCAAAATCAAGAGTCAGACAATTTAAAGATTTCATCTATTTACTTGACAGAGAGAGAGAGAGATCACAAGCAGGCAGAGAGGCAGACAGAGAGAGAGGGGGAAGCAGGCTCCCCACTGAGCAGAGAGCTCGACGCGGGGCTCGATCCCAGGGCCCTGAGATCATCACCTGAGCCAAAGGCATAGGCTTAACCCTCTGAGCGACCCAGGCGCCCCAATATCGTGTCTTTTAGATGGTGGCCAATAGAGCCACTCAGCATGGGGAGCAAGCATAGCATCTACAGGCTAAGCCCGGAGCAAACAGTTTCAGCAGAAAGCAGAAGCCAAGTCCAGGCCATGGCTGTGCTCCAAGGCAGCAAGAGCTGATGCCTCTTGATGTATCAGGTCATCCAATGAGACCTTTTCCCATCTTTCCTGTTTTAATCCTTCCAACAATCTTATGAGATAGGTGTTGAACTTAATCCAGTTTTAAGTATGGGAAGATGGGGTGGAGAGAATGGATCAGTTTGTTTAAGGTAGTAAAGATAGGAAATGATGAAGCCAAGTTTCGAACCCAAGCACTCTGACCACAGAGTCCCCCAGCTTACCTGCCACATGCTGCTTCCTCTCCTGGCCACTTCCTCTCCTAGCTGCTGTCTCATGGACAGGCTGGCTTAGTGGCCAAAGTACAGAGGTCTACCAGATGTCTGGTGCTGGTTGATGAGGTACTGGTGTAGAAATCACCCTCTTGCCCAGCTCTACAGAGGAAAACTTCACTTCTCTTGAGATCCACTTTGCTTTAGGAAGGCCAAGGTGCATGGTGTCTATCCGTGACTGTGTGTATCTGTGATTTTTATACCACTAAGAAATGATTGCCATGGGGCAAGGTGGCTGAATTCCCGAGAGTTTAGGGATGGCCTTCAAAACGTTGCTGAGCTCTCTGAGGCAGGAAGTCTGGAATATTGAGAGTGTCGGCTGCATGTTTTGGGACCCTTGTGTGAGAAGGTACAAGAAGCCTATTGCACTGCCTCCGGGGGTTTTAAAAGCTTATGGGCTTCTGACCTGGGTACCTGATATCCCCACATTCCAAAGCTCCTCCCTCTCTGCTCTTCCAAGAAGGATCCTGGGATTCTTATTACTATGATACCAGGGAGGGATGGTGAGATTGAAAGGCATCCCTGCTAAGCTTTGTCGCTTGCCATAAGTTACAAAGGAGAATAGAGCACCATCCAGTTCTACAAAATTACTGTCCTTCCAGACTGGGAGCAAGTTGAATACACCTAAACCAAGGGTGTGCAGAGACTCATTACGGTTGCTTTCTCTACTCTCACCACTTCCCTCCCTGAAATGCTCTTGCTCAGATCACTTGAAAGGACTAACTGACAAATCCAAGAGTAGACCTTCTCTTTCTGACCTCTCCGAAGTAGTTGGCAGTATTGATCACTTCCTCCATTTTGAAACTCTCTCCTCTTAGTAATCTTTTTTTTCCCCCAAAGATTTCATTTATTTATTTGAGAGAGAGAGAGAGAGAGACAGAACATGAGAAGGGAGAAAGTCAGAGGGAGAAGCAGACTCCCCATGGAGCTGGGAGCCCAATGCAGGACTCGATCCCAGGACCCTGGGATCACGACCTGAGCCAAAGGCAGTTGCCCAACCAACTGAGCCACCTAGGCACCCTCCTCTTAGTAATCTTTGTCCAAACTCCCTTCCAGTGTCCTCCTACTTCTCTGATTGTTCCTTCTCAGTCTCTCTTGCAAGCAACCTTCTTTTCCTGTGCCCACCTTTAAATGCTGATGTCTGCCAGGGCTCAGCTATGGTCTTCTTTACTTCTTGCTTAACTGTGTCAGCTAAAACCTGTGTGTCAGTGACTCTCAACTCCTGATCTCTGGACCCAGATACCCAACTCCCTGCTGGACAGATGCACTTGGATGACTCTCAGACTCAATGTGCCCAACTCACTGAATTTTTGTTAAAGCTAATCAGTTCATATTGCCTCTGTCAGTGAGTGACACCAGTGTCCACCTGAGAGTATCACCTGAGCAGGAAATCTGAGAGTTCTTCTTTCTCCTTCTCTCAGCCAAACATCCAGTTAGTTGGTCATCGTGTCCTGACACTTCTGCCCTCTATAATATCTCTTCTCTGAGGTCAATCCCTTCTCCTGTGCCCTGGTTCTTCAACCTCTCCTAGATCTTGGAGCAAAACCCAGGAACCTGGATCTTCATTCTCTTTACTGACTTCTTCATACCACTGTTTTCTCATACTGAAGTCTCTTGTATCCCTTAAAAAATTGCCACATTGGGCACCTGGGTGGCTCAGTTGGTTGAGCGTCTGACTCTTGGTTTCAGCTCAGGTCATAAGCTCATGGGTTGTGGGATCGAGCCCTGTCGGACTCCGTGCTCAGCAGGGGTTCTGCTTGAAGATTCTCTCCCTCTACCCCTGCCCCAACTCACGCTCTCTGTCTCTCTAAAATAAATAAATCTTAAAAAAAAAAATAGTTGCCACATTGGCTCTACTATCCTGTAAACCTCTAATGGTAATAGCTCCCATTTCATTTGTTCAACAAATCTTTAATGAGCTCCTCCTGTGTGCCAGCCACTTTTCTAGGTGCTAGAGCTTCAGCATTGTATAAGATACATATAATCCATCCCTCAGAGACCTCACTTTCCATCTGCAGACATCCACAGCCTGTGTGTATAAAAGGTCACATAGTTTTATAGAGCACTTACTATGTGCCAGCCGCTATGCTAAATGTTATATATTCATTATTTCACTTAGTCTTTGCAGTAACCCTTCGGAATAAGTGTAATCTAGGCCCATTTTACAGATGAAAAAGCTATAACTTGGCCACAGTCCCAGTAGCACAGAGCCAGGAAGCAAAAACCCACCAGCTCCACCTTATGTCCTGAGTCATGGCCCTGAAGCGTGAGCCTGTAGAGGAATGCAGCTTCCTTTTGATTGGTGGGCATTTTAAATATTTTCAGTGGGTACCGCTGCAGGGAAATCCCGGGGTGCTGGGCCTTTCTGGCAAGTGCAGAACTCAACTTCTCTGTATAGTGTGCAAGGGTCTGCAGCCCTGTGTGGGCGAGGGAGGTTAAATGCCTGTCCTTGACCTGGGCTCCAGTTTGAAGCTGGAGGAGTCACCAGCCGTGTCCTCTTGGTTTCTCTGCTCTCAGTTCTTTCTTCATGTACTCCTCAGTGTCAATTGCTCTGACCTCTGGGAACCAATCCTTGATATGCTTTTAAATTAACATCACTCCAGAGACGCCTCGGTGACTCAGTGGGTTAGGCATCTGCCTTCGGCTCAGGTCATGATCCTAGGGTCCTGGGATTGAGCCCCGCATCGGGCTCCCTGCTCAGTAGGGAGCCTGCTTCTCCATCTCCCGCTCCCTCTGTTGCTCCCCAGTTGTGCTTTCTCTCGCTCTCCCACTCTGTCAAATAAATAAATCAAATCTTAAAAAAAAAGAATTAACACCACTCCTGGGTCAGCCTCCCCCACCCTTCAAGGAATTCAGCCCCCCAGCCCTCCTGTCCCCGCCCTGTACCCTAGAGCTGGGAATTCCATCTCCTTCCTCTTTGCTTGGTAAGCTAACCCTTATAGGCGAGTCTGTGGTAAGTGGCCAGAAGTTGTTTTCTGTGGGAAGAATCCTCCCTAGATGACTGGGGACCCATACTTCTTTGCACTGGTGACTGCTGCAGAAAACCTGCTGAGTTTTTCTTGGTTCTGAATTCATCTGCTGCAGATGAGGGGCTAGGCCTCAGTCTGTTAACCGCTGCGGATGATGTCAGTGTCTTTGTCCTGCCGGGTTCGGGACCTGAGGAGCCATGTCTCGTCCCCTCTCCAACTTCTCCTCAAACTGAATGCCAGGCAGGACTCGTGGGTGTCAGTCAGGTGGGAGCCTGTTGTGTGCTATGGAATCAGAAGTGATGTGGGCTGGTCTGCAACCAGATTTTTGAGAAATTGATAATAAAGTTTTAGAAATGTCGGTAGTAACAAGAGTAAGTTTATGTCAGTTATATTTGAAAATTAAAAAATGGAGGTTATATTTTATATATGTTTTAATTTTGCTGGTGATTCATTTTATGTATGTATGTATTTATTTATTTATTTAGATAAGATTTTTATTTATTAGAGAGAGAGAGTGCGCACACAGTGGGAGAGGGAGACGCCGAGCAGGGAGCCCAACACAGGGCTCAATGCCAGGACTTTGAGATCATGACCTGAGCCACAGACAGACCCTTAACTGAGTGAGGCACCCAGAAGCCCTTATTTTTATTTTTGCTTTTTTAAGTGGGCTCCACACCCATTGTGGAGCCTAATGCAAGACTTGAACTCATGCCCAAGACCTGAGCTGAAATCAAAGGTCAGACGCTTAACTGACTGAGCCACCCGGTCGCCCCTGTTTTTATTACACTTTATAAAACTATCACTCTGCGACAGACTTGAAGCTTCAAGAACAAAACAAACTGGTCGTTCTTCACAGATTGCTTGAGAAGCACGGGACGGTAGTGCTAAGAGCCCAGGCTTTGGAAGTGAGTGGGGCTGGCCCTCCCTTTCCTCATTTGGACCTGCTCACCTCAAGATGAAGGGAGGCAGCACAGGGACACCAGCACGGACCCCGCGTCTGTGCTCTGAAAGCCTGGAGGACAGAGGGCCCTAGAGGCCCCGGGGAGGCCCGCAGGCCGGAGGGGCTGGCGAGGGATGTGTGAGCGGGATCCTGGGGCCGGGGATCCCTGAGCCGAGCCTGAAAGGATGGGGCCTCGGCGGCAGACCCTGCAGCCGGCTGTGCGGGGCGGCAGGAAGCCTGGAGGTGCTTACAAGCGCCGTCCCTGGGGCCAGCAGGCAGGCAGGCCGGCTGCATTCCTGCGGTATTTGAGGATTGATCTTGTCAGATTAGCGGCTTTGCTTTTCTTGGTTGAGGTACAAGATCCCCACGTGGGGAGCGGTGCTGCTCGTGAAGAGCAGAAGCTGGTGAAAGCACAAAACGTGATCCTGGCCCTTTTCCCAGGCCGGGTGGCTCCAGGCCCGGAACAGCGGTGCAGGGCTTTGTCTCTCCGCCTCTCTGCCTCTCCGCCTCTCATCTCTCCGTCTCTCATCTCTCCGTCTCTGCAGTGAGAGGGAGGGCTCCCGTCCCAGCTCCTCTCACACCCGTCCCAGGACCCAGGCGGAAGGTGGGCAGAGAGGAGGCTGCTGGCACTTTCAGGCCTGGGTCCTGCCCTCCTGACTCCACATTTCGGGGAACAGGGGTGGTCGCTGGGGGACTGGCCGCCTCAGAGAAATAGCCGGGCGCGGAGGGGAGAGGCCGTGCTCTCTCCCCGGCGGCAGGCAGGATGCCTGCCCACCGTGCCTGCCTTCGGCCCGAGAGCTTTCTCCTGTGTGAGTCCGGCCGAGGCCCAGGAAGTAGCCTGAGGGAAGCAAGCCACAGCCCCACGCAGACGGTGCAAGTTCGGTGAACCGCCCGGCGCAGAGGTCCAGGCTGGTGGAGCAGTTGGGAGGTGACTCATACACGCACCTCAGAGGGTGGGTGAGATTGTCCCGGACGATGTGGTCTCTGCTCTTGGTAGACCCCGATGGGCAACACACCGGCCTGACCCGTGGCGGCCTCACAAAGGCAAGCCCACTGACAGCTGGCCCCGTGACCTCTCCGAGCCTCCTGTGTTGGGTCAGACCACCCTCCTTCCCTGAGTTCCAGGCACTTAGTCTGGGAAGTTTCCTGCAGCAGGAACACTCAAGAAGCTTGAAAACGGGGGGTTGGAGGAAACAGAAGGATACCCTGCACTGTGTAGCTCAGGCCTCAAAAAAGGGGGTCTAGGCCAGAGGCCAGCTGCAGAGCTTGCCCAAGAAGCATATCCCCACGTGGAATAAGACTCCCATACGGGGCAAGGCAGTGGTGCCCGGGGCCTGGGCTCCGAAACCAGCTCTGTGGAGCCTAGTGATGGTTCTGTGACTGTGACCGGTGCAGTTCTGGCCAGGTCGAGGGCTGTTTCCACCTGACTCCCTGTCTCCCCCCCTCTGCCCTCCTGCACACCCCCAGGACCCACAAGGGGGATTAGGGCAGGACTTGGCCCAGCTTTGCGTTTGCCCTCAGGCCCCTCTCTCAGCCGCTACCTATATACCTGGGCCTTTCTCTTCCTACTCAGAAGCTAACACATGCACGGGTGTCCCTCAGATCCAGGTCCTGTTCCCCTCAGTGGGCTTGGCTCTACTCTTCCCTTGCCCCCGAAGGAGGGTATAGTGAGCCGGTTCTGTTAGGTCCTGGGAGCCCGTGTGGCTCCCCTGATGGAAGGAATCCTTCCTCAGAAGCGGTAACCTTTTTTTTAAATATGGCCAGTGGCTTCCTCTGGTGGAGCCAGCCCTGCTGGCGGCCTAGTCCTCCTGAGGTTGAATGCAGTGCCCCCGGGCTCGAGGCTGTGGGGAAGGACTGCTCATCCGGGACCCTTGGGCCTTTGACCCAGCCCCGTCTCTAGCGGCCTCCTGCAAAGTCTCAGACACCCATGAAAACACATTCCTTTGCTGCTCGGATTATCAGGAGGAAGCAAAGGGTTTGGGGACTGAGGTCTGGCCAGGGAGAGCTGGCGGCACGGTCACCGCTGCTCAGAGGGTGCAGGGTCATGACCGAACCTGGCCCCCTCCATCTGTACTGCGACCCCGACGGAGACTCCGTGGGGGAGCACTTGCTGAAGGAAGAAAGGACAGACTGCCCTTGCTCAGCCCCGCCTGCGGAGCCCCAGGAGCCCCAGGGCCCACCCCTGCCAGCAGCAGAGCTGGTCCTTGTGCAGCCATGAGGCCTCTCCAGCCGGGGCCTGGGGCTGGATGCAGGCAGAGAAAGGAGGGCAGGAACATGGGCTCCATGCAGCGCCCACCCTCCCTCTAGCTGGTGTCTGTCCCTTTTCTTCCCAGGCGAGAACTGCACTGAGCTACTGGCTGTATTTCAGCCTTTTCCTGGGGATTGGCCTGGATTTCAGGAAGCAGAGAGCTTTGTAGCTGGAACAGCAGCGGTCCGACCATATTCAGACTGTCATGACTCAGCAGCTGGGCGAAGTCGGTTAGGGGCTATGGGGAGGGGCGTCGCCGCCACCCGACTTCACCACGGGGCCAGTGATTGCCAGTGAAGTCGGGGCCCCGTTGGCATCTCGTTCATGCTGTCCCA
This sequence comes from Nasua narica, assembly GCA_028533885.1. Taxonomy (NCBI): domain Eukaryota; kingdom Metazoa; phylum Chordata; class Mammalia; order Carnivora; family Procyonidae; genus Nasua; species Nasua narica. The sequence continues at coordinate 30,273,158 of CM052798.1, forward strand.
GCAGAGACTGCACGGAGCTCGGGGTTCCCCTGCCTCGGGCTGTGCAAGTGGGAAGAACTTGGTGTTGCTGTCAAGCTAACCCGGGTGTGAAGGCCAGCGTTGCCACTCGGCTGGCTGCGTGACCTCAGACAAGTTCTGTGAGTCACGCCAGCTTCAGTTCCCTCTGCTGCAGAGTAGGGGGACAGTCCTGCCCCGTGGCCGTCGTGAGGAGTCCACGTCCGTGCGGCCGGCGGCCTCGTGCCGGCCGACACGGGAGCGAGCGCCCGGCCGGACATACCTGGGCTGTGGCGGTACTTGCTGGGCTGTCCTCATAGCCTGGTCGCTGTGGCTGTCCGTGAGGCCTTCCAGTAACGCATCTCGGCCGGGGGCTGTTGGGACTTGCACAGACTGTGTATACAAACCCGGCTGATTGGCGTTTGTTGATATAGGAATGCCTCCACGTATCAGGAAGTGTGGCTTTGGGCAACTCCAGCCACACAGGGTGCAACTGATAACTTGTAACTTAGTGAGAAGGCTTCGCGGAGCTGTCAGAGCACCAGGGAGCTGAGGCCTCCTGGTGCCATAACCCTGGGGTGGCCTTGCCCTGCTAAGCTGCAGTCTTTTCACCTTTGTGCTGCACATGCTCTTCCCCCAGCCTGGAATGCTCTCCTGCAAGCTTTCTGCCCATAGAAGCCCTAATTTCACTCAGCAGGCAGCCCAAACCTCACCTGGCTCGGTGCACAGTGATCTCTACTCCAAGAGCTGCCTGTGGCGGCTTCGGCCTCAGCCTGGGGGGCTGGCCACGCGCACCTGCTCTCCAGAGTTTCCTCCTCACGCTCTCCACCTCTCAGACCCCAACTCAAGTGTCACCTCCTCTGCGGAGCTCTTCCCTGGGTCCGCAGGCAGAGTTGGTTTGAGGGCTCCCACAGCTGTGTGCATCTCTGTCGGTAACACTTCACACATCGTTCTGTAGTGCCCTCCTGGGTCCTCCGCTAATGCTGGTCTGATGTTCACCTTTAATTCACCCTGTGTCGCCACTTGCCAGGAATGAATTGGGGATGGCTCCCATGCCCCTGGCCCTCGTCTGTCCTCAGCACCGTTTTCACAGCTAGCTTTGTCTTGGAGAGGGAAACAGAAGCAGGGGAAGACTGCTGACCTTCTCGTGTAACATCCAGACCCACCATGTCGCTGGACCCGGCCCTCTAGGCTTCTTTCCCGGCAGCCACACCGCCAGCATCGACGGTGGGAAGAGTCTAAAATGATTCTGAGAATATATTAATTTCTAGGTAATTCTCCCTTCAAAACACTGAGTTTGATGGTCTCCCTCAGCTCAAATAATTGAGAATTGCATATTATTCAGTGAATGCATTTTTATTGCACGCCTATGTTGGACACTGGGAAAATGGTTTGGAAAAAGGCAGGCGTGGTGCCAGATCCCCGTGTGGGGAATGTAAGTTGAGGTGGTACCTCAGGGTTCCGGTGACATTCAGACCGGATTGTCTGAGAGCCTCCTCGCTGCTGCCTCCCACACGGGGCCGGGGTGTGGTGACAGCATAGGCCATTGCAAAGTGAGGTCACACAGCAGCTCTCTGAGCTGCGGCAGGACTGAGGGATGACAGATTTGGAGCCGCAGAAAAACTGACTCGTGAATGGCTTTTATGGAGCATGGCTTTCGGGAGACAGAAATGACATCTAAAAAGGCTCTTCTGAGCAAGTCTTCTTGGCACGTTCACCCAAGTCAAGCCTAAACAAAAGGCCGTTGATGATATTTCCTCGGCACAAGTCACGAAAAGCTTCAGATGGAGGGTGAGCAATTTCTGCTTCTGCAATTCAGTGACCATAAAGAATGAAGACTGGCTTGGGGAGAGCGGGCTTCCATCATCGAGCCCCCGTCTGCCCCCTGGAATTGGGCATGTCTGCACAGCATGTGATTCCCTTCCCCAGAGCCCCCTGCAGAGACCCCAGCCAGAGACGGGGAGTGCCCTCAGCATGCAGGAGAGCCTCCTGCATCCTCCACTTCTGTGGGGACCAGACCAGGCCTCACAGAGCTCCCTCTGGACCCTGCCCGTGGAGACTGCTTCTTCCTCCACTCCTGACCCCCAGGGACCCAAGGTAGATCTTGCCTCTTTTCCAGCCCCTGAGCAGCCCCTCTCTGCCAAGTCTTGTGCAGAGCTTTGGAGGACCATGATAAGAAAGAGTCACTGCCTCCCAGGAGTTTATGGTGAGTAGGTGACAAGCGGGACCATGGGGCGACTGCTAGGAACAAGCAAGCCAAGCAGATTAGGGACATCTAACCAAACAAGGTCAGGCAAGCAGGAAGGGCTTCCTAGACGAGGTGCCACCTGAGCTGACTGTTGGAGGACATTAGCAGCTGTCCAGGCAAAGAGCCTGGGAAGGGTACTCACCCTGAGGGAGGGAGGAGGCTCCCTGGCAAGTCATTTGGGCTGCCTGGAGAGGAGACTGTGCGGTGGGAACAGGCCCTGAATGCCGTGCTAAGGAGTTTATGATGTGCTCAGTGAAGGTTTCAAGGAGGGAGGGAAGTGGCATTGGATCTGTGCTTTGGAAAGGTCATTACCTGAGGCGCCTGGGTGGCTCAGTCTGTTAAGTGTCCAACTCTTGGTTTCAGCTCGGGTTATGATCGCAGGGTGCTGGGATCAAGCCCCCGTGTGCTCCTCCGCGCTCAGCAGAAAGTCTGCTTGAGTATTCTCTCCCTCCGCCCCTCCCGTGACTCTCCCTTGCACTGTCACTTTCTCTCTGAAATAAATAAATAAATCTTTTTTAAGAAGAAAGGTCATTACCAGTAATGGGGGTGGAGGGCGTGGGGAGAGGAGGTGAGAATGAGGGCAACACTCTGGAGGCAGCGATGAGACAGGGGTGGGCTGGCGAGACATTAAGGGAAGAGCAATGGGGACAGTAGGTGGGTGGTGGAGGAAGGAGTGAAAACAGCCCCGCTTCTGTTCCGCACAGCTGGGGAGATGCTGGCACCACTTCCCAACCTAGAGAGTGCAAGTTTGGGGGCAGCTATTAAATTCATTTGGGGAAATGCTGACCTCGAACTTACAGTGAACATCCAGTAGAGATGTGGAACACCCACGTCCTTTTCTTTTTCTTTTTTCTAAAGATTTTATTTAATTGAGAGAGAGAGAGAGATCACAAGTAGGCAGAGTGGCAGGCAGAGGCAGAGGGAGAAGCAGGCTCCCCGCTGAGCAAGGAGCCCGATGCAGGACTTGATCCAGGATCCTGAGATCATGACTTGAGCCAAAAGCAGACGTTTAACCGACTGAGCCACCCAGGTGCCCCAACATTTTGTTTTCAAGTAATCTCAACACCCAGCGTGGGGCTCGAACTCACAACCCCAAGGTCAACAGTCGTGTGCTCCATCGACTGAGCCAGTTTTTCTTTTTTTCTAATTTCTTTCTATTTCGAACAACATTACTATGAACAATATTCTTAAAATGAGGTTTTTATGCATTTCCTTGACAATTTCCTTGTGTCTCTGACATGATAAAAGATGTTTTTTCTTGACACCACACTGATTCAGTGTGTATCTCTCTTTTTATTACCAGACTTCTTCACTTGAAATCTGTTTGGCTAAATGCCCTTTGACTCCTTCCCCCATTATGTATCTTATAAGCATTTCCATGTGCTGGGCACAATGCTAGGTACTAAGAATGCAGAGTAATACATAACTCCCAGGCTAGAATCCAGTCTAGACGGGGAGTCTGGCATGAACACAAAATAATTATGATACAGAGTGTGGGTGCTATTGTAGACGAAAGCATGGGATCTTGTGAATATACAGAAAGGAGACCCCTAATTAAATCGAGGGAGTCAGAGGAGGCTCGGATTTCTGAGTCCACTCTTCCTCTACCATTATTATTTATAGTATTTCTCGGCCTTCGTTCTAATAATTTTTTAAAGATTATATTTATTTATTTGACAGAGAGAGAGAGAGAGAGCAAGTAGGCAGAGAGGCAGGCGGGGGGGGGGGAGCAGGCTCCCCGCTGAGCAGAGAGCCTGATGCGGGGCTCAATCCCAGGACCCTGAGATCATGACCTGAGCCGAAGGCAGAGGCTTTAGCCCACTGAGCCACCCAGGTGCCCCGTTCTAATAATTTTAAAAGTCAGAGATGATCCTCTCATGGGTCCATGAGTGAGTGTTATCCTCTCATGGGTCCATGGGTGAGTGTTATCTTACTATCGTTTGGTTGAAAACTTTATTTGTTGTTGTTTTGTTTGTTGTTGTTTCGTATTTGGAGTGGGTGCTTTAAGTGTCAGTGGGTAGGTCATGTCAGTAGCTCCTCAAAATATGTGGTTTGCAGACCTAAAATATTCACGGGCGCCTCAAGGCCATGTCCAGCCAGGACCAAAGAGCTGTGCCTTTTTCTGGTCTCCTGACCTCCTCTGGAATGACTCACTATCTGCCCCACACTCCCGTATTTTCTTAACGCTGTCTATTCTCAGAGAGCTGCAGGTAAGGACATGTCATGGTCCCCTTCAGCAGCCTGGGCCAAATGTCTTAGAAGTTCCTTTCCCTCCCCTGCGATAAACCTGCAGGACTGCAGGGAGGATGTCTAAAGGGAAACGCCTGGAGAAGCCATCTTTTTTGAGTGAAGTGGTCAGAGAAGGGTTTTTGAAGGAAGTGATATTTTATCCAAGTCTTAAAGATTGCATAGGAATTAGGCAATTGAGAAATGATAGGACAGGTGTTCTAGACAGAGGGAATGTATAAACCAAGAGCATGGGGCACTGAAGGATATTCAGAGAATTGCACATGATTCGGTAGGGTTGGAATGTAGTGTTATGTCCTAGAATGCCAGAAGAAGTCATCCAGGGCCAGATCCTGGGAGACCTCACGAGTCATTCCGCAAGGGTTTTGATTGTATCCCCAAAACACGTGGGAAATTACTGACATGTTTTAGACAAGAGAATGGCATGGCTCAGATTTGCTATTTGGAGAGATCGCTCTGACCCCATATGGAAGATAAATGGGAGGAAGAAACTTGGAAACGTGGAGATCAGTTAGGACACTGTTGCAGTAGCTGCTAATTGGCGGTCCTGTGAGGACAGAGAGCAGGGGCTGTTGGAGGAACCCTTAGGAAACAGAATCAGTGGCCCTTCTCTCCTCCCAGAACATCTTGGATGGCGTTTCTTCCACAAGCACCACCACCGCTGCAGCTGACAGTGACATTGTTATCTGTCTCCCCCTCCAGGACAGGGACTGCATATCATCCCTCTCTGGGGCCAACGCTAGCACCTAAGAGTACCTGGCACTGATAAGGTACTCAAGCAAGTGCTTAGTGTGCCTATTGAATTGATGTGATAATTTGGAAGGCTAGCCAAAGAGAAGAATCTGGAAGGACTCCCAAGTTTCTGGCTTCAAAGATAAGAGAAACGAGGGTGCCGTTCATTGAGATAGGGAATCTAAAAGAAGGGCAATTGTTTCTGGTTTTAGATTTCTGGCCTTTGTCAGAAGAGAGGAAAGGGCAAAGATCATGAACTTGGTTGTGGACGTAATGACTTTGAGATGTCTTGAGGAGATCTAGATAGATCTACTGGGGAGATAGAGATAGAGCAGTCATTTGCGTGTGGGAGCGTGGAGTCCAGGAGGAGAGGTCGGGGCCGGAGATGATGCAGTGGGAGCTCTTAGCATGTAGATGGAGTTTTGGCAGTGGATGACATAGTGTAAGATGAGTGTGTAGACTGGGCCCCAAACTGGCTGCTTCCCAGCTAAATCCACCTGCAGACACACATTGTGTAGCTGGCACAGTGTTTTCAGGTAATGTGAATACCTTTAGGCAGTGTGTATACTCCAGCCCGCCCAGATCCCATCACTTCTTATTATCTCCCATCTGGCCCAATGCATATATTTATAGCACCTCCTTGGCTCTTACAGGCATTTGAGTTTGTAATTTGGGGAGGAAGAAGAAGAAAACAGAAGGACATAACTCTGGGGAATACCAACACATAAGGGATAAATAGGGAGAAGAATGGCCCAAGAGACTGGAGGAAGTCATGAGAACAGCATTTTGTTCTTTCCAGAATTCTCGAGGGCAATGTAGGCAATGTGTGATAAAACGTAAAATGTGGATTCCATTTGATCCAGAAATTCCACTTCTAAATATCTAACATAAGGGCATAATCATGTCTGTGCACGCAAGTCATTGTAATATGATGCTTGTTGCAGCATGTTTATAATATCAAAAAACTGGAAACAACATAAGTGACTCTTGGTTGAGAATGATTATACTAAATATAGTATACTAAATATAGTGTATTTGTATGATGAACTATTAGGTAGTCATAAAAAATGATGTCAGATTGTATTTACTATCACGACCCCACAATTTATTGTTCAATTTTTCAAAGACAAGTTACGGAACAGTACGTATAAGATAATCCTGCTTGTGTTAAGTGTCTGGTTATAGAAGGAAAAGTCTGGAAGTTTTCACATACAATCAGCCCCAATAGCTAAATCTAGTAGACCTCTCTCTGGGCTCAGTGGCTTTGACCTCTCTGTGGCTTTTGACATTGTTAACCTTTCTTGGCTCCTACTCCTTGTTGTTATTCCCTGACCTTTGTCTCATAGGTGGCAATCGGGACTGAAAAATGGCAGACTTGATCTTGGGAGAGCCTTTCAAAACTGGCAGCTTGTTTATGTTCTAGGCACATCCAAAGCAGGGCACTGGCTGGGCGAGTCTCTGGAAAAGAGCACTTAGGGAGATTATTTCCGTGGTACTTAGGCTCTTTGAGTCTACATAACTCTTCTGGAATAAAACACTTCTCAGGGTCTCCGGGTACAATTTTCATCTCCACGTCCACCTCCCGACCCTCCAGTCAAATTGCCTGGCCGTCCCCTCTCTCCCACGCCTTCTGTTCAACCGAGGGGTTATTTTTAACAGTGTTGTGTATACCATGCTTAAATCCTGGCAAAACACCAGAGCTTTGGAATAGACACTTGAGATGGAAATAGTCTCCTGCAGCCTCCCCCCTTTCTAGAGTTTTTCCATTTAAAGAGAGAAAACAAGTTATCCAAACTGTAGACAGCCCGACCAAGAAAGTCCCCGGACAGTGACACTGAGTGACTGAACTTGCAGACTCCGCTGCAGAGGTGGGATTAGAGACCAGACCTGCCACCCACTTCAGCCCACTGGGGCCCAGGGAGGAGATGACTCCTGCCCTTTCCCTGGGCTTGGGGCATCTAGAACTCCTTTGTCTCTGAACAGCGGAGATTACCTGGTACATCCCCCATTCCCAGTAGCCGGAGGCTCTTAGCCTGCAGCCACAGCCCATCCATCTCAAGATACTCCGTAACTAGCGAGTTTTAACTAAGAAAAGGCAAAATCTGCCTTTCTGTAACTTCTGCCTGTGGGCCTAATTGTGCCTGCCAGAGCCACCGAACAGTCTGATCCCCCCCATCAGACGGTCAGGGTCAGAGATTCGAGGCTGGTGATCACGCGCCCTCGGTGCCCTCTGGCCAGACAGCCCAGCTCTCAGGAGGCACCGAAGGCCCCTGGCTCTCATGGTCATCCTCCTCTCTCAGACATTGCTATTCCCTTGGGAGACACCTGGAGTGGAGCTCGGGCTCGCTCAGAGGTAGCCTCTTAGGCAGAGAGGATGGCAGGGGGAGCATCTCCCTCCTGATGCTCGTCGTAGTGGCTGAGCTCCAGCAGAGGCTGCGTTAGCGGGCGCGTCTCATAGACCGTGAGCCGGCTCCACGCAAGCTGTTGCCGAGGCCCGGTCCCTGTCCCAGTCTGCATGTGTGATGGGCTTTATGGGCCTAAACCCGGCCGGCCCTATAGCCGCCTGTCTGAAGCTTTTTGGATCCTCCTTAGACCTCCAGCATAAGCTCACTCTTTCCTTTCTTTGTCCTCTGTGGATTTGATGCTCAAGCCATTCTATCCCTTTTCCAAACAATATACATAAAAATGGTGACCAAGATAAGCCTCCAGCAGAATCTGGCCGCGGACCTGGAGGCCTGAGCAGAGCTGTTCACCAGCTCCCGAACTCTTGAACCGTCCTGCCACCTCACCCACTTTGCTGTCCGTGTCTCATACCTGGCTGGGCCACCTGAGAGGACGTGGGCCACATGCTGTCCCGGGACCTTGTCACAAGCCACATGTGGTGTCTGAGAGCTCCGCGCGCAAGACTCATGCTGGAAGGGAGCCCTGCGGAGCCGTAGGAGGCACGCCGACTTTGGAACCAGAAATCCCAGGTTTCAGACCTGGCTGAGCACCTTCTCACGGTGGACAAGTCCCTTAAACTCTTGGAACCTCAGTTTCCTCATTCGTAAATGGACGGGAGTGCCCACCCTGCTTCCTTCCAGTGGCTTTGGTGAGGATAAAAGGATTATATTGTTCAAAACAATAGGGTAAGGCGATGATATAATTTCTCTCTCTCTCTCTCTCTCTCTCACACACACACACACACACACACACACACACACTCACACACACACACAAACAAGGATTGAAGACCTACCGATATGGATGCACCGAGCCAGACCCTAGTAGGAGCCGTGCTGAATTTTGATCCAGCAGGTTTGGGGGTGCCACCAGCCCGGGCCAGAAACAAGGGAGCCAGAGCTGGGATCAGGGAAGGTCAGTGCTCAGGGACCCGAGACAAGGCAGTGGAAGGGTTTCTCAGGAAGGTCTGAGATCAGGCTGAGAACGGTCAGCCTTTTCTTATTCTAGTCCAGGGTCAGGACACATGTTTGAAGAATAAGGGCCTTGAAACCTACAGGGGGCAAGGCAGGAACGGGGCCCCAGTGGCTGGAACTAGAGACAGAGAAGTCCTTGATGAGCCACACATCAGGCTGGAAAGTGTGAGGCAGGACCTGTGGTCAGTGTGTGCGGACTCTTCCCAGCAACGTGCTTGTGAGGGAGGGACAGGAGTGTGCAGCCGGGGAGGCCGGCCACGAGGGCCGGCCAAGAGGGTGTCGAAAGTTACCCAAGAGGGTAAAGAAGGTAAGGAGAGTCTCCTGTACACAGAGAGGAGTGGTGGGAACACAGGAGGGAATGACGGGTGATACCGCCAGGTCCCTGAGGACAGTGAGGGAGGAACATTGATCTCAAGAGGGGACAGTGGTAGGAACGGTGATGGGCTGGTAAGAGCAGTACAAGGTGAGGGGGTTCCCTGCTGGTGGCTTTAATTTTCCCTAGAAAGCGGGAGATGGGTCCCCATGCTGCGCGTGAGGGCAGGGTGCCGGGATAGAGGTTCGGGATGAGTGGAGGACGCTGATGAGGCCACTGTGGAGAACGGACAACCCAGAGACGACCAAGCAGCAGAGAAAGCCACATGAGGGACTGGGACTCTGCTGTGACACCAGTTGGTGTGCTTGTGAGGGGTTTTCTCCAGCTGGCTGAGTCGTCCCAAGTAGTGGGGCAGGGATCCTAAAAGAGGTAACCCCAGACCAGGGGGTCATCTGTAGGAAACAGCCTTTGTTCCTGAAGTGAAGAGAAAGGTGCTCAGAGTTGGGGCAGGGACAGGACTCCGGCCACTCCAGAAGGGAGAAGCCATGGCCAGAGTGGTTTGTGCCAGGCGAGTAGCTGGCCGAGGACGGTTAGTTCCCAGGACCCGCCCTCCATGCTGCGGCGGGGGGACAGCAGTGGTTGCTGGAGGACAGAGCACCCTGGCCTTCCTGGAATGAGCTGGGCAAAATCCAGCAGGTTGTACACTGTAGCGTGGAGGGGCCCAGAGGAATTGTGGTGGAGAATTCTGGAGAGGGGCTGGGGAGACAGGCAATGTCACTGCAGGAACCTTTAAGACTGAGACTTAGCCCAGGGGTGAGGGCTGGTGCGGCGGCGTTGGATGTGTGTGCGAGAGGCTGGGGCAGTCAACAGTCTCTGGGCCTTTGGTACAAAGATCTGGTCTGAAAGCCTCACTCCATCATTCCGGAGCCTTCAGCTTCTGAGGTAAAGCAAAGGGGCTCACATCCAACCAGAGAAATCCGTGTCTGGGAGCCAGGCTGCGCCTTGGGGCGGAGGGAGTCCCAGTAGGGAAGCTCCTGCCGTCACCCCTACCTCTGACCCGAGGGAGAGAGAGGGCACGGCTGATGCCAAAACTGGGAAGGGAGGGAGGGGAAGGAATCTGACAATCATTGAGCAACATGGTGTGCCAGGAATTTTTCATGCTTTATCTCCTCTCATCTTCGCAGTAATCCGTACAGTGGAGGTGTTTGCCCCGCTTTACATTCATTCATTCAACAAATATTTATGGCGTGCCTGCTAGGCATCAGGTGCTGCTCCGGGTGCTGGAGACACAGCAGTGAACAAAGGAAGGAGACAAGCGTCCCTGCCTTCCTGGAGCTCATGTTCTTGTGGAAGCAGCCCAGACACCCAAGAGGTAGAAGTAAAATGTATAGGATGTGAGACAAGTTGTGTGGGGGGGAGGTGATGCCAGAGAGAAATAAAGCAGGAATGGGGACCAGAAAGTTAGGGAGGGGCTGCCACTGCCACTTTATTTTATTTTTTATTTTTTTATTATGTTAGTTAGCCACCATATAGTATATCATTAGTTCCTGATGTAGTGTTCAGTGATTCATTAGTTGTGTATTACACTCAGTGCTCATCACAACATGTGCCCTCCTTAATACCCATCACCCCATTACCCCATCCCCCCACCCCCCTCCCCTCTGAAACCCTCAGTTTGTTTCCCGGAGTCCAGAGTCTCTCATGGTTTTGTCTCCCCCTCTGATTTCCCCCCACTTCAGTTTTCCCTCCTTTCCCTATGGTTCTCCCTGCTATTGCTTATGGTCCACATATGAATGAAACCATATGATAATTGTCTTTCTCTGCTTGACTTTCTTCACTTAGCATGATTCCCTCCAGTTCCATCCACGTTGATGCAAATGGTGGATATTCATCTTCTCTGATGGCTGAATAATATTCCATTGTGTTTATGGACCACATCTTTATCCATTCATCTATTGAAGAGCGTCTCAGTTCCTTCCATAGTTTGGCTATTGTGGACATTGCTGCTATGAACATTGGGGTGCATGTGCCCCTTCTTTTCTCTACATCTGTATCTTTGGGGTAAATACCTAGTAGGGCAGTTGCTGGGTCATAGGTAGCTCTATTTTTAACATTTTGAGGAACCTCCATACTGTTCTCCAGAGTGGCTGTACCAGCTTGCATTCCCACCAACAGTGTAAGAGGGTTCCCCTTTCTCCACATCCTCACCAACATTTGTTGTTTCTTGCCTTGTGGACTTTTGCCATTCTAACTGGTGTAAGGTCGTATCTCATTGTGGTTTTGATTTGAATTTCCCTGATGTCTAGTGATGTTGAACATTTTTTCACGTGTCTGTTGGCCATTTGTAGGTCTTCTTCTGAGAAGCGTTCATTCATGTCTTCTGCCCATTTTTTTACTTGATTATTTGTTTTTTGGGTGTTGAGTTTGAGAAATTCTTTATAGATCTTGGATATCAGCCCTTTGTCTGTAGTGTCATTTGCGAATATCTTCTCCCATTCCGTGGGTTATCTCTTAGATTTGTTGACTGTTTCCTTTGCTGTGCAGAAACTTTTTATCTTGATGAAATCCCAAAAGTTCATTTTCGCTTTTGTTTCCCTTGCCTTGGGATACACGTCTTGAAAGAAGTTCCTGTAGCCGGGGCACCTGGGTGGCTCAGTGGGTTAACCCTCTGCCTTTAGCTCAGGTCATGATCTCAGGGTTCTGGGATCGAACTCCGCGTCGGGCTCTCTGCTCGGCAGGGAGCCTGCTTCCTCCTCTCTCTCTCTCTCTGCCTACTTGTGATCTCTCTCTGTCAAATAAATAAATAAAATCTTTAAAAAAAAAAAAAAAGAAGTTCCTGTAGGCAATGTCAAAGAGGTTACTGCCTGTGTCCTTCTCTAGGATTTTTTTTTTTTTTTTAACAGAGAGAGAACACAAGCAGGCAGAGAGGCAGGCAGAGGCAGAGAGAGGAGAGGAGCAGGCTCCCTGCTGAGCAAGGAGCCCGATGCGGGACTCGATCCCAGGACGCTGGAATCATGACCTGAGCCGAAGGCAGCTGCTCAACCAACTGAGCCACCCAGGCGTCCCGTTCTTCTCTAGGATTTTGACGGATTCCTGTCTCACGTTGAGGACTTTCATCCATTTTGAGTTTATCTTCATGTATGGTGTAAGACAATGGCCCAGTTTCATTCTTCTGTATGTAACTCCTATAAGTTGTTGTCCAAACTAGGACACTTTTTTTTTTTTTTAAAGAGAGGAAGAGGGGGAGGAACAGAGGGAGAGGGAGAGAGTTCCAAGCAGGTTCCATCCCCAGTGCAGAGCCCACCTCGGGGCTTGATCTCCCAACTCTGAGATCATGACCTGAGCTGGAATCAAGAGTCAGACACTTAACCAACTGAGCCACCCAGGCGCACCCAAACTAGGACACTTAGTAATTACTCCAGGATAAGACACACAACCCAAGATCATCCCAGGAAAATCAGAATATTGTGTGACCTACTCTGCTGATAGGTTGGTGGAATTCACCATTGGATTTAGCATGAATGAAAATAGTTGGTGACCTTGAATGATGAATTTAGAGGTCATTAGAATGGATTCAGGAGAAATGGGAGGAGAGAGCTCAGGGATGGCAAGTGTAGGTCACCCTTTCAAGGTGTGTTTCTGTAGAGAGAAAGAAAGGAATGCACGGTAGCTGAATATAGGTGACCATTGTACTGCTCTCTCAACTTTTCTGTATGTTTGACTTTTTTCCTAATACAGAGTTGGAAAAAACAAGAATGTTAAAGCTTTAAAAGAGAGAGGGGGTGGAAGAGCTCATTGTGGGGAAGATATCGTCTGTATGCTGACAGGAATAATCCGGAAATGAGATGATGTGGGAGTGGAGACTTCCCAGAGCAATTTTCTGTAGTCCATGGGAAGGGATAAGTTCTAGGGAACACAAGTTGGCCCAGTGAGAAGTATGGACTCTTGAAACAGGAAAGAAAGTAGAGACAGTGGGCACAAATGCAGGCGAGTGGTGGTATGGAGCTTGTGGAAATTCTGTTTCGTCTCCACTCTTTCCAAGCCATGGTAAGCAAGGCCATCTGTGGTCAGTAAGGTTGAAGGAGGAGGGCTTGGGAGGAGGAGAGAGTGTGACTAGTCATCTAGGAGAATGGGAGAATGGCTGAGCTAGTAACATTTCAGGAGGAACAAACCAGTGTGTGTCCTTCATCTGTTCAGGCATGTGCCCCGTCTAGGTAGGAAGTGGGATTTAACCACCATTGTGTTTTAGCTGAATGAGAGAGGAGCGAAGAAGCTGAGGGTGAATTAAGGAAGTGATTATTATGATCGATGCGGAATTTCAGATGGGCAAGAATTGCAGTATGAACAGAAGTAGATGAAAGACAGTTAAAAAACCTGTGGCCTGAAGATCTCGTGGGTTGAAGAATTGGAGTTTAGCCCCAAGAGTAGGCAAGTTATAGATACCTTAGTCGGTGGAGGCCAGAGAACCAATTTGAGATTGGGATTAGAGAGGGCTTTAGTTGTTAGCAATGACCCGGTGTGGGGTGTGATTTAGGAGTAAATAAGTGAGGGAGGGTAGAGAAAAAGATCACCGTGGGAGGAAGGGAGGTCAAGCCAGGCTCGCCTTGGAGTTTACCGGCTTCTAATTTAGAAGGAAGCTTATTGGTCTTTATTTCTTGCTTGGTGAGAAAGGACTATGCTACAGGTGTTGAGACTGTTGATAACTGCTTTCGGGTTTCTCTTCTGCACTTTATTTTGGACTGAGACTGAAGTTGAGGGGACAGGAGCCTGCTAATAAGGAAGGTGGTGGTAGATTTCAACAAGTGTGGGGACCGGTCTATGGCCACAGTCAAGGCTGGCTGAGATCAGAAAGGCAGCAGAGGTGATAAGGAGAGGAGAGCCAGTCGAGCCTCAGGATTGAGGGTCTTGCAGGGCACCTGGGTGGCTCAGTTGGTTAAGTGGTTAAGCCTTCGGCTCAGGTCATGATTCTGGGGTCCTAGGATTGAGTCCCACGTGCAGCCCCTTGCTCATCAAGGAGCCTACTTCTCCCTCTGCCTGCCACTTCCCCTGCTTGTGCTCTCTCTCTCTGACAGATAAATAAAAATATTAAAAAAAAAAAAAAAAAAAGAACTGAGGGTCTTGGCTGGCAGGTGTAAGAGATTAAGTCACAGAGGCCCTTATAAGGTACCAATAGGTAAGATTAGGGATTTGAGCCTAAGTCAATGATATCAATGATAGGAAGCTTCTGAAGATCTTCCAAGGAAGGGCAGGACGGGCTGGGGCCTGCTTGTCTCCAGGCTTATTCTAGCAGGCACCAGCAACGCCGGTGTTGGGAGGGTACCTGGAATGGCTACAGCAGGTCTCTGGTCCCCCTTCTGGGGGTTGGGCGGCCGGCCGGCCATGCAGAACTGAGTGCAGCAGGATGTAGGGAGTGCAGGGTGGATGAGTGCGAAAGGGGAAACCGAATGCTACAGCTCGGTGGTTTGTGGCTGTGACAGATCCCTGCCCCCTGTGCAGGGCCCATTTGTTGTGGCTGTTCATTCATTTGTTCACTGATTAACTGCAGTCTGCCAGGTGGTCTTCTAAGGATCGGGGATGTGGTAGTAAGTACAGGGCGCGGTGATGAGACAGTCTGTCGGGGCACCCCTCTGCTTGTTGTTCAGATGGAGGACCTCTTGGGTTTGCAGGGGCCAGGACATCCGTGTAGAGGCGAAGAATGGTGCAAGGAGTGGGAGTAGCAGCATCGGTGTTTTATGTGCACCGGAATTCTCGTTGTGGGACTGTCCTCTCTGTGCATCCGGACAGGGAGACCGTGACGCTCAGGGTTCCCATCGACCACTAGCCTGCCCATTTGGCAATTGGTCTGGTGTTGGGAGAGAGAAAATTCTGCCTGTGCAGCCTCACCCAGAGTCTCCAAAGTCGAGAGCAATGCTGGAGCCCCTGGACCAAAGTAGCTAGCTAGAGTACTTTTCTATAGGAGCAGCATGCCCAGCTGGGGCCCGGGGGGACGTGCAGAGGAAATTCCAGGAGCAGTCCGCGTGGATGCCTTGCCACCATGGGGCAGTGACGGGGTACGCAGGTGCAGAGGCTGAGGCTTCTGTGGCCAGCAGAGCCGCCATGACCTCCAGCTTCCCCGCAGAGAGAAGCAACAGAAGGCCACACTCAGGCCCCAGGGGCAGCGAACGGCCCAATGGGCTGCCCCTTAGTCTGGGACTTGGGTGCTCCTTACTGAAAAGAAGAGAGGAGGCATAGGTTTAGGGGAAGACCATGGATTCCTTTTAAAAATCATGTCGAACCCAGGTGCCAGCGAGAGATCTTGGCCAAAATGCTCCAGGTGCCCTTGGATAATAAGTCTTGAGCACAGGACGGAGGTCTGAATTAGAGATAAAAATTTGGTGGCCACCAGTTGGGCGTGAGCGTCTGGGCGTTTGGAACTTGAACCTTCTTAAACAGTTCTATTTTCTAGTCTTTTCTCTGCAGTCTGTCCTGGGCCTGTAAGCGGTGGCGGGATGCAGAGTGGATGGGAGTTAGCGGCAGCTGTCCCTGCGTCCTTCCCCTGGGCTGCCTCCCCCAGCCCCCTCCTCCCAGGGCAGAAGGTCTCATCTGACAGGACAGCTTCTGCTCGCTCACCGTCCTGTCTCATTCCTAAGCAGAGGGGGAAAAATGGCTGCAGCCTTCTTGTGAGAATGTCACTTCTCTGTGGGACTCAGAAAACGTACCTGTGTGAGACTCCTGTTGTCGCTATAACAAACGATTCTCTCACAGTTCTGGAAGCCAAAAGGCCAAAGTCTGCATCCCTGGCCCAAATCAGAGTGTCAGCAGGGTCACGCGCGCGGGGTGCTCTGGGAGATTGTCTATGCCTCGCCTCTTCCAGCTTCTGGTGGCTGCCGGCATTCCCTGGCTTGTGGCCACATCACTCCAGTCTCTGCCCCCGTGGTCACGTGGCCTCTTCTTCTGTATGTGGTGAAATCTCTCTCCACTTCTCCTCTGAGGGCCCTTGTGAGTGCCTCAGAGCCCACTTGGATAATCTAGGATGATAATCTCATCTCAAAGTGAGGTTTCCATTCTAGCAGGGAAGCCCAGACACGAAATAACTAATAAGTAAATTACTTCGTAAATCAGAACAAAGTAAATGGGGAAAAGAAAGGGCATGGCAGCATGATAGGAGCAGGTTGAAGTGTTCAATAGGATGGTCAGAGGTCACCTTGTGGGAGAGGTGAAATTTGAATAAAGACTGGAGGGAGAGGGGCACCTGGGTGGCTCAGTGGGTTAAAGCCTCTGCCTTCGGCTCAGATCATGATCTCGGGGTCCTGGGATCGAGCCCTGCATCGGCCCCTCTGCTCAGCAGGGAGCCTGCTCCCCACCCCCCCGCCTACTTGTGATCTCTCTCTCTCTGTCAAATAAATAAATAAAATATTTAAAAAAAAAAAAGACTGGAGGGAGGTAAGGGAGTAAGCCAAGTGAATCTCTGGAGGAAG
Source organism: Nasua narica (assembly GCA_028533885.1). Taxonomy (NCBI): domain Eukaryota; kingdom Metazoa; phylum Chordata; class Mammalia; order Carnivora; family Procyonidae; genus Nasua; species Nasua narica. Next base: position 30,289,565 of record CM052798.1, read on the forward strand.
AACGTTCCAGGCAGAGGAAACAGCTTGAGTAAAGGCCCTAAGGCAGCAGGGAATTTGACTGTGGTACAGTGAGCAGGGGGAATGTAGCAGGAGAGGAAGTGGGGGAGGGGGACCATCAGGGATCATGGATGACTTTGTTGGCCACTGAAGGACTTCACCCTTTACCGTGACTGAGATAGGAAGACATTGCCCATGCGGGGAGATTGATCTCTGGTAGGAGAATGAATACTTCCTCGGCTTTACCATGAAGGACGGAGGAGGTGGTGGGGCAGACACAGGTGGCTTTGTCGATTGGGTGGGGGGCAGACCTCTGACCTCACTTCGCACATGCTTAGTCAGCACCTACCGTGCCGGGCACGCTTCTAGTGCCGGGGCATATGGTAGTGAACCAAATAGGCAGATCCCTGATCCCGTAGAGCTTGTACTCTCCATATTATAATAAACTGGTACACACGAGAGAGAATAAGCAAATAACAAGGTGATTTTACACAGTGCTAAGTGAAAGAAGAAAATCAAGCAAGCTGCATGATGGTGGCAGGAGGAGGAACCCCCTTAAGACAGAGGAGTCAGAGGAGACCTCTCTGAGCAGGAGGTCTGTGAACAGATGTGAATGAAAATGAAGAGCCAGCCTGGAGAAGATCCAGAGTGTTTTGGAAAATTCCAGACACCGAAAAAAGTATGTTGTATCCAAGGGCTCAGACAGAAGGCCAATGCACTGTAGGAGGGCGAGTAAGGAGAAGACCTAAAATGGTATGAGACGTAGGTGAGGGCTTGGCCTTGTTACCTGTGGTTTGTTACTTGTGTTACTTGTGGTTTGGTTTTATCCAGAGGGCACTGGAAAGGTCTAAAGCAGAGGAATGGCGTGAGGTGATTGCTAATTGAGGAGTATCGTTCTGGCCTTTCTGGAGAATGGATTGAGGGGCGGGAGTGGAAGCTGGTCGCCAACCATTGCCGACGTCGAGACGTGATGGTTTAGCCCTGGATGGAAGCAGTGGAGAGGGAGATAAGTGGATAGATTTCCAGGATGTTCAGAGATTACCAGGATTTGCTGATCTACTGGATGAGAGGCAGCCAAGAAAAAGAGATGAGTCAAGAATGACTCCGAGGGGACCGTCCAGTTGGCAAGATAGAGGTTTGTTTATAAAATCGGCGCTCCCCTTTGTAGAATGTGCTGATCCTAAGTCAGTGGCGCTAGAATGGAAAACAGGAGGACTCTTGGGTTTTCTCGGTCAGCCTCATTGGCCTGGCCTGGCCTCCCTCACCATCGAAGCCCAAAGCGCCCCCAGCCCCGTGGACCTCGGCATCATTGGTGGTCTCATCACTTCTCTGAATTCCATTATGTTCCTGTTCTGCCGACGGACCTGATACCGCAGTGCCCAGGATTGAGTTCGTCCAGTCACTTCTCCGCCCCTGCCTCGGGGCCACTGAGCTGCTGATGGCGAGCACGGCACAACACACGCACTGGCCCCACGGGTCTCCCACGGCCTCCCGCCTCTGCTGAGCGCTCAGCACTGCTGAGCACTTTAACCATTCCAGACCTTCACCATTCATCAGTTACCGAAGTCTCCACCTTCACGCCCGCAGTCCCCCAAGTCCCCAGGCCCGGGTGTTTCCCAGAGGAGATTCTGTCTGGTGAGCATTTGCTCAGGTTCCCCTCCCACCAGCCACACTGGTCAGAGAAGCCATCTTCACATCCCACCCACCCCCCATCCCCATTTCCCGGGGGGAAGGTATCCTGCCTCCGTGTCCCTCCCCTCCTACTCTGGATCCTGTCCTCTCCCCTCCTTGGGCCTCATTCCCCTGTCCCCCTGTCTCTTGCCCCTACTTCTGCTTGAATCCTTCCAGCCCCCATACAAACACGCTCATTGCCCGCCCCCGGCTTTGACCCTGCGGCCACCACTGCATCCGGCCTCTCCTTCACCACCAAGTTTCTGTAGAAGTTGAGCTCTCCTGAACACTTCCGCACTCCGTCCCTCCTTGACCCTCTGCTGTCTGGCTCCGTCCTCTCTCCGTCTCCGACAGTGTGCTTCTCAGAGAGGCAAGTGGCTTTCCTGTGTTCCCAAAGGCAGTGCGATCAGTGAAGAGGCGGGCGCCAGCAGTGCCAGTCCTTGGGTTGTCGTGAGGGTGTAACCAGGTCAGGTGCACAGAGCCCTTAGAGCAGCGCCTAGACCGTAGGAAGGGCTCTAACTGTGAACTGCTGTCATCACTGTTAAGTGATGATCGGGGCCTTTATCAGATATTTCACGCTGCCTCTGTCTGTTCTTGGCTGCTTTACCCATCATCCGCAAAAATAGGGACTCCGAACTGTGTATTGTTACGTTCCCGGTGACGAGCGCTGGGGCTGGGATAAGCTGGGCTTATCACCTGTTGGCGAGATGGATGGCGGGCACCAAGGACACATGGGACCGTGCTCTTGAACTCTGGCTTAGGTGGCCCATGTGGACAGTCTGGCCGTCACCCATGCTCTCCTCGGGGGAGGAGCGCTTGCCTCTCAGCAGCTTCTCAGCTCGCAGCTCTCCCCTCCGTCTCCCCATGCCTCCCCCCGTCCCTCCTTCGTCCGCACTAGGCACGGGCTGTCAGCACAGTCCGCGGGAGCCCTGTCAGCAGGAGCCCGGGCACTGCCCCCTCGAGGGCCCCTGCCCTTCAGCACAGGCCTCCCTGCCTGTCATATGTCACGCGTGTGGCTCCAGGCTGTCTGTGACCGCAGTCCCTAAGCAGGCCGAGGGGCAGTAGCTGGCAGAGTTGCAGACTCGGGAGGGGTCTGCTGTGAACAACAGAGACCTCACTGGAAGCCCGACGCTCTGGAGCAGGGAGAGCCAAGTGTCCGTAAGGAGCCCCACGAAGGCAGCCCCCGGACCTCCACAGCGAAGCAGGAATTTGGCCCGGACTGGCCCCACAGGATCGACACTGGGGAGTCCGCACCCCCACCCCGAGCTGCTGCTCTGCTTCTAGCCGGCAGGCGTTTGCCAAACTGTGCTCGGCCGTGTGCTCGGGGCACCCCGCAGCCTGGCGGGGGACCGGGGAGACCAGGAGGGCCTCCATCAGCCCTCCGTGGCTCCGGGAAGACTCTCACTTTGAGAAGGTGGAGACGTGGGCGTCCGGGTGCAGAATGAGCGGAGGTAGAGCCCGTGAATGAGAAAGGGAAGAGAATTCCAGGCAAAGGGAATAGCGGGTCTAAAATCAGGGAGGCATTTAAGAGTCTGGCAGGTGGTAGAGACTAAATAGTTGGGAATGGCTGGCGCTTAGGGAAAGGGAGAAGAGGAGGAGAGGGCGTGTCTAAGGCAGGTAGACAGGAGTCCGACCCCAGGGACTGAACAGCTTAAAATGTTTCCTCCGGTTAGCAGCTGCTGTCGGTAGAAACCCGCATCAGTTCAAGCAGAGAAGATGTTCTGGTTTATGTAGCCTAGAAGATGTTCTGGTTTATGTAGCCTAAGTGCAGGGGCTGGGCGGTCCTCAGACCCGCCCGAGTGTAGGACCCGAGCCGCGTCTCTGTCCCGGTGTTTTGGCTCTGGGTCCATCTCGGTCTGCCTGCCCCATGGGCTCTTTCCTCCGTGAAGCGCGGAGGTGTCTCCAGCAGCTCGAGGCCCGGGGTCGGCCAGCTTTTTCTTAAAGGTCCAGCAGTAGATATTTTGGTTCTGCCACGAACGACTGCCGCAAGTGCTTGACTCTGCTGTTAAAGCAGGAAAGCAGCCGTACACTTTAGGTAAATGAACAAGCAGGGCTGTGGCTTAATAAAACTTTATTTATAGAAACAGGCTGCTGGCCTATGGGCTGCAGCCCTGTTCATTTTTTTTAAAGCATTTTGAAGATTTTATCTACTTATATGAGAGCGTGTGTGTGCGCCTTCGAGAGAGAGAGAGAGAGAGAGAGAGAGAGAGAGAATGAGTAGGGGAGGGAGAGAGGGAGAAGCAGACCCCCACCAAGTAGGGAGCCCGCCTCGAGGCTCCATCCCAGGACCTCGAGATAATGACCTGAGCCGAAGGCAGCCGCTTAACTGACTGAGCCACCCAGGCGCCCCACAAGCCCTCCTCTTGGCTTACATGTCACGACAATCCACTCTCTCAGAGAAAAAGAGAGACTCCTTTATTCCCCAGTGTCCGCATATTAGACCTCAGAGAAGAATATGATTCATCCCACTTGGACCAGGTCCCCTTTGTTGAGCCAATTACTGTGGTCGGGTTGGGGGGGTTAGTTGAAGAACCCCGACTGGCCAGCCTGGGCCATGCGCTCGTCATGGGACATGCGTCCCGGCATGGCCAGGGGCAGCGGTGGGGTCAGCTCAGTAGGACCGCACGGACTGACAGGTAGGATCGGCTTCGAGGAGAAGGGGGAAGGAATGCAGACACCCATTGCGAGGTGCCCGCATGAAAGAGCATGAACCGAGTGCCCGAAGTCACCACCGGTGACTTGGATGCGGCTTGAAATGGGTCCTGACCGGGCGTCAGGGACCCAGGCTGGCCCCGGGGCTGCTGCAGCGCCCCGCCCTGGCCTCTTCCCTCCGCGCAGAGTTTACCTCTCAGCGACTTTACACCAGTCGAAATGCGCTTGGCACTCCTCCCCTCCTCACACTGGGCTCCCCCTCCGGGCTGGGATGGCAGATTCACTGCGAGGGGGCTCCGGGCTGAGCTCGGCTGCCCTTGGGGGGCACTGCTTCACTCTCTCTGACCTCAGCAATCCCTCACCTTGTCTTGCAAGGAAGATTCTCTCCCCTCTTGGGCCTTTGCCTCCACTCCCCTTCTCCCGGAGCACCCTTCCCGACATTCTCCCCCGGGCTCATTTACTCGTCCTTCAAGGCTCAGCTCAGTTTTGTTGTCATCTCCTTTGGGAAGATTCTCCTGGCCTCCTAAATTGGTCTAAGACCTTTGTACCTCTGCCTATTACAGAACACACGATATGCCCATGTATTTTATGATCATTTGTTTACCTGTGTCCGCTATTTCCTCCCGAAAGGAAGGACCGGGGCTAATTTTCCTTTCAGTCCTCCACCAGCACTTGGCACAAGGACGTGGCAGGGAGGAGGCAAGTAGCTGTTGGACGGGGCTGCTTTCTCCACTCCGCCTCGTCCCATGCAGGGTACGGAGGCCGGAGCTCCGTGCTGGTGCTTGGAACAGGGCTTGCTGGTTGCTACCCGCCGTTGTGTCCTCTCCCTCTGCACCCCTTCTCCCCAGGCGCATGTCCACCTGCCCTGCAGATTTATCGTCCTTTGTCCTGCTGCTCAGCTGCTCTCTCAGGGGACCCACTCAGGTGGTCAGCAAGGGAAATACGCAGGCAGACGTAAGTTTGACGAGGCATTTGGGAAATGCTCATCTTGCCTGCACGGACGTATACCACTTATGGGGGCGCTGCTGCTGCAGCAAGATCCCCAACAAAACCAGGAAAATTCTAGAGAACCCGTGTCCCTCTGCTTTGTCCGCCTCACCACTTCCCAGAACAGGGTCGAGGATGGATGGTGGATCTGTGGGGTTTTGCTTTCACTCTGCTGGATGATGGTCTCATTTGTGGGGGGCCAGGGCCTGAGGCTGAATCCAACAGACTGATGCGTTATGGGCCCTGGTCCTCAGGACCCATTACTGGGCTCTGCCTTCCCTTTGTACCCCGGGTGCTTGAGGGGCTCACACTTATTATTGGGGTGAGGAGCTAGAAGCCCAAAGAGGCACAGGTGGAGAGCTGAAGGGGTGTGTTGCCCTACTCCAGCAAACCCACATCTGGAGGCACTTTTCCCGTTGGGTTGGTGGGAACTAGGAGGAAGACCCTACCGTGGGTTGGCTGGTGCCCACAGATAACCACTCCCCACCCCTGATGAGACCTGGTCCCCTCTCCTGCTGGTCCCGGGCTACAGGCTAAAGAGCTGGGGCCTCAGTAGCGGTTTAGGTTGCTGGGGACATTCCCCTTCTACGCTGCACCTCAGTCACACCACTGGGCATGAAATGAGTTGAAAGATATCTTCAGAGGGTCCCGGGTTGCCCTTCCTAGCTGGTCAGAGTCTGTGGACAGGGCAGCCTGAGGGCCCTGGGGTCACAGCCTTGCTGTGACAGGCGGAGGGGTCCGACCTGTCCTCATCACGTACGTGCCCGCCTGAGGTCTAGGATCTCAGGAGAAAAGAGGGACAGGTTCCAGTGCAGCTTCCCTCCCCTCCTTCCCCACGTCCTTCTCACGCACTCACACGCCCTACTGAAACCTGATCCTAGAGCTGCCTCGCGTGCTGGAGTCCTGGGCTGGCAGGCTGGGGCCCGTCTGCCTGAGCCTGCCCCACCCTCCCCTCTACCCCCCAGGCCAGGGCAAGCAGGTCAGGCGTCCCACACCCCTGGCCAGTCTGACCAGTCATTCCGCACCTCGGAGGCCACCTCCGCCCCGGCCAGGCCCCCAGGCTGGCACGCTGGTCCCTGGACTGAAGCCCCTGGTTCTCTTCCAGGTGTAGCATGAGGCTCTGCCCAGGCCACCTGCGGAATTAACACAAACACACATGCAGACATCACCGCTGCCATCACCCCACCCCATTTCCTGTTGTTTATGGCCCCCGGCTCTGCTTCCAAAGCTTCTGCGGGCACTGAGCCACTTCATGGGGGCTGAGCGAGGTACAGTGCAAACACTGCAGGAAGAGGACGAGCCTTCCTGGGGGCGTCGGGGACGGCTGTGCAGAGGAAACTGCGTTTGAACTGAAGAGTAAGAAGGGATTTTCCCAGCAGAGAGAGTCAGGAGGGCATTGGGGGATAGAGTGTGTACCTTTGGGGGGTACATTTCAGGCAGCGACACTGCCCGTGTAAGCACGTGCTGACCAGTGTGTTCAGGGAGCTACTAATAGGGCACCGGCAGTGGAATGTAACAGTAGTCTCAGAAGACTGTGAATCCCAGTGACATTAGATTGAGGGAGTTGAGACAGCATAGCCATTGCTCCTTCTAGAGGTTTTGCCACAAAGGGATTGAGAGAGAGGTGGGTAGCTAAAGGGATACGTGATCAGGGAAGTTTGTTGGGTGGGTTCGTGGGTTGGTTTTCACATAAGAGAGACCTGAGCTTGATTTATGCTCGGGGGGAACAAACAGTAAAGGGAACCGTAGCGTGCTGGGGAGATCAGCTTGGGTGGGCCTGGGGAGGGATGGGGGGCTAAGGAAGTGAGAAGCAGAACGAGTTCCTATCTGGATGTCCTGGTTTGGACCATGAAGTGAGAGAAGAAGTAATCTGCTTAGAGAAAGTTGGAAAGGATAGAGCATTTGTGAAGCTTGGAGAAGGTTTGAAATAGCTACTGAGCAAAGTTGAGGGTCCAACTAAAGTTCAAGCCCATGAATTTATAGCAGCATCGGTTCGTGTGTGTGTGTGAGTTTGAGTGTGTGTGTGTTCTAGCAGCACTTAAAGTATAAAGAATACAAGAGTGCAGGATTAGGAGCGGTGGATGACCCCATGCCTGGCAAAATGGAGCTCGAGGCCATGAGCAGATACACCAGCCCGGTGAACCCTGCTGTCTTCCCCCATCTGACCGTGGTGCTGTTGGCAATTGGCATGTTCTTTACTGCCTGGTTCTTCGTTTATGAGGTTACCTCCACCAAGTACACTCGGGATATCTACAAAGAGCTCCTCATCTCCTTGGTGGCCTCGCTCTT
>CM052798.1:30297660-30323789 GCA_028533885.1 Nasua narica
GATAAAATGGCATGATTTCTGGGAGTTTCCAAAATAATACAGAGAGTGGAATGGGTCTAAGAGAAACAAAATTGACCATGGCTGATCATTGCCGGGCTCTGGGTAACGAGTCCGTGAAGGTTCACTGTTTCGTTTTTCAACTTTTGTGCATGTTTGAAATATCCCATAATAAAGAGTTTTAAAAATGTATCCCCAAGAGGAAAAAAAGGTGCACCCAGCTGGCCGAAAGAAATGTTTGAGGAGGCTGGCTCCGTCTGTCAAGGAGTGAAGAGGGACTACAAAATGCACAGCTAAAACACAAAGATCCAATAAAAGAACAAGAAACAGATAATAAAAATAAGAAATAAATGGGCTCTACACTAGCGGCAAAGATTTTTTAAGAAACGCTTATCAGATCCATATCATGCTTTTTGCCAGGATCTCTCCCAGGAATTATTTTTGTTCATTACTTAGGGCCTTCGTCAGCTCTGGCTGCCTTTAACAGACTACCATAAGCTGAGCGGCTTCTCGACAACAGAAATGTGTTTCTCGCAGTTCCGGAGGCCGAAGTCTGAGATCGCAGTGCCAGCAGGGTGGGGTTCTGGTGAGAGCTATCCTCAGGCTCCGAGGGTCACCTTCTCCTTGTGGAAAGAGAGCTGGTTACTCCCTGGCCTCTTAGAAGGGCACCAATCCCATTCATGAAGGTTCTACTCTCATGACCCGACTACCTCCCAAAGGCCCCCACCTCCGAGCACCATCATACTGGGGATGAAATTTCAACATAAGATTTTGAGGGAAGGGGCGCCTGGGTGGCTCAGTGGGTTAAAGCCTCTGCCTTCAGCTCAGGTCATGATCTCGGGGTCCTGGGATCGAGCCCCAAGTCGGGCTCTCTGCTCAGCAGGGAGCCTGCTTCCCCCTCTCTCTCTGCCTGCCTCTCTGCCTACTTGTGATCTCTGTCTCTGTCAAATAAATAAATAAAATCTTAAAAAAAAAAAAAAAAGAAGAATTGGAGGGAACACAGACCTTCAGGCTATAACACTGATATTGGAACCAATGCTTTTTTGCGTCATATTCTCACTTGTGTGTCCATGTACATTTGATTGTTGGGAATCGACTTGGGTCAGGTTACCAGCAGCTTATTTATTTTTGTTCTTTGATCCAGTCTTTGTGTGTTGGGGAGAGTTTCGTCCATTTGCAGGGTGATGTTTTCATTATTATAAAGTGAAAAAAGAGTCTACAGGGTTCAGTGCAGATATATACTGAAAGGTTAATGGCCTTCGTGTTTTAGGACTATGAGTATTTTTGGTTTATTTGTGTTTGTGTGTGTACCCATCCCTATTTTTTTTCCCCAAAACTAACACATTACAAGCTACACCAAAAATAAGTTTTTTTTTTAAAGTAAAAATTAACATAATGAACTTTCGAATCAGCAGCATAACATAGGGAAAAGGAGAAGAAAAGGGGAAAAATATGTTGAGGACATTTGGCAAGATCTCGGGAGATTTTATTAGCATCTGACATCCAGTACAGATTGGGAAGCACATAAAATCCTGTCCAAGCTCAACTGAGAAACTTTGCAAACATTTTATAAGCTCAGTCCCAACACAAGAGGAGAGGTCCTTGGTGCGGGCTTATCCAGGGACCTTGTTCTCTTTGCTCTGACACATAGGCTGTGGCCAGGCCCCTCAGTGCCGCTGGGAGAACGTCAGATATGTTAGTGTACTTTGATTTCATTTACCAGGTATGAGAAACATGCACGACCCCTCTACACAGAGGGGAAGCTGCCCTGCAGGGAATGGCCTTCCTGTGCCATCGAGAGTTGACGACTTCTTCCCAGCCAGGAGTAATGGGGCGGGGGGTGGGGGCAGGATGGCAAGTTTCCTGCCTCTCTCAAGTTCACTTCAAAAGCTCTGGTAATCTTAGGCCTCCAAGTGGTTACCGGTATTACTTCTGGGTGGGGTGATCGTGATAGCCAGTGAGGATGGAAGCGAGAAAGGTTTGCTGGAGTTGGAGTACATTCCGTGGCTAAGTTCTCCCTCCTGGGCTTGGAGGGCCTCTCCTCTGGTCTTCAGGTTTTCAGGGGCTGATTCAGGTTGAGTTGGAAACACAGGGATGGAGCCAAGGCCTAGGCCTCCACCCCTTCATTCTCGGCCAGCAAGGTCCCAAGTAGCCCCACAGCGAGAATCAACACAGGGGATGACCAGGAGCTGGGCCACCAGGTGCCCCGTCTTCTGGGCCACCAGGTGCCCCAAGAAAGGTCTCAGAACCGGGTGCTAGGTTCCCAGCATCCCTGAAGAGCCTGCTTTCTCCCTTCGCTCTCCCCTCACTGCCGTCTTCATCCCTACTGACTTTGTCCCCACCACCCCCCACCAGAGCCTGAACCCTGGCAAGTAAAACTTTCTTTTCCCTTCTCAACTCAGCATCATCTGGCCCTTCCTTCTCTCCCCCTTTCCCTCCCATCTTTCCTCCAGGCCAAAATCACCCCCTCCCCTTGTGCCCGTGCCCCTCCCCTCTGCCGGGCTCCTACCTGTGGGAGGCCTCCCCAGCACTGTGGCTTTTCTCCCCCTCACCCCAGACTCTCCTTCCTCCTCCCCGGGGGTGGTCCACCTCCCAGAATCTCCTGCAAACCTCGGTCTCTGTGCACTAGCTGTCTTTGGGTCTCTTTCTGCTCACCTGGTCAGCGTGTCACCTCCGTGTTCCCGGAGTGCAGGGACCCTGTGGGCGCGTGCCTGGGGCACCTGCCAGGGAGCTTGCGGTGCGGCGCCTCCATCCGGGCCCAGCGGTCCTGCCTCTCCACCCCCGTAGCCGTCCACGCGGGGCCTGGCCAGACCGCCCTTCCAACAGACCAGCGGACTAGCTGCGTCAGATGCTGCACAGCAGCTCCCCACTGACTGGGCCCAGGGAGGGCGTGCTGGAGCGAGAAGGTGCTTCCGGCAGATCCACTGCCCAGACAGACGTGCCGAAGAGCCACCCTGCACTCCCGCTTGTGGCCTTTGGGGACTCTCAACAGCCCTTTGTCTTCCAGGTTCTCCAAACCAGCACCCATGTTCCTGGATGACTCTTTCCGCAAGTGGGCCAGGATTCGGGAATTTGTGCCGCCTTTTGGGATCAAAGGTCAAGGTAGGTTGGGAGCCCGGGCCCACTCTGTGTTAACGTGAGATCCCTCGGCCTGCCTCCCTGCACTCGGGACAGGGCTGTACCCTCAGAAGTCCCCATGCTGGGCATTCACCCCTCTCCCTCCTGCTTCCCCCTCCCTTCCGTCTTCCGCCTTCAGTGGACTGTTTGTTACTCAGAGCCCACCACTTGGCCAGGGCCGGGCAGACAGCAGTGGAGTCGACAGTATCGTCTGGCTCTAAAAAAACTCCAGTCTAGCGGAGACACAGATACTTAGAGGGCAGGATGGTACGGGCTCTGACAGGGAAAGCACAGTGAGGTCACAGGACAGGATGCCAGGGACATCCGTGCCTGAGGACCGGATACGAGAGGGAAATCCCTGAGAAGACAGAGGCCATCCCCCACCAAGACCCGAGCCACCTCCATCATCCCCTCCTCATTACCCTGGTCTCCCCTCCAGTCCTTCCGTACCCTGCCCAAGGCTGGACCCCTGTGCCCTCAGAACTGTCCCCTTCCATTGCCTTGGGGACCTTGCCCATCAGCTCCTTCCCGACTTAAGACTTTCCGGCCCCTGACGGCTTAACAGTTGTGTTGCCATGTCCGGTGCCTGTGCAGTTTCACGGAATGGTAGAGTTTGGGCTTTAGGGTCAGACATTGAAGGATCCGATCTCAGTACTACTTCTTTACTAGCTATGACCTTGGTCAGGCTGCTTAACCTGTCTGTGCTTTCGTTTCTTCATCAGTTAGATGGAGAAAATAATACCATTGTATTGGGTCGTGGTCAGAATGAAGTAAGATCACTGTTGAAGGCGTGAGTGATATCATTTGGCCAGGGGACTCAAAAATAACGGCGTCCCCCGCTCAGTCAGTCCATCCCTCCCTGAAAAGAATACAGGGACTGGCAAAAGAACTTTCTAGAATGGGAGTTTTGATCTCAGATCCCCAAGGACAAATCTAATGGGTAGGGCTGAACTGTGTGAAGAACTCCTTTTCACTGAGTGCAGGTAGCTAAGCAGCCTACTCTTCTCCTAAATTCTTGCTCAAGACTCCGATCCTACAAAGCTACGAAGGCCTGGAAAGGCTGGTACACAGCCCGCTGGCCAGAGAGAAGAGAGCACCTGCTCATTTATACCCTTTCTGCTAAAGTCCCCTCCTAGAATACAGAAACCCAAGCCATTGTCTTGACTTTAGCCAATGAGTAGCAATAAGCTTTTCCTTCGCGGTGAAATGGGAGGTGGGAAAAGGAGGGGTTCTGTGGCCTTCCCTGAAGTCCTCCAGAAGGCATACCTGAAGGCACGGAGTCTAGAATGCTCCTTAAAGGTCTGTTCCGTACCCATTCTCCTTCACCTCCGGGGAAGATTCACTGTGCCTGCTGCCTCCTCTTTCTCACCACTTAGTCCTGAGCACTCTCTTCCCCTCCCCCATCCCAGTGACACTGACAGTGCCGCCGTGAAATCCAGAGGGTCCGTTTCAGTCCCTAACTTGACCTCTTGGCTGCATCTGATAGTGTTGTCCACCCCATCTCTTAAAAAAACAATGGGGTTGTTATTTTTAAGTTAGGAGGCATTCTTTCTTTACATGGAATACGAAAGGCATATAAGGAAGAATGAAGACTAGTACAGCGAGCACCGGTGTACCGTATGCCCAGCTTCAGGAATAAAACATGAGATACAATTAAAGCTCTGTGTAGGGGCACCTGGGTGGCTCAGTGGGTTAAAGCCTCTGCCTTCGGCTCAGGTCATGATCTCAGGGTCCTGGGATTGAACCCCGAGTCGGTCTCTCTGCTCGGTGGGGAGCCTGCTTCCCCCTCTCTCTTTCCCTGCCTATCTGCCTACTTGTGATCTCTTTATTCTGTCAAATAAATAAATAAAATCTTTAAATCAATCAATCGATCAATCTATCTATCTCTGTGTAGCCCTTCCCGTTCCATTCCCCTCCTTCTCCAGGAGATCATCAGTCTGGTTTTGGGGTTATTGTTCCAATGCCTGTGTGTCTATCTCTGTGACATATTTATATATCCGTTGAAAATATGGTATTGTTGTTGCATGTTTTTACATTTTACAAATAATATTGTGTGTGTGTGTGTTTCAAATTAATATTTTTGCTTCTGCTTTTCAGGCCTATCTGTATGAGTACACATAGCCCAAGGTCACTTCTTTATTTGTTTTTACCTCTGTGTAGTATTCCATGTGCCACATTTAATCTGTCTTCCTTTGGCAAACATTTAGGTTGCGTCCAACATTTTGCTATTACCAAAAGGTCTGCAGCAAACCATCTGGTGCAAGTCTCCTGAAACAAATGTGTGAGCGTTCAGATGCTGTCTTCCTGGGAAGAGAGTTGGGTGATCTTAGTCTATGCAAATCTACATCTTCGCTTCATGTTATTAAGATGCTCTCCACAATGGCTGCACTGATTTACTTCCTTTATCTCCAGATCTTCCGTACATTATCTTTTCATCTTCCTCACGACTCCGCGGCATAGGAATTGCCATCTTCATTTGAAAGATGGGGAACTAAAGTGCAAAAAAAGGAAGTGATTTATCGGCGCACAGCCAGGATTTGGCTCCAAAGCCAGTATCGTTATATGTTATATTATAATGCTCTCGTTATACCCCAGTTTGAAAGGAGAGCAGTTCCCATCGCCAAAGCCAGAGAGAGGCCAAGAAGGATGAGGTCTGAGTAGTGGTCACGGGATCTGAGGACACACAGGTCCTGGGCCCTTGCTGAGGGCTGCCTGAGCGGAGCGCAGTTGGACAGATGCCAGGCCTCGGGCGTTGGAGATGGAAGGAGGCACACACAGGCTGGCATGACCAAGACCGGAGATCGGCAGTGTTGGCGGGGGAAGTGAGAGGAAGACGGGATCAGAGAGTGAGGCAAAGGGGTTGGAGTTGGGAGCTGGCGGAGCCCGCTCGAGCTCTTCATTGGTGGCCTCCAGGCCCAGCGTGGTCCCGGGCCTGGGGATCCAGGTCCTGGGGCCTGACTGCAGAGCCTCTGAAAGCCAGAGGAGACCTCCCAGGAAGGGCTGGGGAGCCCTGGGAGAGACTGGCTCTGGGCAAAGCCGAGTGTGCCTGCTTGCTCCCTGCCTCTGTCCCCATTCCTCGGGGAGAGAGCTGGGCCAGTGGCCTGGCCCTGTGCCCAGAGCTCCCTCTCCCACCCTCATATCTGCTTCTACCCAGCGCAGGAGCCTGGGCCTCCCATGGGAGCACTGTCCGCTAACACTGCACGGGCATGCCGGGGACCGTCTAACAATAACCCCCTCCTCTGTCCACAGACAATCTGATCAAAGCCATCTTGTCCGTCACCAAAGAGTACCGCCTGACCCCTGCCTTGGACAGGTGAGCCACTTGCTACCCAGCCCCCCGACCCTCGGCTGCCTGGTATGCACAGAGGTATCGAGGCCCCTCCAGCCCTGGCTGGACACGAGCGGATTCTCCAGCGTGTCCACAGATGACGCACAGCACACACGCGGGGGTGCTGAGCACGTAAGATAAGGGGGGGGCCATCCACCTGGCCTGCACCCCCCGGGCTGTGAGCACTTGGTGAGCTATTTTGGTCCTGAGCCGGCAGAGGTCTGAGGGTAAGGACGGAAGACACCGGCTGAGATCAGCCGAGCACTGGGACTGAGGGACTAGGTGGTCGAGGCAGGTGAGGGGCCCGGGGCTTAAATGCAAGAGGCAGCGACCACTCCGAAGCCAATGGAGCCTGGAGCGGGAGAGGCCCCAGGCGGGAGGAGCAAGATGCGTAGGGCTTTCCGGTGGGCAATGGGAGCACAGGGGCTTCTGAGCTGAATATTAGCCCAGCTTTGGGTCCTGGAGCCTCCAGGCCTGTCCTCTGCTTGCTTCTGTGGCACAGCCTTCAAACTCAGCCCACTTTGCCCTGTCTCTTGAACTCCACTAACCCCAGAGAACCTTTAGCCCAGAATGCCATCTTACCAGAAGCTCCTTCCTCATCGTCCCTAAACTAGTGCCCTTGCCCTTGCACAGCCACACTCTCCCGGAGAATATCTGGGGCTAGGGATGTCAGAGTCCCGAGTGACCCAGCTGCCCACGGTATGGCTTTGGCCTCAGAATGCCGTCGGAAGCCCGTTGGTCTTCCCGCATCCCACCAGGCCAAAGGCATGAGGTCAGGGGCCAGAGGGGTGGGGAGAGGGACCCCTGGCGGACAGCCCTCCCGAGGTCTCTGCTCTCTCCCATCAGCCTCAGCTGCCGCCGCTGCATCATCGTGGGCAACGGAGGTGTCCTCGCCAACAAGTCTCTGGGAGCCCGAATCGATGACTATGACATTGTGGTCAGGTGAGCTCCCCAAAGCCGTGCCTCATGCACCCAAATGTCGTGGCCTAAACCCTCCTCCCCAGGCCACTGAGAACTGTCCGTCTGGCCAGTTGGGCTGGAGGTCAGCAGAAGCCTAGAGAAGAACCCTAGTGTGGCGGGCTCTGGAAAGCTAGGTGGCTCCAGGTGACCTGGGGGACTCTGGGGTCCTAACGCCTCCCCGAACACAAGCCCACAGGCTACATGCAGTGAGCCCAAGGCGGGCTCTGACTGGGCCTGCTCTCTGTAGACTGAACTCAGCACCAGTGAAAGGCTTCGAGAAGGACGTGGGCAGCAAAACCACACTGCGCATTACCTACCCCGAGGGTGCCATGCAGCGGCCCGAGCAGTACGAGCGCGACTCTCTGTTTGTCCTCGCTGGCTTCAAGTGGCAGGACTTCAAGTGGTTGAAGTACATCGTCTACAAGGAGAGAGTGGTGAGCTCCCCGTGCACCGGCTCCTTCCCCTCTTGCCCTGGCCTTGCCCAGCTTCCAGGTCAGCCCCTTCCCTGACCTAAAGCCAGCAAAGAACAAGTAGGAACCTTTCAAAAGCAGCATTAACGACCCAAAGCTGAAAGACACCCAAACTCAGTGAAGGGGCAGACGAGGCGGGGGGATGCCAAGGGGCACCGGTGTGGGCTCCTGAAGCTGCTCTGCCTGATATCTGCCACCCGCCCAGGTGCCCAGACCACGCGATATTTTTCAGCCTTCTCTAGCCAGACCCTGAGTCTTCCCCAGCAGCCCCTGCAGGCCTTTCCCTGGCCTCAGGTTCCCCTGGAAAGAAAGCTTTCCTCTGGCTAGCCTCAGCACCACTCCTAACCTTCGCACTGCCCTGCCCTGCCCTTGCAGTGGCCTCCCCAAGGCCCTTACCCTCTGCAAGGCCTCTCTGACTCCCACGTGGATCCACCTTCCTTTCCAGCCTGGGGAGGAAAGCCTTATCTGGGTCCCGGGGCCCTTCTGCAGGAATCATAGACCCCTCCGGGAGCTTGAGGAGGCTAGTTCCCAAGCTCGTAAGTCTTGGCCTCTCCCCACTTTGTACTTTTACTCCTGACCTACAGCTGGATTCTCAGCTGCCACTGAGTCTGGTTGTACTCTGGCAATGATCACATTCAGTCCTCATTGTTCTAGGCGGGCGAGGGCCTAGACGCATTGCTCTAGGGAGATGGTGTGGCCGAGTAGGGTGACTGCTCCTTGGTGGACCACCCACTGAGTCCCCCTCCTGAGTTCTCTTTTTCTTGGCTCTGGACCCACGGGGATACCTGCCAACATGTCCGGGCCCATTCCCTCTTCTCCCCTCAACCAGCTGTCACCAGCCACCCCAGGGGGCGGGTATTGCAGAGTTCAGGCCATTTGTCTTCCAATACCCGAGCCTCTCACCAGAGGAGAATGATGACAGATGGCCTCCGCCTATAGTAAGGAGCTCGTTCTTTCTGGAGGTTTAGAGGCGAGTCCAGGGGTGGGAACAGCTTAACCGGCCTATGGAGGTCTCAGTGCAGTTTGGTTTAACTCCACAGCCCTTTCCCAAGCAATGCCAAGTGCAGGCAGTGTCAAGTAGGTAGCAAGCGAGAGAGAAGACAGAAGTCAGGTCCAGAAATTCAGGTAGGTGGGACAGTGGGGCAGGGGAACCCACCCAGAGCCAAGCTGAACGAGGCAGCCGGTCTCCACTGAGTCCAACTTGGTCCCCGAAGGGCAGGGAGGGGGTTGGCTTCAGCCAGCTCCAGCTGCAGGAAGGCCCACCGCCCATGCAAACCAGGGAGAGAATGGGGGCTGAGGGAGCACCCCTCTGTTTTTAGAACTATGGCCTGAACACCGGTATCCCCAGGGCCTGCCCTTCTCTCTGCCTTGAAGGCAAGAAGCGGGATCACAGGTCGGCACTTCTCAGGGCAAGTGGGAGGGAATCGGGTCTGCCTTGGGGAAGGCCAGGGAGCCTGAGGGCTGCTCTCTCGCCTTGGCCTCTTGCCTGCCTGCCCACCCCTTCCTGGTGCCCCCTGTCCTCTGCGCACAGACACCTGTCAGAGGAGCTCCCGGAGGGCAGGGTCCTCGGCCCATTGGCTTTTTAAAAACCCCTCAATGCCCGTTCATCCTAAATGACCGGAGTTGGCCCAAACACCACATCATGCTTCCTGTTGAGCAGACCGGGACCAAATAGGCAGGCCAGGGGGCTGGACCCAGACAGCCAGGTGGATGTTCTCGCACGTTCCTCCCGAGAACACCAAGGTCAGTCCGTTCAAGGCCTTATAGCTCATCGAAGGAAGTGAGGAAAGAAGGCATCAAAGGAGGGCACTCAGCTAGAGTTGGGAGATTCCCCGTGCTCTGCCCCCTCGGGGAGGAGACAGCGGGGCCTCACTATCCCCAGGAAGACTGAGGAGCTCCCCCCTGGCTGCAGGCTGACCGAAGGTACTGGAACGGTTGGGATGAGGAACGAGGAGCTGTGCTCAGGCACGCGCTCACCCACGTGCATGTCTGTGTCCTGGCCTGGCCGTGCCCGGGGATGTAGGACCAGCCTTGTGTTGGTGAGAACTCATTCCCAGGGTTGGTAGGGGTGAGTGAGGAGAGAGAGGGGACCGGGAGGAGTCTTTTGTAATTCCGCGAGCCTTCCCTGGCTCCCAAGTCAAAGATAACTTGGGCTTTTAGAGGGAGCTGCCAGGGGAGAGCCAGCGGTGCCCATGGCCTCCCCAACCCTAGCCCTTCTTGGCAACACCGGGAGCCTGTCCTTGAGAACCCTTCCCTGCCCGAAGCCCGGGGCTGATGCCTTCACAGGCCCTCTCCCCTGCTCTACTTCAGTTCTCTGGAATCTGAGACCCAGGCAAATGTGGGAGAGACTGCTTCTCCAGGCCCTTCCTCTCTGGGGCCAGTCATAGGCTTGTCCTGCTCCTGCAGCCACGTTTCCAACCTTGCAGCGCTGGGCTGCTGGGGACCTCATTGGGTGTCCCTTTCTGGTACCCAGGAGTGCTGATGGGATCTGGAAAGGGGAAAGATGGGGAAAGGAAGACGGAACAATCCAAAAGACAGTCTGTGCTAACGCCAGCTTTCTTCATCCATATGGGGCCTCTAATTGTCACCATTTGTGGCCATTTGGTTCCCTGACTCACGGGACAGCTGCACAGATGATTCCAAACAAGTTACCCAGAGGCTTGTTGTCTCCCAGGCCCCGGGAGCCCTGAGCTGGGCGGCAAGCTTGGAGGGGTTCCCAGCCGGCCATGTGTGCTCGGGGCAGCTCTGGGGAGCACCAGGGGACTGCTAAGCGGGGACGCCGAGGTCAAGGGGAGGGAGGCGGAACCGGGTCGTGGCGGTGGAGATGTGCAGAAGTCTGCGGTGGGACAGGGGGCAGCCTCTGGCTCTCGTGAAATCCTCGGAGCCGCATCTCACGGCGTGCCTCCAAGCTCTCGCTCTGCTTGCTGGGGGTCGCTGAGGTGTGGGTGCTGGCGCGGTGCTGCCCCCCGCTCCTGACCCGAAGTCTCTCACTGTCTAGTGCGAGCGACAGTCCCGAAACCAGAGTATGACACAGCCACCTCGAATGGTAGGTCCCGTGGCTGGTGCACCCTCCTCTTTGTTTGTTTGCTGCAAGGTGAGGATGCTCCATCCATGGTCCCTGGGGCCTGGAGAGGATAAGACACATACGAAACAGAGCTTCCTTCCCACACGGCCGCTCGGGCCCTGTTCCTCCCGCCACCACCAGCCTCCCCTCCCTGCGCCCCACGACACCAGGCAGCCCAGAAGGGAGCTGTCCTCCTAGTCCCCCGGCCGACTTCTCCTCCTCCTCCCATCTCGTCCTCACTCCTGCGACTGGGAGGCTGGCCCCATTGCTGCCGGGCTTCTGGCTGGTGGTTAGTTCCTCGAGGCCCCGAGACCTGGCCTGGGCTGGGCTGCGTGTGGTAGCAGCCCAGTGGGGGGACAGGAGACAACAGGGGGCTGGGGTCAGCCCCCAGACAGCCTCCACACAGGCCTGACCTCCCAGAGGTAGCTCAGGCCTTGGGGAAGGAGGGAGCAGCCTAAGGCCAGCCGGAGCCCCGTGTTCATGGCACGAGCCGACCAGGCCCCAGAATTGGGGAAGACAACATAGTTTAAGAGGGGAACACAGATCAGGGCTTGGAGTCATACAGACTTGGGTTTAAATTTAGACTCTGTCACTTGTTGGCTGGGTCACCTTAGACAAATTACCCAGGCCCCTTAGGTTTAGTCTCGTCCACTAAACAGGAGTAATACTACCCATGGCTCGGGGTTGTTTTAGAAAATAAGCTGGGTGAAATACAGAAGCACCTGGCATGGTACTTGATCCTTAGTACGTGCTGTCCGTGGCAATGATTAATGCCATTTATTAGTATTATTTTTTAAAGATTTTATTTATTTATTTGACAGAGAGAGATCACAAGTAGGCAGAGAGGCAGGCAGAAAGAGAGGGGGAAGCAGGCTCCCTGCCGAGCAGAGAGCCCGATGTAGGGCTCGATCCCAGGACCCTGAGATCATGACCGAAAGCAGAGGCTTTAACCCACTGAGTCACCCAGGAGCCCCTATTATTATTATTATTATTAGTGCTGTTAGAACAGCCCAGCGGCACTAGGAAACGAAGGATTGTCTGTAGGATCTGACCTAGGAGATGACCTCAAGCAGGGGTCAGAGGCCAGGCCTAGAGGAAGGGGCTCCTCCTGGGAGAGACAGCAGGGGTGGGCTCACAGTCCAGGAAGTCGCCGGGGCCACCAGATCCCTGTATATGAGGCCTTCCTGGACCGGGCCGGGAAGGGACACAGAGTCTGAGGAGCTCAGGGTGGACATCGCCTCACCTCAGGGGACACTCAGGGCAGGGTACCTGGAAGGGCGCTGAGCCGGCACATGATGTGGCCTCTGCCCGCGTGACAAGGCTTCTGCTGAGTCAGCATCCATGGGTCCCCACCCCCCACCCCCACCAACCGCTGCCCAGGCCTCGGAGACAAGCTCTCCTGGGACACCGTTTCCTTTGCAGCCACTCAGGTGGACACAGCTCATTCCTCTTCTCCCCTGGGAGGGCCAGGAGGCCTCTGTGCTCATCCCCACAGCCATATCCTACCCCCCGCCCCTCTACCCTCAGACACAAAGTGCTCAGGCATTGGGGCTCATGCCGCCCCCGCCCCCTGCTCCTCTCGTCACTGTCATCTACGACCTCGTGGTCATGGCGCCTCATAATCAGTATTATCTCTGCTGCCTCCTCTTCCCCTTCTTCCTGCCTCTCTCCCTCCTCCTCGTCCCCCTCCTCCTCTTCCTCGGCTTCCGCCTCCTCCTTCCAGCATCCTCATCGTAGCTGGCATGTAGGAAACTCTTCAGCTTGCCAGCCTTCTTGGAATGCCTTCATTCAGTTCTCACAATGACCCAGTTAGATCACTTCTGTTACTATCCCCATTTGGGGGATTGGGAAACTGAGGCACAGGGAGAATGAGTTGCTTGCTAAGCTCCCACAACTGGCTAAGCGGGAGAGCTGAACTCACACCCAGCTCTGACTGCTTCCGGGGTCTTCCTAAGAAAGAAGCCCGACCACATCCCCCTCCTGCTTAGAATCCTTCCTCCGTCAGCTCCCCTACTGGCATGGCCCACGAGAATAAGAGCTGCGGTTTACTGAGCCCCTTCCGCATGCCGGGCCCGGGCTGCACGATTTCCATGCAGTGCCCCAGGCAGCCACACCAGCAGCCCTCCGCAGCCAGACAATGAGCAGTAGTAAGTGGAAGAAGAGCATTTGGAACCAAATGGGTCTTGCATCGCCGTCGCACTGTAATACCTCACCGATTCACTGGTTCGTTCATTCAGCCGGTCCAAACCAGTCAGCAAAGTCACACGGAGGGGCGCCTGGGGGGCTCAGTGGGTTAAAGCCTCTGCCTTCGGCTCAGGTCATGATCTCAGGGTCCTGGGATCAAGCCCCACATCGGCCTCTCTGCTCGGAGGGGAGCCTGCTTCCCCCTCTCTCTCTCTCCGCCTACTTGTGATCTCTCTCCCTCTGTCAAATAAATAAAATCTTAAGAAATAAATAAATAAAAGTCACACGGCGCCCCAGGCTTCAGATGCTGTCTGCCTCACCTGACAGCTCCCTGCCCCCCTGCCCCCCACTGTCTCTGCCTCCAGCCAGTGCAGTGCCAGGGAGCCCGTCATGGGGAGGGACACCCCAGCTGAGACGGTGGTGATGCTCTTGCCACCCCTGTGTCCTGTCCCTGGCCATTGTTCCTCTCAGAACCTACCCGCCACGGTCTGCAGTTCTGCGAGACACCCCCACCCCCATTCTAAGCAGAAGTCGCACACCCTGCTCCACAGGGAAAACAAAGGTCGTCAGCAGTCAGGAGCTCTGGACTTCCCAGCCTCCACTCTCCCAGCTTGGCGGCCTCCCCCCTCCTCATCCTCTTTGTGCCTCTCCCGTCCGAGGTCACTTTTCTCCCGGGCTCTGGACGCCATCTTCTTCAGCCTCCTCAGGGACTGTCTTTCTTCCTTTCTCACTTGTTCCTGGATCCTCCTGTCACCTATGTAATTCATTCGGGTCTCCCTCACCTTACAAATGAAGGCCCTCTTTACTCTGTGTTCCTCCTCTCTCCTTCCCTCCTTTTCAGGTTTCTGGAAAGAGTCCTCACTCATCCGTGACGCTTCTCCCTGCCTTCCCCTTCTATGTCTCAACCCTCTCCAGGCCAGCTTCCAGACCTCTCTCTCAGCTGGCCGTGGCCTGATTCCAAATCTGCGGGACTCAACCTCTTCCTCCCTTAAGAGGAGCAGCTTGTCAGTAGGCCCCCAGCGAGCACTCAGTGTGAAGGGGGCTCAGTGCTGAGTTGTGGGGATAGACCCCGGCCTTACTAGCTCCTGGCCAGATGCCGGGGTGGGCTGGCGGGGTGGGGGGTTGGGATGCCTGACTCCCCGTCTCCTTCGCCCTCTGGACTCGTCCAGTCTCCAAATCCGGGATTCCTGCCTTTAAGAACGCCTCACTCACACCATCTCAGCAGCTTCCCTGCGTCCCGTCGGGTCCCCCTCCAGTCCACTGTCCAATCTGTATCCAAAAGAGTTCTCCTCAGATGTGCATCTGGGTGGTTCCTTCTGCTTCACGCTTCCCATTGCCTACACGTCGCCTCTCTCAAAGGACCGCCCCATGTCCTCAGCACGGGTGTCACCTGGAAACGAGTCAGAAGTGCATTTGGGGGCCCCCTTCCGCCTTGTGAATGAGAAGCTCTGGGGGCGGGCCCGGAGTCTTGTTGCGAGCCGTCCGGGAGGTTTGGGTACGCGCTCTGCTGGGATACAGCCAGACTCCGTGGCCCAGCGCCCTTGACTTGACCTGGCCCCTGCCAAGCCCTTCCTTGTCCTTGCGCCTCTTTCTTGCACCCAACACACACCCTCCACCCCGGCTGTGCCAGCACCGACATCCTGTTTCCTGCCTCCGCGCCTCAGCTGCTCCCCTTCTCGAGGCTGTCGTCAGAGTCCACAGCGAAACGCTCCTCGCCCTGTTCCAGTCGAGGGTTTCCTTCTCTGTCGGCTCTTATAAGCCCCCCGAGGACGGGAACGGTCGTGTTTGTCTCTCCAAGCCCATCACCTCCAGCCGTGTCTTAAACATAGTTGGCCCCACATAAGTGAATCAGTAGGTGTGGAAACTGAGGCCCAGAGTAAGGCGGGAACTTCTGGCAGAGTCAGGATTCCAACCCAAGTCTTCTGACCCTCAGTTAGGGCTCCTTCCTCTCCTTCGGGCTGTCTCCCTCTTTCATGGCCCTGGGAGGCCGTTCTTTTAGATCCAGACCCTTGCTCTCCTCATGCCTCTCCTGAGCATCTCTTTCCCTTAGCTGTGTTTGATCTTCCTTTGCGGGTCAAGGTGGCTCTGCTTGATGAAGAAAGGAGACCTGCCCCATCCCTGGCGCTCTGCGTCTGTCCCTTGTCTGTAAGCCTCACGGAGCTGGCCCCATGCCGACTCCTATTTCTGTTCATTGCTTTTTCCAGATATAGCTTTCAAAAAGGTCTTCTGACCCTCTCCTCATAGTGCACATCAAGGTAAATTCCAAATGGACTAAAAAGGAAAAATATAAAAACACGACCAAAGGGAACTTTGAAGTAAGTAGAATAGAAATCAGATCCCTGGAGGGGAAAGAACTTTCAAGGGATAGACATGCTAGGAGAAATCAGATTTAATAATATATGAAAATTTATACCGGATTAACAACAAAAAGACTGGAGATACCGCAAAACTTTGAAAAAGTGTATTTGGGAAATACGACAGACCAATGGTGATTGTTACGAAAGCTGACAAGAAAAGCAGTAGGACCCCAGCAGATAAAAGGGCCGGAGACTGAACAGATCACACAGAAGGAAATATAACTGGGAACAATAAAAATATGCTTAACTTTCTAGCAGTCAGAGAAATCCATGCAAAGGCAATAGGATGCCTTTATCACCTACCACATCTTTAAAGAACATGTTCGAATCATAATATATGATGCTGGCAAGAGTGCGGTGACAGATGCTCTCAGGGGCTGCTGGTCAGCGTGTAAATGGGGACAAGGTTTTTGGAAAGGAAATGACATTTGGCACCAACCGCCATCATCCAAAGGAAGGACAAATGTGCCCATAATGGTTTTTATTACAGCGTTATTTATAAGGCTGTAATTTATAGTTATTTATAATGGCCAAACCCAAATGTAACCTAAGGGGTTCATTACGTAAATTGTAGTTTAGCGACAGGGAAGGGTGTCGGCGACCCTGCAGTGGGGGTAGGGGGCTGACCCTGAAGCACGTCGTCTCGGCCACCCCCACCCCTGCTTGCTTCCGTGCAGGCAAGGTCAGCAAAGTGGCGCTGGATTTCGTGTTGAGAATGGATGGTTCCTCTGCCTTGACCCGCAGTTGACCATCGCCTTCGGAGAAGTGAGACTCGGCCAAATGGGCCCAGGAATGAGTGCGTCAGGGAGGGCAGCAAGCCCTGGGCACACAGTAAGGGCCGCCTGGTCAGGAAGGTCCTGCCACCCCATGTCTTGGCCTCCAGGACACTTGAAGCCCAGGACCCTAACCAGCTGCCTGCCCTAGCCTCTGTAGATGCTGGATGAAGTTCGGGACACAGAGAAGAGTATGGGCGACGGATGTGGTATATTTGGTGACTCAGTGTAACTGGCGTGTGGCATGAGTGCAGTCGTGCCCTGAGACCTGGCCAAGAGGGAGCCTGGCTCTCCTCCAGCCACACCGTTTGCCGTGCAGTAAAGAGGGGGCTGCCTCCCGCAGGACTGTCCTCACCTGGCAGACCGTTACCAGGAACTAGAGACCTCACAGTTTCTTGGGCTGACCGGGCCAAGTTCGCCTCTGTCCTCCCGAAAAGACAGGCTATGCCCCCGTGTGCAGACCTGGAAGCCCGGCAGGGGCTGTGTGCAGAGGCCAGAGCCGAAGGCGGATGTGCGGGCTGGGGAGTCGGCGCACGTGTGCACAGCACCTCTCATGGAGGGCTGGGGGAGAGGAGGGAGGCGGGCCCAGCCGGGCTCTCCCGACACCACCATGGCCCGGCCCAGATCTGCAGGAGGTCGGATTCTGAATGCAAACCTGGATTCCCAGGTGGGTTTTCAAGGGAGAATAGAATATATGTAACGGCTCAATAGCTTAATCTGTAACTTTCAAATATTTAGGATCTAAAATTTAGACCTGTAGTACATGGAATCCATTTGCAATTTTGTCCCTGGCCCCACACGCATTGAGGGGTGGCCTGCATGGATGTGGGGGCAAGGGCTGCAGATGAGGCTGGGTAGGCAGGGGATAGAAGGTAAAGGGTCACATCAAGGAGCTTGGACTCCATCCTGTGGCATAAACAGTAGCAGAAGCCAGCGAGCTGACTTGTTGCCGAACACATTACACGCAGGACTGACTTGTCGTAGCACAAACCACGATGAAGGAGGAACTAGTCTTATTTTCCTTATTTTGTAGAAGAGGGTAAGACGACTTAGAGCAAATAGCGTGGCTGGGACACAGGGTTGGTAGTTAGGGTGTCAGGGTTCAAAGACAGACCTGCGGAATCATGGGGGCACCCCAGGCGGCCAGCCAGGGTGGGCTGACCGACAGCGTGAAGGTGGGAAGCATACAGTTTCCCACCATCTGTGTCCAGAAGCCACAGATTTGGTAGTTGCTGGGTTCCTGGGGGTGAGGGAGAGGGAAAGGTCCAGGGAGGGGGACTCATGTCTGGCTTGTTGGGAAAGTATGATGGTGGTAGATCCTCGGGGCAAATGGATCAGAGAAGAAAACAAGCCTCGTGGGCCTTGGTTTCTTTAGCAGGAGACTGGACCAGATGCTGTTAAAGGTCTCTTTTTGTACGACTGTGATCCGTGTTTCGAGGGTCGTTGGTCGTCCAAAATGTTAGAGAATCTCTTTGTACAAAAAGTACATGATTTATATATAACAGGCCCTCAAGTATTCATTGATTGGTTGATCTGGGTTAATCACTAGCTCTGAGATATTTGCAACTGTATATAGCCTTCTTTTTGAGCTCTTCGTTTTTTTTAAGGGAGGGGGAAGGACAGAGGGAGAGAGAGAGAATCTGTGGAGCTCAGGGGCTCAATCCCATGACCTTGAGATCATGACTTGATCCAAAATCAGGAGTCGGGCACTTAGCTGACCGAGGCTCCCAGGCGCCCCTTGAGCTCTTCATTTCGCGTGTGGCTCTGGTGTGTGTCCCTTTGCTGCCCCTCCCATTTTATGTGCCATGCACGTGAAGGTTCTTTTGGATATGTCTTCTCTGTATATATTTTAAGTAAGTGTAGCAGATATTTTAAACCTCTCTTTGGCTCTTTCTCACATTATGACACCGCTACTGTGTACTGAGGGATTTGTATACCGCCCTGTCTTTTCCACTGCGTTGCAGACTCCTGCTGGATTAGGAAAACCAAAACAAAACCCAGACCCACGCTTCTAATGACCCTGCCAAGCTGTCCCAGTGGGCAGCGGAGAGCCATGGAACCCTGTAGTCCTGAGAGCGTGCGGATCAGATGTGTGCAGGGACGGGAAGGAACCGAAGGCGGAGGTGGGGAGACCTGGCGGCCGGCGGGGTGCCCCCAGGGAGAGGTGGTGGCCTCTCCCGAGGCAGGAGCAGCGGGGGGAGCTGGAGGGAGCACGCCTGCCCTGCTCTGGGCCCCAGAGAGCCAGCCCGTGGCCAGCCTCTGCACTCCCAGGCCTCTCCCCTCCTAGCGACAAGGAGTGGAAGGAAGGGGCTGCAGGAATAGACTCCGAGAGGGCACAGGGAAGCCATGGCCCCACCTGGGGAGGCATTTTCGTCCCGGAAACTTTCCCCGTTCTTGGCTGTGCCGAGCAGCAGGGCGAGGTGCATCAGCAGGAGACCCGCGGCGGCCACACGCCGCACACCGGAGAGCAGGGTCCTGACTGACTGAGGCAGGGACCTTCCTGGAGAGAGAGGGACTCGACAAGGAAGGAAGGCAGCCCCCAGCTGGCCGTGAGGAGAGGTTAGACCATTCTCTAGGCCTCTGCGTTGCATCCTGTGGGGCAGGGAAAGGGGCTGGGAGGGGTCTGGGGCCACATTCGGGTAGGCCTTCTGGGACAAGGTTGTGTTCTGGTGGCCGGCTTGGTGGTGTCACCCAGCGGGGAAGGGCTTCACCGCCCATGGCCCTCCTGCAGGGAGCCAGAGAGAACAGGAGCAGTGTGGCGCCCTTTCCCCGCCCCGACGTTGGATATCTGGATGTCTGTGTCCTGGCCTGCGGGGTGTCTGGCCCTACAATCCATACAGTCCTCCCAGCTCTCTGGGAGCTGGGTCCTGTCACCCCCGTTACGCACGACGGCGTCAAGGCTGGAGGAGATGACGTGACTGCCCCAGGTCACACACGTGTGCAGTCGGGACGTGGAGCTCCGTGTCCTGGGCCCCAGCCCCCCACTCCCGCCCGGCACCCCATCTCTCTCATGGCTCCCGTCAGCCTCCGGGGCCACGGCTTCCACCTGCCCCTTCAGTGCTGATGGCTGCAGGCTTCTCATCCCCTCTCACCAGATTACCAGAGATTCTTTTTTTTTTTCTTTCCAAGTTTTTTTTTTTTTTTTTAAGATTTTATTTATTTATTTGACAGAGAGAAAGATCACAAGTAGGCAGAGAGGCAGGCAGAGAGAGCGGGGGAAGCAGGCTCCCCGCCGAGCAGAGAGCCCAATGCGGGGCTCGATCCCAGGACCCTGAGATCATGACCTGAGCAGAAGGCAGAGGCTTTAACCCACTGAGCCACCCAGGCGCCCCCCAAGTTTTTATTTAAATGTCAGTTAGCTCACATACACAACAGTCTGTTTAGTCTCCGGTGTAGAATTTAGGGATTCGGTCCTGCCATACGACACCCGGTGTTCCTCACAACAGGTGCCCCCCCTCCGTGCCCGTCACCTGTCTCCCCAACCCCGACCCGAGATTCTTCAGCAGAAGTCCGCTGATCCCTTGACTTTGGGGATCCCGTGGCCCGCCGCGTCGCTGTGCAGAATGTAATGTGCACGTGCCTGTGTATGTTTTATTCTGAGAAGAGAAGCCATAGCTTCTATTATAGGAGACAGGCTGGGGGTTTGTTGATACTGGGTATTTTTATGGCTGGGAAAACCCCAACGTGCCTAAATCATGTCTTGGTCTTATTTCTCTTTTCCCTGAAATTCCTGAGGAATCTCTGCCGCAGGACAGTAACAGATGGGGAGAAAGGAACTAGAGCCGCTGAACTGTTTGGTGTGCCAGTTCCAGGGTCCCCCCCCCCCTCCCCCGGCAGAGCTCTCTGGGACTCGAAACCCACGCGGGCCTCCTTTCCCCAGAGGCAGGGAGCAGAGGCCGCGATCAGGAGCTGGACCCGCTGCCGAATGACATCAGGGAGCTAGAGAGGGGTGTGTGTGTGTGTGTGTGTGTGTGTGTTAGAGAGAAAGACTACCTGCCTTATCCCAGTAATTGGGACACTCAGTACCCTCAAACCTAAGTGGCCAGATCAACTGCTTCTCCTCCCCACCGGAGCTTTGTGGGAATCTCACAGAGGGTGGAGCTAATAAGCTAATTTCTGACAGTTTTGCGCAGTAGTCACGCATGGGACTTCAGACATTGTTTCAGAGAGGACGCCTCCGGTCATGGAGAGAACCAGATTCTGAAGTTGGATCCAGCCAGATTCTCCCCTAGCCTCTCTGAGCCCCAGTCGCCCCCGTGAAATGGGACATGGGGCACCTGCCAGGCGACCCCTCCTCACTTCGGAGCTGCTGGAGGGCAGAGGGGAGGTCTCACTCCCCCTTACCCCAGGCCCCAGCCTTCCGGAGGCGGGAACAGGAGTGATGGCGGTCATTGGTGTGGCAGAACACCTGTCCTGGCCTAATGACACTCGCGTTTGAATATTGGCCCAGCCACCTGTGTGACCTTGTTCGAGCGTGTTTCTTGCCTTGGGGTCTGTGAAGTGGGTGAAAGCAGAGGAGATGTGACCAAGGTCCGTGAAAACTAGCCAGGAGCCTCACACACCCGTCCCTGGCTCTCCTGAGCAGCCCCTGCGCCTCCTGCTCTTCAGGTGTGGGGGGGCAGGCACGGGCGGGAACCCCAGGTGGGGAACTGTTGGGGCCTGCCAGGCTCCGAGGAGGGGACAGGGGCCTGGCATGGGCTGGCACCTGCATTCCTTTCAGTCCACACCTGGCCCTCTCAGCAGGGGCTCCTCCCCAGGTCTGCATAAGATCTCGGCCATCTCCACCCTTCCCTTTCCTGCTGGGTCCTGTGGTTCCTGCCTTTGGGTCCGTGGGATTCTGAGAAGATAGAATCGAAAGAAGCAGATGACCAGTAAGTCAGGATGGGCTGGAGAGACGAAGAATCCAGTGCGGATTCCCGGGTTTCTGGCTTGGAAGGTGGGGTGGATAGTAGAAGAGAGAGAACAGATAGTAGAAGAAATAGAAGAACATGCAGATAGTAGAAGAGAAGACAGCAGATCTGGAGAAACCAGAAACCACGTTCACGTCCAGCAACAGTGGATTGGTTCAGTAAGTTATGAGGCATCCTGATGACAGGGTGCTTGGAAAACATATTTTTGATGTCTGTCATGTTCAGTTATATAGATGTATCATTTAGCCAAGCCTCTGGTGTATTCTTCTGGATTTTCCTCTGGTTTGAATGGCGCTTTTATAAATAACACTGAAATAAACAGCTTTTTTACAAAGGTCTTCACCATTCCAATTACTTTTAGAAGAGAAAGGTTGCAGTCATCAGATATAAAAACAGCCTTAAGGCTTTTGGTACATATTGTCAGGTTGCTTTTTAGAAAGGTTCTACCAGTTTTACTCCTATACAGAGTGCAGGAGAATCCCGGCTGGGTGTGCCGACCACCGCAGCGCCAAGATCCGTACACAGAGACACAGGCACACATGTACACATGTGTTAGAGGATAACAAAGAACATCTTATTTTAATTGTGTCTCTTTGTCACTATCGGGCTTTTTATGCTTATTAATCTTATTTTATGTTCCCCCACTTTAAGGTATCCTATTTTTTCATGAATTTTTAAAAGATTTTCTTTATTTATTTGACAGAGAGGAGAGAGATCACAAGTAGGCAGAGAGGCAGGCAGAGGGGGATGGGGAAGCAGGCTCCCTGCTGAGCAGAGGGGGCTCGATCCCAGGACCCTGAGATCATGACCTGAGCCGAAGGCAGAGGCTTTAACCCACTAAGCCACCCAGGCGCCCTTTTTTCGTGAATTTTTTAAAATATGTATTTCTTATTTGTGACAAAATGTTTCTCACTTTTTTGTTTCCCTCACAATTTTACTTATTCTATTTTTGATATGCCAAAACCCTTAAAATGTTTAGAGTCAAAACCTGGTTTTTTTAGTTTATTTCTAACATTGCATCCACATGTCAAAAGTTCAGTGATAAAATATACAACTCAGGGTGCAGACTTGGCATTGTGTTACTATTCAGCCTTCCCGTCCAAAAACATAGTTTGCCTCTGCCGTTTTTTTTCAAGTCATCTTTTTATATCTCTCAATAAAGGATTATAGTGTTTTTTTTAATTATTATTACAGGTCACATATCTTTAAGCCTGGGGCTCAGTAGTTGATATTTTTTGTTAGGATTGCAAATGGGATCGCCTTTGTAGTGTATCTGGTGATTGTTTCCTGTTGGAATGCACGTCCCATCGCTAAATTATTCCGTGCATTCAGTTCGGTTGTTTTTCTTAGGATTTCGAGGCGGATAGCAAACACCCTGAGATGCCGGGTTGGAGCCCATGGCTTGGTAATGCCTCCAGTCTGCAGGGCTGGTGCGATTCTCCCCAGCAGTAGTCGGAGCCCAGCTGTGAGGGTGGAAATGGTGAATGGGTTGAGCCCAAGTTCAGGGGTTCCCGAGGCTGGGGCAATAGAAAGGCTGGGGGCAGGGAGCTGTGAGTTCTCCTGTGTGCTCCACCACATACTCTTATCTCTGTCATGCCCCCGTGTCGCGGGCCCGCCCCCCCCCGACCCCAGCACACCAGCTCATCCCTCTACCAGGGTGCTATTCCCCATGCCACCCCCCGTTCCCCAGTATATACGTCACGGCCCTGCCTTGTTTCTCGTTTGCCTGTACACACTTGGGGCCCTGCCCCCCCCCCCACAGTCCCATGACGAGCTGTGTGCCCAGCTCACGCCCTCTTATGCTGTGTCTGCAGAGTGCATCTGATGGCTTCTGGAAATCGGTGGCAACGCGAGTGCCCAAGGAGCCCCCTGAGATTCGCATCCTCAACCCGTACTTCATCCAGGAGGCCGCCTTCACCCTCATCGGACTGCCCTTCAACAATGGCCTCATGGGCCGTGGGGTGAGATGGCGGGGCCCTGGGAGAGGGCAGAGGGGAGCTGGGTCAGGTATGCCTTGGGAGGGGCGGACAGGGTGGCAGGATGCGGGGACAGGGGGCCCAGTCCTGGGACACGGAGCTCAGCTCTGGTGAGTGTGTTTAAGAATATAAGCCTGGCTTGGTTCTCCAGCTGAATTCTGCCCCTCCTCCATCCCTTCCAGAACATCCCAACCCTTGGCAGCGTGGCAGTGACCATGGCACTACACGGCTGTGATGAGGTGGCAGTCGCAGGCTTTGGCTACGACATGAGCACGCCCAACGCACCCCTGCACTACTATGAGACCGTGCGCATGGCGGCCATCAAAGAGGTGCCGGGCTGGGCAGGGGCGGTCCCTGGGCAGGGCCAAGGGAGGGGTGCTCCCACCACAGATGGACGGAGGGGGTGAGCCCATGGCTGGTCTGGCTGCCTGGAGCCCTGCCCTTAGCTATTGGGTCACAGGCAGTCCATCCCTGCCTTTGGGTCTCTGATCACCAAGCATCCTCTGTGCTGCTGAACCTAGCAGCCCCTTCTCGCCCTTCTCTCCCCGAACATTCCCTCCCTATGCCCCTCGGCCCTCCCCTATAAAGGGAAGCCCAGAAGCTGGGATGCTCTCCGTCACCCAGAATGGCTTCCCAGGCGGTGCGCATGTCCAGGTGCCTTCATGTTCAAGAAGCATTTGGGGCATCAGAGCCCACGTGAATCCCTCTCCTGGTCCCCTCACTGCCGCCACCAGCCCTCCATGGACGCCAGCCGGGGACCTGCACATCTTGGGCTAGCGCTTTGAGCAGCTTCTCTGCTTCCACACAGGGAGCTGGGGTTGAGGGGGTGTTGGAGGACGCCTCTGCTCTCTGCAGACCCGTAGTCCCATAAATGTAAGGCTCCCCATCTCAGCCAGCCCTCCTTCCTGCTCAGCACTTTTCACACCCCCCCTCCCACCCCGAGCCCTGAACTCCTTGAAATCTTCCCCCCCCAGCCCCACCCCCAGCCCCCGCGTCCTGTGGGAGAACCGGCTGCCACAGTTCTCCCAGGGGACTCCGACAGCTCCTGTGGGCTCGTCCCCTCTGCCCTCCTCACTGCCTCACAGCCTGGCCTCCCCCTTCCCCTGCCATGACTCCCACGGAGGTCACCAGTGACTCAGCGGGAGTCAGAGTCAGATCCAGTGGGCACGTGTAACCCTCATCTCTCCTGACCTCTCAGAAACGCTTTTTAGGTTGACCACTCCTTCCTCTTTGAAACTTTTCCTGCTCAGACTTGCGAGTCCGTCCGTGATCTCGGGTGTTCCTCCCATTTCACTTGCCAGTCCCTCTCATTCTCTTCCTCAGCGTCCTTGATTTCAGTCCGCCCCGAAAGAGTCAGCATTCACCAGGGCTCCGTCCTGGATGGTCTTCTCATGCTCCACGTTCTCCAGGAGCTTGACCTCCCCGTCCGTGGCTTGAGTTCCCTCCTGTGCGATTTCACACGTGTTGTTCGCTCAGGCCACCTCCAGCCACGAGAAGTTATCACAGGAATTTAAGAGCGCCTTGGGAAACCAGGAACGGCCTTAGAGCAGGGCCCTTTGTTGCCTAGAGCGGGGTTCAGGAGTGGGGGTCCCACCCCGGGGCTAGGGCAGCTCCAGACTGATGCCATCCCCCTCAGCAGTGGTTTCAGGCCTGCCTCCTTGTTGCCAGGGGCCCATTGGTCTTTCCATCTGTGTCTCTTCGTGTATCTTCTTGCCTTTTTGGCCCCTGCCTGTACCCACTCAGAACCACTAACACAGCTTTCTCCTGTCTCCTGGCTTCTGTTTCCTTGGTATCTTTGGCCTCTTACACACTCCTTTCATGCACACTTTGTGTCCGGGTTCCAGGCAGAGGGTTGGAGGCTGTAGCCGACTCGGGCAGGGCTTCGGGTGGCACAGTGAGGAGTTTAGAGTCCACTTGTTGGCCGGGAGGAGCCACGGAAGGGTTTCAGGCTGTAGGTCAGCACGTCGTAGGCCACTCTGGCTGCGGCATGAAACAGAGGGGCACGAGGCAGAGATCGAGCTAGCCGGGGGCCCGTCCCAGCAGTCTAGGCAGTAGACGAAGACTCCATCAATTCCAGAGTTGATGAGAAGATGGAGAAAGAGACAGAATTTTCGATCAGCAGGGCCTGGGCCTGCCTCAATGTAGGAATGAGGGAAAAGGGCTGCACCTTCCCTGAAGCGCTCTGATGGAGCCTGTTCCCTTTCCTAGTCGGCATGCCAGATCTCAGTGTCCGGGCCAAACCGCCCCCACCCCACCCCATCATCCTCCGAAATGGGCTGCCTTGAGGCTCACGGCACCGGCTGCACCCGCTCTGTGCAGGGTGCTGGGGACTTCAAGCTCGGAGATCAAATGGCCCGGGTTTAGAACCTGACTCTGTACCTTTCTTTCCTTCCCAGTAAGGGGGCAACAATAGCACCTAGCCCCTAGGTTTGGGGAAGATTAGACACGATAATGTGTTTAAAAAAAAAGGTCTGGCACCCAGTAAGCATTCATAATGTTAGCCGTTATTATTAACGTTTTATTCGTACTTATCACTGTTAACCTCCCAATATCCTGGCTGAAGATTCACTGGAAATGCGGGTGCCTGGGTTTGGGATCCCCGCTGTCCACCTTGGGTGTCTGCAGGAAGCAGGCGAACCGTTCAGCCCCTGGTCGCAGCACTGCTCCCCTCCTCTAGGCTCCTGGGCCCATTCTCCAGGCCCAGCAGGCAGGCCACCCAGGTTCCGTGCTGGGGGATCTACAAGGGACGTCAAAGGAGGTCGGAGAGAAGACAGAAAGAAAGTAGGGAGGAGTTAGGGAGGTGAGGGGTCGTGGAGACCAAGGGAGCAGCATGCAGGGGCTGTCCGCCATGTGGCGCTGTTGAGAAGTCCGGTGAGAGGAGCCCTGGGAAACGGCCAGGGGCTGCAGCGGGAGAGCAGCCTCGAGGGGAGGGGAGGGCCGGTGGCTGAGCAGGGAGTAAAGGCAGTGCCGAGAGGCAGGCTGGGCGCTAGGGA
>CM052798.1:30323889-30369848 GCA_028533885.1 Nasua narica
AGAGCTGTCAGAAGGACAGCTGTGTCCAGAAGTGGGGGTCCTGCTGAGGCTGGGGACCCAGGACTGCCAGAATTCTGCCCTGGCCTGTAGACAGTGTAGGCACCCCAGTGTAGACAGCTCTGGGAAGCTCCTGGGCCGTCTGCATGGAAGGGAGAATGAGGAGGCATTGCCCGGCCTAAGAGAGCTACAGCCCGGGGCCAACCTTTGCATTTACTATTTTATCATGGACACTGTCAAACATAGTCATCAGTGTAGACAGCAATACAAGGAACGCTCAGGCACCTGTCACCGACCCCCCTCGATGATCAGTGCCTGGCCAGTGGTCACCTGTCCTTCCTCTCGTGCACCCTTCCCCACTGATTGTTTGGAAACAAGTCTCAGATATCATATCATTCCAACCATAAATATTTCAGTAACTTTCTCTTAAAACATAAGCACTTTTTAAAAGTTATCACAATACCATTATCACACCTGAAGAACTTAACAGTTTCTTAATATCATAAAAAATGTCCAGTCTTGGGGCACCTGGCTGGCTCAGTCAGAAAAACATGCAACTCTTGGTCTCAGGTTCATGAGTGCAAGCCCCGCGATGGGTGTGGAGACGAGTAAGAATAAATAAACAAGCTTTTTAAAAAAACGTCCAGTCTTCCCCTGAGCTTTCAACCATTGGTGCCTCCCGGCAGGTGTTCTTGAAACGACCCCATCAGATTGACTGCTTCTTCCTGGGGGTGATGGAGGGGAGGCATAAGGAAAGAGCGGCATAAGAGAGGTATAACAAGTGTACACATTTGTTCGGATCCTGGCCCTGCCTTTCTTCCAGGCCTCTGTGTTCTTACCCACAAAATCTCATTTCATTCAGCACATCTTTATTGAGCAGCTACTGCGTGCTAAACAGCCCCTGCCTTCAAAGAGAGACAGCGTGCCGGTTGAGTGACTCTTCCAAGGGTGAGGGCAGATTGCACTGGGGGTCTGCAACAGGAAGGGACAGGGCACAGATGGCAGGGTGTCGTGACAGGAGCCTCAGGGAGCCAGAGGTTTTGGGGAGCTTGGAGGGACAGTGGTGTAGACACAGCGATTGAGAGAGGCAGACCCTGCAGACCTCCCAGGCGCCATGGAGCATGGAGTGGGGGAGAAGAAACAGTCACCATTTGAGATGGGGGGGGGGGGACACCGTCCTTAGGGGCAGCTGGGTTCATGGTTAGCCCACGAAGTCGAAGGGCATAGTCAGAGGATACAGGGAATTTGGGCTGCGTTTCCGATTGAGAAGATTTGGCAGGCTGGAGAAGGTGGGCTGGATGAGACTAGGGCCAGGGTGGAGGTCTGGGTCCTCGGCACCAGCCAGCAGTGCCCGTGAGCACCGCGGTCGGGCTCCCGCAGCGCAGTCAGGCGCGTACAAACTACGAAGAGTCTGTCCGCTTTCCCTGAGGCAGTCAGTCCGTCCTTTTTCATTCTCTGAGAGACTCTCGCCACCAGAGCCTCCTGGTGCGAGTACCGGGGACAGGAGAGAGCCTGAGCCCGGGCGCAGTCTTCGCCCAGGAAAGCCCCAGAAAGGCGGCATCTTCTCTGTAATTTCCACATTCACAGAAAAGGTGAGCCTCTTGTCCTCGGGCCCCCTGGCTGCTCTGATCTGGGAGGCAGGATTTCATCAGCCTGGAGACCGCGTTGCATCAGGTCGGAGGATGACTAAGCCACCCCACGCGGTCCTCCTTTCAGCAGGGCGCACCCCCCAGGCCTGGGCCAGCTCTCCCTGACTCATACGGCCTGCCCGCAGGGTCCCTAGGACCTAGGTGCCCTGGACGCGCGGCCGGACAAGGAGGTGGCGTCTGTGGGAACAGAGTGGGAAGGCCTCCGTCTTCGAAGTCTTGGAAGGAGAGGAGAGGCAGAGTTCTCGTAGGGCAGGGAAAGGGGTTCCGGGAAGGGAGGATGAGGAGCAGCTTCGCATAGTCAGAGAGCACTGGGAGAGTGGTGGGCACAGGAGAGCACCGAGTTCCACTCATCCCTTCCCCGTGCCTCGCCTTTCAGTCCTGGACGCACAATATCCAGCGAGAGAAAGAGTTTCTGCGGAAGCTGGTGAAAGCACGCGTCATCACTGACCTAACCAGCGGCATCTGACGTGGGCCCAGCACACAGCCACGGAGGTCCTGGCGGCGCCAAGAGGAAGCGGCAGCCGCCGCCACCTGCCCACCCCATTGGCCTCGGTCTGGCTCTGCCTGGAAGGTGCAGGAGTCTTCAGACCCAGAGAAGGACAGTGCCAAGTGGCCCCAGGGGCGGCGAGGCCTTGGCAGGGCGGCCAGAGCCGTGTCTGCTCAGAGGTCAGCCTCAGAGACCAGCACTTAGCCTCATTCTTGACCTGGGTCCTCAAAGCCGGAGGGCCGGGAGGCCCCGGCCGTGCCCAGCAGGCCCAGCATGCAGGAGGTGGACTTCAGGCAGCAAGGCTGCTGCTGGAATCATTTCTCCAATCAGTGTTTGGTGTATTATCATTTTGTGAATTTGGGTGGGGGGGAGGGGAGGGATAATTTATTTTTAAATAAGGTTGGAGATGTCAAGTTTGGTCCACTTGCAGAAAGAGGCCCACCAGGGGGCCTGCCGGTGGGAGGGGGTGGTACCGGCGGGCTCCCTGTAGAGTGGGGGTGCTGTGCCCTGCTCGGGGCTCGGCGGAGGTGGGCAGGATCTCACGCCAGCCCCCTCCAGCTCCTGACACTGTTT
Organism: Nasua narica; assembly: GCA_028533885.1. Classification (NCBI taxonomy): domain Eukaryota; kingdom Metazoa; phylum Chordata; class Mammalia; order Carnivora; family Procyonidae; genus Nasua; species Nasua narica. Next base: position 30,326,596 of record CM052798.1, read on the forward strand.
GGCCTTTCTCGAGGAGAAGATGGGGTGTTCCCATTCACCAGCCCCTAACTACCCCGCAGGGAAACCCCGGAGCCATCATTTAAGCCAACCAGACAGACCCTGGCTTAAGCAGAGAGAACTTGAAAGCGCGGGAGGCGAGGCCCGGCCTGGCCTGATGGGAGTGCTCCCCGCCCCCCAGCTGATCGTGGGACAGTGCCCCAGCCCGGACTGACCAACTCGGCAGCTGTTCTGGATTTCAGCACTGAGACTGTCAGGTCCTTGGGTTCTGCCTTTAGCCTGGACCAGAGGGAAGTGAGGCTCGAGGACCTTGCCCAGGCCGCGGCAGCCATCCTGGGCAGACAACCTGGAAGCAATAAAGCTCTTCCCTGAATCTGGCCTCCTGTGCTTTCTCTGACTCTCCGGGAAGCAGCAGGACCCTGGGGCCTCGGCAACTACGTGAAATCCAAGGGCTATCTCTCTAGCCCGCAGATTCCTCGGTCCCTTCCTCTTCTCCTGCTGAAGCCTCTCCCATCCCTCACAGTCCCGCACCCTCTTCGCCTTAAGAGAGGCCAACCGAAGTACGGGGCATGCCCCAGAGTCTGCCCTACCCTGAAGGAGCCAGAGGGCAGGAGGTTGAAGTCCAGAGAGCCCCAGACCCCCAGTTATGCAGGGACCAAGATCCCTGCAAGCAGAGGGAAGCCATGGCCGAGCCCCCAACACAGAGAGGCCTGCAGACCACACTTGCTCCTGGCACTCAGGGCTGAGCTCCGGAGGGAATATGCCCCACTCCTACACAGAGCACAAAGGCACACCCCCTTCCCGCAGCTCCCCTCGACCCACACAGGACAGGAAGGCAGAGCCCAGCTCTAGGCACCCCCAGATGAACCTGGGAAAGGACACCCCCGCCCCGAGAGCCCTAGAATCTGATGGCTCCCCTCCCAGCATCCCCAGGCAGGCCTGAGATCGGGACAAACTCACGCCCGCATCTGAGGCACAGCGTGAGCTTCTGCTGTGGCAGTAAGTGAGGCTGGCCGGCCCCCTTGCCTCTCGCCTGCCATCCCAAGGGCCACTAGTGTCCCACATGCCCCCTTAACTCCTGTGGTTGGTCCTCAAGCAGAAGCCACCTCCGCGGGGGGGAAAGCCAGTCCCTGAAGGAGGGACAGGCACACCCAGAACTCCCTTGGGATGCTGCTGGAAAAGGGCACAGCTCTGATGAGTTCCCGTATCCTACGGGAATGGCGCCCCCTGGAGTTGTACGGGGCCTAGTCGGCAGGCCTACAAGAAACAGCCATGGCCGATAGAGCCCCAGGTTGCAGGGAGCAGCAAAGGGAGAAGCTATTCCCTGCTTGGTCCCCTGTCCTCCAGGGGTCCTGTGAGGCCTGCAGACAGCCCCCCGGCACCCACCCCCCACCCCCCAGCAGTCCTCTGTGGTCTGGCTTTCACCGCACACCCGGAACCTGCTGCCACAAAGCTGTGGGGCTCGGCCCCAGCCACCAGGCCGACCCGTGCGGGCCAGAAAACCTGCATATGCCCACCCCACGATTCAGATTCAGGTCTGGGGTGGGGCCCGGACGTGGGTGGCTTTTAAAGGTCCGCGGGTGATTCTGATGCAGAGACAAGGCCTAGCCGGTCCACACACGTCCCCTGAGCACGTTCCTCCCCACCCATGGCTCCCAGTTGTCAGCTGGCCGACAGTTCCCGATTTGCCCTCTTCAGCCCAGCTCCCTCCACTTTGCTCCAGGCTACACGTTCGGCTACTTCCTGAACATCGCCACCAGGGTAAGCCACAGGTCCTTCCAACGCCACACGTCCCACACCGAACTCATGCGCTCCTATCTCCAAGCCGTCCCCCTCGAGGGGACCAGGGGGGCGCCTTTGCCTCTCTTACCTCTTCATCCCATCCAATCAGGGACCAACTGAGTCTTCAAGAAGGTGCGGTCTGGAAAGCCTTGCGGCCTTCTGCTCCCCTCATGTCTCCGCCTCAAACTTCTCTCTCCCTAGCGGCCTCCCTACGCATCCCCCCGATATCATAGCAACGCATATCTGGTCGCACCATTCTCCTGCCTGCAACCGTTCAGGGGTCCCCAGGGCCACTGGTATAAAGTCCAGACTCCCCAGTATGACACACAGGATCCGGCCTTTCCTTACCTCTATCCGTGTTACTCAACCTCCACCTCACCTGCCAAATTGCTGTAATTAGGCACCTGAAACACTACCCTCCAGCTCCTACCTCAAAGCCTCCTTGCAGGCGTCTCTCCTCTGTGACCCTCCCTTCTGCAGCCCGGGCTCCCGCTCCTACCAGCGCTGCCCCGGCGGGGCCCCGCGGAGCCCAGTGTTTGCGGGGCGGGCGGCAGGGCGGCTGGGGCAGAGTCGGGCCTCCGGAGCTCCAGCACTGAACCTCACCGACCTGACAAGTCCATGGGTCTGCGGAGAGAAGAAGCTTGCGGTGGGCCAGAGAGCGGAGAGCAGCTGCGGTGGCTCGGCCAGCGGGGACCCCGGAGCCCGTGCCAATCTCAGGGTCCGCGGCCGAGGCAGCGACCGGCCAGTCCCCTCCCCGCCTGCCCTCCGCCCAGCCTCCCAACTCCCTACTTCGCGTGTCTACAAACTCTGAACGCCCAGTTCCCGCGCCCCTCCACCCCCCGCCCGGGGTTCTCCGCTCTGCATCCCCAGGGTCCCTTCCCAGCGTCTCCTCCCCCCAGCCCAGCTTGGGGGACCTAGCGTAGCCCGGGGGGACTGGATCCCAGCAGGTGGAGCGGCCAGGTGAGCCCTGAAAGGTGGGGCTGGGCGGGGGCGCTCCGGGCCCCACCCCGGGATCCGGTGACGCCGGGGCTGGAATTTGACACCGGATGGCGGCGGGCATGAGGCTGCTAAGGGATGGAGTTGGGCCCGGCCCCCAGACACGGCCCACGGGCTCCGCCAGCAGCAGGTCCCTCGGGCCCCAGCCCTCACTACACCCCGGACCCAGAGCCCTGCACCGCGGTAAGTCGACCTGTTGGCCCAGACCTGGGGCTAGGGGGAGCGGGCAGGAGAGTTCCCCTCCACTCCTTTCTCACATCCTCCCTCTCCTGGGCCGGAGGCACAGCTCTCCGCCCCTCCCAGCCCCCTCAGTCCCCCTATGGCTGGTCGGACTGCGCTCGCCCGCCGTAACGTGAGGCTCCCGCTGCCGCTACAGGGCGCAGACTGGCTGCCAAGGCCACGCTTTTGGCTAAAAGAGGCGCTGCCAGGTGCACAGCCCTGGGCATGAGCCTTTTAAGCTGCGGGGAAAAGCCCAGCGCTGGTCCCAGGAAAGGTGCCTAGAAGACCACGGAGGAGGACCCTTGTGGTGAGTATCTGGCTGGCAGGCGGGGAAGCAAGGACTGGAGGACCAAGTGGCCCCCGGACCGCCCGGAGGGAGACTGGGCCGCCCTGCCCTCGAGAGACCTGCTCCTGAGCTCCCCCTAGCGCAGGGGGTCACTGAGGCTGCCTGGCCCCGGCTTGCCCGCCATCAGTGAGGACAGTCACTAGCCTGGCCCCTCAAGGCCTGATTCATTTAGGAGCACACCGGGGAGGCCTGGGGAGGTCTGGTCCACAGGCATGCAGACCTTCTGTGTGCCGTGGGGTGGGACCCAAGGGCAGACCAGCTGGTGAGGGCTCTCGGGCCCCAGAAGGGTCTTTGGGAATGCCAACCGTGGTGGGTTCACCAAAGGCTTGGTGAGGCTCGGAAAGGCTGGCTGGGCTCAGGAAGGATGGCTCATGGGGGGAACTTAGAGGACCAAGGCCAGGCTGCCAGACCCACAGGAAGCTGGAAGGGGGACAGACCTGGACCAGCTCTCAAAGACCAGGCTGAAGTGGAGGCCTAGCTGGCCCTCCTGGGAGTTGCTCAGGCCCGAGTCTATTTGAGCGCCTCCAGAAGCCCACCCCATTTTGAGTCTGCAGGCTTGGCAATGCTGCCCCCTGGTGGCCACAGGAGCCATTCCCAGGCCCCATGTTAGAGGGCCCATCAGCCCCCATCATCCGCTGGCTCTTGAGGGACATCTGTGGTGAGAAGAGAGAACTCTGGCGGCTCTGGGTCCAGAGATCACAGAGGGGCAAGGTGCAGCAGCACTGGGTGGGCAACCCGGGCTGAGGCCGGGGGCATCGCTGACACCGGATAGGTCAACAGCAAACACCCTGAATCCTCTCTAGGCCACATCCTCCTCTGTGCCGTGGAGACAAAGGTCTCTGTGGGACCCAGCGTGTCCAGCTACTCCCTTCTCCAGCTGCTCCTGGCAGCTCCAGCCCTGCAGCACAGAGCAGTGAGGTCCTGGGGCAAGAGACCTTGGGATGTGAGGCAGTCACAGGTGGAAAATGAGGATTACGCCAGCTACCTCATGGAGTTGTGAGGACTGAAAGAGGGAACAGGTGCAAAGCCGCAACACAAAGTTAGGTTCTCAATGCAGTTACTTCTCCTGGGTGGAGTCCAGCTACCCAAGCCCCTTGGACTTGGTCTGGAAACACTGAAGTGGAGGGATGACCTATCCAAAGGATAACTCATCTCTCAATGTTCCAAACTGCCTCAAGGGGGGGTGGGGGTGGGGGTGGGCAGGTCAACTAGGAGTGATGGGCGCTCCTGCTATTGACAGAGATGGAGCCCGGATGTGGAAGCCCTTCTGTGCTGCCCCAGTGGCCCCAGCCTAGGCGGCAGGTGAGTCATTCTCCCAGTGACTGCCTCCTGGAACTGGAACGTGGTCTGGCTGGGGAGGAAGCGCAGGGCTTGGCCTGGGCAGGCGACAGAAGAGGTAGGGGAAACAGTCAAGGAGGGACCAGGAGTAAGGAGGAACGTCAGTGATCTCCCCGCTGGGATCCCTGAGGCAGCGGACCTACTATCCTCCAAACTAAACCCTTCGGGAGCTCCCCCCACCCGACTAAGCACCCATTCTCTCTCTGATCCCCGCTGCCCCAGCCCCTTCCCGAGCTCCCTGCACCCTGAGCCCACCTGGGGACCCTATTCCTCCCTGAGGCTCCACTGCTGTCTCTGCGCAGCCGGCCCTGTGGCCAACCCTGGCCGCTCTGGCCCTGCTGAGCAGCGTCGCCGAGGCCTCCCTGGGCCCCCCGCCCCGCAGCCCCGCCCCGCGCCTCGGCCCCGCTCCGGCCCCGGCGCCCCCCACCGGCCACCTGCCCGGTAGGTGAGAGGGCGAGGGGGCGGGGCGGGGCGGGGCTGGCCCGGACCCGGAGCGTGACTCAGTCTCCTTGCAGGGGGCCGCGCGGCCCGCACGTGCGGCGGAAGAGCCCGGCGGCCACCGCCGCAGCCGCCCCGGCCCGCGCCCCAGCCGCCCGCACCCTCACCCGCGCCGGCCCGCGGAGGCCGCGCGAGCCGGGGGAGCCGCGCGCGGACGGCGGGGGCGCGGGGCTGCCGCCTGCGCTCGCAGCTGGTGCCGGTGCGCGCGCTCGGCCTGGGCCACAGCTCCGACGAGCTGGTGCGTTTCCGCTTCTGCAGCGGCTCCTGCCGCCGCGCGCGCTCCCCGCACGACCTCAGCCTGGCCAGCCTGCTGGGCGCCGGGGCCCTGCGGCCGCCCCCGGGCTCGCGGCCGGTCAGCCAGCCGTGCTGCCGCCCCACGCGCTACGAGGCGGTCTCCTTCATGGACGTGAACAGCACCTGGAGGACCGTGGACCGCCTGTCGGCCACCGCCTGCGGCTGCCTGGGCTGACACCTCGCTCCGGGGGTTGGCGGACTGCACCCTCACGCGCGCCTTCTCGCGCCCGGGGCCCTCTCGCAGGAGAACCCGGAGGGGGCCGGGGGCCTCAGGCCAAAACGGAGGCCTCGGCCGGGTGAGGGATGGCCATGAGCCCCGGAGAGACGGAGGGACCTGCGGCCCCAGGGTCCTGGCCCTACAGACACCAGACACCTCAGCGGCGGAGACCTTAGGACCGGCTACTCACAGACTCTGGCACTGACTCAGCCGCGGCCCCGGACTCCTCCGGGGCCAGCAGCGCCTGAGATCCCAAGCCTCAGCCCAGGCCCTGGGGGCGCGGAATCGGAGGAGAAACGCTGCAGTTGCATTGCCCACGAGGGCCTGGACTCACTCGTGGGAGCTGGACACCTATTTATTATTCCTAAGTTATTTATTTACTTTCGTGGTTTGTCCGATCCTTTCCTGGGCAGTGGGGCTGAACGGGTAACGGCAGCTGGATGGGGGTCAGGGGCTGGCCATCCCACTCCCCTCAGGCTGACTCAGCAATCACAGGCCCGGCCAGATTTTCCATTGCTTGCCTCCAGCCGGCAGCTCTGGGACATGGGGCACGGAATACAGGGAGAGTGGGTGACACAGTGTTCTCCAGTCCCGGCAGGCCAGCTCCCACTCCCTTGCACCGTCCCCAGCCCTTGGGATCCGGTGTTACGGGTGGAGAGAACCCTGCCCTTGCCACGTCAGGCATTCCGAGGGCCTCACTTAATGTGTAATGACACAGACAACCCCACACTGCCCCACCCCATGGTCACTCATCTGTGTCCTGCCCTCCAGGGCACCCTGACAGGTGCATACCCTGCCTCTGCTTGTAGACAATCCAGCACGGGAGCTCATTGCCCACGTTCCATGAAGCAGCCCAGGGCAAAAGAGCATCTGAAAAGGCTGCAGGTGGGGAGGAAGGTGCAGCTGGTTTGAGGGGGAATGAAGCAGAGAGCGTCAAGGGAATAAAAGGGCAGGAAAGGACTGAGGGGCCCCCCAGAGGGACCTGCATTTTGAGAGATGAACAAGGATATTCATTTATTCATTCAACAAATATTTATTAATTACCTATTATATGTCAGACACGAGGTAGACACCAGAGATACAGAAGCGAAAGGGACATGATCCCTGCCCTTAAGCTTAACTCAGGAGAGACAGACAATAAATAATCACGGAAGTTCAATTTGACAGATAGTATGAAAAAGGACAAGAAGCTAAGAGGTACACACCTACTCCTGGAAGGAAGGAGAGGTTAGTGCTGACCCTGGCCTTCCGCAGTGTCCCGGAGTCATCTCTCAAAAGTCAGTGCAATCCCTCTGAACTTTCCTGCATGTCCCTGTGAAACCCTGTTTCCTGGGTCCTAGGAATTTGTCTGATATTATGCTCTTCTTTGGAAATAAGATGAAGGCCTGCATTTGGAAAGGATGCCGGTCTGAGCAAGCACGGGACCTCCAAAGGGGCCGTTGGAGGGGATATGCGGTCTGGGATATGCGGTCTGGAGCTGAGGAGGGAAGTCCGGGCTGGAGACGATTTGGCAGCTGTGAACACAGGGGCAGTGGCTGCAGCCAGGGGTGCACGAGAGCACCCTGGGAGTGAGCCAGCGGAGGGTGGGACCCCTGCAGCATCTGCCACTACTAACCAAAATTCCTTCCCGACTGTCTAAGCACCTGGCTGCTTTGGCACAGTTGCCCCCTTCACCCAGGCCAGAGTAACGAGCAGGCAACAGTGAGGGCTGTGTGCATTCTGGGTCAAGGAGGAGAACTTCCACTCTTCCATGTTCACTGCCCCAGTCCTAGGTGCTCCCCAAACTCTGGTGCTCTCACACTGCCTTCAAACACCCCTCGACCCCCTCTCTCTGCCTCCAAACTGATTGAGGATCCTTAGTCTCCAGCCCTTCCCACCCCCGCCCGAAGAAAATGGCACCGGTCTGTGGCACCACAGACATACAGTTTGTGGCACCAGAGCCATACAGTTTGCAGACACCTCATGGAGGCCTGGGCCCCGGCCCTAGTTGGGGAGAAGGGGGACATCTCATCAAGCAGTGTCATTGGGCCAGGTCAGGGATCCCCTGCCGGAAAGACTTGAAAACCTGGCCTAGCCCCCAAGCCCTCCAGACCCCACCCTTCAGTGGTCATCTCAGCTCTCAGAGCTACTTAAAGGAGACAGACTGAAGGCACCTCTGACAATGCTCACAGCAAGAGAGCCAGGTCGGAACCCAAGCTGAGTGCTGGCTCTCAACAGTCCTGATTGCCAGTCCTTGAGCAAGTAGGGTCCCTCCAACTCAAAGCTGCATTCTGGGCCCCAGAGAGATTGTGCCCAACATCTCACAAAGTCCCAGCTGAAACAGTACCTTCTCTAAGAAGAACATAATCCCCCAAGAACCCAAATCCCTCTTTAAAAATAAAATAAAATAAAATAAAATAAAATAAAATAAAATAAAATAAAATATGGGACGTGTGGGTGGCTCAGTTGGTTGGGCAGCTGCCTTTGGCTCAGGTAATGATCCCGGGGTCCTGGGATTGAGTCCCACATCAGGCTCCTTGCTCGGCAGGGAGCCTGCTTCCCCCTCTGCCTCTGCCTGCCTCTCTGCCTGCTTCTGCGAGCTCTCTCTCTCTCTCTCTGACAAATAAATAAATAAAATCTTTTTTAAAAATTTAAAAAATTAATAAAATAAAATAAAATAAAGCCCCTTCCCCAAAGGAACAAGCTCCAGAGCAGCAGTTCTCTGCCTACAACTTAGCAGTGGTCACTGGCATAAGACCTCACCAGGCAGAGCACTTACTGCTCCCGGGAGCCACAGGTGGTTCTGGTATTTCCATTCTTGACCATAGTCTTCGTTTCACATTTGCAAAACTACATTGCCCCTTTGAGTGGTCTTCCCAGAACCAAAGTATGGTCTCCTCCAAAGGGCTATCAAGCCCTTGTAAGATGGAAAACTACAGGCAGCTTTGAAATGGCAGTTTTTCCAGCTTCAGGGAGCACTCAAAACTTCCCTGAACATTTGGTTCATCCAGAAACTGAGGCATGGGGTTCCATGTGCTGCCCCCTGCACTTGCCAATAGCTTTCCTCTTCTCTTGTCCAAGAAGGGTCCTGTTTCCCCTGTGACAGAGTGTATGTGCACCGGCCGACTCACTGAGGGCTCATCCGGGAAAGGAGAGGCTGTGTAGAAAGCTGAGGGATCAGAGAAAATATCTAGGAGTCCGCACCACGTGAAATCACCTTCTTGTTCACAGGAGTGGTTCTTAACCTGTTTTGGGGTTGTAGAGTCCTTAGGAACTCTGATGAAAGCCAGGAGTTCTCTCCCTGCACACTCCCCAGCCCCCCATGATGAAAAGACCACTTCTTCAATTTATCCTACAACCTACAGACAGGTTTTGCTAAAATGCAGATCCAATCATCACTGCCCACTTGAAACCCCACTTAAGATTTGTTGAATGACTAGACTCCCCCTAGATTTTGCTTCAGAGCTAATCGAGCCCTCCTTCTCACCCGTTTCTCTCTATTCTTCAAGCCCAGACCAAGTTTCTCCTCCTCAGGAAAGCCTACACTCAATAGCCTTAGCAGCTATTGCCAATGTAGCTTCCTCCACCGAATACAAGTACAGGGGTCCTCCTTTCCCTTTTGATTATTTTTTCCCCTGCTGGGATAACTGGCAAGAGTTAATAAAAGATCGGGGTGCCTGGCTGGCTCAGTTGGAAGAGCAGGGGACTCTTGATCTCAGGGCTGTGAGTTTGGGCCCCACGTTGGGTGTAGAGATGACTTAAATAAATAAACTTTAAAAATAAGAGTTAATATAAGGGCAAGTGGAAATGTAAGAAGTAGGGGCTGCTGGGGTCTGCAGCCGACCAGATCTGTAGCTGGTCTCTGCTTACACTAGCTGTGTGTCCCTGGACAAGAAAAGTTCAACCTTGTTCTACCTGTTTCCACATCAGAAAATGGTGACTAAAAAACCCAGCTCAGAGTTGTCCAGAGAATCGGACCAAGCAAAGTACTGCTTGTCCCTAGCACTTAAATGTGAGCTATTCTTATTCTAGTTACTCATAAAGAGAAGTTGCTCCCAAGCACCTTAGGAAATTCTCCGAGTACTGTCCATGGTATGCGGTTTCCTGGTTGTTCACTAGGCACTCCGGAGAGCCTTCCTTTTTCATTCCTGGGGCGCGCCAAGCCCCCTTTCTTCCTTGGGCGGTGCTGATGCCTTCTGCCCAGACCGCCCCCTTCCTGGACCCCAGGAGGCGCCGGCAGCGCGGCACCGAAGTGACCTGTTTCTCCCCGCCAACCCCCAACGCACACCTTATCCTCTAGCCTGCATTCCCAGCTCCAACCACCGGCCCCCTCGCTCACATCCTCCTAGAGAGCTGCTCATCAGCGCCTCCTGTGGGCCTGACCCCGCGGCCCGCAGCAGGTCTGGTCCCCAGCCCACGTGCTCCCGACCTCTGCCGCAAGGCGCCGCCCTCCCGCCAGGCGCAATGCGGACTACGTTTCCCAGGGTACGCAGCGGCGGGGCCTTGACTCAGCGGGGGCCTCGAGCGGCGCGCCGCTCCGTCGCCTGCTCGGGGGCGCGCGGGCCGGCGCGAGGACGGGACCAGGGACCCGGAATGAGTTTCTGCGCAGTTCCGCTGGACCGTGCCGGGCTGTGCTGTGCCGGGCCGGGCCGGGCCAGGGCAGGCGCGGGGGGAGGGCGGCGCCTGAGTCGGCGGTGCCGGGAACAGGCGCTGGGGGCAACCCGCGCCTCGCTGAGGTCCCCGCCCCGTCCCGGCCGGGCCGGCTCGCCTGTCAGTCACTGGGGCGGCGGCGGCGGCGGTAGCGGGGCCGGAGCCGGGCGGTGAGAAGAGCGCGGGCCAGGCCGAGAGGAGGGGACCTGCCACAGCCCCTCAACTCTACGGACTCTTCTCCCCAGACTCGCGAAGCTGCACCCCTGCGCCTCGTCGGACGCCTCCGTAACCCGCGAAGGGCTCTCTCCCTCGTCACCCCCTACCCCGTGACCTCCTCGTAGGACCCGAGAGCTCACTCAGACGAGGGTGTTGTGGGTACAGGCCATCGACCCTGTGACCTCTCACGGGCCAGGGGCTCGGTTTTCCCCCCAGGCCTGCCTTCCCTATGACTCCTTCCTCAGAGCTTCTGGGGACAGAGCCGTAACCTACCACCGGGACCCCCGCCTGCGAACTCTTCACTGACGGCTCCCTCCTCGGAGTCCCCCTCAGTTGGCCTCCTCTTAAGAGCACCCCTTTTGGCCTCTGGCAAGCCCCCCATCCCCGACCGAGGTGGGGAGGCCTCGGCAGCCATGCCCGCCCTGGGCCCCCTGTCACCCCACCGCTTCCTGGGGACCCAAGCCGGGGTCTAGCAGGGGGCCGGCAGCCAAGGGGCTGGGGCAGGAGACAGGTCAGGGTCCACCTCCCTGCTGGGGAGGGAGCAAAGATGGAGCGGCGGGAGGAGCAGCCCGGGGCTTCAGGGGCTGGAGCAGCACCAGCCTTGGACTTCACTGTGGAGAACGTGGAGAAGGTACGAGGGCCCTGGGGAGGGCGGTCCAGTGACAGAGCAGAAGTTCTGGGGACTGACACCAATGCCAGAGCCCAGGATTGGGCTGGGTGCCCGCTGGGATGGTGCCCCCAGAGCACCTGGCATTTGCTGTCTCTCTGGGCAGGCACCGACAGCAGGGTAGTGGTGTCCAAATGGGCTATTTTTGGCTTTCCTTAGAGGTGGGTTCTCTGTGGATACTCTAGGGTCTTGGGATGGTCCCTTCACAGTGCTGATGGCCTAGACCTACAGCCAGACTGGCTATTCTCCAGATCCATGGGAACTGCATGAGCAGTGCAGTAAGAAACCAGGAACCCAGGAGACCTACAGCTCAGTCCCCAGACACCATATAGATGCTGAGCCATCCTGGACCTGTTTTGTGACCCAGGAGCTCAGAAAATAAACTGAAACTAAAACAGTCTGGGTGGTTTTCACTCTTTCTTAGAGAAGGGTCCTTCTTATATTGGATGGAGGTCCTTCTTATATTGGAAGGTCCTTCTTCTATTGGATGGAGGTCCTGGGCAGGCGGGAAGGGCTGGCCCCCTTTGTTTTGTGCTGGTTCCAAGGGGTTCAGTCCTGCTGGCAACCTCAGGGTCCTTTCCCTGCTCTCTCGCCCACACAGCTTCCTGCCATGGCCTTCCCAGGTTCTCCCACTGCCCGGGCCATCTTTTTTGAACTGCTTCTCTGTTGTTTTCTGTGTTCTGCCCCAGAGACCTGGGATGCAGAAATGCCTCCCCACTGTGATGAATGGGGAGATAGGGCTACCTTGCTGGAAAGAAAGCAAGGAATGGTTGCAGATATTCATTGTTATTCTTGAGCCCTTTTTGCCGTACCAAATGCTAAGAATGCAATCCTTCTGCTTCTTTTCTTTGCCTGCCTCAGCATCCTGGAGGGGCCAAACAAGGGACAGTAGGTAGAACTTGCTGTCAGAAGTACAGATCGAGCTAAGCCTACTTGAATGGATCCTGCTTAGGGGGTCAGAGTCCTGACCTGACTGTCCCACCCCCTGGGGCTGGGTGGTGTTGGCATGGTGGCGCACTCTTCCATGTGCTACCAGGGAGACAAACCACTGTTTTCTTGCTGTGTGAAGTCCCTATGGAATTGGAACCCTGGGGATTTGGCTAGTTGAGAGCTCCAGACGAGGCATTTGCCAGGGCTGCCAGCCAAGACTTCTTGACCAGCTTTTTGGGGCCTCACGTGTGCTCTCAGAGGGGTATTCTCACCCTCCCTTCCAGTATGTCTCTGGCCTATGGCTGCCTGGCAAAGTCTTAGTCCTGCTCAGATTTCACACTGGCTTTGGTGCCAGCATCTGGAGTGACCTAGGGATGATTCTGGGGGAGCTGAATAGAACTTTTGGAGTTGATGGGAACAGCTGTGCCTGGGAGGGTCAAGGCCCCTCAGGCTGTTCCATGTTCTTTTCAGGCTTAGCTTCATCCCTGTGGAGCCACTCCTTCAACCTGGGCCTCGTCCTTTACCTCAAGTGCTTCCCTTTTGGGGAGCTCAGCTTCCTCTTTTTCTGCTTTCCCGTAGAGGTTCATTCTCTAAACCTATAGCATTTTGCTATAAGGAGAAGAGAATATGGTACAGCATGGGCGCAGTTCAGGCTCTCAAGATATCAGTAGGACCCTGGGCCCAGGAAACACCGTAGAGCCCTGGGCTCTTCCTGTTCGGCCCCTCGGTCAGAGAGAGCAGACTTGCAGGACCAAGTCATGCCCTCTATTCTGGGCTCTGGCAGGATCCAGAGTGCCCAGCACCTGCTCAGTCCTGTGCTGTCCTGCAGGCGCTGCACCAGCTCTACTACGATCCCAACATTGAGAACAAGAACCTGGCTCAGAAGTGGCTGATGCAGGCCCAGGTCTCCCCACAGGCCTGGCACTTCAGCTGGCAGCTACTGCAGCCTGACAAGGTGCCTGAGATCCAGTACTTCGGGGCCAGTGCCCTGCACATCAAGATCTCTCGCTACTGGAGTGACATACCCACTGACCAGTATGAAAGTCTAAAGGCACAGCTCTTCACCCAGATCACCCACTTTGCTAGTGGCTCCAAGATTGTGCTGACTCGGCTGTGTGTGGCTCTGGCCTCCCTGGCTCTCAGCATGATGCCTGACGCCTGGCCGTGTGCTGTGGCAGATATGGTACGGCTCTTCCAGGCTGAGGACTCACCGGTGGATGGTCAGGGCCGCTGCCTGGCCCTACTCGAGCTGCTGACAGTGCTGCCGGAGGAGTTCCAGACAAGCCGTCTGCCCCAGTATCGCAAAGGCCTGGTGCGGGCCAGCCTGGCAGTGGAGTGCGGGGCTGTCTTCCCATTGCTAGAGCAGCTGCTACAGCAGCCCAGCTCACCCAGCTGTGTGCGTCAGAAGGTGCTCAAGTGCTTTTCCAGCTGGGTGCAGCTGGAGGTGCCATTGCAGGACTGCGAGGCGCTCATTCAGGCTGCCTTTGCTGCTCTGCAGGACTCGGAGCTCTTCGACAGCAGTGTGGAGGCCATTGTCAATGCCATCTCGCAGCCTGATGCCCAGAGGTGAGCTGGTCCCCATCTTCCCAGGGAAGGACAGCTTGCTTGGCCATCCGTCCATCCATCCATCCATCCATTCAGTAAACACTATTTGAGTGCCTACTGCATACGTGGTCCTCTGCTGGTGATACACAAGGAAGCAAACAAGACATGGTCCTTATGGTTCAGAGAGGGGGACAGACAACTAACCATCCAGCGAATTTTTCATTACAGTATTTGACTCTTTCTTTTCTTTCTCTCCACCAATCAGTCGCCAAATCCTAGCTGTTCTGCTCTTGACCATATTGCAAGTCTATTTTTTCCATCTCCACTGCCACCACCCTAGTCCAAGCTGTCATAATCTCTCTCCCCAAATTACTGCACAGCTTTTTCACTAGTCCCCTGGTTTTTACTCTTGTACCTTTTATTGCACACCCAGCAGCCAGAGTGATCTTTTGAAAATGAGAATCCAGTTTGTCCTTTCTGCTCAGAACCCTTCAGTGGCTTTTTACAGTTCTGAGGATGAAGTTCAGAATCCTTAATGTGATTCACAAAGGTGCTGCACACTGTGGCTGATCTCTAGCCTCGTCTCATGCCATGCTCCTTTCTTCACTCTCACATGATCTTTTCAGTTCCTTGACTGTCCCATGCTCCTTGTAGCCTCTGAACCATCCCATGTACTTGGCACATCATCTCTACCTCAGCTGAAACTTCACTTTCTTAGGAAAGCCATCAGTGATTTTTAAGACTTAAGTTTGGTCTCCTTAAGAGCGCAAGTCTTAAGAGACCATGCTCCTAAGATGAGGAACTCATCTCAGAGCTCCTAGTGTTTTTCCTTCTTAGCCTGTAATGCAGTTTCATTGTAAATTAACATATGTCTCCCCATTGGTCTCTCAGCTCTGTGAGGACAGGCACTGTGTCATTTTATTTTGTCCCACTGGGCCTGGCAGCATTTGGTGGCATTCAGTATTTTTTGAACAGGTGAGAGGTCGGAGTTGCCTGAGTGGTGAGAGGTGGGAGTGGGGTGGGGGAGGTCAGGGGAGGAGTGAGTGTTCCAGGCTTCAGGAACTACAGCAGGGGCAAAGGCCCGTGGTGGGCAGCACTGTAGTACCCACAGGGACCTGAAAGAAGGTGAATGTAGTGAGCTGCTTGTGCAGATGTTTGCTGAACACCTGTTTGTGTCTTGGGCCCTCTGCTGAGCACCCGGTGCACAAAGATGAATGGGTTGACTTCAGCAAGCCAGGAGCTCACAGTCTGAAGGGGCAAGTATGGTCAATGAGTTGAATTCTATAATGGAGAAAGCGGGGGAGGCTGTGAGAGCCCAGAGGAGGTATTTAACCCCATCTTAGGGTTATGGAAGGCTTCCCCGAGGAGGTGTGCTTTAAAGAGTCTGAGCAAGGAAACGGTGTTGAGAAAGCCTGGTGAGTGGAGGTGATTAAACAGCAGGGTTTAGGGGCCAGTTTAGGGAAGCCTGGGCCCAGATCGTGCAAGACCTTGTCAGCCAGGCTTAAGATTTTGGTCTTCATACCGAGGAGGATGTAAAGATATTAAAGGATTTCAAGCAGAGAAAATGGCATAATGAGATTTTTAATGTAAGTTGGATTGGCCAGGGAAAGACTGGAGACACTGAATACTTCAGAGATAAGGCTTATAGGGCACCTGAGTGGCTCAGTCGGTTAAGTGTCTAACTCTTGATCTCAGCTCAGGTCTTGATCTCAGGGTAGTGAGTTCAAGCTCTGAGTTGGGCTCCACACTGGGCATGGAGCCTACTTAAAAAAAGGGAAGAAGAAGAAGAAGAATGAGAGATGGGGCTTTAGAAACCCTTAGCAGAGGTGGAGGGAGCATCAGAGAGCATCAGAGAGTTGAAAGAGAGCATCAGAGAGTGGTTAATGGCTCCAGCCTTGGCATTAGTCACGTCTGAGTTTGAATTGCAGATGGTTCACCTGCTAGATCTGAGACCTTGGGTAAGTCATTTTCTAAGCCTCTGTTTCCTCATCAGTAAAATGGGTGTGATCATTTAGACCTCACAGAGTTGTAAAGGCTTAAACAGGATAATGTGCACAGGTCTCCTTGTGCTCTATAAAGAATATTTTGGTATGAGGATCAAAGAAGAGAAGGTCAGTGGAAGGTTTCACGCGGTTCCTGTACACCCCATAAATGGTACTTGCTAGTATTTGGTATTGTTACAGCACTGGCAGTTAGTCTGTCTTTCCCCTGGTTTCCCAGGTTTTCCAACTCAAGGTGGGTACCGAGTCCCAGGTCTAGCCTTCCTCAGTAGCCTGAAGCTCAAGTGCCAGCTGGGCTTGGACAGTTGGTGGCTAAGGGGAATTGTGTGGGGACACTGCATGGGTGATGTGGGGTGTCCTTGGATACACCCAGGTTTACCCACCCAGCCAGTCTCGAAGGCTTTGGCAGGTAACTGATGCCTCTTCTCCTCTGAACAAATGAGCGAACAAGGAGCCAGTGAGGGAACCCACAGCCTCCTGAGCGCCCATTGGCTGCAGCCCCCATGGTTGCTTAGCAACTCTCCCCATTTTCTCAGCTCTCCTCCCGGAGCTCTAATTGCAGGTCTGGGCTGAGCTCAGTGTGAGTGGCAGCCAGCAAGTCCCAGCAGCCCTGCCCCGGCAGCTTGAGCTGACCAATGGAACTAGGCCTCTTGAACCCAGTCTCAGCCATGGCCTTAAAGATACCCTCTCTACCTCCCTCCCCTAAATCTACAAACCTCTGGAAGCCTCAGACTTGTTCTTCTGTCTACTCACAGGTCTCAGGAATAGGTGTCCAGGTGGTAGGAAATCTAAACAAGGGTTTTCCCTGTTGGTGGGCTGAACCCAGCCTGGTGTCAGAGTTTGGGCCTTGCTCTGCTTAGTCTAGTTTCCTACACTCTGGCTTGAGAGCATCACCTGTGGTTTTGACTCCTGGGTCATCCGGCCACTGTTTTCCCCAGGTGTCCTGACGTTGGCTGTCCCCTTGGCTGAGCTTGCACTCAGGTCCCCTCTTTCCCACTCTTCCAGAAGCTGCTACTGCTTGCTTGGCTCTTTCTCCCTTGATTTTCTTTTTCTTGAAATGTGTTTTTAATCCCAAAAAAGCTTTTCACTGGGGCCTGGGGGAAGAGAGAAGGTGAAATTAGGCTCTTCGGGGCTCTCATCAGTTAGAATTTGAGATATGGACTGAGATTTGCATAGATCCTCTGGGGAGATTCAGGTTGGGCCCTGAAAGCTGTCCTGCTGCGGTAGAAGCAGATGCCCTAACCTGGCATTTGTTTCTAAGTTGCTATATGACCTTGAGTAATACTCAGAGCCCTTCTGGACCATATTGTCCATGATTGAGCCTCTTATGCAACTCAAATATGACAAATCAAGAACCCAGTGAAGATTGAGTATCTGGTATATACATGAACTTTGGCAAGTGTGAGAGAGCCTTGGTAGGGATGCTTTGGGGATAGAGTACTACCTCCTGCCCCCATCTCAGCTGCCGGGAAGCTCGCAGCCCAGGGCTTTGGCCCTGCCCCTGCTCTTTGTGCCAGAGTCTGGCCTGAAGGTGCCCATTGTCTGGTGGTGCAGCCTGTGTCAGGGTCATGAGACTGAAGCTATCCCAGATGTCTCCAGGCAGCACCCTCAAGGGCTGTCTGTGGGTTAGGGGTATCCTGGCATGGACACTTTATCCCACCAGAATGGGGATTTGGAGGAAGCCAACATCTTAGGCTGGTTGCCTCTTGTTGTTTTCATCCTACCCTTGAAGTTGTGAGGCTACTTGCCTGCCTAGCAGCCTGCTTAGGGCAAATACAGATAGAGCTCCTCTGGCCCATCAGTCCCCTGGCTCTCCATAGATTGCTCTAGTGACACTATGATTGGTAGCAGAGGGGTCTCAAGCATATGATTCCCCCCCCCCCCCGCCGAGAGTATCACTTCCTCTGACTAGTCTGATCTCCACAGAGGAGGCTGTTGGGGAGGGGTCCAGTGAGTGGAGCTAGTGTTCTCTGTCTCCTTTGTATACTGTGCTTCCCCTGCTCCCCCTTTGAGATCATTGTGCCTCACGACTCTGACTTGGATCCTTTTTTCTCTCACTCAGTGCTTTCTTCCTGGCCAATGCTGCCATAGCTTCAATTATCAGTTGTTCGCCCATGACTGTCTCTTGCTCCAACTTCTCCCTTGGGCTTCAGGGTTTCATACCTAACTCTCTGGACACTTCTGTTTGCAGATCTCACCAGGTACCTCTGATTCAACATGGCTGCCGCTGAACTTATCACCTTCTGGCCTCCCTTTAAATTTATTACTATTCCCCTCCACCCACTCCTCCTGACCTCAGTAAATAGCTCCACCATCTACTTAGTTGTTCAGCCAGTAACCTGAGAGCTGTCCTTAACTCTTCCCCATTGTTGTATCCAGTCAGTCATCAAGTCCTGACCATTTTGCCTCTTAGCTGTCTCCGAGTTCATCATCTACTGGTCTCCCTTCATACTGCCACCAGAATACAGAGGAGTTCGGATTTGGTGGTAGGGAGTGGAGTGGACAGTAGGGATTGATGCTGTCGGTGTCTCCTGAAGTCTTTGACAGGGCTCCTGAGCTTGTATTAACTCCTCTGTTTCCTATCCTTGTTCAGTCTCCCTTAACACTGTCTAGATTAGTTTCCTAGAGAGGCCATAATAAAGTACACTTTAAATAAAGTATACTGGGTAGCTTTAAACAACAGAAATTTATTGTCTCACTGTTGCAGAGGTTTGAAGTCCAAAGTCAAGGTGTTGGCTTCCTCTAAAAACCTATGGGAGAACCCTTCCTAACTTCCCCCTTGCTTCTGGTGGTTTGCTGGCAGTCTTGTTCCTCGACTTGCAGTTGCATGGCTCCAATCTTTACCTTTGTCATCACATGTCATCCTCCCTGTAAGTCTGTCTTTGTGTGGTTGTCTTCTTACAGAGACACCCATTGTATTGTATTAGAGCTCCCCCCTACCCTATGACCTCATCTGCAATGACCCTGTTTCCGAATAAGGTAGCATTCTGAGGTATTAGAGATTAAGACCTCAGCATATTTTTTTGGGGGGGGATACAATTCATCCCATAATAGTCTGCCGACTAGCCCCCCAAATTTATGTCCTTCCTACATGCAAATTACGTGCATCTCATTTCAACTTCCCCAGAAGTCTTAACCCATGCCAGCATCAACTGTAAGTCTAATTAGAGAGCGTAATTCGACCCATTCAACACTGACCTTCTCATACTTCCTTCCCAGAGTTCTTCTGGAGGTAGGTTCCTGACTTTAGGTTTTTCCCTTCATGAGCAGCATCAAAGCTACCGTGTAGATCCTGACCTCTTTTTTTACTTTGGGTTTAATGTGGGGGAGGGGACTTGCTGGAAGACAGAATGTGCCTCTCTCTCTCTCTCTCTCTCTCAAAGCTGGTGGGGGATGGGCAGGCAGCTCTGATGGGTCTCCTTACCCTCATGCCTCCAGGTATGTGAACACACTCTTGAAACTCATCCCGCTGGTGCTGGGACTGCAAGATCAACTGCGACAGGCAGTGCAGAATGGGGACATGGAGACCTCCCATGGCATCTGTCGCATTGCTGTGGCCCTGGGCGAGAACCACTCCCGGTGAGGAGTGGGGCAGCTGGCGGGGGGCTGCGGGTCGGGTGGTGGGGGATAGCAGGGCCCTCTAAGAGGTGGAGTTATGAAGCCCTACTCGGGGGGTGGAATGACCTTACTATACGTCCTCCTCCCAAGGGCCTTGCTGGATCAAGTGGAACACTGGCAGAGTTTCCTGGCCCTTGTCAACATGATTATGTTCTGTACTGGCATCCCTGGCCACTACCCTGTCAACGAGACCACCAGTTCCCTGACCCTCACCTTCTGGTACACGCTGCAGGTATGTCTGTGTGACCTCTAGTAGCACTGAGATGTAATGATAAAAGGTAGATCATGGACTTCTGGGCCTGGTGCCTAGGTGGCTAACTTCCTTCCCTGGCTCTCTCAGGATGACATTCTGTCCTTCGAGGCAGAGAAGCAGGCTGTGTACCAGCAGGTGTACCGGCCAGTCTACTTCCAGCTGGTGGATGTGCTTCTGCACAAGGCCCAGTTCCCTTCTGATGAGGAATACGGATTCTGGTCCTCAGATGAGAAGGAGCAGTTCCGGATTTACAGGTGATGGTAGCAGGCCAGTCCTACCTCTAGAGTCCTGAACTAATGAAGGCAATAAGGAGAGGAGCCCAGCCTTCCTGAATCCTGTGGCTCCTTTCTCTATTCTCTAGGCACTTTTGCAGGGTTGTGAGGGAAGTGGGGTGGGCTCCTGGGCTTGGGGGCAGGATCCAGGCAGTGTATAAGGTCTTCATCTGCTTCTTAGGGTGGACATCTCAGATACGCTCATGTATGTGTATGAGATGCTGGGGGCTGAGCTGCTCAGCAACCTCTATGACAAGCTGGGCCGTTTGCTCACGAGTTCGGAGGAGCCCTACTCCTGGCAGGTACCTCCCAAGCCTGATTCCCTCAGCCCTCCCAGAACCGTCATAACCTCCTCCTCAGGCAAGCCAGTGGCACCCTCTTTCCTCAGCACACAGAGGCCCTGCTCTATGGCTTCCAATCCATCGCAGAGACCATCGATGTCAATTATTCTGATGTGGTGCCTGGGCTCATTGGCCTCATTCCGCGGATCAGCATCAGCAACGTGCAGCTGGCGGATACTGTCATGTTCACCATCGGTGAGACCTGGCACACACCCACGAGCACATTTCCAGAGCCACAGGCACCCATCCCCAGCCACAGTCAGCCCGCTGGTTCCTGTCCAGAATGGGAGAGACACACATGCCCACACACACAATCAGTATTGCAGCCAACAGACTGTGCTGGCACATCTAGGGGTCCTTCCTGCAGTGTTCTGAGCTGTAATTCAGTGAGGCTAGTTTGCTGTCAATGGAACAGCGCTGCTAGGCCTCTTCTGAGTAAGTCCTTCCTGCTTCTCAGCTGCGAGGCTCCTGTTTGGGCATGTGCATGTGTATTTCCCTATTCAGTACTAGGGCTGTAACCTGACCCTGCCAGAAGCTCTGCCTGCCTCACAGGGACATGGTACAAGGCCAGCCCGGCCTGTCTCAAATATCCTCCCCTCTTCCTTCTTTCCCCAGGAGCTCTGTCTGAATGGCTGGCTGACCACCCTGTCATGATCAACAGTGTTCTGCCCCTAGTACTGCATGCCCTAGGCAATCCTGAGCTCTCTGTCTCTTCTGTGTCCACCCTCAAGAAGATCTGCCGAGAATGCAAGTACGACCTGCCACCCTATGCTGCTAACATCGTGGCTGTCTCCCAGGTATGCAGGGGCCTGGGTGGGGCTGGGGCTCAGGGCACATTGCACTCCACTGATCCCATATTCCTTCTGTTTATCTCCAGGATGTGTTGATGAAACAGATCCACAAGGTGAGCCCAGAAGTTTCTAGGGGTCCTTGGGGATATTGTGGAAATCTGTGGAAATCCTCTTCTGCCTCTTCCTACCCCTTGTCTTTTATTCTCTGTTCTTGGAACCTTCCCGAAGAGGTTCAGTCTTCCTACCCACGACCAGATATGTCCAGGATTGACTCTCCGTGTTCTGCCCCACAGACAAGCCAGTGCATGTGGCTGATGCAGGCACTGGGCTTCCTGCTGTCAGCCCTGCAGGTGGAGGAGATCCTTAAGAACCTGCACTCACTTATCTCGCCCTATATCCAGCAGCTGGAGAAGCTAGCAGAGGAGATAGTGAGTGAGCTGGTGTGTGTGTGTGTGGGTGTGTGTGTGTGACCAGAGGGCAGGGATGGGCTTCCCTTTGTGTGGGCTGTGGCTGCTGGGGGCTAGGGTTGGAGTTGGCCATCAGGGCTGGGGTCAGGGGCCAAGCTGGGTCTGAGAGATGCAGAGTTCGGTTTGATTCTCCCCATAGCCTAATCCTTCCAACAAGCTGGCCATTGTCCACATCTTGGGGCTTCTCTCCAACCTCTTCACCACGCTGGATGTCAGTCATCATGAGGATGATCATGAAGGCCCTGAGCTCCGGAAGCTGCCAGTGCCACAAGGACCCAACCCCGTGGGTGATGTTGCCATTGTCCCCCCCCACCACATACCCTATGGGAATGTCATTTTCTCTCCCTAGCTTTATGGGTAATATTGTCATTGTTCCCTTGGTCCTGTGGGGCATGATGCATTTGGTCCTCTGACCCTGTGAATGACCTAATCATTGCCCTTCACTCTACAGAGAGTGATGTCATTGTCTCATCCAACCCTGTGGGTGATGTTGTTTTTGTCCCCAGCCCAACTGGGGTGATGTCATTGTGGTTCCTTCACCCCATGGGGGACACTGGCATTATCCTTCAGCCTCCTAAGTGATGTAATTATGGACGCCTGTTTAACCCACAACTTCTACTTCGCTATTCACTGCCCCCTGTGGGCACTGGGGTACTTACATGCTCTACGTGTAATAGTTATTGACTTTGAGTTGCTCCTAGTCTGGAGGAAATACACATAAACAGATTGTCGCAAAGCAGTGTGACGAGTACTGTGGTAAGCTTAGGCACAGGGGGGTTGGGGTGACCACTTACAAGCTGTTTGATCTGGGGCCAGCCTCAGCTTCCCATTCAAAACCATGAATGTCAGACTATCTGGCTTGCTCGTCTCATGGAACCGTGCTGGGTACCATATGTGGTCTTGAGTGAAAGCACTTTGCATACTGTAAAGTTCTGTATAAATGTGAGAGACTGCTTGGATCATTGTTCCCGGAGTTTCTCCTGGAGAAAAGGAAGTCACAATATCCTGGCTCCTCTTTTCACCTTAGTTCCAGGTTCCCTTTTGGCTCTAGACCAAATTTGGGCCAGCATCCTGCAACAGAGCCCCTTCTCCTTCCATGGTAGTCATTGCACTGCCTTCCCTCACCTCCCAGGACCTCCGTCTGCTCTCTGCTTCTCCATAAGCTGCCATATATGTGTATCCCTTGGGGCTCTCCACTGTAGGCCTCTTTGGGTGACACAGCATCTCTACGTCTTCAGGGGCTAGCCCTTGGGTTTTTGGCACTAAAAGGAGTTTTCTGAGCAGAAATGGATAGAGAGTGATTTTTTTAAAAGGTTACAAAGTTTTGCTAATTTTCTGAAGCCCTCATAATATCCCTGCTTTGCACTTTGAGGCTTCCTCTAAAATGATCCTTAGAACTCAGAATATCCTCTTTCATCCATGGAGGATTCGACAAACCACTCCTTCCCCCAAGGTCCCATCCACTGAGTCCTCGATGTGTACCCTGGGGTGATAGGTTTGAACTTCCGGCCTGCTTGGTATTGCCATGTCCGTCTTGGGTGGGTGAGAGTGGTGGTGGGGGCACCTCACTTCTTCCTGTGTCTTCAGGTGGTTGTGGTGTTGCAGCAGGTCTTCCAGCTCATCCAGAAGGTGCTGAGCAAATGGCTGAATGACGCCCAGGTGGTGGAGGTGAGTCCCAGTCCTTGCTCTCTATGGTGACTGTGCTTAGATATGGCGCAGGAGGAAGGTGTTGCTGCCCCATCTTGGCTTGCGGTGGTCTGGAGGAAGTAAAGGAGGTGAATCTTGCTCCACAGGTACAGGGAATCTTTTGGGAAGATATTCAGAACTTCCCAATATCACAAAAAGTGCTTGACCAAAGAACTATGATGTTGGGGCTGAGTGACAGTCAGGGGTCCATTTTGTAATCAGAGACCTGCCTTTGGTCCCTTTTCGATTCAGGATTTTCTTGCTATTGCTGCTCTGTGAGAGGAAATGGTGGAGATGTAAGTAGCAAGACTTGAGTTGTAAAGTTCCATCCTATGCCCTTTTGAGAAAGGCCTTTTTGTCTCCTGCCTTTCAGGGTGAGGGTCAGACTTGTTTACCTTCCTTGACTTGCAGGGCCAGGCCAGACTTATAGGTAAGGGTCCCTCCTTAGGTCTCCTCTGTGCAGGGCCTCAGTTCTGTTCCAGCTGATTGTGAACTGCTAACCAGGGCCCCTTTGCTTTCTGGCTTGCTTTCTCTCTCTCTCTCTCTCTCTCTCTCTCTCTCTCTTTCGTTCCTCCCTCCCTCCCTTCCTTGAATTGAAATATATTTGACATTTAACATTGTATAAATTTAGGTGTACCGGCATGTGGATTTGATACATTTGTATGTTGTAATGTGATTGCCATTGTATGATAATTGGCACCCCATCACATCCCATAATTATAGTTTCTTTCTAGTGGTTGGAATAATTAAGATCTAGTCTCTTGACAAGTTTGATGATCATAACACTGTTGTCTATTTCATGGGCCCCTTTGCTTCCTTCCCAAGGCGGTGTGCGCTATCTTTGAGAAGTCCGTTAAGACCCTGCTGGATGACTTTGCCCCCATGGTGCCACAGCTGTGTGAGATGCTGGGTCGGATGTACAGTACCATCCCCCAGGCCTCTGCTCTTGACCTCACTCGACAGGTGGGCCTTCTGGCTGAGGTAGCAGTGTTCTAGATTTCATCTGACTCTGGGATGGGGTGGATGGGTGGAATGGGGTGAATGGCTGCCCCGGCAGGGGTTCTGACCTGCATTCCAGGGATGCTGGCCAGTTCTTGGTGAGACAGGGCCTCAAATGACCAGCATTCCCTGCTTTGTTGTAGCTGGTCCACATCTTTGCTCATGAACCTGCCCACTTTCCCCCAATCGAGGCCCTCTTCCTGCTCGTCACCTCCGTCACACTCACTCTCTTCCAGCAAGGTAGGTCATGACCACGGTCTCTGCTGCTGCCGCCACTGCCACTGCCTCTGCTTCCCTGACTGGGGAGCCAAAGCTGCCCACTCTGTTCTCCTCTGTCCCCTGAGTTGCACATGGGACTCAATGGGAAACTTAAAGGATCAAGCACAGCACAATTGTCACCCTACAAATAGCTGACACCTTAGGTTGAAGTGGAGAAGAGAGTGAATGATGTCTTCTACTGGCCTGCTGGGCTCAGGGCCAGTCTTGATGTGGGGGAAGGTGGGGCCAGAGTTCTGAGGGACTTGGGGCATTAGGCTGGCTCCTTTTCTTTGGGATATAATGAAAAGGGGAAAGAGCATGGGCTTTGGAGTCAGATAGACCTAGATTCTAAGCTCATCACCACCAACTAGTTGTGTGACCTTGGGCAAGTCACTTACGTTTGTGGAGCCTTCGTTTCCATGTCTGTGGAATGGAGATTTCATGTACTTGATAGGGTTGTTATAGGTATGAAAGTAGTGTCTTTTGGTCTCCTGGCTGGGGATTTTTTGCACATGAAGTACTCAGGGAGTGCTGGTTCCTTTCCCTGCATTCTAGGCTGAAACCTTTTGGCTGTGGCCCCAGTGCACTCTTCTCTGTGGCCCTCTGCCTGAGAGAGCTGGGAGCAGGGGGCTCCAGGCTTTCCCCTGCTGTCTACCCCAGGCTTCTAACTTGGGAAAGAAATGGTGCTGCTCCTCCAGCCTCATGAGTCTTGCCTGGATTTGTGGACGCAGGCTGGGGGCTAACCAGGGGTTTCAGCTGGAGCCGGAGTGCTCTCTGCTCATATCCTCAGTGTGTGGTCCCGTGATGCTGGCCTCTGCTCCAGTGGGCTGTGGGTAGGTGCAAAGTGGGCAGAAACGTGAGAAAGTTCTGAGTGGGCAGAAACCAGGTGTGGCCATCCTTAACTCCACCTGTCCCATTCCTCGTATCCAACCGGGGGCAAGTCTGGGTGGCTCTGGCTCCTGATTATCCCACGGTCTGCCTAACTTTCCTCTCCCTCCATGACCACACCTCAGTGTGGGGTGTCTGGATCACCTCAACAGTCCTCTAACTGCTTTCCCTGACATCTGCCCCTCTCCTCAGGCCGCTGCTGCACCCTACAGTTGTAATGTTCTTTAGGAAACACGTCTGAGTAATTTCCCTCCCTGGCTGGAAACCCTTTCGTTGTTCTCCATTGCCTCAGGTTCTCATCCCACTCCCACCCACACGATGCAGCTCCTGCTTACTCCTCAGTGCCTTCTCCTGCCAGCGTCCCCAGGATACCAGCAGTCCAGCCACACTGACTTCTCCCTTCCTGTGTCCCATTTGATCCTCTAACTGGAATGCCCTGTGCCCTTTACTGGGTGAGCTTCACTCCTCCATTCCTTACCCATGCATCAGTCCTCGGAAGGTTCTTTGGGGCAGAACTGGGTGTTTCTGACTTTGGGCTGAAACTACATCATGTACACACTGCTGACACAGCACCAGTCCTGCTCAGTAATCCGCTTTCGTGTGTTTGCCTCTCTCCCTAGACTAAGCCCCTAAAGGGCAGGGTTGAGGCTCTTCTCTCTGCCTCCTCAGTGCCCAGAAAAAGGCCAGCTTAGAGCAGGTATCAGACGCTGTTGAAGAGAGGAGGGTGAGGTCTCCCTGCCCTTGAAGCCTTTCTCCCCCACCGTCTGGGGCCCACCGCTAGTTTGTTGAATGTCAGACATCCTGTCCGTAGGGGGACCCAGGCATGGGGCACATTGGGCCTCACCTTCCAGGACTTGAGTAACTCGGGGCTTAGGTGTAAAGGAGATGGGCTTTCTCAGTGGCTCCTCATAGCCTGGAGAAGGAAGCAGGAAAGAGCTCATTACCTACTTTACAGTTGGGGAAACTGGGCATTTGTGGCTTGCACAAGATCACACAGCTCCTTAGTGGTGTTTCAGGCAGGTGTTTGTGCAGCGCCTCCTCCTCAAGGTGGAGCAGCCCAAGCAGCAGCTCCGGACACATGCCCTGTCCTTGCCACAGGTGTCACCAGCACTGGAAACAGAGCAGCATCCAACAGCAATCATATTTGTTGGCCTTGTTGGTTGTCTTGCAGGACAGGATGGCCCCCTTAGCTGTTATGCTGTCCCAGTCTTGCCATTCCTTTCTCAGCCTCTGCCCTCCCACTGCACCATGGGGCGACGTGTTGACTGGTTTCCCTCTTTCTTTGTGTGTCCAGATGGTGGGAGCTGGTCTTCAGCCCTTAGCCTGGCTCTCTGCTGAGTCGGTGTCCATGTGGAGGGACTTTGCTGGGTGGGGCTCTCATTTTGGGCCTCATGATACAGTTTCTTCCCCCAGACCCTGCCAGTGGCTTGCCCAGCCATCTCTATAGCATACTGGGCTCTGCCCTAGCCGAGGAGGAGTCCTCTGGTTTAAGTGGACCCAAGAGCTTCCTTTCCTTGGCCAGACCCAGAGCCCTAAGGCCACGGAAGGGAGAGGGCACCTGCTCAGGCCCTGATGCCCTCACCTTTCCGGGGCCTTCAGCCAGGCATCCGCGGGAGTTACCAAGGACTGACCTCCCACCAGCCCTGCTCTCCTCTTGGATGGCTAGTGTTGGGGAGGTATGTGCTAGGAGGCAGTGCAGGGCCACCCCAGCCAGCCAGAGGCCACAGCAAGAGTGTGGGGGTTGTTTGTTCAGCTCTGTGGAGTCCAACATTGCTCCAGCACCAAAGGAGCACTTGGGGGACTGGCCTGAGGAGGAGTGGGGAGTAGGTGGAGGGCCCCTTGGGAGGGAGCTGGGGCAGGCCCGTCCTTCACTTTGCCGTCTCTTTCTGTTGGGCTTCTCCCAGTTCATGGTTTTTGTATGTTTTGTTTCTTTATCTTGCTTCCTGCTGCTCATGTGCCCCCACGCTGTCTCCCTGCAGGCTCTCAGTCCCACATAACTATATGAGGTTGAGTTGCTGTTTGTATAATTTTTTCTTAAGTTCCATCTTTATTATATTTTAGGGCCCAGGGATCATCCTGATATTGTTGATTCATTTATGCAACTCCTGGCACAGGTGTGTTTTAGTTTTATTCATTCACGTTCTGTTCTCTCTCTTTCTCTTTCTCTTATGTTGAAATTCAATTTAAGCCTATTTTTAGCTTTCTGTTGACAAATTTTTTTTCTGTTCAGTTGAATAGAGTTTCTTCATCTGTTTCCGTGGAAGTTGACAACCCAACATCCTCCTTTAGTGCCCCTTTGCCTCAACTAGCTCATTCTTCCACCAAGACCAGGGAGAGGCGATCCTGAAGGGAGGGAGCTGGGCTGGCCTGGGTGGGGGAGGGGGAGTAACCGTGCCCAGCAGCTCCTGTGCAGCTGGGGTGCCCGAGAAGCTCAGGGGTAAGATTGGAGTTAAAGGGCCTGGGGTTCATTGTCCCCGTGCTCCTGCCGGGAACTGCCTGCCTCAGTGCCCCCAGCCTGCTCTGGAGAGGTGGCCGGGAGGAGCTCTGAAGGGAGGGGCTAGAGATGAACGTGCTGGGGTGGAGCCCGGGTTCGGGCTGGCAGATGGGTTTGCTGCTGCTGGGAGGCGGGCGCTGGCTCCCTTGTGAGACCGCTTTGGGAAGTGTTTGTGTTTGGTGTGTGTTTAAGTGTGTTGGACCTTATTTGTGTGTTTTGACTTTAGTTTGGTCTGGAAACAGAAATCACGTAGCTGCTCGAAGTAGTGTGTGTGTGGTGTTGGGATAAATGCGCAACTGTGCGGGCATGTGCACTGATGCATGTTGTATGTTGATGTGCATTAGGCCTTGATGGGTTTTGGACAGTGATATGTGGTGGAGGCGTGTGTGCTGGGCTGTGGGCGTGTGTATTTTGATGGAGGCGCATATATTGTGGTATCCGGATGTCTGTATTAGGGGATGTAGGTTGTGGAAGATAACGTGTGTTGAGCTGTGGGGACATGGGGTTAGTGTGGGGTTGATGGGGAGGTTCCTGTGAGGTGGGGCAAATGATGTTTCTTTACTTCATCATTCCACAAATATTTATTGAGTGCGTAATACATGTTTGGTACTCTGCTGGATGCTGAGGATGTAATGGTAAGCAAAAGCAGACACAGTTCTACTCTCTTAGAACTCAAGTCTAGTAGAGGGGGTGGGGCGCGGGAGGAGTGGGGAATAGGGAGTGTGTTCTGGGCCTGGATGGACGTGTGTGGGGGTCCCTGGGGGCGAGGGCACTTGCATGTGTGTTCGTAGATGGGTGTGTCGGGAGAGGCCACGTGCTAGAGGACTGGGGGGCTTGACGGTGTCGGTATGTGGACATGGCTGGGGGATGTGGGGAGGTTTGGGGATGTGACTCTGTAGCAGGGTGTGTTGCAAATGTGGGAAAGGACGTATAAGGGATGTGGTAGAGGTATGTTTGAGGGTAAGTAGGGTGTTCCCAGAGAGGGTACGCGTGGGGGTGTTTGCACATGAGTGAACCTGAGGGAGTGGAAGGTATGTGCGGGGCTGGGGGGGCTAGGCGTCTACATGGTATGCGTTGGGGGGCTGCCGGAGAGCAGCAGCGTTGGATGACTGCTGGAGCTGTGCAGAGCATCTCCTGTGACCTGAGGATGTGCCTGCCATTCGTGTCCTGGTACCACTGGGATGGGCTCTCTGCCCCCTGTACTCCTTCCATTCCCCCCACATGGCAGCACTGACTCCTGGGCTGGGTGTGGCTGAGAAGGGCCTGGACACAGGGTACCCTGCTTGAATGGTGGGGCCATGGCTCCAAGGCTCCTACCCTACTTTTCCTCGTTCTCAGCTGGAGGGTGTCTGAGGAAAGCAGGTGGGACATGGGAGGGGGGCTTTGGACTGAGCTTCACATCCAGCTGCCATCTCTTCTTCCTGCTCTCCTGTTAACAAATCCTGGGGCCTTTGACTGCCTCCGAATCAAAGCAGCCACTGCTGGCTACCTGGAACCTGAAGGAAAACTGGCCTTGATGGAGGGGAGAATAAAAGTGTTCGCTCAGGGAGTGACTTGGGACCCAAGCTTTCTGTACTGTGACCCTCCCCCACCTCTCACACACACCAGTGCATTCATGTACACATACACGTACATAGTATCCCCTGGCTGCTCCCCTCCTGACCCACTGAACTGTGGGGTGGCGTGGGTCCCCCAGAGATGGCTGGGTGGCTGATTTTGGCAGCCCGTAACCTATGGTGTGTGAGGTTGGGGCCTGGGGTGGCAGGTGAGTGGGGGGCCGGGGGGGTTGGTCCTTGGAGCTGTGGGGGCTGGGCTTACCAGCTCCACCTCCTGCAGGCTCTGAAGCGGAAGCCAGATTTGTTCCTGTGTGAACGATTGGATGTCAAAGCTGTGTTCCAGTGTGGTAAGTGGGGCCAGGTGGACAGGAGGGCCTGGGGGCCCCCTCGGGAGGATCCTTAGGCCCTATCTGATCTGCCTCTGCCTCTCCCACAGCTGTGCTGGCCCTCAAGTTCCCCGAGGCACCTACTGTCAAGGCCTCCTGTGGCTTCTTTGTGAGTCCCACGCTGAGTCCTGACCCCCCCCCACCCCTATACCCAGCCCTGCTCAGGTCTCCAGAGGGTAGGGGTGTGGTGTGCCGGCCTTGTCCCCAGGGAGAGTGGGGAAAGAGCTGAGGCTGACAGGCCTCTCCATCCTCTGTAGACAGAGCTGCTGCCTCGGTGTGGGGAAGTAGAACGCGTGGGGAAAGTGGTTCAAGAGGATGGCCGTATGCTGCTCATAGCAGTGCTGGAGGTGAGATGGAGCCAGTGTTTGAGGGGGGTGGGGCGGCCCCCACTGCCGAGGCAGCTGCCCTTCTGGGAAGCTTGAGCCTTGGGTTCCCTAAACTGACTGTTTCTTCATCAGTTAAATGGCTGACAGTTGTTAGGGTTGCTGCGAGGATCAGCTGGCTCTCAGAAAACAGCACTCACTTGCCGGGTGCAGTTTGGCTGAGGAACTGTCTGGGAGCGGGTGGGGTGTGGCTAGGCACCCTTGCCGCGAAAGGGGCGAGGCCCTGGTGTGCTGAGAACCCATCTCCCTCAGGCCATTGGGGGCCAGGCCTCCCGCAGCCTCATGGACTGCTTTGCCGACATCCTATTTGCTCTGAACAAACACTGCTTCAGCCTCCTGAGCATGTGGATCAAGGAGGCCCTGCAGCCACCCGGTTTTCCCTCTGCCCGCCTCAGCCCTGAACAGAAGGACACCTTCAGCCAGCAGATCCTTCGGTGAGCAGAGCTGGCGGGGCCTGGGCTTGGGTCCAGAGGAGAGGGCGGCGGTGGTGGATGGTACTAACCTGATGTCCCTTCCCTTCTTCAGTGAGCGAGTGAACAAGAGGCGGGTGAAGGAGATGGTGAAGGAATTCACACTGCTGTGCCGGGGGCTTCATGGCACAGATTATACAGCTGACTACTGAGGGGCGCCCCCGTCCCACCCACACCTCCTCACCCCTCCCTATCCCCAAAGAGTAAACCTGGATCTTCACTGCATTGCTGTCTCGGCTTCCTTTCCTCTGCCACCACCACCGAACTGGGCGAAGGCCTGGGGGACAATGAGGGGATGTTTGAATCCAGGCCTTAGTCGGGAGTTGCGGGGCCAACTTCTGGCTCCTAGAGTGGAAGCAGTCCCCTGTAGCCAAGCCTCCTAGGCTGGAGCTGTTCGTAATCCTGCCATTGCCCTTGGGTTGGAATGGTACTGCAGTAGCGTCAACAACCTCCCCCCTACCCCCACTGCCACCCATTAAATTAGTCCCAGCATTCGTGCATGCATTACATTTATTAAATCAACAATGCTGAGTACTAGCCCGCTAGTTCTGCCTTGCTTTGTTCTTCTGAACAAAGGCTGATCTACTGCATAGCCACCATGTTAATCTGGGAGAATGGGACCAGTGAGGGAAAGCTGCATGGAGGAATATTCGTTTTTTCTTCTTAAGATTTTATTTATTTGTCAGAGAGAGAGAAAGGGAGCATGAGCACGCACAAGCACGGGGGGTGGCAGTCAGGGGAAGAAGCAGGCTCCCCACTGAGCAAGGAGCCTAATGTAGGACTTGATCCTAGGACCCTGGGATCATGACCTGAGCCAAAGGCAGACTCTTAACCGACTGAGCCAGCCAGGCGTCCCAGACTTTCATTTCTGATGGAAATGGATGGTTTCCTACGTAGAGGAATTGGGGCCTTTTTGGCTGGAAATGAGGTGGGGCAGGGTCCAGCTTGGAGGGAAAAAATGGAGAGTGGTTTTAAGTCCCAGGATAGGTTTCTTAATGGGGTTATGGAGGACAAACTTGCACATAATTGAGGAAAGGTATAGAAAGCAGGGCTGAGCATGTGTGGGAGAAAGCATGGCAGCCCCCAGAGGAAGAGGAATGCAGGACCTACAGCTATCTTCATAGCCAGAGCTCCCCACCTCTGTGGTACCTGACCTGCTCTTGATGGTCGGGCTCACTGGATGGCTGCTGCTCCATCCTTAGCAGGATGCCCTCCCTTTCTGTCTCCTCAGCCATAGTTCCAGCAATGTTGCCTCTTAGACACCTCAGCCTTCTCCTCAGTAAGATCTGAAGTTTGGGTTCGGATCTCCCCATTTCCATTCCTGAATCTTGTTGGTGATAGGAGAACTGGTTACTCCTTGGAGGTGATAGGGGAACTGGTTACTCCCAGGTTTGTCTCACTCCTTCCCCTGTTCTTTGTCCCACCTTTGTACAAGAATGGAGGCACATCCTCATTCATTCTCTTTCCATGCCAGCGAGCATCAGTCCCCGTTTCATATGCCATCCCAAGGCCCTTCTTCAGTCCCAATCTCACTTACTCTTGATTTCTCACTTCTGAAGTATGTGGAGGTGTTTCTTTTAATCCTTTTCTCCTACTACATGGTATCCAAGTGTCTTCCTCTTCCATCCCCATGATCAAATGTAGCATATATAAGCTAGAATGTGGGAGGTAAAGCCTAGTTTCTGAAGCCAAATCTGTGCCACTGACTTGCTGTGTCTTACTAGGACCTCAATGTCCTCAGCCATAAAATGGGCCAATTTTTTTATAGATAAGATTTTTTTAATTTTTTTAAAATTTTGTTTAGATTTTTTTTTTTTTTAAAGTAATCTCTATACCCACCGTGGGGCCCAAACTCACAACCCTGAGATCAAGAGTCCCATGCTCTGCCAATTAAGCAAGCCAGGTGCTCTTGGGGCAAGTGTTACTCCAAAGACTGTTAACTTTAAGAACATAGTACCTGAACAATAAGTGCTCAATATTTACCTAACAGACTACTGTGAGGATAACGGCGATGCTTTCAGTATATAGGAAATGCCAAGGACTACTTTGTAAAGTTTTGTATCTAAATTCATTTGAGCCAGCAATCCTATTAGGAATCCTCTTGTTACAACCCCCACTTGCAGACGAAGAAACAGCCACAGAGACGTTTAGTAAGTAGCAATGGCAGAGCACAGTATCCAAACCCAGGCAGTTTGGCACCTGAATTGAAAATCATGCAATGCTACCTCCTAGATGATAGAGTGCAATGAAGTGCTTAACAGTATACCGCGATGGGAGCTGCTCAAGCGAGTATTTTCAGGGCGTCGCTTTTTTTTTTTCTTCTAAGTTTATTTATTTAATCTGTACCCCCAACGTGGGGCTCCAACTAACAACCCTGCGATCAAGAGTCACATGCTTTTCTGACTGAGCCAGCCAGGCACCCGGGGAGTCACTTTTTCTGAGTGCCATTGGCGGCCTGAACAGGAAAACTAGTGGCGGGAGAAGAGAGCCAGGGGAACTACAACACCCACAAGGCTCCGCGCCTTCCTCTGAGGTACTCTCGATTGACTTGGGCTCTGGGGAAGATCATTGGTTCTCTGAGGGCGGCCTGGCGAGGATTGGAGGGCGGGAGCAGTGCTAGTTTAAGATTGGCGAAACTGCTGCCAGCCCCGCCTCAAAAACCCGGAAGTAATCCCACAGGTCCTCGTGTAGTGGTGTAGCTGAGAAACGCGAGTTTGGATGCGTGGAGGGATGGTCCGAGGGCAGCACACCCGCGCCCCAGCCCCGCTGCTCTCATTAAGTGACTCTGACTTATTGAGGGCTGCTTCTGAGGACGCGAGGCCTGTAGCTGACCGAGGGAGGTCCCCGCTGCGTCCCGCCACCCAAGCGGTGCCTCATGGAGTCTACGTTCAGCAGCCCCGCTGAGGCAGCGCTGCAGCGAGAGGCGGGCGCCGCGGGGCTGCTCACTCCCGCGGAGGACCTGCACCGCGTGTACGAGCTGGAGCGAGTCGCCGAGTTTGTCCGCGACCTGGGGTGTCAACGGGTGAGGGCAGGTTAGGGAGGAGTGGCTCACCTCGGGATGGGTCGCCCAGAAGAAGATCGGGATATTGGGATAATTGTGTGAGGATAGGGGGTTGGTGGACGGGGGAAGTTGCTTCTCTGGGAAGGTTAGGTAGGGACTCTTGGAAGGTTTTCCTTGAAGAGGAAGAGGGTTGAGGAGAGGCTGTTCCTGACTCTATGGCTTGTACTTACAGGTGGCCTTGCAGTTCCCTGACAAGCTATTGGGAGATGCTGGGGCCGTGGCTGCACGACTGGAGGGGACCACAGGGTCGAAGATGTTCATTTTGGGCGACACGGCCTATGGCAGGTATGAATTTGAGCTTGAGGATTGGGGGGGGTGGTAGGTCTAGTGATCCAAGCCTCTTGTGTTTCCCTTCATGACAGTGCCTGCCCCCAGTGGCTGCATTTTTCCTTCATGGTCATGCCCCTCTTCTGATACTTGCTCCCCTGAATGACAGGGTCTTAGTTTATAACATCGTTTACTTCCCTGACCACATTTCAGGCTTCACATTTCCCATGAAGGACAGCAACTGTTTTCCTGATGAGAACTCTTCTCGCTAATGGTATCTTCCCTGCAGCTGCTGTGTGGATGTACTGGGTGCCGAGCAGGCTGGAGCTCAGGCCCTTGTACATTTCGGCCCTGCCTGCTTAAGCCCTCCAGCCCGCCCACTGCCTGTGGCCTTCGTCCTCGGTCAACGTTCTGTGCACTTGGAGCTCTGCGCCAAGGCCTTTGAGGCCCAGAACCCAGACCCCAAAACGCCTGTGGTGCTGCTAAGTGAGCCAGCTTGTGCCCACGCCTTGGGTGAGAGTTTTTGCCTGGGCATGCAACAAGGGTGGGCCAACTACTTTGTGCCTTGATAGTCCCATTTCAGTACACTCCCACAGAGCTCTTGGTATGGACTTGATCGCAGTTTTTGCTTTTAGGTAACATTCAGTCTCCTGGGGGGATGATGGGGTTCCTCCTTTGACGGACCCCAACTCTGACACCGCCTCCTTCTTCCAGAGGCCTTGGCCACTCTCCTGCGCCCGCGGTACCTGGACCTGGTTGTCTCCAGCCCAGCTCTTCCATTGCCAGTGGGCTCCTATAGTCCAGAGCCTGAGCCCCTGGAGCGTTTTGGGCGCCGCTTCCCCCTGGCTCCAGGGAGGTGTCTGGAAGAATATGGTGCCTTCTACGTGGGGGGCTCTGAAGCCAGTGCTGACCTTGACCTTGACCCAGACCTGAGCCGGCTGCTCTTGGGCTGGGCACCAGGGCAGCCCTTCTTCACCTGCTGCCCGGATACA
Organism: Nasua narica; assembly: GCA_028533885.1. Lineage (NCBI taxonomy): Eukaryota > Metazoa > Chordata > Mammalia > Carnivora > Procyonidae > Nasua > Nasua narica. Next base: position 30,361,452 of record CM052798.1, read on the forward strand.
GGGCGGACTCAGGATGAAGGTGTCCGGGCTGGGCGGCTAAGGGCACGTAGACACTATCTGGTAGAAAGGGCCAGAGATGCCCGTGTGGTAGGGCTGTTGGCAGGGACACTGGGTGTGGCCCAACACCGTGAGGCGCTGGCACACTTGCGGAACCTGGCTCAGGCTGCAGGGAAGCGTAGCTATGTGTTGGCCCTGGGGCGGCCCACGCCGCCGAAGCTCGCCAACTTCCCTGAGGTGGATGTCTTTGTGCTGTTGGCCTGTCCTCTTGGTGCTTTAGCTCCACAGCCTTCTGGTGGCTTCTTCCGGCCTGTATTGGCACCATGTGAGCTGGAAGCTGCCTGCAACCCCGCCTGGCCACCTGCAGGCCTGGCTCCCCACCTTACACATTACGCGGATTTATTACCTGGTGAGTGCTGGGGTACTGCCTGAGCTGGAAACACTTAGGGCCTGGAATTGGGCCAGTATGGATCCCCTTTCTCCCTCCTAGGCTCTCCCTTCCACGTGCCCCTCCCCCCACCTGACTCGGAACTGTGGGACACCCCAGATGTGTCACTCATTACTGGGGAACTCCGACCCCTACCTGCACGGAAGCTATCAGATGATCCTGGGTGTTCGGCCCTGACCTTGCGGCCCCAGCTAGAGCTGGCTGAGAGCAGCCCTGCAGGTAAGTGTGCCAAGTCTCTGCTCCCAGCTGAACTCTTTCCCCAGATTCAACCCACTTGGCCTCAGTCCCTCTCTCTGCAGCCTTGTTCCTTAGTTCCCGGAGCTGGCAGGGGCTGCAGCCCCATCTGGGTCAGACACCAGTGACAGGAGCTGTGAGTGGAAGACGAGGGATTGCCATCGCCTACGAGGATGAGGGAAGCAGCTGATACCATGTGGGGCCAGAGACACAGATGGACTTAAGAATTGCTGGAAAGACCTTTAATGCTCCCCACATCAGCCTCCTCTGCCAGGATCCTTGAACACGCCTGGATGCAGGGAAGGGCGGACAGCCCCTCACTGAGGAAGGGAACCCTGCTCTGTCCCTTTTCTGGCCCTGGCCCAAGGCTTAGCATATAGGGGCTTAATAAATACCTGCTGGACTGACGGGACTGATTTGGGGCTTTCCTGAAGTCTTAGGGGCCCATCTGTCCTCCTGGGAACAGCCCAGGACCTCTGTCCAGTCCCAGTTTCTGATGTGCAATTGAGGGTTTGCCCTTATTAAAGGTCCTAGATGGTCTAGACCAGGGTTTCCTAACTTTGGTACTGTTGACGTTTTGGGCCATAGAATTCTTTGCTCTGAGGGGCTGTCGTGTACACTGTAGTATGTTTAGCATTGTGTCTGGCTTCTGCCCACCCACTGGATGCCCCCGACATACCCCTCCCCAGTTGTGATAACCAAAAATGCCTCCAGACATTGACAAATGTTTCTTACAGGGGCAAAAGTGTCCCTAGTTAAAAAAACAAAACAAAACAAAAAAACCCACAACAACGAAAACTGCCCCTAGTTGAGAACCACTGGTCTAGACCTGTGTTGTCCAATAAAGTAACCACAGACACATGTGACTATTAAACATGAATTTGAATTAGTTAAAATTAAAAACTCAGTTTCTCAGGGTTTCTGGCTGGCTCAGCTGGAAAAGTGTGCAGCTCTTGATCTCGGGGTCATGAGTTCAAGCCCCATGGTGGGTGAACAGATTACTAAAAAGGTAAACTTTAAAAATAGAAAATAAAAACTCAGTTTCTCAGTCACCCTAGTCACATTTCAGTGGTCGTTTCGCCATGTGAGAGGACAGCACAGCTATAGGACATTGGCACAATTGCAGAAGGTTCTGTTGGACAGTGCTGGTCTGTACTGATTCTAATTTTGTTTCCCAAGGGAGATCACAGAAACTTGAATAAACTAGATACTTTGTCTCCTTCTATTTCTTTTATTCATCAAACACTACAGGTCCTAAGTGGAGATCTGAACTGTATTTAACTGGATTCCTGTCCTCACAGTGTAGTTAGGAAGAGAGGCAGTTAAATAAGCAATTACAAGACAGTGAAACTACTTTCTGTGAGGAGGGAAGCCCCAAGCCCCTGGGGGCACGTCTTCATTACCAAGTTTGCAGACTTTGGCATACTGGCACTGTCCAAGGTGTTGAAGAAGCAGGTAAACAGGGAGATGTGATCCCTCCTCTCAGGTAGTGCCCAGTCTACTGGTAGAGGCAGATCTGTAAACTGACTGTGGGCACTGACAAAATGGGCACCGGTCGTGTATTTTACAAATATATATGGAGCACCTACTGTGCACCAGGGCACTGGAAATACAGAAACCCTTTCATGGTGCTTACATTCTCATGGCGGGTGGAGGAAGAGATGGGCAAAATAAAATACTTAGTATTCGAAATGGTGATAAGTACTGTGGAGAACTATAAAGCTGGGAAGAAGTGTAAGGGACAGTGGATTGCAATATTAAACAAGATGACTAGGGAAGGCTTTTTTTTTTTTTTTTTTTTTGAAAGATTTTATTTATTTGACAGGAGAGAGATCACAAGTAGGCAGAGAGGCAGGCAGAGAGGGTGGGAAGCAGGCTCCCTGCTGAGCAGAGAGCCCGACGTGGGGCTCGATCCCAGGACCCTGAGATCATGACCCAAGCTGAAGACAGAGGCTTTAACCCACTGAACCACCCAGGCACCCCTGGGAAGGCCTTTTGAAGAAGGTGAGCAAAGACTGAAAGACATTACGGAGTGAGCCACATGGATAAGGAGAAGCAGAGGGAACAAATGCAAGGGTGATGTAGTGGGGGGATGGCTAGTACGTTCAAGGAATAGCAAGGAGGCCAGTGCAGTTAGTGGGGGAGTGTTAGATGAGATCAGGTAAGGGACATGGGAAGTTGCATCGGGAGAGGCCTAGGAGTAGGCCATTATTAGAACTGTGGCTTAAAAAAAAAAAGTGGCTTTTATTCTGAGTGAAATGGCAGTTTATTAAAGATTTTATTTGAGAGAGGAAGCACAAGCAAGGGGAGAGGGAGAAGGAGAAGCAGGCTCCCCGCTGAGCAGGGAGCCCAATGCAGGGCTCAATCCCAGGACCCCAGGGGCATGACCTGAGCGGAAGGCGGATGCTTAACTGACTGAGCCACCCAGGCGCCCCTGAAATGGCATTTTAAACCAAAGAGTGCCATGATCTTAAGTGTCATAAGGAACATCAGGACAGCAGGGGAGCCCAGAGCAGGCTCATCGCCCTGCCTCTGGGTTAAAGAATGCTTCCTAGAAGAGTGCTTTCTGGGAACCAATAGGTGTTAGCTGGGCAACGGATGAATACGAAGAAGCATCTTCAGGCAGAAAGAAGAGCTTGAGCAAAGAGGAAGAGAGCAAGACACCCTCACTGAACTTGTGATCACAGAAGAGGCCCTCCACTGGCTTGGAGGCTAAGCTAGGGAGGCCCGCGAGGAGGCTCTGGTGTCAAGCAGGGCTGGTGAGCCCAAGTGGGGCTAATTATTGGGGCTGAGGAGGAGCGGTTTGGAGAGAGACGAGAGTGACTCGCCAGAGGTCGAGGTACTAAGGACAGCCAGAGCCTCTTCCGAAGGGAGGGACTACAGCAACCACAATCCTCAGCGCTTGCAGTTCCGGCGTCGCCAAAGTTCTGGACGGACAGCTGCGTTGGACGCGGGATCACGTGGTGCCCGCGCGTCACGTGGGTGAGTCAGGTGACGCTGCGGGGCGGGCGGACAGACTGCGGGGCGGACGGTGGACGTAGGGACGCGGGTTTAGCTGTGGCCCCACGGACCCGAGCCCCGCCGTCGTTGCCGCCATGACGGGGCTAGCGCTGCTCTACTCCGGGGTCTTCGTGGCCTTTTGGGCCTGCATGCTCGTCGTGGGTGAGGCCGGGCCCTGGCGGGCGGGGCCGGCATCGGGGCCCCGCTGGCAGGGCTGGAGCCCAGCGGGAGAAGTGGGGTCCCGGGAATGCTGGACCCTAGCTTGGGCCCTCTGCCCGGGGTTCTAGGACTTGCCTCACGCCTCTCGGGGCTTCTGACCCTGACAGAGGAGACCAGGATCTCTAGCCCCTTGAGGAGGGGCGCGGAAGGGGGGGGGAATGTGGGGGGCGCGAGAGCAGCTCGGTACTTCTCTGTCACTACCGCCCCTCCCCCATCTCACTGTTGCGATCCCTCGCTTGCTCCAGAGGGGCCTGCTTGGGTCACGAGCCGGCCGTTCCAGTTCCTCTTTTCCCAGTCGTTTTGCCCTCCCCCCACCCACAGCTTGTAGGGTAAACAGCGGCTCAGATCGGGCTGGTGGGATCCGGTGTGCTCTCCCTTGCTCAGGGTGTTCAGGCCTACTAGTAGCTGGCCATGGAGGGTCTTGGTCTGGGAGGTGGTGTCCCTGGGGGAAGATAGGTTACTGAGGGAGTGGCAGAAAATGGAGGCCTGAGCCGAGAGCCTGAATAGATAGCTGTGCTTTCACTTGGAGGCCAGCCTGACAAGTCTTCCTTGACTTACCTGTATGCAAACCTTTGGGGACGTTACAGCTGGGCAGTGATTTCTTGTCTAAGTTGGGAAGTTTCTCTCTAGAGAACCGCCTCTAACTCTTTTTTCCTCACTTCTGCAGGAATCTGCTACACCATTTTTGACTTGGGTTTCCGCTTTGATGTGGCATGGTAAGGGACTGCAGGGAGAGGAGCTTCTTTGCAGCTTTTCTTCACTGATCTAAGCCCCTACTCCACCCCATCCCCAGGTGCCTGGGATATGGACCTTTGGGACATATGACGTATTTTATCTCAACGTCCAGGACTGGTGGGCTTGGAGGGTTGGGATTTGGATTTTGTGCTCACTTCTCCACCAAGCTGAAATTGCCTTTCTCCCTGTTTCCACACCAGGTTCCTGACTGAGACTTCCCCCTTCATGTGGTCAAACTTGGGCATCGGTCTAGCTATCTCCCTGTCTGTGGTTGGGGCAGCATGGTGAGTGTTGGGATGGTGGGACTGGGGAGAGGGGTGAGTCATAGCAGGTGGTGTCAGTGGGTCCTTAGTCATCTTGGGGGCAGTGACAAGCTTGGGCTCTGCTCATTGGTTTTTTTTTTTATCCTTCTACCAGGGGCATCTATATTACTGGCTCTTCTATCATTGGGGGAGGGGTGAAGGCCCCCAGGATCAAGACCAAGAACCTGGTCAGGTAAACGTAGGGCCTTTGGAGGGTTGTCAGACCACCTGCATTGGGAGCTCTCTGTTTGTTTGACCTCACATCCTGCTTCTGACCAGCCTCCTGATGGGGTGGGATGTCAGTGGGGGAAATGGTGGCTGGGGACTCTGGGGGAGGAAGATTCGTTTCTTTCTCATCTTTTTCTGCTCTCCATCTCCATGCCCACAACTACCAGCATCATCTTCTGTGAGGCTGTGGCTATTTATGGCATCATCATGGCAATTGTGATCAGCAACATGGCTGAGGTATGGAGAACCACGGTGGGGTGGGCATCTATTCCAGTGTGTTCTATACAGTGCTTAGTGATACTGGAGGAGGGGGAGTGGCTTTTGATTACTTCTCTGCCTCCCGCAGCCTTTCAGTGCCACTGACCCCCAGGCCATTGGGCATCGAAACTACCATGCAGGTAGGTGGATATGTGACGGAAAAAAGCTGGGGCTTCATGTCTGCTTCCCCACTTCTGTGCTCTGGGTTAAACCCATCATTTCGATATTCACTCCATTTGTTTGGCCTGCTTTGCGGAGTTGGGAGTGGTGACCAGCCCCATTAGTCCATGTTGGGCCCTTGTCCTCTCCCCTTGTGCCTGGCATGGCCTCAATACTCTTCTTTCCACCCCTTCAGGCTACTCCATGTTTGGAGCTGGCCTCACAGTGGGCCTATCTAACCTCTTCTGTGGAGTCTGCGTGGGCATCGTGGGCAGTGGAGCTGCCCTGGCTGATGCACAGAACCCCAGCCTCTTTGTAAAGATTCTCATCGTGGAGATCTTTGGCAGTGCCATTGGCCTCTTTGGCGTCATTGTTGCAATCCTTCAGGTGATGAATCCCCTGGGGAGCCTGTGTCCTTGTCCCCAACCCAGCTTCACACTCTTTGCAGGGGAGCCACGGTGTCCCCTTCTCCTTCTGTAGATGGAGAAGAACTCCCGAGCAGCTCCTGCCTCTTTATTCCCATTTTTTCGTTTTCCCCTTGTGAAGCTTCTTTCCAACGTGGTATCATTGACTAGTGTCGTGTGCATTTCCCTGCTGCTTTGTGTCTATAGGTCTTTCATTGGGGCTTTCTGTTGTATTATTTTTTGGTCTTTATTTGTAGTCTAGTCTGGATTGGGCTCTTTTCTGTGTGTCAGTCTGTCTTGGTGCGTTTGACTATGTGTCTCGGGGCCCGTGTGTATCTATACCATCAGTAGGACAGCATGTCTGAATTGTGTGCGTCTTGTCTGACAACGTGGATGTGTGGCTGAGGGTCAGCCTGATTGTCTGAATGTGAGTGCTTAGCTGGGCTGACTCCTGGTAGTGGGTCCTGTCCGTATGCCACTTCTCCATCTCTTTGTCCCACAGCCTAACTCTGTGGTCGTCTGACTGTTCCTGTACATCCGGGTCTGTCACAGCAGGCCCCTCTTGGTCCAGTCATCCATCTGTTGCGGTCTATCCATCCTACCATGGGTTTGCTAGAGCTGACCTTTTGTTGTTTGTCACCGTCTTATCTATTCCTCTGTCACTGCCTGATTTCTCCTTGTTCTTCTTTTGCAGACCTCCAGAGTGAAGATGGGTGACTAGATGATCTGTTTGGGTGGGGCCGTGTCCCACTCTTATTTATTCGTGGTTTTCCCAGGACAGCTGGAGCTGTCACCCTTGGCCTTTCAGGGGGCTTGGTGTTCAGGGCCCTCCCTGCACTTGGCTTCTCGCTGCCCATCAACTTGGAGGCACTACCTGGCCGGAGCCTCATGTGGGGAGTGGGTCGCTGATGACCATGTGCAGCTGTGCACCTGTGTCCCACCTCTACCCCCCCCCCCAACCCATCTTCCCAGTGTTTGTGAAATAAACGTGGTTTTTGTCTGGGTCGGTGCTGCTTCTGTTGCTCTCTTTTGCTACATCCTTTCATGGAGGGAGGGTAAACGGACCTATAAGACTCAACCTAATGCCAGCTTCTTGGCACCTTTCTGTCTTATACACACTTTCTCTGCTTTGGACAGAGCTGGTTCCTGGGTGGAGAGGAAGGGTGCTGGGTCAGGGACTAGCCTTGAATATCTTTATTGAAAGGAGCAAGGGAATCTGGGGTTAAATGGACCCAGGTGTCTGTGCAGGGGAGGGGGCTCTCCTCCCAGTCCCAGGTCTTCAAGGTTCTGTCTACTAAGCCCAGATGGGCCACATCTATCTGGCTCAACCCTCAGGCATCCGTCACCCTCTATCCCTGTGGGGCTTGGAGCCCATTCATTTGCCTCTGCCTATCCCAGCGCCATCCCCTGCCAGTAACTAATTTAAGCCCTTGTTCCCAGGGCCCTGTCCAGCTCTTCCCTCTTCTGTGCAATCTTTTACCAACCTCCCGTTACCCTAGAAGCCCCTGCCACACACTTCTCACGCCTTTAAGGGTCCTACCCAACCAGCAACCCCTCCTGGCCCCTGGCAGACCTTCAGTCCTTTTCCCATCAATGAGATGACAAATCCCTAACCTCCCTGCTAGAGTCGCCTAACTTCCAAGCCTCCTTCTTTGGTGGAGTTCGCGCTCCAGCCCACACCCACACCCTCCCCAGTCCCGACCCCGAATCCAAGGCTCTGGGATGAACCTTACCGATTTCTTCTGCCCCTCTCTGGTCCCGTGCCACCTCTGTCCCCTCGCTCCGCCGCGCTTGGCCGCCGGCAGGGGCGGACGGCGGAGGCGCGCGGCGGGTGCGGGCGCGCTGGAGGCGGGGGCCGCGGGGGCGCGCGTGCGGGCGCGCCGGCCAGGCCTGCCCCTCCGAGGCGCCGTAGCGCGGGAGGGAGGCGGCGGCGCTGTGGTCCATCGGTCCGCGGGTCCGTGGGTCTGCCCGGCCGCCCGGCCCCGCCCTGCCCCCCGGGGCGGCTCGGCTCCATGGCCCGCGGCGGCGGCGGCGGGAGGCGGCCCGGGGGCCGCGGGGGCCGCTGACCGGGCGGCGGGAGGCGGCGGGGCCGGGCCATGGGGGACGGAGCCGTCCGCAGCCACTGGAGCCGGGAACCCAGCCAGAGCTGGAGCGGTGCCCCCTGCTGAGCCCCGAGCGCCGGGTGAGAGGGGTGCGCGCGCGGCCCCCAGCCCAGGGCCCCGACATTCCAGACCCGACCCCGCGAGAAGCGCCCCAAGCGCGGCCCCGCGACCCCAGCCCAGGAGCCGGTGAGAGGCGCCGGCAGCCAGACCCCGGCCTGGCATTTCCCCCCCCCCCCCCCCCCCCCCCCCCCCCCCCCCCCCCCCCCCCCCCCCCCCCCCCCCCCCCCCCCCCCCCCCCCCCCCCCCCCCCC
>CM052798.1:30369948-30389971 GCA_028533885.1 Nasua narica
GGGTCCTCGCTGCCTCCCCCGCCCCCGGGGAGCCACGTGTTCAGGCCGGTCTGCCTTTCAGCCCCGCCCTAAGGCACCTCGCTGCCTGGCCGCCAGCCTGACCCAGAACCCCTGGCCCGGAGGGAGGGGTGGGAATGTTTGCACGTGGGGCCGGGAGTCCGAGCTGCCCGGGAGCCTGCATGCATGGCTGTGTACGTCGAGGAGCAGCGGCTTTGTTTGTGAGTGTGTGACTCTGCGTTACTGTTACTGTTACTGTCACTGGGGTGTGTCTGTGACTCTATGTAGTTATCAGTGTGTGAGAGTGCAGGTGACTTTAGCTGGGACCCACGGTGGCTGTGGTTGTGTGGTGCTGTATATCTCTGAGTGAGACCCAGCCCCCAGAAGTGCTGCTTTGTTGGAACCCCAGCTGGAGCCATGGCCCAGGGGAGACCCTTCCCTGCCCTTCTGGTGCTGGACCCATCTCCAGGGCCCAGAAGTTCCTTCTTCCCGGAATCAGAACCAGCAAGTGCTGGGCAGACTCCAGAAAGTTCGTCCCAGTCGTTGAGGTCTTAAAGGAGGGGTGTTTTATGCCCCACCCTGTATTTTGACCAACCGCTCCGGAGGGCAGGAATCCCATGAACATCTTGTCCATATGTGGGCCTCCTGGATGCTGAGGGCCACTTCCCAGCCTGGTCCTAGTTGGCCTGGCCGACTTGTCACTGGTACCTGTCCAACCACACCACTGCCCACCGTGCTTCCCGGAGGACTAACTGAAGTCACGAGTCCCAAGGGCTCCTGCATGCGAGGTACTCAGTAAATGGTCGCCCCTCCCCAGACCAGGAGTCCTGGGTTGAGGATGCTGCCCTTTGGGGTGTCTGTTCTCTGGGGCACAGGTACACATGTGGGTCTGCAAGTAAATGTGTTTCCATTGGGAGGTATGAACCACCGTGATCAGAGGTCATGTGTTCATGTTTCTGAGGACACACAGAGATGTGTGTCGAGTCACACAATAAGGGCGTGCACCTGAGTGTGAGGGAGCATGAGGTTGTGCTTTTGTGTATGTGTGTCAGCGAGAATGAGGAGTGTGCGCGTTTGTGGGTTAGTACTCAGGTGTGTGAGGCTGTGTGAGTAGTGAGTTGCCAGGTCCTGTCCGTGTGTCTGTTTGCGGTAGAATGGGAGGCCGTGAGTGTCACAGGGTGTAAGCAGGTAAAAGCGTGAGGCTGTGGGTCTATGAGGGTGAGCAGCAGCAGGAGGGCGGGGTGGGAAGCCTGGCCCGTTGGGCCCTGACCCGCTGGGTCGGTTTCTCTCTTCCCCCTGCTCAGGCCGGCAGCCGGATGCCCGGGCCCATTGGGCGGGCCGGCGGCCGCCTGCGGGATGAGCAGACTGCTGGGGGGCACGCTGGAGCGCGTGTGCAAGGCTGTGCTCCTCCTCTGCCTGCTGCACTTTCTCGTGGCCGTCATCCTCTACTTTGACGTCTACGCCCAGCACCTGGCCTTCTTCAGCCGCTTCGGTGCCCGCAGCCCTGCCCGGGCCCTCCACCCTGCTGCCAGCAGCAGCACCAACTTCTCTCGGCCCAACGCCACCGCCCCCAGCTCGGGGCTCCCCGAGGCTCCCAGTGCCCGGCCCGGCCCCACGGCTCCCGTTCTGCCTCCTTGTCCTGACTCGCCGCCGGGCCTCGGTGAGCCTGCAGGGTAGGGCCGGCCTCTAGGGGTGGGCAGAAGACGGAGCGGTTTGACTCGGGGAGTGACCCACGGGGGTGCAGGGGCGTCCGGGTCTGTTGCGAGAGGCCCATTCCTGGGCTTCCCTGGCCTCCCCCCGGGGCTGAGCGAGAGGGCCGGCATCCCCGGCTTCCGATGGCGGCCTGATTCCTGCTACTGTCCTGCCTACAGTGGGCCGGCTGCTGATTGAGTTCACCTCGCCCATGCCGCTGGAGCGGGTGCAGAGGGAGAACCCGGGCGTGCTCCTGGGCGGCCGCTACGCGCCCCCCGACTGCACGCCGGCCCAGACGGTGGCCGTCATCATCCCCTTCCGGCACCGGGAGCACCATCTGCGCTACTGGCTCCACTACCTGCACCCCATCCTGAGGCGACAGCGGCTGCGCTATGGCGTCTACGTCATCAACCAGGTGTGCTGCCTGGGGCCCTGGGCTGGGCAACACGAGCGTCTGGGGCCATGGGGACATGTGTGACTCGAGGTGCTTGAGTGCGGGCGGGAGCATTCGTGGCTCCTTGTCTGCCTGTGACCGTGCGGATGTGTGCACGTGCGTACGTGCGGGGCTCCGGGTGTGTCCCTGCTCGCGCGGGAGGGTTTGCAGGTGCATGACGAGGTGCGTGCACTTGAGCCCCGGCATGCGTGCTGACGGCCGTGTACGTAGCCTCAGCGGCATGAGCCCATGGTCTACCCTTGGCGGGCCCCGGGTGGAGACCTGGGGTCTGTTGGCTGCGAGGGGCTGTGGAGAAGCCCTTGGAGGGAGGGGGTTAGAACCTGAAAGAGGGATGAAGTCTGCAAGAGGGCCACGGCCACAGCAGAGGCCTCGGGGACTCAGCTCGGGGTCCAAGCCCTGCCCGGGGCCTGGCAAGGCCTGGCTCCTGGGACCCGGGGAGGATCTGATGTGGGTCCTCCTTCCCGTACTTGGGACTCCCATACTTGGACTTGGATCCCCATAGACTCCAAGACGACAGTGTGGGATGAGTTGGAGCTGGGGGGGAGGGGATTGTGGGGGCGCAGAGGGGCTTTGAATAGTCCTGGGGTGGAGAAGTGGCGGTGGAGATGGGCCTTGAGGGCTGAGTAGGGATCAGCCCGCAGATGGACCTGAGGCCCCAGGCCCCATCCAGAGAGCTGGTCTCGTGTGTTCGGGAACCGTCGGCCGAGGCGTGGGGTCCAACATGTGGGGTGGGTAGCAAAGATGAGCCCGGAGTTTCTGGCAGAGGCCAAATCCAGAAAGGTCTCCGGAGGCATGGGAAGCGGTTGACTTCCAGCCTAACGGTGGCGGGGCACCACCGGAAGGTTTTAAGCGAGCAGTAGCAGGTCCGCTTGCTTCTGGGGCAGAGCGCTGTGGTTGCACGTGGAGAATGGGATGGAGGGGGGAGACGGGCAGCAGGGTGACCGGTTATGAAGAGGTACGGCGTTCAGCACGGAGACAGTGAACCTGTGTGTGGGTCGGCACCAGTGGTTCCTGGATCGGCAGCAGTGTGCCCACCCAGGGAGAGACGTGACACGGTAGAGAGTAAGGGAAGGGAGACGTCCAGACACCTCGAGGGTTCTTCCTGGCCATTTGCTGTGTGGTTAGCTGCCCCTGTGAGTGAGTGAGACGGGACAGAGGAGCTGGGCCAGGTCTGGGGGAGAGCCTGGCCCTGAATTCTTTTTCTGTGTGGGATGAGTTTGAGTGTCCGCGTGAAGTATGAGAGGAAGGCTCAGCCGGCAGTTGGACCAATGAGTCCTCCCAGCAGCGAGGTCTGCAGTGCCGAGAGGGATCTGGGAGCCCCCTGCACACAGATGGTCCCCAAACCCAACAACGTGCACCCTGCCTGGGGAGCTCGAGGCCTGAGAGGGGAAAGCCAGCATGTCAGGGTCGGGTGGAGGAAGGGACAGCACTATAGACGGGAAGGTTGGCCGGAGAGGTTCGAGGAGGCCCAGGAGAGCGTGGTGTCCCAGAAGGCCAGGAAGAAGTGTCCAGAAGGAAGCATAGCAGCTACGTGAGCACTGCCGGGGGAGGAAGGATGTGGACTAAGAAGCGTCCAGTGGATTTAGCAACAAGGTGGGCCCAGCGAGAACCATTTCAGGGGCATGGTGGGGGCGGAAGCAGATTGCAGTGGGTTGAAGAAGGAATCAGATTTGACAAAATGGAAATAGCCAATTGGAGGCAACTCTTTAAAAAAAAAAAAAAACAAAACACTCTGCCGAGAAGGGGAGGCAAAGGTAGGGCGGTGGCTAGAGAGGTTTCTTTTTCAGATGGGGTAAAATCGGGCGTGTTTATGAGCCGCGTGGGAGATAACTCAGGGCTCCTGGCTGGTGAGAAAGGTCAGAAAGGAGAGCCGATGAGCCAGGAGAAAATGCACAACTGCTGCAAGGGCCAGTGGGAGGGAAGGTGCAGGGCAAGGAGAGAGAGCAAGCGGGGCTGGCCGCTCCAACGCCGTCGGGCGCAGGCTGGCTGGTGGGAAGGAAGGAGGGGCCGTGAGTCCTCCTCTCCCTCCGGAGAAGCCCGCCTAAAGATCCCTCTCCAGGAAGCCTGTCCAGCTCCGGCCTAGAGATGGTGGTTTGGGACAGAGGGCTCAGCGGCCAGCTCCTTCCATGGGATCCTCCTTGCTCTGGCTAGAATTTGGAGTGTGGGCATCCAGGGCCAAGAACCCCCCCTCAAGGAGGCCTGGCCCTGCAGCTCCATTGCTCAGGGGACCCCCGGCTCACTGGGCCATGACCGCCGGTACACCTGTGCTTGGCATTTTGCAGGGGAGGCTGGGGAATCTAGCCAGGTGCTGTCCTGGGCTCAGAGGCTGCCCAGGGATTTGGATGTGGATCCAGACGAACCAGAGGGGCCCGATGGTGGAGGCTCAGTGGCTCGGTCCCCATGGTTCCTTTGTTCCTTCGATACTGGTCATTTGGGGCACTCCCTGTTCATCTCTTGTTGCAAGTGTGCCCAGCAGGGATGCGGTGGGCTCCGGGCTCCTCTTCCCAGAGGCTCCCACCGGCCCAGGGAAGATGCCTGGCACCCGGGACAGGGCACAGGGCATGCTGGGACGAAGGGGTGAAAGAATGAATGAAACGAGCACTCTAGTCACGGTGTGACCAGACGCTAAGTGACGCTCACAGGACAGAATGAATGATGACGCGGAGGCGGGGTGCTGTGCTCAGCGAGGCCAGGCCACACCTCAGCTTGACCGTCAGAGGAGAGCATTCCAGAGCTAACAGCAAGGCCTCGAGGCAGTAAAGAGTCTGGCATGTTCCGGGCTGCTGAGGAGCATAGTGCAGCTGGGCCTTGGGGTCTGAGGGCAAGGGCGAGAGAGGGGCCTGGAGCCAAGTCCTGGAAGGCTCTGGAAGGCAGGACCTGGGGGAGCCCCTCAGAGTGGGGTCGGGGGAGGCAGGGGAGTGGGAGCCCGTTGGAGAGCGCTCTGGTAAAAACAGCGGCAGAGTGGCAGGCGCCTGCCAGTCACAGGCCCAGAGCTGACCTGTCCCCTGCACCACCCCCAGCACGGCGAGGACACCTTCAACCGGGCCAAGCTGCTCAACGTAGGCTTCCTGGAGGCGCTGAAGGAGGATGCCACCTACGACTGCTTCATCTTCAGTGACGTGGACCTGGTCCCCATGGATGACCGCAACCTGTACCGCTGTGGTGACCAGCCCCGCCACTTTGCCATTGCCATGGACAAGTTTGGTTTCCGGTGAGGGCTCCCTTCTCAGCTGGACCCAGACTCCCGCCCTGACGGTCGGTACCGCACCCAGTGTCCCCTTGCTCCCGGCCCCTCACCCCGTCTCCGGCCTTCCCCCCGGGATCCCCTCAGGCCGCTCGGCTGACACCCGCCCTTCCGTGCCACCCATAGGCTGCCCTATGCCGGCTACTTCGGAGGCGTGTCAGGCCTGAGTAAAGCCCAGTTTCTGAGAATCAACGGCTTCCCCAACGAGTACTGGGGCTGGGGTGGCGAGGATGACGACATCTTCAACCGGTGAGTCGGGGCGGGACGGGCCGGGGAGTAGACTGGGTGCAGCAGGTGCAGCGCAGACCGGGCGAGGCTCCTTGCCCTTCCTGGTGCCTGCTCCAGCCCGTCTGTCCCCATCCCCAGGATCTCCCTGACTGGGATGAAGATCTCGCGCCCAGACATCCGCATAGGCCGCTACCGCATGATCAAGCACGACCGGGACAAGCATAACGAGCCCAACCCGCAGAGGTGACCCCAAGTGCCCCTAATCCCTTACTCCCTAGAAGGGACTCCCCAGTGCCACTGATCCCTAGTCGCGATTCCCAAAGCCCCTGACCCTTTGACTCCTAGAGAGGCCTCCCATGCCCCTGATCCCTGTTCCCCAGCCCCTAGCTCCCCCTCACCCCAGACTTCTGTCATCCCTGGCCTAATTCCTAGAGGTGACAAAAATGTAAAGGCAGGGGTCGGATCTCCCCCGAGTAGATTACACTCCCGCTGGTGCCCTCACAGACCTCCCTTGTGCCGGAGCAAACAGGAGCAGAGGTAGTGGGCACTGGGCACAGCTCCTGGGCCTGAGCCCTGGGGGGCCGGGTACGCGCAGACAGTGCCGACCCCTGAGACCAGAGCAACCCGTTCCGTCCCCGAGGACATAGCGACGTCTGGTGCTGGTGCCAGCGGGGAGGCCCCCGAGGACATGCGCAGGGCAGCCGAGGGCTTCCTGGCTTCCTGGAGCTGCTGTAACCTGGGGGAGTAGGTGGAGGGAGCCGGGAGCCAGTCCCTGCTGGACAGCCCACGGGAAGTTCATTCTAGTGAGGGAGACAGGCAGCTAAGCACCGGGAGATCAGGGCAAGGCACTGTCCCGGCAGAAGAGGGAGTGATGGTGGGAGGCCTCCTGGAGGAGGTGACGGTAAACCCGAGTTTGAAAGATCACGCATTCAGCAGGTGTCTGTCCCACACCTGCCTTGGGCCCAGTGCTGTGCTCGGCAGGCTAGCGGAGGAGGCCAGTTTGGAGAAAAGGAATGGCATCTGCAGAAGTCTGGAATGCGACCGTGCGTGGCACAAGAGTCTGGGACTCTGGTATTACAGTCGCTGAGGGCTGGGAGTGACGGCAGTGGGGTCAGCGCTGGGTGTCTGAGGTCTCAGCTCCCAGGTTGGGAGTTTCACTTTTGTCCCAGGGGTGCCGGGGAGTCATGGGAGGGCTTTAACCAGGGAAGGGGCAGGATCAGATTTGGGTTTGAAAGGATCAGCCTTTCGTCTGAACAAGGTGAAGAAGGGCGGGCAGAGCTGCCGGTGGGCCAGGAAGGAAGCTGACCAGGCTTGGCGGGATCACGGGGCCCCGGGGTGTGCTGGGCGCGAGGCCGCCGCGTGCCCAGACGGAACGCTCCGGTCGTTCTGCTGGGAAGGCGGGGTGTGGGGGGGCGGGTAGGCTGCAGCACCGATGGCGGGCTGGCCTTTGGCTGGGGCATGAAGCGCTGGGCGTCCAGGGAGCTGATGAAAAAGCAGTTCAGATGAAAAGCAGGGCGAGCAGGGAAGGGAGAAGAGGGGCTGCAGGGCAACTGAGGGCGAGTGCCTGGTGTTGGGGTGGCTCTGGAGAGGGATGTGAGCTGAGCTCAGAAGGACCAGGAGGATCAAAACAGTTGCAGCGAGGGTGGGAGTGGAGCTCTCAAAGCACATGCCAGGAGCCCTGGTCCTGTTTCAGGCCCCGGTGTCCTCATGAATTAGTGATGTCGGCCTTGGGTGAGGAAGTGGCAAGACAGCAAGGCATTTCTGGCTTAAAGAGAGGAATGATTCCATCCACCTAGTTGCTTTTGCCTCAAATCTAGTTCTCCTGGATTCTTTTTTCGCTCACCCTACGTGTCCAAACCGTCAGCAGGTCGTGTCCGTGCCACTCCCAAAACGTCTCCGAGCCCATCCGCTTTTCCCTTCCCCCCCTCTGCCCCAGCACCACCTCTGTCGTCTTGCCTGGACTCCTGCAGTCGCCTCTAGTTTGCCTGTTTCCCCCTCGTCCCTGTATTGTTCCTGTCCTCTGGCCCTCCCCACTTGCCTCCCACTGGGCTAAAAATCCCCGTCTTCTCACTCCTAGGATAAAAAAGCCTGCATCGTCTGACTTACAGAGCCCCATCCCTACACGCTCCAGCCTCCAAGCTGTTCTTACACCCTTGGCCCATTCAGCTCGAACCACTGGCTGGTTTCCAGTTTAGGGTTCGCATGTGCTTACCTCTCCCTGGAATGCCCTTCCCCCTGCTGTCAGCTTCAGTGCGTGCGCTCACCCTTCCCAAGGCAGCCATCTTGGTCTGTCTGCCCTGTCGCCCTTAGCATTCTGATGTGCCCCTCGTCCCATCAAGTGGGACAGACTTGCCACGAGAGGAAGGACTTAGGGTCCTGTTCCTGGCTGTGCCCCTGGTACTTAAGAGAGGAGCCTGGCACTCGGGGACTGCTCAGTAAGTGGTGAGGGACAGAGAAGACAGCGAAGGGAAGAGGGGCTTGGGGAGCACAGATGATGACTTGACACAGGACCCACTGCATTTGAGGTGCCTATGGGATGCCCATGTCTGGGTCTGAGGCTTAGGAGAAAAGTCCGAGATCAGAGAGAGATTTGTGAGGGTGTCACAGTTCTGGACTCAAGGGGATAAGATCTCTGTTTTGAAGGCAGATGCCAGAGCAAAAGGGCTCCAGGCAGGTGACGGGCAGAGGGTTCGGTGAGAACTGAGCCATCCCTGGGAGAAGCCAGGGTGGCTTGAGCCTTAGCCCTAGAGATCCCATATCGGGTCTGTTGGGTAGCCCTGATCTGGACCCACTTCCGTCCTTTCTAGGTTTACCAAGATTCAAAACACGAAGCTGACCATGAAGCGGGATGGCATCGGGTCAGT
Organism: Nasua narica; assembly: GCA_028533885.1. NCBI lineage: Eukaryota > Metazoa > Chordata > Mammalia > Carnivora > Procyonidae > Nasua > Nasua narica. The sequence goes on from CM052798.1 coordinate 30,378,428, forward strand.
GCGCTACCAGGTCTTGGAGGTGTCTCGGCAACCACTCTTCACCAATATCACAGTGGACATTGGGCGGCCCCCATCATGGCCCCCCCGGGGCTGATACTAATGGACAGAGGCTCCCGGTGCCAAGGATTACTTGCCAGAGGACTGACCTATATAGCCTGGCTGGCGGCTACTCGGTGGGGGACCCCCCAGGACTGAGACTGTGGGCTCTGTTTCGGAGGGTCTTCCATAGGCTCCCCCGAGCTGCTCCTGGAAGTTTCAGAACCTACTTTGGGGGACTTCCAACCTGGGCAAGCCCCTCCAGTGTGGCCCTCTCTGGGGTCGACCCTTCTTCCTGCCCCTCCCTCCCCAGCCCAGCCCTCCCTCACTGTCAGGGTCGAGCCAGCCCCTGCACTGCCTCACCGAGTGGCCTGGGCTAGGTCACTCCACCTCTCTGTGCCTCAGTTTCTCCCCCCTTGAGTCCCCTAGGGCCTGGAAGAGTGGGAGGTACAACTAGGGGGCAGTGTCGCTTCCAGGGGGAATTCTCAGACCTGGGGATCCCCCATGCTCCCAGGGGAGGGGAAACCTTTTTCATTCAACATTGTAGGGGCAAACTCTGGTGTGCCCCCTGCTGAGGAGCAGCCCTGGGAGGGGGCCAGAGGGGGTGCTGTGTCGCTGCCTGGGATCTTGGGGTTGGGCTTTTGCATGGGGGGGCGGGTGGGGCTTCGATCAGTCAGTCTGGTTCCCGCCTCCCTGTCTCAGAGAGAAGGCAGTAGCCCCAGGGCCGGCTAGTTGTTTGTACATTGCACAGAAACTTGTGTGGGTGCTTTAGTAAAAAACGTGAATGGAGCAGCCCCTTTGTCTGCCTGGGTTAGGGAATCTGGGCCCAGACTCCAGACCCCGTGTGTCTTGTGGGAGGGCACCTGGCCTAACCCGTCTGTCTGGCCCGGGCTGTCCTGGTTCCCCAGGCCCGTGCGAGCGCAGCCGCACGCGAGACTTCACCGACTCTAAGAGGAAAGGATTACTCTGCCGCTGCCTCCAGACCAGGAGAGGCAATGAAGTAGTAACAATCCCAGCGGGCTCCGATTTCTCGGTTCTTCCCACCTGCCCCGAAGCCGAAAGGTGCCCAGAGACGAGCCCAGAGGGCTTGGCATGAAGACTCTGGATGGTTCGGAATCCCAGACCACCTACATCGCCGGCGGGTCCGACTCCCCGCTAGCTGGCACCGCCCACCCCACCTGGAATGGCTGGGGGCGGAGCCTGGGGAGCGGCGCGGTTTCCCGGGTGACGGCCGCGCGGAAGAGGCGGGGCGAGGCCCCTGGTCCCCACTGCCCGGCTCCCTGGGGGCCGTGACCGGGAACCGCGGCCCCCTGAGAGTCAGCCAGAAGCGGGGCAGAAGGGACAGCGCCAGAGACCGGCGGCTCCGGACCGGGTAATTCCAGTCGCTGAGACTGGCGGCAGAACAAGGGTGGGACGTGGGAGAGGCCGGGGAGCGCGACGGGCTGGGGGCGTGGCCCGTGAGGCCAGGAAGGGGCGGGGCTAGAGTGGGCGGGGCGCAGCCTTGGGCGACCGGCCTTCTCCCGGTAAGGCGGCTGGGCCACCTGCTCTCCCGCAGGTGCGAGCCCCGGGCCGCTCGTCTGGGGGCGGCGGCGCGGGCGGGCCATGCTCCGGGACTCCCCGTCTCTGTGGGAGCTGGTAGAGGAGCACGTTCCGCTCCCGGAGCGGCCCGAAGTGAAGAGGATTCTGGGGGAGACGACGGTGGACCTGAGCCTGGAGCTGCGAGCAGAGGTGGGGAGTGGGCAGATGGGCCACACTCCAGGCCTGTCCCACGACTCGGGTGATTTCTCCTACCTCCTCCGGGTCCCCGGTCCTGCCCGATAGCTCTCGAGATCTTGCCGGATCTCGCTGTCCGCCCAGCCCTCTTGACTCCGCTCTGCCCCTCAGTACCCCAGCCCCCTTCACTCCCGTCACTTCTCTCCCCAGTCGCAAGGTGTCCCAGCTCTCCTTGCAGGTGGTGATGCTACAGTCCCTGCTCCAAGAGGCTCGATCCTCCCAAGCCTCTGGCTCCCGCCCCACCTCTGACCCCTCCTGCCTTCTGGCACCACCGCCCCTCCTAAGAGACCTCGTGCGCCAAGAACTGAGGCAGCTGCTCCTAGGGCTCCGCCAGAAGGCCATCTGCGAGGGCAGGTGGGAACCTCAGACCTAGGCCTTGCGGCAGAACTAAGAGGGGCTAGCCCTGCTCCTTATAAGGGGCCAGGATTGCCTTTGATGGTTCCCTGGAAGGAGCCCCTAAATTACCTTTAGTGCACCTTCTGCAGGGACCAGACCCAGGCTTGGGTCCAGTATAGCCCCAGGGTCCTGCGCTTTGCCTTGGAGGAGCCTAGGTGCGATTTTCCAGAACAGGAGGTCCTGCAGATGAGAGCTGGTGAACCCAGGTAAAGTGGTGGTAGGAGAGGAGAGATCTGTCCCTGCTTGGCAAGAGGACCCCAGCCCGCTGGTGGGTTCCACCCGGCACCACGGAGAAGTTCCTGGCCTGGAGCTGGACCTCCTACAACCACATGTAGGGACCCAAGAGAGCTGGGCTGGAGAGCGCTGGGGACTGACTGAGATAAAGGAGCAGGAGAGTGTTCACAAGTGTGTAAGCGGCCACTTATTTCTAGTTCTCACACAAGCTTTTGGGGGAATGATGGCCCCCTTTTACCAACGAGGAACTAAAACTCAGAAGGGATAATCCATTTGCCCAAGGCCGCGCACACTGAAGGGTGGTGGAGCCCATTTGCAAACCCAGGCTCCAGAACTCCTCCCCTTTGTGCTCTATTATGTTGCCTTTTCGAGAAAAGGCACAGAACTGGCTAGGAGAAGTGGCATTTGTGTCCCAAAGGCCTAGGGTGAGGCAGCCTGGGGAGAGTGATGGTGACCTCATCTCTGCTAGCAGCGGTCAGAGGGACCTCAGTGTCATCAAGAACCAACTGAACGTGTCCGGCATTGACCAGGTTGCTGGCCGCCTGCGGTGAGGCTCCTGAGTGTGCGTGGTGGGGGTGGGCACAGGGAGGATGGAGCTGGGACGGGTCTCGAAGTACCGGGACTGGACTGCGGGAGAGGAGAAGGGGGCCACACACCTGGTGGGGACAGGGGGGGAAGGCTGACAGGTGGAAAGGGCGGGCTGCTGCAGGGCCGCTGTGGCGGAACCATGGCAGAGTTTTAAGCCGGGGAGGGTCTGTGATGTGGGGGATAAGGGAGGCCGGACGAGGCCCCTGCAGGAATACAGAAGGGAGGCTGGTGAGTGCTGTGATGGAGGCACGGGGAGGACACATCCTGCCTTGGCGGAGGCTGGCAGGGGTGGAAGGCTGCGGCCAGTGCCCGCCCCCCAGAGAGCAGGGTGGGCTGAGGCAGGAGGGCCTGGTGGCAGAGAAGCTGGAGGTTAGGGGCCGGGTGGAGGGCTTGGCCGAGACTGGGTCCCGTGGAGCTGGCTGTGGCTGCCATACTCCTGTGTGTCCCAGGAGCCTCCTGGAGGAGGAGTGTCACGCCTTGGAGAGGATGATCCCCATCCTGCAGGTGAGCGGCAGCCCGGGGCCTCCCTGCCCAGAGCCTTTCTGACACCAGGGCCTCTCACCTGGCACGGGAGAGCCACGCGGGTGTGTCTGGGTGCACATGTACACGGAAAGGTGTGTGTGGGTGCTGCGGCCATTTCTGACATGTGCACGTCCCTGTGCATGTGAACCCAGAAGGTTCTGGTTGAGCCATTAGCCCAAGGTCAGCACTTTTAGATTAACTTGCTGAATTGGCCTGTCTTTGCCTCCTTCCCTTCCCTAAGTCTGAGTCTAAGCCAGCTCACCAAGCTGGGCTTTTCAGGGGGGCTGGTGTCCCCCCGCCCCCAGGGACTGCCTGAACCAGTTTGGGGGGTCTGCCATGGGGATCTTGGCCTCTGCACCCCGCCCTGCCTGACCGCTGCCTCAGGCCGGGGCACTGAGCTAGCTCTCCCTGCAGCGCTGCCTAGAAGACCAGTACACAGGGGCACCCCAGCCCTCCGAGGCAAGCCTGGAGCCCACCCTGGCAGGTGAGGACCCCAAGGAGGCCGCAGAGCGCCCAGCCTCCCGCTCCCCACCCCCACTGGTGCACAGCCCAGAGCTGCTGGGCGCTGTGTGTCAGAGGCGCCTCTCCCGCAGAGCTGAAGGAGCAGAAGGCGGCCATGCGCCGGGAGCTGCAGGCACCTCCGAGGCCCTCCCGTGTCTCCTCCAGCCACAGGTCAACCCGAGCAGCGGCCCGGCCGGACAGGGTGGCTGCATGGTCAGGCCCCTGCTCGCTCACGGCCGCTCTTTCCTGTTCAGGCAGCAGCTGGCGGGCTCCTCCACCCAGGGTCTCAGACCCCGGCCTTGCCCTCGGGGCATAGCTGGGGTTTGGGGGGGGCCTGGCCAGCACCGCCGGCCCGCCCCTCCTCCGGAGCGCTGCCCCCGCCCCCCGTGCCTGGCTACCACCTGCCGCTGGGGCCGGAAGCTTCAGGGCAGCCCCGGGGAAAGGCCAGCGTCCACTCCAGTGTCCAGCGCCGCACCCCAGGCCCTCACCTGAAGGGCTGGTCGTCAGGTAGGCCTCGGCGTCTGCTGGAACTCACCCCGTCCGCTGCTGCCCACCTCTCAGCTGCTGTGGCCCAGCCTGCTTCAGATCTAGTCTTGGATGGGCCCGCGCCAGGACGCAAGGCTGTCCGTCTGTCTGGCCCTTCTTGCCCCACTCCTTCGCCGAGCCCCTGGTTTCTGGTTCTGACCATCAGAGCCTTTAGCCTTTCTTTTGCCGGTCCTCCACAAAGGCCTGGCAGGCAGAGGTCTCATCCCGGCCCCGACTCTTGTCCCCCTGGGGGACTCAGACAAAGCACAGCAGCAGCTCAGAGACAGGAATAGAAATTTCATTAAAATCTATGGACTTTAAAATCCTAGTGGTGCACGGATGGGTAGGGGTGGGCGGTGCACCGGTATTGCTACAGACGATTAGAGGCGGCTCTTCGGGGCTGTCACTGCACAGAGGGGCACCGAGGACGGACAGACGGACACTGCGGGGCTGCGGGGAAGGGGCTCTGGCTCCAGAGAGGGGATGGCGCACGCGGGCTGGGGCCATTTGGCACATGAACACGGGCAGCCCAGTTTGGGAGGACTGGACCTTTCGCCTAGCGGAGGGAGGGCAAGGGGGTTTTGTGTAAGGTCCCCTTCCCCAGGGCTCTGGGCTCAAACCTCCTGCTGAGCAGCACCCCACCCCGGCCCCCCAGAAACTAGTGCTTTGGGCAGGCTGCTGGGTCAGAGGCCTCTGCTGGCTGGGCCTGACAGCCAGGGCTGGAATGAGGTGCAGAGACCCCACAGCAGCCGAGTGAGGTGCAGGCAGGCCTGGAAGACAGAGGGGGCCCAAGGCTGGGGGCACGGGAGTGGCAACCACAGATAATACAATTTTTACAAAAATAATTACACAGACAGACAGGGCTGGGCGGCACAGCCTGACGACTAACACTGTACAGCCCCTTAGCCCCTCACCCCGCCCCTGGACAGGAAGACCCAAATTTGCCTGGGCAGAGGCTGGGGTCTGCTCTGAGGGCTGGAACACTGGTCAGGAGGCCGGAGGCCCAAGGAGGGGGACAGGTAGGGGGCCCACCTAGAACTGCAGCTCACGACAGTGTGGGGGCATCAGAGGCCATGTAAAGCCCAGGAGATCTCTGGGGACCTGGCCTGAGACCCCCTCCAAAGTGCTTTGGGCCCCCACCCCGCAGCAACCCTCCCCTCGCCCACACCCATCCCCAGCTGCCATCTTGGCATCCAGAGGACCTGTAAACACTGGGGACACGAGCACAAATGACCACGCTGCCAGTGGTGACCAAGGTGACACCCGTCCCCTGCCTCCCCAGTCTCTGTGGTGGGAGCACGGGCGGGGTTGGGGCCCTCCCCGGGCAGCTGTGCTCATATCCGGGAGTCCTGCAGGCGGCTAGAGCCGTTACTGCCCACCATGGGGATCTGAGCCTTGTCCGGGTGCAGCGGCTGGACCTCAAGCCCGTCTTCGGGAGAGGGTGGGATGGCGGGGGCATAGCGCCCAGTCTGGTGCTCCAGGAGGGCGGGGCCCCAGTCTCTGCTTGGCTTTGTGGCATTTTTCAAACGCTGCAGGAGAGGGAGACATGGAGGGTGGGTGGGCGCATCCGAAGGGGGCCGTGAAGCCCCATCCACCCACCCCCTCCCGGGTCACCTGGCTGTGGCCCGCCCCCACCCCTCACCTGGAGGAGGGTGTCCCCATCTGTGCGGCAGAGCTGGAACAGGGCATAGAGAGGGATGCAAATGACGGAGGACAGAGCCATCAGGAAGCCGATGGCCACAGCCCAGCCTGGGTACTGGTAGTGGTTGTAGGTGATTGGCCGGTACTGGATCACCGTGAAGACGAGAATGAACTACAGACAGTAGGGGAAGGGAGTGCACGTGAGGCCGGCCCAGCACCGTCCCTCCATCCCTGCCCTTCTCCAGGCCTCCGTCCTCCGCCCAGCACCCCTCCCCTTCCTCTCCAGTCTCCCGAACTAGGAAGAGGCATTTGGGGCAGGACAGGGGCACTGTCAAGGTTTGGGTAGTGGAAGAAGCAGGTGGAACCAGGGCTCCAGGGCCTGGGGGGCAGGTAAGCCTCAGGCATCGTGGGAGAGGAGAGGTCTGTCTGCGCCATAATCCCGAACTGGCCAGGGAACGACTGATAATCACCTCTGCAGTCAGTCCTGCTCAGAGACTCGACCAAATCCTGGGCCTTAGGGCCCTTACTGTCTCACTCCGAGACCTCACTTATCCCCCTGGTCACATCAGCCTGGTCTCAATGTCTCAGCTGCACCCAGCATTTTCCTCCCTCTTCATTTATCCTGGAGAATGCTCTCCATTTTCCTGTCAGGCCCTATGCAAACGTCACCTCCTTCAAGAAGCCTTTACAGATTTCTCATCCCTCTTCCTAAAAGGGCTCTCAATGGCATTTTCCATCTGCTAAGCATTTGTTTCATGTTTCCCATTGGCCTGGGGCCTCCTGGGACTGCATCAGGGTCTCTAGTGCCCGGCGCAGTGCCTGGCGCAACTTTACTTGCTGATATGAACAGCCTTTGTGCAGAGAGACGGGAGTGATGCAGGAGAGGAGAGGGCCAAGCCCTGCCTGTCTACGGCTGCGGAGCCACAAGGGAGGCTCCAAAGGCTAGAAATAGTGAATGGCAGGTTGGGGACCGGGAACCATTTTGGAAAAAGAGGTGGCTCATGGGCCATTCCCAGGGGGACTCAGCTGCCGCCTCCCGAGCCCTCGGCAGCGTCCTGGTGACCAAATTCAGGAGGGCAAGACCCACATCCACTAGGGCCCCTTCCTGGGATGCTGCGCCTAGTAGGAGTTTATGACAAGTTTCCTGAATGGAACTAGATGCTGATCAAGGTGTAAACAAGGCCCGTATCTCGGCTGACAGAAAAGCGGTTGGCCAAAACCGCCTTTCAGAAATATAAAGAAGTAGAGCCCCCCCAAAAGACACGACAGCCCAGAAACATGTGTCCACAGGGCCTGGCGTCCTCAGCTTAGGGCGACTCCAGCCTGGCTTTCTGAGCTCAGAGAGGGTGCCACCCACTTTGCCTCAATCTCGCAGAGACACGGGACCCGGGACCTGAGTCCAACCTGCCATCTCCCACCCGGCCCCCCAACCGGGAGCCTTCCCGTGTCTGCCTCCTTCCTGCCTCCTGCTCTGCCCTGGCTGGTACCCCAGGTCTCCGCCCTTTGGAGCTCCAGAGGGTGAGCTCCCCTCAGGAGGGTCCCGGGCCTTGGCCTCGGCCACAGCCCCCAGAGGGCACGGCAGGCTTCCGTGGCTCCCCTTACACAGCTGGGCCAGTGGCCAGAGCTGGGGGCTGGGCCAGCCTCGGGGAAGATCCCACACCTGACCTGGGGGAGGCTTCAGCCCTCGGGGGCCTTTTCCCTCCCCCAGAAATAGGAGCCCTAGTGGAAATCCAGTGCTGAGCTCCCTGTGGCCCAGAGAGGCTGCGCGTGACAGGGATGTCACTGCACACCACCGCCCCTGCCACTAGGCTCACCCTTCTGTCACTTAGGTGGCCCTGCCTCCTCTCTGTGGAGCTCTGCAGAGCTGTTCCACCGCCACTCTGTGCCTCCTCCCTCCACCCTGGGCATAAAGGAGCAAAATCAGATGGTTTTTAGCCCATGGACCAGTGCGCCTTCCTGCAGGCGTTTCTGGTGTAGCCTGGCCCGGCACGCAGGCTCCAGACGGGACGACCTGCTTCCTACCGCAACTCTGTCCTTTATTAGCTGGGTCAACTTGGGTCAATGACGGAGCATCTTTGTGCCTCAGTTTCCTCATCTGTCGAGTGGGAATGACCACGATACCTCGGAGAGTCAGGTCACATGAGTTGATACATGAACAACGTGCAGAAAGTGCCTGATTCCCGGCCGTGGGGCCGGGGGAGCTCCCACCACTGATTCTGCTCCCTGGTGGGAGTCTCCCGGGTATTGAATATCGGTGGGACGAGAGCATTGCCTCTCCAGAGCCAGGCCACTCCGGCGCCTGGAAGGCTTAGGAGGTTGCCTCTGATCCGGGGCTGCCATCTGACTTGCACAACCCACTTCTGGAACACCCATGCATTCACGCCGCGTACTCCGAGCACCTCAGCTAAGAGGGATTGGAGACGGGATCTCAGCCAGGCTGACAGAGGCTGACACCGATGTCACTAATTGTTCCTGAGGCCCCTCTGGGGATAGCAGGCAGGAGGGAGGGGAGCCCGCATTCGCTGACGGCCAGCCTGCTTTCCCCTGCTGAGGCTGGGCACCGTCTTCAGTGGAATAAGGGCTCTAAGCTCCCTTCCTACGCCCGAGGCCGAGGCCAGTGCCTGGGTGGTTCCGAGTCTCCACCTCTCTCAGACTCCCGGGGTGGCCAGAGTGGTGGGTGCAGAGTCCCCGTGGGGGAGCTCTGGGCTCCCGTGCTCCCTCTGCTGGTTCCCAAGAGAAGGACACTTGCCAGGGGGCAGCAGGGAGGGAGGGGCCAGCGGAGAAACTTACAAAGATGATGGCTGGAGACACAAAGCGCCAGCAGATCTGGAAGAAGAGGGGCGGTGGGAAGCCCAGCATCATCTGGATGTCCTGGAAGTAGTTCCGATGCCCTGAGAGAGGGGTGTCAGGAAGCTTGGCAGGGCAGCGTGGGCAGGCCAGGGGCTGGGACACGAGAGGCCACAGAAGCTTGGGCACTTACCATAGATGTACATGATGGACACACACATGATGCAGGAGATGATGACCAAGGAGAAGCTGGCCGCGTAGTTGTCCATTAACAGCAGCCAGTAGATGCCTGCCTACGGGCCAGAGGGCAGCTGAGTCGGGAGTGCCCGAGGCCCGGCTCCCCTGCCCTGGAGGCACCCCTATCCTGGCCACTCCAGCCCAGCCTTTCCCTCGGGTCTTACCTGGCTGGTGAGGGGGATGCCCAGCAGGAAGCCAGCCACAGCCACACCCAAGGTCACGTAGGTCTTTTTCTGCAGGATCCACTCATTTCCTACCTCATCCACAATGGCTGTGACCAGCGTCTCTAGGAGGCAGAACTGCAGGGTGTGGCCATCAGAGCACGGGTCTGGCCTCCAGTCCTGCCTCTTCCCTCACCGGGCCCCTGGCCCACGTCCCGCGCCTCCTACCTGAGTGCCCAGCCCCAGCAAGATGAGCATGAAGAAGAAGAGCAGAGACCAGAGTGGGGAGATGGGCAGCAGGGTGAGGGCCTCGGGGTAAGCCACGAAGGCTAGACCAGGGCCGTGGTCAGCCACACGGGACACGTCCACACCCAGGTGATTGGCCATGAAGCCCAGGATGGAGAAGATGACGAAGCCGGCATAGACGCTGGTGGCACAGTTAGTGATGCTAATAATGATGCTGTCCCTGTGGGGGAGGGAGGGAAACGGACTTCAAGACGTGCAATTGGCTTCCTTTGCCCAATCGGGCAGGGAGGAGACCTGAGATGGAACGTTCTAGGAACGGAGGCCCCCTCAACCTCTTTTCTGATCTGCTCCGGGCCTTTTTAAGTGGGCTGAGGCCCTTGAGTCCCCACAGACCCCTGGGGCATCACTGTTCCCCACCCTCTTCTCTTGGGGTTCTCCAGAGTCAGCGCTCCCAGGGCCTCCAGGCCATCCGTGGAACGGAGGGCCCTCAGGGGAGGCCCAGGAGATTGCACTGGGTCTGGGGATCTGGGAAAGCGTGGGGAAGGCTGCAGGGTAGAGGGGGCCGCCCAGGGCTGGTGGGGGTGGGGCACGGGGAGGGGTCTCACCGGTAGCAGTTGTTGTGGAATTTGTTGTAGGAAGCCATGGTGATGAGGCCTCCCCAGGCGCAGCCCAGCGAGTAGAATATCTGGGAGGCGGCATCCCCCCACACCTGCGGGGCAGGACAGGCAGAGCAGCCGGGGTCAGAGGCGGGCACCTCCCGGCCCCTCCTCACCCCTTCCAGGCCACACCCCATAGCCCACCTTGGCCTCCAGGATCTTGTCCCACTGAGGGGTCAGGTAGTACATGATGCCGGTGAAGGCGCCTTCCAGGGTCACGCCTCGGACGAACAGGATGGTCAGCACCACGTAAGGAAACGTGGCTGTGAAGTACACCACCTGCGTGCGAGACAGGATCCGTTGGACCCCTCCCAGCGCTTCCTGCCCTGGGCACCCCCTGCCTGGCCCCCCAGCCACTCCCGGCCCTCTGGCCCTTCCTCCCCTCCCCTGTCCCCTCATCACTGCCTGCCCCGAGCCTTACACACCAAATCCCAGCAGGGGAGGCAGGGACTTCCTGGGTGGGCACACACCTGCTGGGGAGGGGTACTTACTTTCCCTGAAGACTTGACCCCTCGGATGAGGCAGAGGAAGACCACCACCCAAGAGACACCAAGGCAGCCGAGGAGGGGCAGTCGCACCTCCCCGAAGTTCCCGATGTCATCTGAGAGCTTCAGCACGTAGAGCCTGGAGAAGGGGACACTCTGCTCTTGAGGCCTGGGCCCCTGATGCCCAGCAACTGATTCCCAAGGCCTAGGGCGCAGCCTGGTGGGTTTCTCCTTTGTCATGAGGTCCCAGCATGTGGAAGAGGGGGGGTACTGACAGGCCCCACCCCACCCCTCCTGCCTGCTGCCCTGAGACTCCACTGCTCGCAGCTCCTCCAGGACGCTCAAAGGCGCCCAGAGGTTACACCCTGAGCCTAGACCAGCCTCCTCAGCCCCAGGGGTGTTGAAATTTCCCTGCCCCTATTCAGGCCTATCCCAGACCCTGGCTTGTGCATTTCTCCCTTTAGTAATGCCCTCTCCTCTAGACTGCACACATCCTATCATGTGTCACCTCCTCCAGGAAGCCTTCTGGGAACTCTTCACTCACACCAGGCTTCTCCATCCCTGATGAGCTGAGGGAGGTGGTGGAATGCTGAGTAAAGATTGGAGGCTCTGCACACACAAAAATAGACTCAAAATGGATCAAAGACCTCAATGTGAGACAAGAATCCATCAAAATCCTGGAGCAGAACACAGGCAACAACCTCTTCGACCTCAGCCGCAGCAACTGCTTCCTACAAACATCTCCAAAGGCAAGGG
>CM052798.1:30390471-30445099 GCA_028533885.1 Nasua narica
AAGGGTGGCTGGGAGGTGGGGGGGTAGGGTTATGGACATTGGGGAGGGTATGTGCTATGGCAAATGCTGTGAAATGTGTAAGCCTGATGATTCACAGACATGTACCCTGGGGCAAATAATATATTACATGTTAATAAAAAATTAAAAAAAAAAGATTGGAGGTTCTGGAGCACACAGGCCGAGGCTTGAACCTGTATTCCTCCCCTATGTATGTGCGACTCTATCTGGCACCTTATGTCTCCCCAGCAGGGCCTTTTCAATCAAGTGGACACTTATGGGCTGGGCCCTGTGCTAGGTGCTGGGCATAGAGACCCGTATCAGGCACGTGGGCACCAAGGAAGGGCGTCTCGATCCCAGGCGGAGGGGCGCCCCGGAGGGCTTCCCAGAAGAGGTGAGGCTTGAGCTAAGGTGTGAGGAAGGGAGCAGGTGGAAGAGAAGAGGAAGGGCATGCCAGGCTGAGGGTGCAGCTCGCAGTAGGGCAGGGGATCGCGAAAGAACGTGGTCTAGCCTGAGTCTGCCGGGCTCGGCAAGGCTGGAACCAAAGGTAAAGGGAAGAGAGAAGGATGAAGGAGAGGAAGAAGCCAGATTATAAGAAGCCACGAAAGGCAAGGCTGAGAAGTTTGAATTTTATCCTGCGAGCAATGGGAAGCTTCTGAAAGGTTCTTATAAGAGAACCTTCAGGGTCTCTCCTTGGCTCAAAGGACCAGATGTTGGCAAGCTTCCATCTCTCACCAGGGAAAACCCTGAGTCCTTAGAGTGGCTGCGAGGACTGAAGTGGTCCGTTGCCCCCAGCCTGCCACCCCTCGGGTCTCCTGTCCTCCCACTCGGTGCCCCGCTCCCTGCCCCAGCTGCATGGGGCACCGCATGGTTCCTGAACCATGCCAGGCATGCCCCTCCCTCAGGGCCTTTGCACGAACGAGCTTTCCCTCTGTCTGGAGTGCTCTTTCTCCAGACATCCACATGGACACACGGGTGTGAGGCATGTGCGGTCACACAGACCCCCTGCTTAGAGGGGCCTAATGCTGGGCTTAACGCTCTGCCCCTGACATCTGGAAATTCTGACTACATTCGAACAAGGGGCCCCATATGTCCATTTCACCCTGGGCCCCACAAATTACGCAGCTGAGTTTGTCGGCATCGCCTTCTCTCTCTTCAGGTCCCTCAGGTACTTACTCCGGGTACCCTCTTTGCAAAGGGGCCTTTTCTGACGACCCTGCTTAAAATGGCAGCCCCGGCCCCTGCCCAGCACCCTGTACCCCCTTTGCTAGATTTTTCTCCACAGCACATGTCTTTCTTCCTTCCTTCCTTTCTTTTTTTTTTTGGAACCTAATTTATTTTGTTTGTCATCCATTTTCTAGGAAGGCAGGAGTACCCAGCGCCCCCAGTGCCTAGAAAAGTGCCTGGCACGGAGCAGTACTCAAAAGATATTTGGTGAATGAATGAATGAGTAAGCGAACACTGTGGTAAAGGGATCTGGAAGTAGAAAGGAGAGAACGTGGGAGCGGGGACCAGCCTGGTATTGCAGTTGTCCAGGCTAGAAGTGGTGAGCAAGGGGCAAGCTCCTCGTCTGTAAAATGGGCATAATAACACCAATCTAGCGTAACTTGTAGCTGGATTTAGGTAAATACAGGCTCCCTCCTGTCCCCTCTCACAGCTAGGACCTCTCAGGATAGCTCATAGGCTGTCCTCTATCGTTCTCAGCTAGTCTCACTTTCTTTTTCCAAGTCAGTCCTCAAACCTCACGGCGACAGTTTTCCTGGTGATGCGATGTTGCTCTGTCCCCTCATGGGACAATGTTGCCAGGCCTGGGGTTCGGTGTTTGCTCAGCAGGCCAGCCTCTTCGCAGCCACAGAAATTCCCCGGAGGCCGCCCTTTGCACCGCCACCCGCAGAGGGCGCTGTCCAGCACGTCCCTCTCCCGCCCAACTCCAGGCTCCCCGTCAACGTGGGAACCAAAGGCAAGGGGATGGCAGAAGTTCAGGAGCTGTGGGACCACCACCAAGGCACCTGGTCCCCTTCGACAGTGCTTTCAACCTTTTTTCCTTCGTAGCACACAGAAAAAGTATTCTGGGGGCTATTGGGGTAAACAGACGAAGTCACTCAAAGCTGAAGGCAGGTGGGCTGGGGGCTCTGGGCTGCCCAGGCCCCACCCGACCGGGCACACCTACGCGGGGCACACGCCTGCTCGGAAGCTCTGCCCTCCAGAACAGCCCCAAGGTCCTGCTGCTGCTATTACTCAGGGCTGCCTTACTTCAAGCAATAGTATTCCACATAAAGAAACCATTTCTTGTCCAAAAGATTTTTTTTGAACTTTGATAATCGTACGTGTTTATATGATTATGTTTAATCATTTATATGATTGGCAAGGGCAGGGCATTACAATACCGGGGGGGTTAACACAGTTTAGAATGGTAGCCTGGGTACCAAGTAGTGAATTCTGCCTCTCTTCTTTATGACACCGTATTTAGTTTTTTGTTTCGTTTTGGGACCATGTGCTTTTGAGATCAATTAACCTAAGGACTCTTGGAACCCAACATCTTTGGCCAACAAGTTGGCTCTCGATGCATCACATCTCTGGAATTATTCTGCATTATTTTTTAACTGCCCCAGCCTGGCAATAAGCTCCTTGAGAACAAAACAGCCGAATCTGTTTCTTTGCAGCTCTAGCAACAGCTGGAGCTCGTCGGCAGGCATCACTGTGCCACCCGAGGGCGCGTCCCTGTCCTTCGCAGTCAAGCCGCATGATCTCATCTCCTCCTTACAACAAGGTAGGTGCTGTGACCCCTCCTGTTTAATGGATGAACAGCTATGATTTTGAGAGGTTGGCTGATCCCCCAAGGCCAGACAGCTGCCACGATCTGAGAGAGGTCTCCGTGGCTCCTGAGCTGCCATGAAGATGGGATCAGGGCGCTGGGGCCGAGTCCCACTGGGTTTCGGGTGCTCTGCCGGGCTCCATGGGCTGTGGAGGTGAGGGCCTGGTCGTTACTTAGGGCCTACGGGCTGGAATCAAACCAGCACGCAGATGACCGTAAAACAAGACTGAAGGGCTGGTGGGAGAGAGGAGGCCGTGGGCCAGAGGTTGGACAGGAGGCAGACTGGGGCTCAGACATCTGTCTTCTGTGCTTCTCTTGCTTTAGAGGCGTCTCCTAATCTTTTTTCTGACTTGTTTCCCTCATCTGTAAAACGGGGCTATTTTATACTACCTGCACGAGCTAGCAAACGAGGTTGTGGTGGGGCTCAAATGTGATCACACAGCTTTCCAAAGGGGTGTTGGAGATTGTGGGCCAAGAACACCTGCAGAGTCTCAATGGCCTGATTCATTCCATTGGCCTGATTCATACACAGGGGAAGGCACGCGCCCTGACCCAGCACTGCCGCCTAGTTCCTTAACCTCTGAACATCAGCCTCTGAATTTGCAAACCAGGGATACTAGGACAGGAGATAATATGCCTGGTACATAGTAGGGGCCCAGGAAATGGGGGTGCTTGCTTTCCCCACTTCCTTGCTGAAGCCAGCCTTGGCAGGCCTCTCAAAGGTCATTTTCCCAGGGCTTCCAGGAGGGGGCAGCAGGGAGCCATCGCCGGGGCTACAACTAGTGAGGCCCGCCTGGCTCCCACCTTGACTGAGAGTTCAAGGGGCCACCCCGTGCCCCCCACCCCCAAAACCCATGACCAGTTTTCTCTGAGGACTATTCCCCTCTGGATAAAATCTCCAGAACTTTGCCCTGGCTGGCTCTAGCCAGCTGGGACTCCCTGGCCGACAGCTGCTGGGGCGAGGGCTTCGGGAGCAGCCCCGCGGGTGTGGGGGAGGCTTTCTGCTCCCCAGGCTCCCCCCACCCCAAGTCTAGCTCAAGCTGCTCTGCCCACACTGTGCCTCAAATGTAGCAGAACACCTAACGGCGCAGTAAACCGCCTAGTCCTCTCAGCGGATGGGACCTCCAGGAGGGCAGGAGCTGCGTGTCTCAGTCCTCACGCTGTGTCCCTTCCGAGCCAGTGTCTGGTACCCACTAGGTGCTCAAGAAATGACCTGTCCAGCCACGGAGGGACTGAGTCGGCCTGGCGGTAATTTTGCCTGCCCCTGGCTGGGAGGCAGCAGCGCTGTGGTTTACACCGCGAGCCCCGTGGGTAGTGACCACATCCAGCTGTCTTTGAATGTGGGCGGCACAGCACAGCGGCCGGTGCGGGGAGGCTGGGCCCTGCGGGATAAGAGCCCCCGGACCAGGCTCAGAGGATACCGACCTGCGAGGGCCTCCAGTCTCCCCGGGGCCTCGGCCCTCTCGCCTATGGCTCCCTGCCACCTGGCTGAGAGACTTCAAACCTCAGCCTGGCAAGGGAAGCCCTGTGCCTCATGAGGCCTCTGGCCCCTCCTGTCCCACCTGTCTCCAGTTCGCCACCTCATGGCCACTGCCTACCTTCCCGTGTCTCTCCTAACCCCTCTACACCCCCCTCCTCCCTCCTAGGGAAGCCTTCTGGATCACCTCCTCTTGCCCCCCATGCCCGTCCTTTCAGAACTTACCACCCCTCTTTGTGCCCCTACTACGCCTCTGCCCTGATATGACCCCCCCTCAGGGCTGTGGACCCCTCAGGCGAGGGGCTCTGGGCTCTTCAGACCCCCTGGGCACCCAGGGCCCGGCAGAGTAAACGCCACAGATGTGGAATGAATTAACGTGCCCCCCCCCACAGGCCCCCAATGCTCTCTGCCCACCGGTTCCCCCACAGGACAGGGGAAGTTTCCTTTAGGACGTTCCCCCTGCACCCTCACTCCTACCCGGTGGGGACGAGGTGTTCCAGAACCTCCAGCAGATGACTCCCGTCTCTGCCATCACACTAGTGCCAGGTTGTCTTTCCTAAGCTGCTTGATGATGACAGCCCTGGGCTCAGGAAACTTCTACAGCTCCCCTCGTCCTGCAGCGGTACATCCATGCTGAACTCATAGAGGTTCTCCAAGAAGGCTGGCGGCCCCTCCTCGGCTCCCTTAGGGCCCAGGAGTTTCCCACACACCTGGGAGTCTCAGCAGAAGAGCTTCCCCTCAGGGTCAGGACCAGCCTCTGCTCCGCTGGGACCTGAGGCCTTCGCTCACGCTGTTCTCACGGGGAAGGCACCCCACCGTCCCCACTCCGCTCGGCTGCTGGAGCCCTCCCTCACTGCACCCCATCAGGACGCTCAACTCAGCGTCTGGCCCTCCAGCACTCTCGGCTGTGTCGGCCTCCTCTCCTGCGCTCATCTGTGAGCTCCTGAGGCCTCTTCGCGCCCCTCTGCCTGGCTCCGGGCCCGGCCCCCTGCCTGGTCTGTAGAAAATTGCCCGATGGCTGGAGGGGGCGGGCAGGGAGCGGGGAGGGGAGGGGAGGAGAGCCAAGGCTTGGCGCCAAGTGTCCCCCCCCCAGCCTGGGGCCAGCGGGGCCTCACCTCCAGTACTCCTCGCTGGGGCTGGTCCGCTGGAGGGAGTGGTTGAGCAGGTGGGAGAGGTTGCCGGGCGGGGCGGCGGGCCGGGAGCCGTTGGTGAGGTTGGAGGCGTCCAGCACCCCGGCGCAGTCAGCTGTGTTCCAGGGGTTACCGCAGTAGGCCCAGGGCAGCACGTGCGTCATGGACGAGAAGAAGTAGTAGAAGGCGATGCAGATGACCACGTTGTAGTAGATGCCGATGTACGTGGACACCACCATCATGCCGTAGCCCACCCCTGGGAGAGGGAGGGAAGGGGGCAGCGTCACGCATCGAGCCGAAGGAGGCAAGGTTAATGTTGAAGGGCCCCCCCCGCCCCGGGGCAGGCTTTTGTGGAGGGCCATCGAAGGGACAGGTCGAGGCCTTAGCAGGGCTGCGCTGGGGGGCCCAGGGGCTTTGTGGATACACGTGGCAGGTGGGGGGGTGGGCGGAGGCCAAGTAAACATGGATCCCTGCATGCGCCCGTGGCCTCGGCCATTGATGTAGGGCTTGGGGTCAGCACCGGGGCTCCGGGGGGGCTGGCAGTGTCTGCCCAGATGGGTGAGTAGGCCCCCAGAGGCCCGTGCATGTGTGCGTGGGGGGGGGGTGGGGGCGGTGTACTCCCCCCAGGCCTCACCTTTGAACATGGGGCTGATCCTCCAGACTCCCAGGCAGCCCTGACTTGCAAACTGGCCAAAGGACAGCTCCATGAAGAAGAGGGGAATCCCACAGAAAATCAGCATGATGAAGTAGGGGAACATGAAGGCTCCTGGCAGGCAGGGAAAGGGCTGGCTCAGGGCGGGCTCGGGGGCTCCCGCCCTCTTCCTGCTGAGAACCCAACAGCAAAACCTTTGCGATGGGCTAAGACCCGAGGAGGGTGGGCCACACACTGAGCAGGAGCTTGGGTCTTGAGGTATCCTACCCACAGCCCACCTTTGAACTTGGCAGAGGCTTCCTGAACAGAACGCAGGCCCCCAACCCACCATGTTAGGGTGGGATTCGATGTCTTCCCCAAGCAAAGTCACAAACTTAAGTCGCTGGGATCCTGAAAGTCCCTGAACCATTTAGGGGGCTGTTGACATACAGGGCTATAAGACCGGGAACCTCGGGAGGTTGGGGCACCTCTACCTCTCTCGACCTCAAGGGATTAGGCTAGCAGGGTCAGGGGGTGATCGGTGCCTTAGGTAAAGGGTACCTAAGCCAGGGATTGGGGCGAAGGAGATGAGAGCCAGAGGCCAGCCGGTCTGGAGAGGGGTCTGTGCCGGGGAGGGGGCAGCCCGGGCCTTGGTGGGTAGGCTCTGTCCGAGGGGGTGGTCCCTGCCCTGTGCCCACTGGGTACCTCCCCCGTTGCGATAGCAGAGGTATGGGAAGCGCCAGACATTGCCCAGGCCCACGGCATAGCCCACGCTCGTCAGTACAAACTCGATCTGGTTGCCCCAGTTGCCCCGTTTGAGGTTCTGGTCCCTCTTGGTGGCCTCGCTGGGCACAGCACCATTCTGTGGGGACAGGAGAGAAGCTACCATCAGAAAGGCATTTGTGCTCCCGTGCCTGACCCTCTGGGCCTCTCCCAGCAGGGACACCAGGGGCCCTCCAAGCCCCCACCCCCACCCCGGGCTTCCCGTCTGCTGGCGGGAGCTGCTGGCGGGCCTGGCAGAGAAGGGGAGAAGGGAGGAGCGGCTCCCGGAGGGTGCCAAGCGGGGCCTCCCTCCCCGGCCCCCCAGCACCCTGTGCCAGGGGCCCCAGCCCACCTGAGCAGCTGCTCCCAACGACTGAGAGGTGGGACAAGGAGAGGGAGCTCACGTCTGGAGCCCCCCAGCCCCAGCCCCTCCAAAGCCTCCCCTCTCCCCTCTGGGTGAGGATCTGGGAGCAGCTGAGCCTCATACCAAGCAGCCAAGTCGGGCTGGGCACAAAGGGGCCTGTGTCCAGACAGCCCCCCCCACCCGCCTTGACCACATCGCCAGGCTGAGCACGCCCGCCCAGGGGCAGGCGCTGCGGGGGAGGGGATGCCCGACCCCTCCCCCAGCTGAAGGCGCTTTCCTGGGGGCACAGGATGGGCAGGGCCTCGAGGTGGGAGATGCGGGAGCACCTGAGCTGGGCCCGATTCGAGGAGGGTGTTCTGGGACTCAGGATGGGAGCGCCCAGGGGAGCCACCTGTGCTGCCCCTAGCTGGGGAGGGGCCATGGGAAGCTGACCCGGGCTGGCTGTCCCCAGGGTGCTGGCCATGAGCGGGGGCTGGGGGGAGACCAGAGTTGTAGGCACCACGCCAGACTTGGAGGAAGACTCTGCTAGGGGAAACAGAGGGAGGGACTCCG
Organism: Nasua narica; assembly: GCA_028533885.1. Taxonomy (NCBI): domain Eukaryota; kingdom Metazoa; phylum Chordata; class Mammalia; order Carnivora; family Procyonidae; genus Nasua; species Nasua narica. The sequence continues at coordinate 30,398,200 of CM052798.1, forward strand.
GAAAAAGGTCTCTGAGCTGAGAAGGGGTGGGCTGCGGAGCAGGGGGTTGGCCAGGAGGGGCCGATGAGGGGATTGGCCCCAAGGAAAGGAAGCCAGGCCTGCCCGGGGGAGCTGCAGGGCTGGGCTGGGTGGCCTGAGGCCCCACTGAGGACAGTTCCTTTTGAACCCCAGCCCCCGCAGTGGACTAGCAAGTCCCTTTACAAGTGTAAATATGCCTTTTCCCGTGCCACGCCCCTTCCCCCCCCCCAGGTTGACAAGAAATCAAGCCACCCGAAAGGTGGTGGTGGGGTTCTCACTAGGAACCTAGGGACCCTGAGAATCACCAGCAGAGAAGCACAGAGCCCTGGAGAGACAGAGTCAGCCCCTGGAGATGGGCTATTCCCTTGAGAGAAACGGACAGGAATCCCTGGTGGACACCAGGAGTGGAGACAGAGCAGCCTGGCTTCTGAGGGACGTGGCTGAAGCGACACCGACCCCCAGCGTGAAAGAGACATAGTCAAGCACAACAGTGACACTGGCCCCTAAACAAAGAGGTCTGGTGCTCCGAAATGCTGCTGGAGCCTGAGACTGACTGACAAATGCAGACGGAAGGACTGGCTTCATGGGGACCTGTGCGCTTTCCAGAAAGGCCCATTTGGGAATGCAGACACGGGAGGCAGCAGCCCCGAACCTCTTGCTCCCACGGTGGGCACACTCCGGCTTGCATACCCTCCTGACCACTACAACACAGACCCCCTTGTGGGGCAGCCGACCTGCACACCCAAACTGGCACGGACCCCAGAGGAGAGGCTGACCATCATACCCTCCAGGGAGGTTTGGGGACGTGGCACCGAAAACCGGGGTCCAGTCCCCTTCGATGAGGGCCCAGAGCAGACTGACAGGCTGGCAGAGCCCGCATACATTCGTGCCTGCAACCGCGGAGACTTACTAATGCCTGCCGTGTGCCAGGCCCCGCCCCAGGCATTGGGAACCCAGCAGTGAACTGATGCCCTCAGAGCTCGAAATCTAGTGGCAGAGCAAGCCAGCAATGGCAGAAACAAATCCATGATTTTTATATCGCAGCCGCAAGGTGACCACGAAGCGGAAGTTCGCAGGGCACAAGAATATGGAAGGAGGTCAGGCGGGGGGCACGCTGGGTGAGATCAGGAAGGCTGCCCTGCAGAAGGGGCTTGAGGGCCAGTCTGGCCCTGGGAGAGGGTGGCTCACAGCCTGAGGGTGCCCTCGGGGACAGGCCCGTGCCTAAGGCTGTCACCACCTCCGAGGGCCTTCCTGGGGACAGGCCTCGCAATTCTGCACGGTCCAGGGCGGGCATTTTTTCGGAGGATGTGAGGCCGGCTTGGGGACAGTTTCCGCGTTCCCAAACAAATCCAGGCCAAATAGGGCTCCTACATGTTGACCCTACAATAACAGTTTTATTCTGTCCAAGGCTTGTTTACTCAGGGGCACAATGGGAGACTGTGGCAGCTGCCGAGAACAGGGGTGGGGTCACGAAGCAGTGCTCACAGCTGTAGACGAGACAGCCGAGGGGCAGAGACCGAGGTCCCCAGGGCTGGAAGGCTGGGGCGTCGGTGCTGGCCCAGCCCCCCAACCCAGTGCAGCGGGACCCGACTGTGATTTCTGAGGTCTGCTCCTTTCCTGGCATCGAGAGGGCACAGGGAGGGTGGGGGTGCTCCCCCTTGACTGAGCCCTCAGGAGCCAGCGCCGCTCAGTTAATGAGCCGCACGCCACTGGGCCCCGCGCTAAGCACTTTGGCCATGCTGACCACAACCCACGACTCGGGGAGGCGGGGGCCCTGGGACTGGGGCCCGGGGGCGGGGAGCCAGGGATAGGGCTCTCTGGTGGGGGTTCCTGACCACAGTAGGGGTCTGCGGTGCGGAAGGAGCTGGGGGTCAGAGACACCCTGCAAGCCCCGGGAGAGGCGCCCCGCAGACGTGGCACACGCCCTGGCTCCACACCCCTGCGGCTCAGCACTGTGGGGCCGACTCCCGGAGCTGTGGCTGGGAGGTCACAGTGGGAGCCACGGCTAGGCCTCTGACTTCCGTGCCAGAGGGAGCTACGTTCAGGGGATGTGGCTGGCGAGAGCTTGGCTCTCTGCAGAGGTCACAGCAAGCCCCCTGTCTCCAAGTACACTAGAGGAAAGGATCTCCGAAATGTATGCTCCCCGGGGCTTCTGGGGGCTCCGGGTCCCCTCTCTGCTCTCCTCTGGGCACTCCTGGCCGCTGCCTTCCTCGGCAAGCGAAGCCCACAGTTGGTGAGCCTTTTCCAGTACTTGCCTCGATTTTGTTCTCCTTGTGTCTGCTTCCCTAGCCTCAGCCGCTCATTTTCTTGGTCTGTTGGGTAGACACCTGTGTCACTGAGCAGACCTGTCCCTGCAGTGGACGTTGGCTCTCAGATACCCACAAAAGAACCCCTTCGTGCTCAGTTTCACCCAGACCGGCGGCCCGTCTGCCTGACCCAGCTCAGCCCTGCCAACTGGCCGGGCTCCAGGCTTCTCCTGCCCATCACCCATCTTTCACTCTCTGCCCCTCGCTGCTCTCCCTTCCTCCCCTGCTAACACCTCGGTGATGAATTAAACCACAGCGGGCTGGTGTTTCCTCCCCAGGCTCCCTGGATAGCCCCCACCCTCACCTGATGGGCTTGATCGCTGGTCCCCAGGATAGGGACAGCCCTGCCCTGGGCCCAAGCTCCGCACGTTCAGTAGAAAGCAGGGTCTGGGGCTTTCTTTCCGTGGCTCCAGCCCCACACAAGGACTCGTGACCTCCCACCACATGCCTGCCTTGCCAGGTGAGCCATTTGGAGCACCCACTTAGGTGAGTCCTTTACATAGCCCTGTGCCTGGCCCAGCCCCCGCTGGATCAGCCCCTGGAATGAGCGCTGTTCAGCCCCGATGGCAGAATCCAGATCTCCCCACCGTGCCCTGGACTTAACGGGGCAGGACCCTGGGTTCTCACTGGACGTGAGAACCCCAGCATTCTAGAGCCCGCTCTCCCAGCGACTCTGGGCAAGTCATTTCCACTCCCTGCAACTCAGCGTCCTTAACTATGAAATCAGTGCACAGACTAGGCCACCTCAATAGATCTACTAATCTCTGTGGCTCTGCCTTGCCTGGAATTTTCCTATTTCTGACTCTCTTCTCAATCTCCCATTAGTTCCCACTAACTTTCTAAATGATTTAAAAAAAGTTACTGTTTTTCCTCTAATTATAAAAGCATTATAAGCTTATCACCAAAAAAATGGGAACCCACAGCAAAGAGTAAAGAGGAAACGAAACCACAGAATCCTCCCCCCCCAAGAGGTAACCACCGCCACGGGAGGCGCCCCTCCTTCCTCCATGCACAGACGCCGACAGAGTCCGGATTTCTACCCTGGGCTACGGCTCTCCTCTGGCTCCTGACTCCCGCCCTCCCACATCAGTGTCCGCTGGATATTTTTGTGAATTGTGAGCTCCCTCCTCCTGCTCTCAGTGGACACTGGAGAATCCTGGAGCCGCCTGGCTGGGCGGGCCCCGCTGGGATCCAGCAGGCCTCTCGTTCAGAACTCTGCAGCCCCGGGGTTTGCTCATGGGATGAAGTCCCATCCAAGACAAACTTTATGGAGGAGGACACACAAGACCCCGCATCCCAAGCTGACCTTGAGCCAAATCCAGATCATTGGCAACTTTCTCTGAGCCCCATCGGGGAATTCAGGCGGGAAAGCCATGACAGTAAATCATGGCCGCCTTGAAAGACCTCACGACCTCCTCGCACCCCTAGATTCTTGTTCCCCCAAGTTCTCTCCCCTTGGTCCAGGGGCCAGGCTGGCCCTTAGGTAGCACCGCCCAGCAATGACAGAGCCTTCTGTTCCTCGTCTGGCCTTGCTGATACGGATCCGGGAAAGAGGGGCCAGAAGTCGAGGGACGGGACCATGGGAAAATCCACCCGAGGCCCGCGCAGTACCCAGGGGCTGTGAGTGCCTCTGGCCTCCAGGAGAGCTTCAGAGAGAGCTCTGAGCACCCGTTAGGAGTCCAAGCCTTCGTAGAGCAGGTGAGGGAGGCAAGGGGATGCCCTGTGCTGTCTCGCCCAGAGCCCTGATTGGTGGGCAGACACGCCAGCACTAGAGCAGACAGAAGGGGCACCCCAGGCGTGCCCGGCTCCGCTCCAGGCCCTGGGGAGCAGTGGTGGGGAACACTGGGTGGGCCTGGAGAAGCCCGGCAGCCCGGCCTCACACCCGGTGGCTCTGGGCAGTCTCTACCTCAGGCAGCTGGCAGTGGGGCTGGCACTCTGGGAAGTGGCTCTCGTCTGTGACCCTGGCAGTTCTGAGGTCTGAGGGCAGCTCTGCATAATGCTTCGCCTGGACCCAACCCGTGTCTCGCCAGAAGACATTCCTCCTCTTGCCTTCTGAAGGTCAAATCAGGATGCTCTACAGGGTGGGAAGGATGGCTCTCCCTGTCCCCCTCACTCTTGCTGCCATCAGCCCCATTGTCCCCGACATCTTTGCCCATCCCCGGCTTCTAGGGAAGCGGCCACTCGGGTGCCCACCCCGTCTGGGCACTTGCCGTGGACACTGATGAATGTTCTCTGGGGTCTCTCTCCTCCCAGCGGAGACCCCCATCTCCTCCTCTTCCCCCACCGTCACTGCTGAGTCCATGTACCATGTCCCCCTGCCCCCTCGCTCACTCTCCCCATAGGAGTAACTGCCGTGGCACGGACAATGGGGCTGTATTGATTAGTACAATTCCTGGGCACCTCCGGCCCGTCTCCCCGGGAGCTAGGACAATGCAGCTTTGATACACAGAGCAGATTCTCAGCAGGTCCTTGGGCTGGGGGAGCCCGCCCCCCCCACTCTCCTCCCCCAGGCCCCCACCACCCAGCTAACTCTTCCTGCACTCCTTCGCGAAGTTGCAACTTTCTGGGTCACTTCTGCTGGTGTCTGTCTCCCTGGCTGGCCGTGCCTGCCCCTCCCTGGCACAGACCACTCAGCCCCTCTCCCCACCCCCAGCCCAGCCTCCCAGACGGCCTGGCTCCTGGGTGGCGGGGGGCTCAACCTTCTGGAAGGTGACTGACCTGTTCTGGGGAGGAGGGGGCCACAGGTCCGTGAGCCGAGGCCATCCCAGGATGAGCCCTCAGAGCGGAGCGCGTGTCTCCCGGCTCATTCACACCTCTGCCAGCTCCGGGCCGCACTGCCGCATCCCTGCCTCTCCCACTGCCGCCCGGGCAGCGTCAATTACTTTCACCTCATCTCCTCCCGAAGCTCTGCCTCCCCCTCCCCTGGCCCTCCCCCTCGGCCAGTCGCCGTGCAGCCCAGAGCGGGTGCTCTGGAGCTGGAGTGAGGCGTGGGGTTTGTTGTGTTTTTCCCTTGTTCCCAGCAAGTTAGTGGAACAAAACACACACACACACACACACACACACACACACACACACACTCTCGCAACCGCAGAGTGAGGCAGAGCGAGCACGGAAGAGAGTGAGCAGCCTCGGGGTCCAGATGCTTCTGAGCTCCCAAGCCTGGCACTGGGTGGGTTCCTGGTAGGGCGGTTGGGAGCCATTGGGCACTAGACCTGGAGCAGGGCAGGAAGAAGGGGGGGCACGGTCCACAGGGGACTACCAAGGCACCTTAGACTTCCTAGGGTGGCACGGGCGGGGGGAGGGGGTGGCGGTGGGCCCCGTTCCCCCTGCAAGAGCTGGAGATCCCCAACCAGCCGAGATGATTGAGTGTCCTCATAGGAGAATGTGGCCGACCATATAAGAAAGCTCTGGCCTGGAGAACTGCGCGGTCACCTGTCCTCAGAAAGACGGCACGAGCCCAGACCGTGGTCACCACTGAGTCCAGGCAAAGGATGACCCATGGACTAGGACCCTTGGAGATCTGCAAAGCATTGCCTAGAACCTGACGTGTTGCTCCAGGGGTGCGTGCCGTGTGGGCTGCGTTCCTCCAGCAGGGGTCCCCGTCACTGGGGCGGGATGTCCCTCAGACCCATCCAGTCCCACTTCTCTGAGGCCACACTCGCGGGTCAATCTGAGCTGCCACAGAGCAGCGGTCAGGAAGGTGGACACGAGTGTTCCGGTCCCGGGAAGGCCAACCTCTCTTTGGAAATAGACAGGTCGGCAGAGGGCCTGGCGCACAGTAGGATCTTAGCACCCGCCCGCTGGAAGCACGCATTCTGATGTAGAGAAAACCGAGCTTTTCTGTGAGTTTGGTAAGTATGGTGACCTCGAAGGGAACATGTCAGGATGGCTTTTTTTTTTTTTAAGGAGGCTTAAAAAAAAAAAGGCACAAGGTTTAGAGTCAGACAGACTGGGCTTAAACCCCACCACTGCCAGTTTCTCACCATATACAGACTTAGGCAAGTCACTTAACATGTCGGGTCTTAGTTTCCTCATCTCTGATATAAGGATAATATCCACCGGTCATGGAGTCTAGTGAGAATTAGCAATAACAGTAATAGATAACACATACTAAGTGCTTACTATGGGCCAGACACTGTCCTAAATACTTTATATAGGGGCGCCTGGGTGGTTCAGTGGGTTAAGTCTCCGCCTTCGGTTCAGGTCATGATCTCAGGGTCCTGCGATCGAGCCCCGCATCGGGCTCTCTGCTCAGCGGGGAGCCTGCTTCCCCCTCTCTCTCTGCCTGCCTCTCTGCCTACTTGTGATCTCTCTCTCTATCAAATAAATAAATAAAATCTTTAAAAAACACTTTTTTTATATTATATAATTAATATAATTAACATATAATTATATTATTTTTTATATAATTATAGTATATAATTAATTATATATTAATTCATTTCACCTCCCCCCCCCATGCCTTGATGTAGACACCTTATTAGGCCCATTTTCAGGGGGTAGATAGAGACCAGCCTGGGCTCAAGCACGTCTCCCAAGAATGGTCCGAGACCCCACGGACTCAGCGTCTCACTGGGCCAGGTCCCCAGACACGCTCCGCTGACTTCCTGCGCGCACGGACTGCGGGCCAAGGCCCTGGCTGGGCCACTGGCTTCAGGAAGGCCCAGTCACCCATGATGCCCAAATGCTCACTTCCACCCAGGGTGGGCTCTGGGCTCTGGCTGCCCTGGCCTGGGCTGGGTGCCCAGAACAGGCAGCCCTGGCTGGACGGCTTTCTCTGGCCCTGGCCATGGGGACAGGAGGCGGCAGCAGCCCAGCTGGGCCCTGGCCGTAATGAGGCCTCATTAGTGGGATCCAGCTGCTCCAGCCCCACTTTGGGAGGCCGACTCCCCCAGCCCCTGCCCCTGACTTTTCTTAATAAGAGTGGGCATGCCTCCAGAGGGGCAAGGATTCTAGTTGCTTTGCTGTGCCCTGTGCCTCCAGGGGGAAGGTCCTGCCGAGCTAGGACTGAGCAGGGCGAGGGCTGCAGGGAAGCCGTGTGAGCGGAGGGGAGGGCACGAGATGGAGCAGGTGTGCTCCAGGGAAGGCGGGGAGGGGAAGGAGACCAAGGGGAAGGGAGGGCAGGACCTTAGGTCCAGAGAGGAGGCCTGAGGAACACAGGGCCTTTCCCTCTGGATCTAGATATTGTCCATTTCACTGGGAGGGTGTCGTAACACGTCTCCAATCACCTGGCTGATCACCTAGGTCATTGCTCAGGCTGTCCTGGCTAAGAGAGCCCCAACTCTGTGCTGGGCCTCCTATAAGGAGAGCACCCACTATGTGCCAGTGTCTGAGCTAGGCGAGTACCTACTGTGTGCCAGGCCCTGGGCTAGGAAAGCAGCTGCTGTAGCACCCGGACCTGTGTTTGGAAAGCGCTCATTGCTGCTCAGGACCCATGTTAGCAGAGGGCACACTATGCGCAAAGTCTGAGCTATAAGGATACACAGTGTCCCAGGCCTGGGTGAACAGAGCACCCCCTTCCTATCAGCCCAACACCAGCGCGCCCCTGCGGTAGGCTAGGTCCTGCACTAGAGGAGAAGCCCATGTAGGCCAAATTCCGTGCCAGGTGAGGACCCAGGTGTGCCCCGCATGGAGCCGGGGGAGCACCCACTGTGCGCCTGGCACCGTGACAGGCGGGCGCCCAACGCATGCCAAGTCCGTACTGGGTGAGCACGTCCCCCGGCTGGGGCTGGTGCTCCGCGAGGGCCTAGTTGCCGACAGGATCTTCACCTAGGAAATGGCTAACGTCAGCCAAACCCTAGGCTGGGTAAACTCCCAGCAAGTGCCAAGCCCCTATTAGCCGAGCACTTAGCGCACGCCGGGCTGTACGCTGGGGGAGCACCCACTGTGTGCCAGGCCCTGCGACGGACGGTGCAGATAAGAGGTGTACAAATTGTGCAAATCCTCCTATCAAGGTGTAACAGAGTGGGTCAGGGTGGGGCAGCCCCAGGTGGCCTGTGGCGCTTGCAAAGGCTTCTGGGACGATTTAGATGGTCTGGCGCCCAATGCCCTAGCCCAGGTGACTCTGCTCTTAGTCATCGGAAGGTTGCCCAATGGCAGGAGTTACCAGGGTGCTCGAAGACATGGGGAGAGGCCAATGGGGCTCATCAAGGCCTCTGTTGGCCAAGACTCTCTGCCAGTGGGGAGCAAGCAGGGGGAGGGGACCAAATCAGCCAGCTGGTGACCTTGCTGGGAGGCCGTGTGGTTACAGTCGACCCCAATGGGGCTGGGCTCCTCTTCCCCAGCTCCCTGCCCTCTGAGCCTCAGGCAGCCCCGCCCCACGCGGGTGCAGAGGCACTAGGTCTCCACGGAAGTATCACCCCGCCCACCCCCAGTGCCCCCAAGCATCCCAGCTGCTCCCAGGCTTGGAGGCACCCTGGCCAGCTGGGTTCTCGCGTGGCCCTGTCCTAGGAGCTGCTGAGGCGTGAGGGAGGCAGCTGAGCTGGCCCAGCAGAGACCATCTGGGCTGGGGGTGGGGGGAGGGACACGTGCAGCGGGCATGTGGGCCTGGGCACGTGCTGTAGAGGGCTTTGCTTCTCCGCCAGGCCCCTGCCCCACGGAGAGCAGGGCAGGAGCTCCAGGAGCTCCAAGACACAGGGTGTCTCCCGACACCGAAAAGAGCCTGGGGACGGGGGTGGGGGGTGGGGGGACCCATGTTCTCACACCCAAACTGGAGGCAAAGGGGATGGAAAGAAGGACCCCGAGGCAGGGGCTAGCTACCCCCTCCCCGTATACCAGGGCACAGACGGCAAAAGAAGCCACAGGCCCAGGACCTTCCAAGCGGCTCACATGCAAGGCTGTCATAGCATCTCTTCTGCCCCTGCGCAGGCATGGAGAGGAGGGCGTGTCTGAAAGGAGTGTCGTTAGCTCTTTGCCTTTAGGGGAGCACAAGCACCTAATAATGGGCTGGCTCAGCTAGCCAGGAGGGATGGCGTTCCTCGGAGCCTGAGTCCTAGAGACAAGCCCTGAATGGAGATGGCTTCAGTTTCCAAACTGGGGCCGGAGAACAGAGTAGCCCAAGGTCATCAGCAGAACTGAGAAAGAGGCAGGAATAGAATCTCTAGCCACCGCTGTGCTGGGGGGTGGGGGGAGCCCAGGGGACAGATGCTATGGGCCTCAAACCAACAGTGGCGGGCAGAAGCCAAAGGGCAGAGGGCATGCGAGCCCCGGCTATCTTTAGGCACATCCTGGGGCTGGGAACGGGTGTCCCAAGGCAGCACTCCCTTCTACAGATAGGCTGGCTGGGCAGGGCCCGAAGTCCGGGAAGCTCAGCTCGGGGCAGGGATGATGGGACGCTGTGATTCATGCTCCCTCTGTGGCCCACATCTCGACTGCTTGCCGGCACCAGTCCTCTCAGGGTCACTCCCGAGACAGAAGAGCGGCCGGGGAATCCTCCATGGGTTTCTTAGGTTTCATGGAGCTCAGAATCTCCATGTAGCCTGGGGCAGAGCCACACCCCACTTCCTATGGACGACAGGCCCATGGCAATTCCCAGACTTCTCTGGGAGAGGGAGGCCATTTTGGCCCAATCACGAGACTTCATCTCTGCCCATCTGTGAGCACCCCGAGTTCAGGCTGGTTCGGGAACACTTTCGGAAGCTTGGCTCATTCAGGCATGTTCCAACGAGGTAGGAGCCAGGCCAGAGCAGGCCTGAGGGGCTGAATGCTAGAAGGTTCAGAATGGGGCAGGATAGAGGGTCCTTCCCCTGGAGCGAAACCGCCCATCTCCTCTCCCAGACCATTTCTCTGGACCAAGTACGCTAAGCCCCAGAAATCTCTGGTGAGAGACAGGGCCTATTTAGGGGGTGGGGGAGCTCCGCAGAGACCCTAGGCCAGTCAATCCTTCACAGAATGAGGGGTGGCTGGGTGGCTCAGTGGGTTAAAGCCTCTGCCTTCGGCTCAGGTCATGATCTCAGGGTCCTGGGATCGAGCCCCGCATCGGGCTCTCTGCTCAGCAGGGAGCCTGCTTCCCCCTCTCTCTCTGCCTGCCTGCCTACTTGTGACTCTCTCTCTCTCTCTCTCTCTGTCAAAAAAACCCAAAAAGCTTTAATCCTTCACAGAATGAGAAAAGCAACGGAAGGAATAGATGTGGGCTAGAGGGGTGCCAAGGGCAGGGGTGCGCTCAGTCGCTGGCTTCCTCCCCTGACAGCTGCCCCAGCTAGCTTGTCCCCGAGCCAAGATCCCAAGAGCAGAAACACAACCACTGCTCTTGGGATGGGATCTGACATCTTTTTCCCGGTTCCTGCTTCCAGTGCCAACCTGCTCTGTCCATCGGCCAGTCTTCCTCCTTCAAGCCCTGACCAGGCCCGGCCCTTGCCCGATGCCTCTCGCGGGGAGTCACTAGCACCTCTCCTGGGCCGAGCAGCAGGCGAAGGAAGGGCCATGGCTTGGGGAAGGGGGAGAGGGGAATTTTCTGAGGCCTCAGAAGAGGATTCAAAATGAAATGTTCTCTGTTACTTTTCAGAGTGAGAAGGAACCAGGGAAGGAGAGAAAAACCAGACGGGGTCTGAAGACCCCTGGGTGAGCACACACAGGATGCTCCCTGCAGCGAGCAGAGCTCGGGGGTGGGGGGTGGGGGGGGCCAGAGGGCCAACCATGGGACGGTCCTGAGTGTCCTTCTGTCCTGTTGGCCAGAGAACCTCTTGTGATGAGGATGGGGAGCACGCTCCTGCCTCCTGACGTGCCGTCATGGGCTCCGTGGCAGAATCGGCCCCATTATGGGCTCAGAGCCGCAATGCCATTGAGCCTGTCGGGTAAGGGGCTGCCTGCTTGGGGCCTGGGACAGCCCTACTACTCAGGAACCCCAGCAGTGCCAGCCAGACTCATGGCCCCAAGAAGCCCCCTCGGCCCTCCTGTCATGGCAGGCAGCCGGCAGAAGGCCTCCGAGGGGGCGGTGCTTGCCATTCCCCCTTCCTCCCTGCAGCCTGGTTCCTGTACTCACCAGCATCCCTTTGGCACCTTTTCCTACCATGGCAGCAGCAGGCTGGGGGGTGGGGGAGCCTGGAGTCCTGGACCACCCTCACAGGCTCTGTTTCCAGCACCTTTCAGACCACAGACCTCAAGAGCTGTGGAGAGAGCAGAGAGCGGGGTGGGAACCTGGCCCGGGAACGGGAGGGCAGGCCAGGTGTGGTGGCCAGGGCTCTCCAGGACAGGTAGTGCCGGGCCCAGGCCACCAGCTGGCAGGCCCTCACTCCCCTCCCAGGCTGGCCCCCCCTCTGCCAGGCCCTTTCCCTTCTGGTCCTCTTTGGATGACCCTCGATCGGCTCCTTCCTAGCCCTTCTTCCAACCCTTCCCTTGGATCCCTTGGTCTCCAGGCTTCCTGTCCCAATGGGCAAAGGTCTATTTTTGACTCTCCAGATGCCCAATTCTATAAAAGATTACAAAATGAACACAGGACTGGGACAGGGTCCAATTCCTTCATCGTCTGTGCGGATGGCTTCAACCTTTCTCCTGAGGGGAGTCAGCGAGGATCAGCACGTGCTCCCTGAGCTCACCCCCACCGGGCAGCCAGGACAGTCCTTCCTCATCCTGGTGCCACTCAGCTGGGGTTCCGGGACAGCCGGGCAAGCTGTCATGTCACTGGCCCGGACCATAGGCTCTGTGAACACCAAAGACGCCATGTGTGGGACCGGCTCCCTGCCCTGGCTCAGGCCGCCCCCTGCCTGCAACGTCTCCCTTCCCGCTCACCCAGTCAGATTCTGCAAACCCTTCAGGACCACGATGAAATGTCACCTCTTCTCCGCAGCCTTTTCTGGCACTCTCCCCAACCAGAGTGAACAAACTGCTTCCTCCTTTCTTTTTTTTAGCACGTTTCTACTGGTGTCCTTATCAACTCATACTAGACTTATTTGCTTCTGTCCGTCAATCCGGAGTCTGCGCGTCCCCTGCGGGTTGGGTCCGTGTTTCATTTACCCTTGGTGCCTGCCTCTAGCCCAGGGCGCACTAGAAGGATGTCTCCCTCGAAGGGCAATGAGTGAGACTGAGGTATTGGGATGACGGTCCGGGCCAGCCAGAGACCTTGGAGGAAGCATCTGAGCCACAGTGGGGGCGTGCCGAGTCCACGGAAGCAGCAGACAGACGAAGGAGTGGCCACACGGCCACGGCCATGGCCATTCTGGTGTATGCAGGTTTAATGTCAGACATGGATGCAATAGGGGCTCGTTTCTGAGAAAGCTCGGGAGAGGATTCAGCCTTCAGGGAGTCTCGAGGAATTCTCTCATGGGAGGAAAACCTGGGTTAGATGGACAAGGATGTTCAGCCTCCAAAGGGCCAGGAGGGACTATTCAGCTTCTGGGGCCTTCTCTACCCTCCCAGGGAGCAAACTCTACTCCAAAGGCTGTTCGATGACATTCTGTCCCACCCATAGCCTCCTGTAAAGGGTCGCCTCTCTCCTATAGGCCCAAGAAGGTTCTAGAAGGCCAGAAGAGACGAGGAGGAAGCTCCTTGCCTGTGAAAATCGGTCCTTGGCTTCCTTAGGACTTGGCCCTGGCCACTTGGTGTCCCGCACAGTCTTCTGCCCAAGGCGGGGGGCGTGGGCGTGGATGTGACCTGTAACCATTTCCCTTTCGTCAGTCACCCAGTCTGGCCTCTCTGCCTCTCAAAGAGTCCTCCTAAAGAGGTCCTTGCCCATGGCTTTGGTCTTCTGGGGCAGTCAGGAGAAGAGGGGTTCTGTGCTCCCTTAAAATGTCATACCCTTGTCCTCACTCACTGCATCTCCCCTTAAGCTATAAACTCAAGATCTGACTTCCCCAAAGCTGTCCCTCTTCAGCCAACAAATGGTAATAACAGCAGATGGCATTATTAAGACCCACCTCTTGGGTTGGTAATTATCATGCCCCCTGGTTGGGTAAGTAAACTGAGGGCACTCTGCCCAGGAGCTCAGGTCTCAGGGCGCTCTCACTCAGGTTACCCCTGAGCACCGACCGACTACACTGATATAGTCCTTGTGCTCAGAGTGTTTACAGATTGGTGCCCAGAAGACTGCTTGGTGGTGGCCTCCAGGAGAATGAACGAGTTGGCTGAAAGCTTTGTTGCTTCTCCTGCTTCTGCCATTTCTATTAAATGGCCCCATCTATCCATTCAAAAATTACCACATATGGACCATCATTGGCAAGCAGTCAGTTTAGCATGTGATGAAGAGCTTGGGCTCTGGGACCTGGTAGGCCTGGGCTGGAATTCAGGTTCTGCCACTTACTACGTATGCGATTTCGAGCAAGTTACTTAACTTCTCCAAGCCTCGGTTTTCTCAATCTGGAAGATGGGGCTAGTAATACTTCCTATGTAAGTTCTGAAGTTCCTGCATCTTACAGGTTGGGGGAAAGAGGGAAACTCGTGACTCAGACACAGACAATCAAAGGCTGAAGGAGAAAGATCCTTCTGGGAGAGCTGAGAGCAAGGGACCTGGCCTTGTCTGAGAGTCACAGGGGGCTTTCCCGAGGAAGCGATGTTACAGGCTCAGGGGGACTTATTTAGGCAAAGCGGCAACAGTGAGGAAGAGAACAGGAAGAGATTCAAGCAAATGAAATATGTGCAAAGACCCTGAGGCTGGGCTCAGATCGCCAGGGAGAAAGTGGCCGAAGATGAAGGTCGACAGATAAGCAGGGTCAGGGCCTTTGGGGCCTGGATTTGGGTTTTTATCCTGAGGGCAATGTTCTCAATCAAAGCCTTTAAGGCAGAGTTGCACCTGGCAGGAGCAACTGGTCGAATGTGTATTTTGAAAACATCACCCTAGACACAGTGTGGAGAAAGGATGGGAGGGAGGGGTTAGTGGCAGAGAAGTTGGTCCAGAAGAGGCCAGGCCTAGGATGATGGGGTGTGGACCAAAAAGGTGGCCATAGGGTAGGGAGAGGTGCACAGATCCAAGAAGAATATAAAAGGTGACACCGGTAGGACTTGGTGATGAATTGCAGAGGAGGCGAGGACAAGCGGGGCTCTCTGGTTTCTCTCTTCTTGCCTGTTTCAGGTGCAACAGGAAGAAGCCAGTGCCTGGCCCAGGGACAGGAGTGGGGTGCCGCGGGTTTACAGTGGGGAGACGGCGAGCTGGGCGTGAGCTGCCTGGGAGCCACTCAAGAGTGGGTGGTGAGAAGGCAGTCCCGGGACCCAGCTACCTTTGCTCTTTCCTTTTCCCCAAAGGGGGCTGTCTGTCAATCAGTTGTAAAGGTCCATCCAAGTCAAGCCCTGGAGTCCTCCCTGGGATTGGAAAGGTGATGGGCTCTTTCCCTGCCTTCAAGGACCTCATAGTTTAGGAGAAAGACAGAGGAGGAAGCATAAATTCTATTCACTGTGATGCCGGAGCGGAGGGACTGTGGGAGCAGGGGACAGCTTCTAGTTTTGGCCCGAGCCCAGGTCAGCTACATGAAGCCACCTGTGGCCATATGGGACTATTCCCAGAGGTTCTTGCCTCCATGTTCCTACAGGCAGTTCCCTCTTCCTTGAGCATCTTTGTCCCCATTACCATTTGTATAGATCCTACCCAGCTTCAAAACCTGTCCCAATAGCATTCTCTTCAAGAAGCCTTTTCTTCCTCCTCCAGTTGCAGTCACCTTTTCGCTGTACCCCCAAAGCCTGTACATCTAATTAACACGCTCGTTACATGTAGTGTTGTGGCACGGTTACTTGTGTCCAGGTCTGGCTCCCCACGAACTGGAGAGATCTTCCAGGGAAAACGTGTGATTCTTCTGTGTCCCCAGGGCTGAGCACTGAGCGGGCACCGCCGCAGTCGCAGTGTAGGCCGAGTAAGGGGGCGTTTTCTCTGCGGTCCTTGGAAACACTTGGGCATGCTCAGTGCCGCCCATTAGTCCCTTCCTAAAACCAGTTCCCTCACCCACTATTCTCCAACCTTCCGATGCTCCCTCACTTTGGACTTCTCAGGTCCCTCTTTCCTTTTCCATTTCTCGCCCCCCACTTCCACCCCAGCCTTTATCGTCTAGCAACCGAAGCATCAAGCTTGTTTCAGCAAAGAAATGGGCTCAGGCTTTGTGCCGGAGCTGTCAGCGAGCCGGGGACGCGGCTCCTTTAAGAGTGACCAGCGAGGGGGCGTGGTCTGCGGAGAGCAGGCCCGAAAGGGGGCGCGGCTCCTTTAAGAAGCAGCCGGCGGACTGCGAGGAGGCCCCGGGCCGGCAGGCAGGGGCGCGGTCGCTTTTGGAGCTGTTGCACGGCTAGTAGCACCCCGATTTCTCGAAGCGGGGTGCGTCCGCTTTAATCGGGGTGCGAGGTGTTGGGGGGCGGTGTTACATCAGCCGCCACGTGTGGGCCTCTCAGCTGGTGTGGAGGCGGCGGCCCCGCCCCCGACCCCAGCGGTGGAAAAGTACCGGGACGCCGAGGTCCCCGCCCCCTTGCCCCGCCCCCAGGCCGGCTCCGGCCCCTCCCGCCCCTCCAGGCTAGCCCCCCTCCCGTCCCGCCCCGGCCCCGCCGCCTTCTACCGCCCCGCCGTGGCTGCGGGGTGCGGGGCGCAGGCTGGGGGTGGGCGCCCCCGGCCGCCAGGCCCCTGCCCTCACCTGTGGCCGCCCGGGCCCGCCCCACACGCACCCGAAATGAAGGTTGGGGTAGGGAGGGCGCGGATTTTCCCTAGAGTAGCAGCCCCAAAATAACTCCACGGCCGTAGTCCCTTCCCAAAACCGTGGCCAGAAGCCGCGGACAAAGATCCCGAGGGCGTCGGGACCCCCTGGTGCGGCTTCCCGGGACCCGCAGGCGCGCGGGAACCCAAACCCGGCCGATGGGTGGGCGGGCAGATAGGGCGGCAGGCCGGCTGGAGGGGCCAGATAGGCAGACAGGCCTGCCAGCGGTGCGAAGAGATGCAGCGGGAGCCCGCAAGCTGGGCGCAGACCCGGCCCGCCGGTTCCCGGCCGCCGCAGGCCCCCGGCGCGCAGACCCACTGGCGCCCCAGACGGACCGTGACACGCTCTGGTTCCGGCGCTACCCGCACAGCTCCGCGCCCGCCGCCCCCGACCGAGCCGGCGTCGGCACGCAGCACCTCCGCTTCGGGAGCGCCCCCCCCCTCCGTTCTCGCCCGCTTTAGCTCCTTGGTGACAGCGGTGACACCCAGACGCGCGCACCTACCCCCGATCTTTGCGGCGAGACAGACATCCTCGTGCGTGCACCCACACTTTTACCCACAGATGCCCGCATGCAAGCGCGGTCATACACACACACACACACACACACACACACACACTCACTCACTCACTCACTCACGCCCGCTGGTCTTGGGGCTTAGCCCCGAGGAGCCACTAAACCCAGACCGACGGCAGGACAGACAGAGGCGCGGGCCGCTGCGCTCCCTTCCCCAAGCCCCCTTACCATGCTGCAGCCCCCGGCCCAGGCTTGCTGGGTCCGCACCGCGGTGCGCCCAGGTGGCTTTCTTAAAGGGAAAGTTGCATCAGCCTCCCGAGGCTCAGTGCCGCCGCGAGTCCGCCCGCCCCGCCGCGCCGCTCGCGGCTCCTCCAGAGCTTGTTGTGTTTTGGTTTCGGCGAGGCGGGGGCCAAGAGTTTGGTGAAAGTTTGGAGAGTGGAGAAGGCTTGGGAGACCTAGCCAAGTCCCTCCCCTCCCAGAACAGCTCCCCTGGCCGCTCTCCCCCCTCCCCCATTTCATCCCCACCCCACTGGCCGACTTCTCAGGCTCCTCCTCCCAGGGAATAAAATTACAAGTCTCCAGCTTTCAGATGATTGATCCCCAAGAACCGCTGGGAGTGGGCTCCACAAAGGATCCCCCTTCTTCGCCCTTGCCTTGCTGCTCCCCCACCCCCCGAATGGCTGGGGCCCTTGGAGGAAGCAGATGTCGTTGCCCACTTTGGACTAGGCTGGAATGAAGCCAGAAGGCCTGGGGCACTTTGAGGGGCTGGGGCTGGAGTTGGCCCTCCAGGCCCCTGGTCTTCTGCGCCTGCGTTGCCCCCAGGGAGAAGTCAGAGCAAATTCCATTCCCTTTGGATCTGTGCCTCTGGGGACTATGGGCACAGCTGGGTAAGGCCCGGGTCCTAATCCTTGGAACTGGAGGTCTAGGGGTAATCCTTCCTCCAGCGATGACGCTCCTTGGACTACTGGTTTGGTCAGCCCTACTTGGCTGCTTGTGTTTCGGGGCTGCAGTCACCAATCTGGGCCCCTTAATTCCCTCCCTGGGGAGACAAACCTGGGTTCCAATACTAGATAAAGGAGACTTTGCCAGAAGGAGTTTGCTGAGCCTCAGTTTCCTCCCCTGTGAAATGGAGAGGATGAGCTGAGGTAGTTCATATCCTTGAATATAAAAGGCATTGCTCCAGACTGCCTCCCTGGGCAGCAATGCCTGGCAATTGATGGAAAGTTTGCTTCCCTTGTGAGGGCCACCTGCTATACTGGCTGCCAGAGAAACGGGCATTGCCCCCCGCTGGAGGGGGACATCTGTCTGGCAGGGGCCCAGCCTGGGGAGCTAGTGCCCCCTCTGGACCCTCCCTGACTCTGTTTCTCACTGGGCTCTCACCAGGAAACTGGTTTTATCTGTTCCCTGGGGTCAATCGGCGTCCGAGAAGCTGATCGCACACGCCAAAGTCACACAAGTGAGATTCCACTTGATTAATTTACGATCAGAGGCATTGAGCAAGATAAGAGGCATCTGGCACAAACATTTCCTCCCCACAAGAGAGCTCTCAGGTCACACACAGTCCATTTCACAAACTCTCCCCAGGGCTGTAGGCTCAGACCTCACAACCTATTTACACTGGAGACCTGATTGGATCTGGAAAGACACTTTATCTCATCACCAGATTATTTGCATTTTTACCTTGTTCCCAAACCTAGCAGGGACAGCAGGTTAGGGAATTCTGTTTTACGAATGAATGGCAGGTGTCCTGTGTATGCGCACGCGTGCGCACGAGCGCGCCTCTGCCTGGGGAGTCGGCTGGGCCTGTGTCCACTTACCCTGTGGATTTGTGGAAGTGGATCTGTGTTTGTTGGAGGAGTGGTTGTGCACTGCTGCGCCTCTGTGTGGTGGCGTGTGTGTGTGTGTGTGTGTGTGTGTGTGTGTGTGTGTGCTCCCAACTCCGGGGACTGGCAACATTGAATCCAAGCCCTCCTTGACCCTCTTGCCTAGGACATACATTCTGTTTCTGGTCTCGCTCTCCCTCTCTCTCTGGAGGCTCTTGGAAGCGGCCCCCAGGTAGGGGGTGGGGACGAGGAAGTGTGCCAGAGGGCCTTTCAATGGCCTCCTTCCCTCTTGAAGCAGTAGATGGAGGGTGAAGGGACACAAGAAGAGGGCCCCAAGCACGTCAGTGAAGTGTCAGGATTATTATGGCCCGAGGAAACCGAGACTCCCTACCTCACACTAAGGCGTCCATATGAAGCACATTCAGGAGACTGGGAACCAGACCCCCGGGAGGCCCTCGGGCTCTGGGACTGGGCGCAGGGTGGGGTGAAGTGCTCAGGGTTCGGCTCCCTGGGGCTTTATTGGGAGGGCAGTTAACCCATGGGTTGGGGGGTGGGGGGAAGATTTTCCCTGGGGTGTTTGGTGGGGAAGTTGGAGATTCGCCCATGAGGGTTTTGCTAGACAGAAATGACAGAACACGAAATATATTTGTCTATACAGAGAGGTTCATGGATGTGTGCATTTTACTCACCTTGATCCAGGAAGGGCTTTAGGCAGCCAGACAGTGAGTTGAATCCTGAGGAGGAACTTGAGAAAGATTTTGGCTCCCTGGGACATGGACGAGAGCGGCTGTTTTTCTTTGCTTTTTTTTTTTTTCCCCAAACTAGAATGAGGCCCCAAGGGAGACAGGTCTGGGCCGAGCCCAGGTCAGAACTGGGATGGCCTTCGTCCCTGTCTGCGAGCTCCTGGCCCTGGGCAGCTGGCCCACAGAGTGGGAAGGGCCTGGCCAGCCTGGACCATTGTCAGGAGAGTAGGGGGATCGGGCGTAGGACAGACAGGAGGACCGGCGAGTCCGAGGACCTGCTGACATGCTTCCGGAGGCAAGGGGGCAGGCGCTGCGGTGGGGCCCCACCCACTGCGGGCTAAGGTGTGTCTCCCCAGCCTCCAGTTACAGTGCTATTTCCTGGGAGGGCTGCACCCAGCGTCGGATCCCCCAGTGCTGGCTGGCTTCCTCCTTTGTTGTCGTCAGCCTGCAGGATCAAGGCCTCTGCTGGGACACACAGAGTTGGCTTGGGGGTGTGTCGGTGGCAATAGGGATAAGGCCAGACACGGGCCACTTCTGGAGGGCACTGAAGGAGCTGGTGGCATGGGGCGCATGGTGGAGGGGCAGAGGACCCTGCTGAGACGTTGGGGGAGGGTGGACATTGTTTTGGGTGGCAGCCTGTTCTGACCATTGGTCTCCACTTCCTTGGAGTCCCAGCCTCAGGGACAGGACAGGATTGCTGGGAGTGGCCCTCCTGGGCTTGGCTCTCAGATTTCTTCTCCCTTGAACTTGGAGCCCAGTGCTCAGTACCTGACATCTTCCTGCCCTGTCCTAATGCAAAGGAGCAGGTTAAATTGCTTCCTGATGCAGGAGATGTCTGTGGGGTACCGTGTGTCCCTTGGACCATTCCGTTGGGCTGTCTCTGGCCCTGGTCCAAGGGGCAGCATGAGCCAATCAGGGGGCTCAGAGCAGGGTGCCAGGCTGGATCTTAGCAGCTCCGGGTGAAATTAGGCCGATAGACTAGAAATGTTGGCTTTGGCCCTGTCTGGGGGGTAGCCCCAATGTCCAGCACATGCAAAACCCAGATTCTGAAACACCATAGAGCTCCCCAAATCCAGAATACCCAGGGGCGAGGTGCCAGAGCTCCTAACACTGCAGAGAACCTAAAACGCAGAGTTCTCAATACCCAGAGCCTCAGGGGGGCTCATTCCCGGGGTACCCAACATCTAGACCACCCAACATTCCTAATACCCAGTTTTGAGTGCTAATATCCCAAGCCACTGGGAAACAACCTGGAGGGGATGGGGCAGTGCCTCTGCGTGGCCCAGGACCCCTCAGGGACTGGTATAACCTGGGGAACGATGGTCACTGGAGTTGGGGCTGTGGATGGTGCTGGAAATAGCAGTTATGCTTCCTCGATGCCCCCATCTTGGGTCTGAAGAGGCCAAGAGGGGCCTCAGGAGGGCTGGCTTTCCCCCAGGCCCACCCCCACCCCCATCACAGGTCCCGTCTAATCAGACGTCCAGGGACTCACTACAAAGGAGTGTCCATCCGCCGGGTGCTGGGAATTTGCTAATCTCTAGGAATACAGCCACGAGAGGAGAGGAGTCCCCGCTCTCCCCTGTGGGAGGTAGGACAGTGTGCCTGTGCCAGTGTGTTTGTGTGGCTCATCGCGTGGCCATCCGTGGCCCACCTGTGGCCGAGGGCACGGCCGTGAGATGGGATGCTGCTGGTGTGGGATGGTGTCGGTCAGGGGCCGTGAACGTAACCTTGCTGACACAAGCAAGCTGACACACACGACTGGCAGAGCAGGTCCGGCTATGTCCATCCATCAGGCCATCCTGCTAGTCCCTCCCTGCCTCACCGCTTTCCAAGGGAAGTGACGCAAGGCCCCTATTCGCCAGGATCAGGCCTCCCTGTGGGGAGCAGGGGCCCGGCTCAGAGCTAGAGGCTTATACCCAGAGCCACCCTGCAGTGGGCCTAGAGATTCCTCCGGCCCCTGGCGGACCCAGAGCCTCTTTGGATTGAGAAGTCCGGAAGAGGGGTGGCTCTAAGTGAAGCAGCCAGTACCAAAAATAGCCATCCACCCTGGAGAGGCCGTTGGGACATCCAGCCCAGCCCACCCTGCTGACCTGGAGCCTGGCTAGGACTCCTGTCTGACTCCACTTCCCCACCTGCCATCTCAGCAGCCCCTTTAGACTCAAAGGAGGGACGGAGCAATGATGTCACCACACATGATGACATCACAGGGAGCTGTGACAGGCAGGGAGGGGCACCCGGCTTGGGTGCGGGTGACATCGGGCTGGGTGGGTGGGGCTCCATCGGCTGGCAGCTCGCCAGACTCCCAGCAGCTGGGGATGGTAGGACGGGATAAAGCCGTGTTCGGGGGCCCTGCCTTATCTGTCCCCCCCCACATGCCTGATAAGCCTCTTGCCAGGGCAGGCCAGGGAGCAGGCAGGGAGCAGGCTGGAAGAGGGGAAAGGGTCAGCTGGGTCTGGCTGAGTTCCAGGGCAGACAGCAGGGGTCAGGGCGGCCTGGCAGAGCCCCAGGAGGCGGAGGGAAGGGGTCCCTGGGAGAGCAGCGCAGAGCGCCGGTTAGGAACAGGGATTCTGATGCCGGGGGGCCTGCATTTGTGCCCCAGCTCTTCCATTTCATACGTGGGTGAGCTGGGCCCTTGGTTTCTCCAAGAATACTATTAGCAGTGACCATCGATCATAGTATTGTGAGATCAAGTATGTGTGAAGTGGGCAAAGAAAAGGGCCTGGTGTAGAGTAAGTACTTGTCCTGCTTCCTAGGTGAGATCAGGATCCTCACCCAGAGGTGCCCTTCTTACCCAGCAGCACATTATGGTGGCCTGAGCCTCGCTGGGGTCCGGGGTTTTCGGGGGCCGTTCACACCCATGCATATCCTCGCATCCACCTTCCCAGTCTGCACCTGCCTCAGGAATCCTTCCCAGGAATCCCAGCCTTTCTGGCCTGGTTTCTTCCTGCACCCCCTCTGGACACCTTGGACCCCTGGTGCCCTCTGGCGACAAAAGCCATACATGGCAGTTACAGCTGGGTCCCTGGGCACATCTGGCCAGACAAGGTGCTGTGGCTTGTCCGGTTATTTTGTGCGGTCCTCACATCAAGTTTCCAAGGTAGGCGTTACCTCCATTCTCTAGAATCAAGGCTCAGGAAGGTTAAATAATTTGCCCCAGGTTACAGAACATGCTAGAACTTGAACTTGAACCCGAGTTGGTCCAGTCTCCCAAACCTAGTTCTCAACTTGTGAACAATATACCCACAGAGTTGCATGGCAATCCAGTAGATGTTTTTGTGCCATACTGATAGTTTGAGGGTAACTATGACTGGGTGTATGGCCATTGAAATTCTCCTACTGTGACTATAAAACGTGAATTGGTTTCGAGAACAATAAGGTTGGGTGTTTGGCTACTGGGACCTTTTGTTGGCTATGATGTGACTGTTTGCATTGTGTGAGTATAAACGATGATCGGGCTTGTCATTGATGTTGTGTGAAATTGGCCATGGCAAAACGTGCGGCTCGTCCGCCCACGCATGCGTGCGTGCGCGCGGGCGGTGCTGGCATGTGTGGTTATTGAGACTGTGTGGGGGAAGGTGACAGAGGGCCCTGAGTTCCCAGCACCGTTTGCCTTTGCAGTCCCAGGACTGTGTCTGCTCACCATGACACACATGATGGATGACTTCACATGCCTGGTGCACTCCCAGGGGCCAACCCGCTTAGTCCTCTCCCCGCCCCTTTTTGGAGGAAGTAAAGCAAATAGTACCACAAATGGAATTGACTTTCATTTTTTCCATGGGATATTTGATGAGAGCATTTTACAAACCTTTGAATGATATCTCAAAAAAAAAAAAAAGCCTTTTAAAAAGAAAAGTAAATACAACCACTCTGATTCTTTGATTCGAATTTAAGCACCGATTCTCAAGGTCTTGTTCGAAGATCTCTGGGGGTCCTCAGGACCCTTATAGGGGACCCACAAGACAAAAACGATTTTTATAATAATGTCAAATTTTTATTTGCCATTTTCACTTTGTCGATATTTACATGAGTGATGCAAAGTCAGCAGGTGGGGAGTTCTAAGCTGGTGCCCAAGGAGGAATCAGGGCGTGGCTCCCTATATACCAGCGAGTTTTGTATTTTGTCTGCCACTGTGCATGCGCAGAAGAAAAAAAAAATGAGGGAAAAGGATAAAGGGAAAAAAAAGAGCCAGTTTCACTTAAAAATGTTCTGATGAAACAGTAAAATTATTAATTATTTTAACTTTCAACCCTTAAGTGTCTTTTCAATATTTTTGTGACAAATGGGAAGTATACAGAAAGCACGTCTTCTGCATTCTGACGTATGATAGTGATCTCAGGGAAAAGCACTTATGCAGTCGACTTATGAGCTGAAAGTCGCTTTTTTCACTGGTTTTACTTAAAAGAGCAAACGACAAAAAATAGTCAGGCTTGGGCATTTGGCATCCACTTTCGCCAAAGTGAACCAAGTGAGCCCGTCACTTCAAGGGAAACAACTTCTTAGTGCTTGGCACCATTGATAAAATTAGAGCTTTCAAGTGAAAGTTAGAATTTGGCAAATATCTATCTGCTACCGTGGGTTTGAAACCTTTTCAATTTTGAGGAGGTTGGTGATGACATCAATGAACATGTGTGGGGGTGTTGTTTGTTTCGTTTGTATTGTATAATGAAATGTGTCAGTTTTTGGAAGATCTGCATAACTCAGTGAACTGATATCTTCCAAATGACCAAGATGTGATGTTCGAGATCACATATGGATAAAAGACACATTCAAGGTCAGGACAGACCAATGGGTTTTCATGTAACATAATACGAAAAGCTCATTATCGGAGTTTCAGATTCTACACTGCAACTAATCGTTGAGAAACTACCCCTGGTGAGTTTTGGTGTAGTATGAAAGAAGAATAGCCACAATGAAGGTTATTCAAACACTTCTCTCTTTTCCAGCGCCATACGTTGTGAGTGAATTTCCTTTGTATAGTTCAGCCATACCAACATATGGCGACAGATTGAATGCAGAAGCAGATATAAGAATCCAGCTGTCTTCTATCAACCCAGACATTAAAGAGATTTATAAAAATGTAAAACAATGTCACTCTTCTCGTCAAGGTTTTTGTTTTGGAAAATACACAGCTATTTTTTGTAGGCTTTTTTTTCTGTTAACATGTAATACATGGATATTATTATCTTCAATTTATATGTATTTTAAGTGTCTCTCACTTTTAACTTTGAATACAATAAATATGAACAGATAAAACCCACTTAAATAAAACTTTTTGGGTCCTCAGTTATTTTTATTTACTTATTTTTTTATAACATTCTCTTTTTTTTAAGATTTTATTTATTTATTTGACAGAGAAAGAGATCACAAGTAGGCAGAGAGGCAGGCAGGGTGGGGGGGTACAGAAGCAGGCTCCCTGCTGAGCAGAGAGCCAGATGTGGGGCTCGATTCGAGGACCCTGAGATCATGACCTGAGCTGAAGGCAGAGGATTTAACCCACCGAGTCACCCAGGTGCCCCGGTCCTCAGTTATTTTATTTTATTTTATTTTTTTTGACAGAGAGATAGTAGGCAGGGAGGCAGGCAGAGAAGGCGGGGGAAGCAGGCTCCCTGCTGAGCAGAGAGCCCGATGTGGGGCAGGGCTCTATCCCAGGACCCTGAGATCATGACCTGAGCTGAAGGCAGAGGCTTCAACACACTGAGCCACCCAGGCGCCCCCTCAGTTATTTTTAAAAGTACAAAGAGGTCCTGAAATCAAAAAGTTTGAGAACCACTGAGTTGGAGTTTTATTTTTATTTTTATAAAGATTTATTTATTTATTTGAGAGAGAGAGGGAGAGCATGAACAGGGGGAGGGGGAGAGGGAGAAAAAGAGAATCTCAAGCAGATTCCCCTGCTAAGCATGAAGCCTGACTCGGGGCTCCAACCCATGACCCATGAGATCATCATCTGAGCCGAAATCACAAAGCAGATGCTTTAACCAACTGAGCCACCCAGGTGCTGCTGGAGTTTTATTTTGAAAACAAAAAGACAACAAAATTGTATTATAAACATTAAAATGGCTAAAAGACTACACCGTGATTGTTCCCACCACTAGGAGAAATGTTAATCCTGTGACCCAATAGAGGTGTTAGCTAATCACCTTGCAGTATAAATGTATCAAATCAATGTTGTTTGCCTTCGACTTACACAACATTCTATGTCAATTATATTTCAGTTTTTAAAAGAGAGCCCCTTCTCTTGTCCTAGACCTTTATGATTTGTGTACGATGAGAGAATAAGTTTATCCTACTGCCTACATGACAAAGCCCATAAGCTACAGATTTTCAGTGTGTTCCTAGTGGGGTTGGCAGCATTCCCTCTCCCTCGTGAACTGTGCACCTTCTCCCCACACAGCCGGGTCTTTCTTAATGAGAAGAGACATTGATCCTCACGAGCTCCTGCCCTCGGGACTGATAACATCGGCTGGCAGGCGGCAACCTGCCAGTGATTACTGCTGTTCTTGCTTCACACCGTCTTTTCCGTTTCTAAGTGCACTTTTTTTTACACTATCATTTATTGAGTACATTCTGTGTTAAGAACTTTACATTCACTTTCCCATTTAGTCCTCCACAAACCAGTTACTAGTCTTCCCATTCTATAGATAAGAGAACTCAACCTCAGAAAGGTTAGGCGAAACCTCTAGGAATGTAACTGAATTTAAATCCCTTTTGTTTAAAGAAACAGGACATTTTTTTAAAATCATATTTTTGGATTTTTTTTTTTGCCACAAAGGCACTCCGTAATCCCCATCCCCTATTTCACCCATCCCCACCCCCTATTTCACCCATCCCCACCCCCTTCCCTTCTGGTCACCACCAGTTTGTTCTCTAGAGTTAAGAGTCTGTTTCTTGGTTTGTTCCTCCCCACCCGCCTCCTTGCTCATTTGTTTTGTTTCCTAAGTTCTACATACGAGCGAGATGATATGGTATCTGTCTTTCTCTGGCTGACTGATTTCACTTAGTATGACACCCTGAAGATCCATCCATGTTGTTGTAAACAGCAAGATTTCATTCCTTTTTATGGCGGAATAATATTCCACTGTATGGATACACCAGAAATGGCCCTTCTAATTCATACATTCAAAAAGTTATTTGCCTGGGGACGCCTGGGTGGCTCGGTTGGTTGAGCAGCTGCCTTCGGCTCGGGTCATGATCCCAGGGTCCTGGGATCGAGTCCCGCATCGGGCTCCCTGCTCTCTGCAGGGAGCCTGCTTCTCCCTCTGCCTCTGCCTGCCACTCTGCCTGCTTGTGCTCTCTCTCTCTCTCTGACAAATAAATAAATAAAAATATTTAAAAAAAAAAAAGTTATTTGCCTGAAGTTTAGTACTTTAACAATTATTTTTACTAACAAGTTACTACTGAAGGGAGCAAGTCACAGATCCTTCCCTGAGCCCCTTCAGAGCCCTCCCTTTTGGGTCCTCGTCCCTGAGCCCCCACTGACGTCTCCTGTCATATTCAGGGTGTGTTTGCCCCAAGCCTGAAGTCTTGCACCTATGTCTTGCTTGAATTTTTTCCAGTACCTTCATGCTGAGTCTTCACCCCCTCTCTTTTCCACTGGAACCTTTCTGAGCCCTCACCCTGGGGCAACATGCTTGAGCTTCTCTCCCCAGTCTCCGTACCTGAGCCCACTGATCGGTCCTCCAGCAGCACCCTGCCCTTGAGGAACCACAGCGGGGTTCTGGCCTCTGAGCCAGCCCCTGTCAGGGAGCAGCAGAGGAAGTAGAGGCTGGAGGTTGGGGATGGGGCCTGAGCTGAGAGAGCAGGAGTGGAGACAAACCTGGGCACTCAGCCCCCAGCCGTGGTCAGAAATGTTCCCAGAGAGCACTGACCTCTCGCCCCCAACCCGCCACAGCGCGAGGATCCGAGGATCCGCTGTCCCCACTTCAAGGACTGGCAGCCGCCTCGGGAGCAACTGGGGTATCACCATGGCAACCAGGCCAGGCCAGTGTGTGGGTGGGGCTGCTTCAAAGACTTTTATTGCCCCCAAACCCAGGCCTGATTCTTTCATTTCGGTAATCCTCAGGGGCCCTGTGGGTGAGGGGTCTGGAATAGGAGGGACCCTCTGCTCCCCACCATGGCTCTCAAACCAGAAAGCTGTTTCTCTGGACTCAGCCAGATCCTGCCTGGGACAATCTAGTGGGAAACTCAAGATCTCTGTCCAGGGGCTCCCCGGCCCCCACCAACACTGTAGATACCGGTGGGTCTCGCCCCCTCCTGGCACCCTGGTAGCAGAGCTAGAGGGGAGGCTGGAGGGTCTGACCTCTTGCCCCTGCCCCCCAGGGCTGTATTTTTCAGGGGTGAAAACTTGTCCATTGAGTACCTGATGGGAGGAGGAGAGGAATGACTGTGGGGGTGGGGCTGCCCAGGGTTAGGTGACCTAGACAGAGGTCTTGTGTGGGCGATTAGCCGTCACGTTGGGTCTAAGCTCCTTACCCTCAGAATCCAGCCTCCCACCCCCAGGTCTAATCCTGAGGTGAGGGGAGGGGCGTTGGTGGGTCGCTGGTGACCCATTCAGCATAACCAGCTATGGCCCTCTTGGCGGGGTAGAGCCTTTCCGGGTCTCTGGGAGCGTCTCTGCCTCTTCCTGCCTTGTATTGGCATCTGGGTTTCTGTCTCCTTGTCTTCGCCTCTGTGGGTATTTTGCACCTTGTCTCTGTGAAGAGCTCGGTGGCCCTGACCCTGTGAAACTCTGGTTGGGGACACAGGGTAGGGACACCACTAGGTAATGGGTTACACAGAACTCAGTGACAGGACTGATGACAGGAAGTTTTGGGGACACAGGATGGTAGGTGACCTGTGGTTTCAGACAACACAGGTGTAGGTGGCAATGTGTTGTGGGTGACCCAGGGCATCAGGGAAATTGGGTTGCTTTTATTTGACACTTGCATCCGGTGGCCCTAATTTGTGGCTAACACAGCATCTGGGTGACTCAATGGTAGTAATTCAAAAAGAATCTGGGAGGCTGTAGGAGTGGCCGCAGTGGTTCTCAACGGGGGGCGATCTGTCTGTGTCTGGAGACAGTTTTGGTTGTCACAAGCGGGACACATCCCACAAGGCACAACAAAGAATTATGGGGCCCACGTGCAGAGCGTCCGCTCCGAAGCCGGCTGCCCAGGCTGAAATCCCAGCTCTCGCACTCCACCGCCTTGAGCAAGTTTCCTCCTATCTAGCATGGAGGACGCTTCTGAGGTTATTGGGGTTACTGAGCCCATACCCGGAAAGCGTTCATCACAGCGCCCGGCACTTAGTGACTCCTGCCCGGAGAGATTAAGAGTAGCTCTAGATCCAGGGACTCAGACATTCTCTCCCTTTCCCATTACAGGGGTTCTTCCACGGCAGGAAACCACACAGCCAACAGCAGCTCCGGTCTTCCATCACCAGGGCCTTAGCGGCACCAGAGGAACAGAGATAACACCCCCCGCCCCGTACCCCCCCCCCACACCCCCGCTTCAATATTTCCAAATCCCGAAGATCGGCTCTGATTGGCTTAGTGTGGGTCACGGGCCCGCCCCTGTTTTGCGGGCACCATGTAAATACATTAACTCTTGTCATCTTTATACCAGCGATATGGTGAAGCAGGTAGACACTCTTAGAGCAGCGAAGGAAACTGATGATGCACAGGGGTTAAGTAACTTGCCCAAGTCCACATGGCTAGTAAATAGCAAAAGAAGGATTTGATGGGAGGCAGTCTGACTCAAAAACATGCACTGGCAAAAGCCACCATCTTGAATATATTTATGTTTAGATATGTCCGTTTTTGTCACAATGTGCAATAAGAAGGAATGTTTTACTATCAAGGCTCAGTCATAGAAATGTTTTCAACACCAAACTTCGCTCGTTTTTGTTTTTCTAAGATAAAGAAGTTGTGCTAATAGCATTAAGCCACCCATTCTCTTGGGTGAGCTAATGAGAGATTGGTCCTGACTTTTGATATAACGACCTTGGGGAGAGGAAGCAATAAGAACTGATCCTGAGACAAAAGTTCCAGGGAGAAGGGAGGAGGGGAAGCATGTGGGGGTGACCAGGAGACGAACTAGGTCTAGGTAGGAGGCTGACTCGTCATGAGGTGGAGTTGCCAACAACGTTGACATATCTTTTATGTTTTTGGAATGACTCTAGACCCAACTCAATCCTTTGACTTTTTCTGGAGCATTGACAGGGGTCCAGCACTGTCAAATCAACTTCACTAAAAACACATCTGTGTCAGTCACATACATTTTGGGGAAAGAATGACTGGATAGTGAGAATATCCTGCCTTGGGACCAAGGGCTCAAGAATAGGGGGATAAAGGGTGGTGCTACATTCCTTCCTTATTCATGCCACCTATTTCTTTTTTAGGTGCTTAGTATAAGGAATACTCAGATAGGAACATGTAGGTGGGTTAGACAGGAAGAGGAAGTTTCCCTTGGGAATTCAGGGAAGCCTTACTCTTGCAGATTGGTGTTAGAGGTGGTGTTGTAGTCCCCTCTAGTGGACACTTTAGGAATTTAAGCAATATTAGATTCCTGTGTGGCAGGTTAAGGTAAGCTGCGAAATTCACCAAAGACAAGATTATTTACCCGGGGTGGGTGGGGGGTGGTGGTGGATGGGGTGGCTTCCAGGGTGTTTGGAAAGCAGGCCTACAAAAAGATTGTGTGCGTGGGTGTGTGTGTGTATGTGTGTCTGTGTGTTGGGAGCTGTGTGGCTTCTCCGAACTTCTCCATGTAGATGTCAGGAAATGGTTATAGAGGCAAAATGTGGGAGTAGCTGATGGCAACGGTCCAAAGATTTTATTTTAAAAATGTGAGAAAACCAAAGGCTAGGGAGATAAGAACTTTCCCCCTTTCCTGAAGTAGACTAAGTACGGTGGTTTAAATAAGAGAAGAGGCACAGCCAGTAACTTTCCAAGCAGAATTGGCTATGTGCCTGGGGTGGTTCTAGACGTCAGTTTCACTGAGCAGCGTCCTGATTCCTCGGATTCCCGTGGTTCACCCAGCACAGACGGAGGACGGAGGGATATCATACCCTCATACCCACACTGTAGTAAAGGGATGTTTCTGTCAGAATGGGGAAATAGATGGGTTTTAGGGGAAGAGCAGATGAGTTAGAGGTTTCTTCTTAATGGTGAATACTTTTGTCATGAAATGTGTGTTTGACTTTTTCTCCTTCTGAGAAGGTACTACATTCTGTTTTTTCAAACCACAAACTTTCTGTGATATGACAGGATCGAGAGCTTGTGGGTTAAAAGTCAGCATTTGGGGATTGGGAAAATATTCTTTTTGCTCAAATGGCTTCTCTTAAGTATGTAAATGAGTTGCCTTACTGGGAGCCTAAGTTTCTCTTGGTGAAATTGTCTTCATGCGTTTGGCTGAGGTATAGTTTGTTTAATTTATGAACACAGTAAGATTTATTTATGAATTAGAGACGTTGAAAAGTTAATTTATTCTGATAATAATAAGATTTTTGGCTTTATGTGTGCGAATAATGCATGAATGCGTTAGCCTAATAACCCTTTAATTGAAATAACTCCCACAGAAAATTTCATAAATCATAAATATAATAGTTTAACGCATCATTTCAACTTGAACACATCTGTGTAAACTTAATTGTTCTAGTCAGCTCAGGCTGCTGTAACAAAATACCATAGATCAGATGGGTCGAATTTCAGACATTTATTTCTTATGGTTCTAGAGGCCGGAAAGTCCAAGATCAAGGTGCTGGCAGATTCAGTTCTTGGTGACAGTCCTCTTCCTTGCTTCCAGAAGGTTGCCCTCTCTCCACTGTGGGGGGTGGCGGGGGAGGACAGAGGGAAAGAGAGTGTACACCCTCTGTGCTTTCTTCTTTTTTTTAAAGAAACATTTTATTTATTTATTTGACAGAGAGAGAGAGAGAGAGAGAGAGAGCACACAAGCAGGGGGAGAAGCAGGCTAGAGAGAGAGAGAGAAGTTGGTTGGAGAGGGAGAAGCTGGTTCGCGGCAAGCAGGGAACCTGGTGCGGGGCTCGATCCCGAGACCCTGGGATCATGACCTGAGCCGAAGGCAAACGCTTAACCGACTGAGCCACCCAGGCGCCCTGATACTTTCTTCTTATGAGGGCACTCACTCATCCCATCATGGGAGCCCCACCTTCATGGCCTCATTACCTCTAATACCATCACATGGGGGGTTAGGACTTCAACATCTGAACTTTGGGGGGCATAAACATTCAATCCATATAATAACCATTTTGTAAAGAAACCTCCCATCACCACCCTCTGTCCTCCCCAGGTAACCACTATCCTGACTTCTAACTCCCCAAAATAGTTTTGATTGTTTTTGAACTTTATATGTAGTTAAATTATACAGTATACCCTCTCTGGTATTTGTGAGGTTCATGCCTGTTGTTATGTGTAGCGGTAACCTGTTTATTTCCATTGCAGTGTAGTATCCCGTTACATGAATACACGATTCATCCATTCGCGTTTTCCAGTTTTTGACTATTTCAAGTAATAGAAATCTTTTGGTTCACATACCTACTGGTGGAATTCCTGTCCCCCCATCGACTTGAGTAGATATCATCAAATGATTTTATAAAGTGGTTGTGCCGGTTAGACACCCACCAGCAACGTGTGAGGGTACAGACATGGTCAAAACGTATTTATGCCACAGAAATTGGCAACTTCTACAAATTAGAGTTTCTTTCTCAGAGAGCCACTTGTTAAATAGTTGCCAACAGACCACTGCCAAAACCCATTGTCACAGAAACTACACATGCTTTCCAATGCTTGGTAGAGTCAGTCTTTTTTTCCCTCAAAAGAAATAATAAAAAAAAATTGTGATCAAAATTTTAAGTGGATATATTTTTAACTCTGACTTAAGAATTTAGAGATAATTTTATTTTATTAAGATCAAATATAGAAGGAGTCAGACATCTCTTATTTTTATACACATACACATACCTCCAATTTAAAAATAGTACCATTTCCAGGCCTTTAAAAAATCGTGTATCTTAATGTCAAAGATGAGGAAAAACCAGGACAGTCATATAGCTGGTGAGAGTGTAAACTGAGATGAGTGCTTTGGAAAACTTCCGCAGTATTTACAAAAGCTAAATTGCCCCCCGATCGGCAATTCTACTCCTGGATATATATACCTACCAGGTGGTACGGATGAGAATGTTCATAGCAGCTCTATTCATCATAACCACACTGGAAACAACACTGATGTCCATCAACAGTAGAGTGGGTAAATATGTTTTGATGTATCCATACAATGGAATATTACATGGCAATAAATAAGAACAAAGTATGGATAGTACAGCAACATGGATAAGTCTCACATAATCTTGACTGAAAGAAGTCAGACACAAAGGGCGCCTGGGTGGCTCAGTTGGTTGAGTGGCTGCCTTCAGCTCAGGTCACGATCTCAGGGTCCTGGGATCATGTCCCGCATTGGGCTCCCTGCTCAGTGGTGAGTCTGCTTCTCCCTCTGCCTCTGCTCGCTGCTACCTCTGCTTGTACTCATTTCTCGGTGCGCGCGCGCGCTTGTGTGTGACCTAAATAAATAAAATCTTAAAAAAAAAAAAAAGAAGCTAGACACAAGAGAGTCCATGCTGTATGATTACAATCGTATGAAGTTAAAAACTGGCAGAGCAAGCCAACAGTGGTAGAGATCAGGAAGGAGTTACCCACGGGAGGGGTACTAACTTGCTAGGGACGCAAGAGAATCTTCTGGGAAGCTGCACTTACTGTATTCTTGATCTGGGTGATTACACAGACATATGCATTTAAAACCAATTTGTAGGACTCCTGAGTGGCTCAGTGGGTTAAAGCCTCTGCCTTTGGCTCGGTCATGAACTCGGATTGAGCCCCACATCGGGCTCTCTGCTCAGCAGGGAACCTGCTTCCCCCTCTCTCTCTGCCTGCCTCTCTGCCTATGATCTCTGTCTGTCAAATAAATAAATAAAATCTTTAAAAAATCAAATCAATTTGTACACATTACCACATCTAAATTACACACCAATAAATTGGAAAAGATTGCCTAGCACCCTGTTATTAAGAATGATATTACTGAGTCAGATTCTTAAATTTCTTCTTTTTTAAAAAAGATTTTATTTATTTGACAGAGAGAGGGCACAGGCAAGGGGAGCGGCAGGCAGAACGAGAGGGAGAAGCAGACTCCCTGCAGAGCAGAGAGCCCAACGTGGGACTCGATCCCAGGACCCTGGGATCATGACCTGAGCCAAAGGCAGATGCTTAACCAACTGCGCCACCCAGGCGCCCTCTGAGTCAGATTCTTATGTCAATGCAGCCTCAGTCCTTTTCCATATTTCTTTGACGTTGCAGTATGATGTGAAAATACCATCTTCCTTAGGCATGTGGTAAGAAAGGGGAGAAGCAGCTGTTTCTTCTGCAGTATTTGGGAGTACTTTTCATTTAGACAGCTCAAGTTCATTAATCATAAGATCTGGCAGCTGCCACCTGATTATATCTATATCTATATCTGTATCTGTATCTATATCTATATTTTAATCATCACTTGAATGTGTTCTGACTCTTTGCTTATGGGGTTTAGACAGAGCTTGGGAATAATAATCCTCCGTTTTTATGTGCAACCTCTGTCCTTCAGCCATAGATTCAGGGGGAATGAGTTTACGTACTATGTCAAAATCCACCAGCAAAAGACCACCAGGATGGGCGCCCGGGTGGTGCAGTTGGTTAGGCAACTGCCTTTGGCTCAGGTCATGATCCCGGAGTCCCGGGATCGAGTCCCACATCGGGCTCCCAGCTCCATGGGGAGTCCGCTTCTCACTCTGACCTTCTCCCTTCTCATGCTCTCTCTCACTCTCTCTCTTTCCTAATAAATAAATAAATAAAATCTTAAAAAAAAAAAAAAAAAAAAAGACCACCAGGAGCACACCTGTAGTTAATTGAAGTTAAGTTTCTTCGGCTTGCGGCAGCAGGGAGAATGTACCCCAAAGGAATCTGGGGCCATCTCAGGCCGGGAGACAGGTCCAAGAAGTGATGAGGGAAGTAGGAGCCAGGAAGCAGGGTGAAGGCTGGCGGGAGCGGGGTGGGGAGCACAGAGCAGGGCGGGAGGAGGTGGAAAGTGGACCCCAAATGGGCAAATGTTGCCCACAGCTTCTCTGAAATAACTGTTAGAGGAAGCACTTTAGCAGAATGGAAAAGCAAACGAGAAAAGGGAGCTGAAAAACAAAGAAGGGGGACGCCTGGGTGGCTCAGTCGGTTCAGCAGCTGCCTTCGGCTCAGGTCATGATCCCAGAGTCCTGGGATCGAGTCCCAAATCAGGCTCTTCGCTCAGCAGGAAGCCTGGTTCTCCCTCTGCCTGCTATTCTGCCTGTTTCTGCTCTCTCTCTCTCTCTCTCTGTCAAATAAATAAATAAAATTAAATTTAAAAAGGAAAAAAGGAAGACCTGATACTCTGAACACAGCAATGGTAATCAAACCAGTAAGATTTCTTGTTAAGTATTAGTAACTATTGATATTGTGATTGAGAAAAGATTCTTAAACCAATTATCATAAAAGGCATATGCTCATCATAAAAATTAATATAGAAAGCACTGGAAAAATTTTATTCATTGCCCCAAATGCCACTACCCCAAAACAATCATCTTCTACATTTGGTGGTCATCATTCTAGCAACTTTCTACACCAATATATAGAGAACGTTAGCTGTAAATCATTTAATGATATATAGTGTAAAATAATTTTGTGTTAGGGTCATGCCAGAGATTAGCTGCAGGCTTGGCTTTTGGTTCATATCTGCTATTCAACTGTGGCTTTAGCCTGAACCCTTAGAAGGTTGAATAGCCAAGCACTTATTTCAGTATGATTTCTGATGTCTTGGCCCTTGTGTGTCGTCCATAATCATGATTTCCATCGCATCTTATCAAGGTAACAATGTCTGCAAATTCAAGCAAGCCATGTTATTTAGGTTTGTTATCGATATCTGAATATTCGCTTTCAAGGATGGGTACCCATTCCAGATGCAACTCAGTGAAAATGTCCGTTTTGGGGGCACCTGGGTGGCTCAGATGGTTAAGTGTCTGCCTTCAGCTCAGGTCATGATCCCAGGATCCTGGAATCGAGATCCTCATTAGGCTCCCTGCTCAGCAGGGAGTCTGCTTCCCCCCTCCCTCTGCCATTCCTTCCTCTTGTGCTCTCTGGCTCTATCTCTCTGTCAAATAAATAAATAAAATCTTTTTAAAAAAATGTCCTTCTTTGCTTTAGATGCTGATATTCTTTCAGCCAGTGGAAGCACAAATGTATATTTAATATTTCATGAGTAAAATGTTGTAATAATTGATGATTTGAAAGCCGCTAATTGTGTGTATAAAAGCAATGAGTAAGAACTTTCAGATCATTAAATACAGAAGTAGACGAACAGTTAATGCAATCTTTTAGGAAAAAAGATGTTAACTAGGTATCTTTAGGAAAAACTTTATATTGTTATTATTAATTATTATTATATAATTAATACATAATCATAATATATTACAATTATAATATATATTATATATCATAATAATTAATAATTATTATAGTGTTTATATATTAATAATATTTATATAATATATTTATATAATATAATATATGATTAATAATTATAATATATAATTATAAATATATTTATATTTTAATAAATATTTATAAATATATTATATATAAATAATAATTATAATATATGATTAATATAATATGTAAATATTATATTTATTATATATAGTATATATAATATTATATTGTATTATTTATAATAGTCATATATTATATTATATTTATATAATATTTATATATTAATAATATTTATTTATATTATTATATTATTTTTAAGATTTTATGTATTTATTTTCAATGTTTCATGTTTAATGTTTTAATATTTAAATTCTAGCTAACTAGAATTTAAAATTCTAGTTAGCTAATATATAGTGTGATATTAGTTTCAGGAGTAGAAGTTTCATCACGTACCTACAACACCCAGTGCTCAGCCCGAGTGCCCTCTATAATGCCCATCACCCATTCTAGCCCATCCCCACCCACCTCCCCTCCAGCAACCCTCAGTTTGTTCTCTATTGTTAAGAGTCTCTTAGCTGGGGCACCTGGGTGGCTCAGTGGGTTAAAGCCTCTGCCTTCAGCTCAGGTCGTGATCCCAGGGTCCTGGGATCGAGCCCCATATCCGGCTCCCTGTTCAGCAGGGAGTCTGCTTCTCCCTCTCCCCCTACTCATGCTCTTTCTCTTGTTATCTCTCTCTCTCAAATAAACAAATAAAAAATCTTAAAAAAAAAAAAAGAGTCTCTTATGGTTGGGGTGGGGCACCTGGGTAGTTCAGTCAGTTAAGCATCTGCCTTTGGCTCAAGTCGTGATCCCAGGGTCCTGGGGTTGGGTTCCCTGCTCAGCACAGAGGCTGCTTCTCCTTCTCCTTCTGCCCCTCCTCCTGCTCATGTTCTCTTTCTTTCTCTCTCAAATAAATAAATAAATAAATAAATAAATAAATAAAATCTTAAACAAGAGTCTCCTGTGGTTTGCCTCCCTCTTTGTTTTTTCTCTACCCTATATTCATCTGTTTTGTTTCTTAAATTCCACATCTGAGTGAAATCATATGGTATTTGTCTTTCTCTAACTGACTTATTTTGCTTAATATAATGTCCTCTAGTTCCACCCACATCGTTGTCAATGGCAAGATTTCATCCTTTTTTATGGCTGAGTAGTATTCCATTGTGTATATACAACATCTTCTTTACCCGTTTATCAGTCAGTGGACATATGGGCTCTTTCCATAATGTAGCTATTGTTGATAATGCTGCTATAAACATCGGGGTGTGTGTACCCTTTCAAATCAGAATTTTGTATCCTCTGTAAATACTTAGTAGTGCAATTGCTAGATGGTAAGGTAGTTCTATTTTCAACTTTTTGAGGAAAAGTCCATACTGTTTTCCAGAGTGGCTGCACCAGCTTGCGTTCCCACCAGCAGTGTAGGAGGGTTCCCTTTTCTCCGCATCCTCGCCAACACCTGTTTTCCACGTTGTTAATTTAAGCCATTCTGACAGGTGTGAGGTGGTAGCTCACTGTGGTTTTGGTTTGCATCTCCCTGATGATGAGTGGTGTTGAGCATCTCTTCATGTATCTGTTGGCCATCTGGATGTCTTCTTTGGAATAATGTCTATATTCATGTCTTCTGCCCGTTTCTTAACTGGATTGTTTGTTTTTTGGGTTAAAAGTTTTATTTGTAAGTAATCTCTACACTCAACATGGGGCTCAAACTCACGACCCCCAGGCCAAGAGCTGGACACTCCTCTGCCTGAGCCACTAGGTGCCCCAAACTTTCTATTATTTTAAGGTCTAGAACTGTTTATAACGATTTAAATAATGCAAACCAGAAACTAGTGATCAGATCTTATCATAATTCCAATTTTGTAGAAATCTTTTGGTATAATAGTATTCCTGACATTAATCAAAATACTCTTCGCTAGCTGTCCTACTTTCATTTATTAAAAAGACGCCTCAGAAGAAATAAAAATATAAGCCACAGCAAAGGAGAAGATAATTGTAACACATATAATCAACAGGAGATTAATATCTAGTGTATGTAAATAACTACTATAAAATATAAGAAAAAGGAAGGCGTGCACATGTGCTCCCTCTCCCCCCTCAGATAAATAAATAAATCTTTTTAAAATGGAGGTGGTGCCCGGGTGGCTCAGTTAGTTAAGACTCTGACTCTTGGTTTTGGCTCAAGTCATGGTGAGATCGAGCCCCAGGTCAGGCTCTGTGCTCAGTGGGGAGTCTGCTCTAGATTCTCTCTCTCTGCCTCTGTTCCTCCCCCCACTCTCGCACGTTGTGGGTGCTCGCTCTCTCTCAAATAAATAAATAAATCTTAAAAAAAAAAAAACCAGAAGGAATTCAATAGAAAAATTGACAAAAGACATTCTCAAGAAAGAAAACATGTTTGGTCAATAAATTGATGAAAAATGTTTAACTTTGGGACGCCTGGGTGGCTCAACTGTTAAGCGGCTGCCTTCGGCTCAGGTCATGATCCCAGAGTCCTGGGATCGAGCCCTGAATCGAGTTCCTTGCTCAGTGGGAAGCCTGCTTCCCCCTCTCCCGCTCCCCCTGCTTGTGTTCCCTCTCTTGCTGTGTCTCTCTGACAAATAAATGAAAATCTTAAAAAAAAAGGACAAAAATGTTTATTAATAATCAGGAGATCAAGACCGGAATGAGATACCATTTTAAATACAGCCAATTGGCAAAAACTAAGAGCAATACTTTCTAAAGAAAACATTGAGCAATGAGCGATCTCTTACACATTGATGGTGGGTGTGCAAACTGAACAGCTACTTTGGAAAACAGTTTGGTTTTCTTTTATGCTATTGAATGATCATATAAATAGAAATTAAACTCTTGGGTTTATACCCAAGAGAAATTTTTGCTGTGCCCATCAGAAGACAGGTGACAAGAATGCTGCCAGTAGCACTTTGTGTAAGAACAAAAAAATGGAACAATTTAAATGCTCAGTGGCCACAGAATGAATGGATTGTGGTGGATTCACACACAGAATACTATACAGCAGTAAAAATTAGTGATATCCCTTTATATGCCACAACATGGGTAAATCTGAGTAGCAGAATTCTGAGTGAAAAAGCAAATCTCAAATGATTATACTCTTCATAACGTTCAAAGACAAAGCAAAAGCAGTATCTTACTTAGGCACCCACGTACGTGATAAAGCCCTCAGATAGTAGTGACCTCTTGGGGGAGACACAGGTCCCGAGGAGCACATTGGCAGACCCACGTTACTGATAATAATATAACTTGGGATGAGTGATGAACTCATGGGTGTTCATTATATTATTTAAAAAATTTTTTAAATGGGTAAATAGTCCTCACTATATCATCCTCTGTTACTAATAGGACCTTAATGCCTTCAAACCCCAACCAGTTGGGATGACCAATCCCATTCCTCGACCAGACTCCCTGCTCCCTTGAGCGTTAATTGCTGGAACCTTCTCGTGTGAGTCATTGTATTGGTCAAAGTTCTTAGTTGCAGGCCATAGAATCTGCAATATTCAGTTTAAGCAGGAAAGAGTTTATTACCGGGTATCAGGTACTCGGTGAAGCTGAAATTTGAGAGACGATGGGTTGTGGCTGACAGGGGTCCTGGGGCGATGCTGGATGTGAAGGATACAGGGCTTTCTAGACTGGCTGGAGCCCGCAGAGGAAAGCCTGCTGGGGAGATTCCTGCTTAAGTGATTTACCGGCTGAGCACGCGTGGGACAAGGTGAGTGAGGAGCGGGTTAGGCCCGAGGAGGGAAGTTAAGCAAGGATGTGGCCGGGGTCTCCTCCGGACACCGCTCAGCCGGGTTCCCAGGGGAGCACCGGAACGTGAATCGTACCGCAGACTCGGTTCGCGCCTCAGGCGAGGTGGACAGGACGGCCGATTCACCCCAGGGAAGCTGCCTGACCTCCAGGGCAGTTGATTCCCATGTGGCTGAGGGCTGTTATTTAGAGAAGGAGCAAGCAGCTCTTGCAGCGACTGGGGCTGGATGCCGTGAGCAGGACACTGGCCCCGGCAGTGACCCAACGCCAACCTGAGCTCCTTGGGAAAGGCGGGGGTGATCTGGGACCAGACTGGGATTAGGTGGGGGGCTGGAGGAGGGCAGCGAGACAGGGGCAGCAGCAGGGGGCTGTCTGTATACCTTGGAAGTAGAAGCCTGTCCTTAAGACCCTGGGGGCTTCCTGGCCTCGTGCAGCAGTGATGGCTGTTCCTCGTCTGGACACAGAGGGACGGGCCAAGCTCCCTCCTTAGCCTTTCATTCCAGCTCGTCATCACCCCACCCCCAGTCATCACTGTCACCCTCCCAGTTACTCAGGCAGCTTCCAGAATGGCTTCCAGAACGGAGGCTTCTCTCTTAGCAACCTGCTCCCCCTCCCCCACCCTGGCCTTCTCCTTGATCTCGGCCTCTGACAGTGCTAGATTCAACGTGATATCTGATTCATTGGCTGATGGGCAGTTTTTTCCCAAGCTGCTTGCCTCAGTCTGGAGTGGAACATTCTGGCCTCATAGAAGGGCAAACGGGTGGGGGGAGGAGGGGTAAGCGGTGGGGGGGGGGGCGTTAACTCCTGCTCTGCCAGCATGATTCTCTAGGGCCAGAACCTGGGGTTCTGAAAATTGTTTTCTCCAGCATGGCACCCGAGAAAAGCCTTGTAGAGGGCTGTGAACACATACTCCCTCATTTCCACCCGGGCATCCAAGAAACACTTAACCTAAGAAAAAAGAGTGTGTCCCCTGCCCCGCCCTCCTTTTCAACACAATGGCTGCCTTCTGCCCTTCTGCCTATACTTTCTGGGGTCATCACTGCCACATCACGAACCAGGTGGCCTCCCCTGGCCTTCTGCACACATTCCGCAACCTCCACCCCCCAGCAGCGTGCCCTGCTCCGGTGGCCAGGGTCCCACCTCCAGCAGAAATGGGTATTTCTTTTTTTTTTTTTTAAGATTTTATTTATTTATTTGAGAGAAAGAGAAAGTGAGAGAGAGCATGAGAGGAGAGAAGGTTAGAGGAAGAAGCAGACTCCCCATGGAGCCGGGAGCCTGATGTGGGACTCAATCCTGGAACTCAAGGATCACGACCTGAGCCGAAGGCAGTTGCTCAACCAACTGAGCCACACAGGCGCCCCGAAATGAGTATTTCAAGGGCATTAACCCAGAAAGGCCGAGCCAGCACACCCTCGAGACAGCAATTCAGCGGCTGAGACAGCCCTGGGTGGGAGACATTCCAGTTCTCCCATCCTTTTGGCTGTTGGGTGGGGGCATCTTGGCAGGTGGGGATAGGAATGGGGGCCTCAGCAGGGAGCGAGAGTTTTCCAGGGAGGGGTCTTGGCCGGAGGGAGCTCAGCAAGCTCTCCCCAGGCTGGAGGGCTCTCCTTCTCCCCTTCGCCCTCACCTGGAGGGGGCTGAGGGAAAGGTGGATCTCTTTTTAGCCCCAGCTTCTTGGGTGGGTCAAGGCCCAATATCCCAACCCCGAAAGCACCAATGCCCCCGCTCCTCTCTTCTTGCCCGTTCTTCTTCACATTCAGCCTTAGCTGCCCTGGTGCTTTCAACGCCTGTCCCCTCCTTCAGACCCAGTGGCCCATGGTCCCTTACAGCTGTGGCCACTGAAGCCTTGGTAGCACATGGGTGGGGACCCCATATCCTCAGCGGTCCTTCCTGGGTTCCAAATCCCCCCCCCCCCACCTTCAACCCTCGTGTTTTATTGATCAGCCCTTCCGGCATGTTTAGTCTTCAAAAATATGGGTTTCTATTTATAGCCTGTCAACATGCAAAAATCTCTCTCTTTTTAAAAAAAAAAAAAAAAAGGTCCCACTCTGTCTCCAGCACACGTCCCGCTCCTCAATCTCCCTTCTCTCCTGCCTCCATCAGAGCCAAACCCTGCTGGGCCACCAAGCGGACGAACCGGCATGTGCGTGGGGCGCCACCAAGGAGGAGCAACCCTCCGGAGAAGGAGTGAGATAGCCACGGAGGAAGTTATTTTCCATGAAAAGTGGCAATACATTAACTTTGCATTTAAAATAATTTAGAAAGGGTTTTGTTTGAATTTAAGCACACAGGCAAGTTTTACATTAGTTTGAAAATCGAAAATTTATTTTCTGTCATCTATAGAAGGGATGGGAAGCCTAATATTTAAAGGTGTTCGTTCTCTCTTTCCTTACCCCTCGATCTTCAATCCTGTGTGGCTTCAGACACCGTGGAGTCACTAAATGCTCCTGCCAAGGTCACCAATGACCTTCACCTTGATATGTTTGGGTCTTGGCCGTGACCCCCTCTGACCTTGAAAAGCTCTCCTTGTGGGTTCTGTGACAACTGCTCTCTCCCCGGGTCTCCTCACCCTTTCTGACTTCCTCTTGGTTCTTCTTCCCCGAAGTGTCTGTGCTCCACGGAGTTCTGGGCTGGGCCTTCTCCCGCTCTGGCCCTCTATTCGTCTCTCCCGGTCCAGCTCCTTCCCTCCCTTCTCAGGTCTCAGTTACCATCCGTAATTAGTTACTTCCAAATACCGCCCCAGCTCAGCTCCTTAGGTCTAGGTCCATGTATCCAACCATGGATACAGGCACTTAGGTTCATTAAACCTGAACTTGATTTCTTCTCTCCCCCACAACCCCTTCAGTGGCCGCTATATGGATGAGTCGAGCCCAAGTGAGCCGCTGTATCACCCCTTCCGGCCCTCGGCTCAAAGCTTCCTCCCCCACATCCAGCCTGCAGCCAACTCCCAGGTCTGAAACCATCTCCTAGGTATCCTGAATGTGCTTCTCTGTTTTCTGGGTCGCCATCATCTCTTGCTTACACCGCAGCAATAGCCTCCATCTGAATTGGTCTTCCCCCGCTCCACGAGCTCAGTCCATTCTCCGTGCTGAAGCCAGTCTGGTGAGGTTTCACCGAGTCCTCATCAGCTCAGAAGAAACCCAAGCTCCATGGGATGACGATCCAGGCTCCCCACCTCTGGTTCCTGGTGTGCGCTCAGCATTAGCTCGCCCCACTCTTTGCCATCCACCCTCTGCTCCAATAGTATCTAACTCTCTGGAGCTCCCCCTCAGCTCCATCGCACTCTTTCTTCCCTGTGCTGCCTGGGCTACCCTTGTCCGTTCCCCCAACCCCCTCTGCTCTGATGATGCTTTCTGGGGCAATCATAGCCAGGCCGGAGACATGGGTGGCTTGGACTAGGGCGCTGACGATGAATGTGGTCCAAGATGCGAGACATACTCAAAGGAAGGTACAATAGGACCGGTTGGATTTGGAAGTATGGGGGAGAAAAACAAGGTTGTTTTTGCCTAACCAGAGGGATTCATTCTGCTAACGGATGAGAAGGTAGTGGGAAGAATGGGTTTGAGCAGGAAGATGGGGAGTCCAGTTTTGCAAGTGCTAATGGAAATGGCCGCTAGAAGTTCACTCACGTATAGCAGCCTGGCTTCAGGGGATCTGAGCTGCGGCAGTATGTTTCTGAATCTTCGGCACGGAGGTGGCATTTAAAGCCACAAGACTAATTGAGAACACCGAGGAGGTAAAGGAATTGAAAACAGACGAGGTGCGAGGGTTCCCAACATTCAGAGATTGCGGAGATAAGCCTCAGAAGGAAAAGATATTGACGGAGGAGGAAAAGCTGGAAAATGCAGCACCCTGGAAGCCTAGTGGAAAAGGGATTTGATGGAGGAGGGAGGGGTCAACTGTGTCACAGGTCGAATAAGCAGAGGTCTGAGAATTGACCGCTAGATGTAATAACAGGAAGGCCATGGATGCTGCTGGCAACAACAGGGCAGGAAATGGTGGGGCAAATGCTCAGGGGAGCACGTCTGGGAGAGAAAGGACAGAAGGGTGGAGGTCAGGTGGATAGACAACTCTTTCAAAGAATTTTGCTGTGAAAAGGTAACGTAGATGCTGGCTGGAGGGCGGGTTAAGGACATGAGAGATTTTTTCTTTAAAGATGGGGAAAATTACAGCACCTTGTTTCAGTATATCTAGGGGATTGATCCAGTCAAGAGGAAAAGATTGATAGAGGAAGAGAGAAGAAATATTGGAAGAATGGAATCCTGAGGGGCCGAGAGAAGAAGGGACCTACTGACAGCAGGGAGGTCAGCCTGGACATCAGCTCTTCTGAGCTGTTTGCCTGGCTTCTTCTCTCCCTTCATTCTGCCCCAGCGTCTGCTCTTCAGAGAAGTCTTTCCTGACCACCCTTCTAGAACGGTGACACCCATCACTCTATCCTTTTATCTTTTTAAAAAATATTTTATTTATTTATTTGACAGAGAGAATGAGAGAGCATGAGAGGGGGGGAGGGTCTGAAGGAGAAGCAGGCTCCTCCTTGAGCAGGGAGCCCGATGCGGGACTCGATCCCAGGACTCCAGGATCCTGACCTGAGCCGAAGGCAGTCGCTTAACCAACTGAGCCACCCAGGAGCTCGACTATCCCTTTATCTTGCTTTGCTTTTATCTGTAGCACTTCTCATAATATTCTAGAACACATGTGCTTATTTTCTATCTTCCTCACTAAAATGTAAGTTCCACGTGGGAAGAGACTTGTCTTGTTCACCCTTGTATTCTCAGCACCCAGAATAGTGCCTCACACAGTAGCTGCCCAGTAAATAATTGAGCATGAAGGAACAAGTGAATATTTCCCAGATGCCCATAGCAATGTACTCAATTCTCGTACTGTTCTTGTTTTTTTTTTTCCGTTCTTCTATAACCCACATCTCTTTCCCCATTTACCCAGGAGAACCTTCAGCCTTGTGTCCATTAGCATCCCTGTCATCCCCATACCATCCTTGTCCGATGCGTACCCGTCCTCTTCTAGGTCTAATTTCCTCCATCCCCATCTTAATTCCCCTAGAGACCCCTGTCTCAGCTCTATCCCCATCCACATCAGGCTCCTCATCCTGATCCCATCATTAAGGGTACCCTCATCCTGGTTTCCACCGCCTATACTGTCTCTGTTCCCCCTACTCCCCGTCCATTCCCTTGCCAGCAACATGCTGTCTCTGCCTCCATCACTGTTTCTTCCCTCATCCCCTTCTGCCAACGCCATCACCACCTAACCTGCTTCCTTGCCCTGGCTGGAAATCTCCAGGGTCATGGTTAATACAAGCAG
Source organism: Nasua narica (assembly GCA_028533885.1). Taxonomy (NCBI): domain Eukaryota; kingdom Metazoa; phylum Chordata; class Mammalia; order Carnivora; family Procyonidae; genus Nasua; species Nasua narica. The sequence goes on from CM052798.1 coordinate 30,442,841, forward strand.
CTGTGGGAAGACAGATGGATGGGACTCCTTCTCACAGTGACTTAAGTAAATATCAACAAACATATCTTACGAACTAGAATGATTCTCTACAATAGACAGAATAAACGACTCTCTGAAATTTTCTGAAACGTGTTTTACAAATACTGGCATTCTCCCAAACCTTGGGATGAGGGGTTCTGAGCCTGAGACGTTAAGCCAAACTCTGTGGTAAAAACAATATGGCTTCTCAGAGGGCTTTCCTCTCCCCCCTTAATTTCTAATGTCAGGAAACACTGAGAATGTCTGTAAGTTATAACAAAAAACAGCAATTCACACTGAATCTTACTTGGGACTCTGGTCTCTGCCTTGGATTGACTAGTCAGCGGACAAGCCTTTTTGTGTTGCTCACTGGGTTGTAAGTACTTCGTCTTTCTTTATCTTCAAGAGAAATGATCAGCCTCGCACCTGAATAAACAGAGTATTTTCAGCTTCTTGAGATTTTTGTTTTTACAAGTCTTTCCCCTCATACCAATTTGTGACCTAGAATTTCCTTGTAGTTGATGCTGGACCAAAATAAGTATATATTAAAATCAATGAATTAATTGATTACAGGCGTACCTGGCTTTCTTGCACTTCATAGATACTGCATTTTTTTTAAACCAACTGAAAATTTGTGGCAACCCTGTGTGGAGCCACTTTTCCAACAGCATTTGCTCACTTTGTGTGTCTGTGTCACGGTTTGGTAATTCTTACGATATTTCAAACTTTTTCATTATTATTATATTTAGAGTGATCTGTGATCAGTGATCTTTGATGTTACTATTATAATTGTTTTGGGGGACCATGAGCTACACCCCTATAAGATGACAAACTTAATCAGTGGATGTCGTGTATATTCGGATAGCTCCACTGGCCGGCCATCTCCCCATTTCTCTCCTGCTCCTGCGGCTCCCTATTCCCTGAGACACAATGATCCTGAAATAAGACCAATTAATAACCCTACAATGGCTTCTAAGTGTTCAAGTGAAAGAAAGAGTCACATGTTTCTTTTTTTAAATAAAAAGCTTGACATGATTAAGCTTAGTGAGGAAGGCATGTGGAAAGCCAAGATAGGTCCAAAACCAGATATCTTGAGCCAAACAGCCAGGCTGTGACTGCAAAGGAAAAGTTCTTGAAAGAAATTAAAAGTACAACTCCAGGGAACACATCAGTGATTAAAAAAAAAATTGAAAAGCAAAACAACCTTATCACTGATATGGAGACAGTCTTAGTGGTCTGGATAGAAGATCAAACCAACCACAACATTCCCCAACCCGGAGTAGAGCTCTAACTCTTTTCAGTTCTTTGAAGACCGAGAGAGAGGAGGAAGCTGTAGAAGAAAAGTCAGAAGCTAGCAGAGGTAGGTTCCTGAGGTTGGAGGAAAGAAGCCATCTTTGTAACATAAAAGTATAAGGTTAAAGTAGCCAGTGCTGTTGTAGAAACTGCAGCAAGTTCTCCAGAAGATCTGGCTGAGAGAATCCATGAAGGCGGCTACACTAAACAACAGATTCTCAGTGTAGACAAAATAGCCTTCTGTTGGAAGAAGACGCGATGTAAGACTTTCATAGCTAGAGAGGAGAAGTCAGTTCCTGGTTTCAAAGCTCCCAAGGCCAGGCTGACTCTCCTGCTAGATGCTAAGGCAGCTAGTGACTAAGTTGAAGCCCATGCTCATCTATCATTCTGAAAATCCTAGGGCTCTTAAGAATTATGCAAAATCTACTCTGCCTGTGTTCCATCAAAGGAACCACAAAGCCTGGATGACAGCACATCTGTTTACAACATACTTTCCTGAATAGCGTTGGTCTGTTGTTGAAAACTGCTCAGAAAAAAAATATTCCTTTCAAAATATGACTGCTCATTGACAAAGCAGCTGGTCACCCAAGAGCTCTGATGGAGACGTCCAAGATGAATGTTCTCGTGCCTGTGAACACGACATCCGTGCTGAGCCCATGGATCAAAGTTTAATTTCAACTTTCAAGTCCTATTATTTAAGAAATACATTTCCTGAGGCTAGAGCTGCCACAGAGTGATTCCTCTGATGTATCCGGGCAAAGTAAACCGAAAACCTTCTGGAATGGAATCACCATTCTAGATGCCGTTAAGGATAATCGTGATTCACGGGAAGAGGTCAAAATGTTATGAACAGGAGTCCGGAAGGAGGTGGTTCCAACCCTCACGGGTGACTTTGAGGGGTTCAGCACCTCAGTGGAGGAAGTAACCGCAGACGGGGTGGAAAGAGCA